>BCGR01000011.1:588243-1297303 GCA_001599375.1 Phoma herbarum | reverse complement strand
TAAAGCGCATCATGCAAAGTGCCCAGATCCTTACTCTCCTCCAAAGTGGAGATGTGGGCGAGAAGGTGCGGACCTAGTCCTTTCGCCCCTTGCCTTTTCCCACCTCCGACCCTTCTTTGGGTTTCTTGGAAGTGTTGGGGTTCGGGCAGTTTGGTTGGATATGACCGGCTTCCCCGCACCCATAACAGGTTACTGCGGAGGGGTTCGCCTTCGGCTGACTGCCTCTAGGCCTTTTTTGGCTATTATGGCTTGGGCTTCCTTCCTTTGCGCGCTTCGGGGKCTCTTTGGGCCCCTTATTGTCCTTAGAACCCTTTGTTTGCTTCGACTGATCCTTTGCGGGTTTCTCATCCCGAGGATTCTTCGAGCGGGCCCTTTGACGATAGATCGTGTTCGCAGCCTCTTCTACCTGAGTGAGTGTCACACGACGCTCCTCTGGATACATAAAGAGCTGCTTTTGGATCTCTTCGGGCAGAGCATGGATGTACCCCATTACTTGGAGCTCAGGTCCATGCGTCTCGCCCAACTCCTCCCAGTAAGGCCTCATGTAATCAAGTAACTCTGTTGGAGTACCATGAGGGAGCATTTTCGCTCGATGCAGCGCCTCATAGGCTCTCTGCCTTCTTTCTGAGAGAGTACCTAGGGAGCCTAGCATTACAGCTTTCATGGCTTCCCAGGTGGGTTCCCATATAGGGTTGTTCTTTGGTTGATCGAGGCGGTAAGCCTCCCAGAGACTCTTCATAGTTTCCGAGAGGTACTGTGCTCCAAAATCAACCTTCTGCCACTCCTGTGAGAAGTTAGCAGGCAGTCTGTCAAAATACCGCTCACAGTCACGCTTCCAGCGGTTGAAATCCGCACGGTTGCGTTTCGTAAACACATGTGGCGGTTCTGGGCGTGGTAAGCCCGAGGTGGGAGCTGGAGAAATCAAAGCAGCTGGTTGGGAGTCGTTGGCGACGAGTTGAAGCGCCTGTACGTCACCCGCGTTGTATTTGGCTTGAGCCGCTCGGAGGCGAGCTATCTTTTCCTGCTTCGTGGCCTTCTCATGCCACGCCTCCAGTTCCCTCAGCTCTCGGTCCAAGTCATCTTCCAGAGGGCCATTATGGGCCACGGTGGGTCGTTGTGCATCATTTCGCGATGCTCCGGCCGTCTGGGGCTGATTTCGTGCTCCGCTTGCGGTGTCTGTGGAGTCGGTACGTCGGACACTGTCTTGTGGGGAATTTTGGATCCCTAGAGTTTGTGATGGGTATGTATTCCCTATTGTCGCGAACGTTTGAGCATCATGTGGCTCTGGTGTCAGCCTTTGGACTGGGGGACTCGAGGCTGCGCTCATCCTGTATTTCTATCCCTTACCTCCCCAGTGTGGGAGCGAACAGAATGTCAGAACCGAGAAGATGGGCACAGGGAGGTTTGGTAGAAAACACTGAGGCAAGATGGTCTCGACGACCAAAAGGTCTGTTCATTGACTGTAGACTGTTCGCTGCCTGCCTAGTATGGGGCAGGGACAGCTGATATATCATTCCACTACCCCGCACGGGGACTCGTGGGTTGTTCAGCCCCATTGTCAGCCCAGGTGCTGACAATTGACGTCATTCGGTCAGCTTGTTCAGCCATATAAGACACTCAACATCAGAGTTGTCAACAAGCAAGCTAGCTTGATTAGCTTAATTGACTTGATTGGAAATAAGTAAGTCAATCAAGTCAAGCTTATTTACCTATTTTCGCGAGCAATTTAAGCTGCTATAGACCTCTAGATTAGCTAACTTAACTTAATTGCTTGCTCGCTTAACTAACAGCTACTAAAAAGTAAGGTTGTAGAGGTAGCTAGTAATAGGTTATTATATGCTTTTTTAGATATTAAGCTGCTAATTAGCTTACTTTCCTATAATAGTTAGCAGCTCCTAGCTATCTATTTGCGCGTACTTACTACTTTTTAGCGCGTCAACTATGCCCTATCCTATCTTCTAGCCTACTTTGTACCCGTTGCCCTATTACTATGCCCCCAAGAATAAGCAATCGCACGCCTAAACATAGTGTTAAGGCAACTAAGCTAGCTAAGCTGCCAGCTAAGCGTCGCCATAAGCCTACCTAGCAGTTGTTAGAGAGCTAGAGGCAGCTTACACCGCCCCAAACCTAGTCATCCCAGCCATCCTAGCGGCAGTTGTTACTAATTAAGTTACCATTGTCGCTATCACTACAGACTCCTCTGCCTATCAGTCTACAGTTAGCGGCCTCTCCAGCAGTAGATAAGGCGCTGTAGGAGACTTAGGTCCGCGATAATTGGCCAGCAAGCGCATTGTTAGCGCCTAAAGAGAGGTCTATAGCAGCTACAGAGGCTTCTAGTAAGCCTAGTGTTAGCGTTAACGCGCTTTTTAAAGGGCTTTCCAATAACTTTACAGGGCTTAATTAGCGGCGAGTGCCTAGGTTAATAAAGCTATTAGCTTAATTAGCGCGTAAGAAGAGCTAGGTCTTCTACTATAAGTACTATACAGTTACTAAGCTGCCGCCTTATTGCGTCTTCTTTATCTGCCATATTTGTTATTAACAGCGCGCACAAGGTAGTAGCAAGTACAACATTACTAAAGCAACTACTGCTGCTACTAACTACTTGCTTACAGCTTATCAAATAAGCGTTAATAGTGAAGTGGAGACACTAGTTATAGCCAATAGGCAGCGCTCCCTGCGCCAAATGCTCAGCAACAGGCAGCAGACGCCGCGCGCGATAGCCAATACTATAGGCAACTTCAATGTGCAAGGCTTCTATATAGCTGCTGTGTTGTAGCTTATAAGCAACAATCACCCATTACACAAGCTTAAGACGCCAGCGTTCAGGCAGATAATAGAGTTTGCAAACCTAGAGGCAGCGCGAGCGCTGTAGGCGTCGCACAATAGCGTGTTAAGGTTTATAATAAAAGTTTACGCGTTTATGCAGCTGCAGGTTGCTAAGGCTTTGTCTAACGCTGTTAGCAAGATCTACATAAGCTTTAACAGTTAGACAGCTAAAGGCAGTTACTGCAGCTTCCTTAGTGTAGTTGCTTACTTTGCTAACAACGCTAGTATTATAAGAGACTTGCCATTAGCATTACTGCAGCTTACAAGTTGCTATACTAGCAACAAGATAGGCGAAGCTGTAGCTTAAATTCTCTGGCACTTTAGTGTACGTGCTAGCTAGCTTAGTTGCTACGTACTTAACAACGCTGCCCTAAATAATATTGCTGTAAGCAAGTTAGCAGAAACCTTTAATTAGAACGCTAGCGACATACGCCTACGCTGCAGCTGTCACGTACTAAATCTCGTTAGGCAACAAGTAATTTTTGGGCGCAATAAGGAGAGCTACAGGAATACTTCAGCTGCTATAGCAGATAAGGCGGCGTTTATAGAGGCTTAGCGCCGCAAAGGTCCTATAGGTGTACTTTTTGCAGTTATCAACTATATTAAAACCCTATAGCAATATAATTTGCTTAACAATTACTAGCAACGCGTTAATAATAGCCTGCTAGAGGAGCTGCAGCGCACAATAAAGGTACCTATTAAGCCTGTCGTCACCTGCTGGAATAGCTACAAAGCCACCATCTAGCGCGCAGTTGAGCTCTGTGAGCTGCTCCACCTCTATATCAACTATCACATTTGTTATCAAGCTGCGGAAGATGACCTCTAGGCAAGCCGAGGCAAGCCGTGCGCAACAACAGTGCCTTTGTGGATGCGTTCTAATAGGCTTACTGCTTTAGATTGGCAGGTGCTTACTGACTACTTACAAGTACTTCAGCTGCTAAAGCTTGCTACGCAGTGGCTTAAAGGCAGAGGCAAGTCTAGCAGGTTTAGTGCAAGCTATAAGGTAATTCTAGTGTTTAAATATCTACTTAGCACCTATAATAATATTGCTATAGTGTTTAAATTAGTTAACTATAAAGCTTACAATGCACCTAAAGACTATCTTGCAATTAATGTCTGCGCTAGTTAGAATAAGCTAAACAAATATTACTATAAGATAGCAGACGCGCTGTACTACTACATTGCTACACTTCTCTACTTGTATTACAAAACATATTGTAAGAATGCGTGGGTAGATAAGAGCGAGCTGCTAGCCAAGTGCCACGCTGGCTTCTTGCGGATTTGGTTTACCTACAAGCCACACGACTTGCCTCTACAGCGGCCAAAAATAGCAGCAGATAGCTCTATTAACAACGCGATTAATACTATTGTTAACGCTGAACTAGTTAGTAGCAATGCTGTTAGCGATAAGTACAAGAACTAGCGCAAATACGAGCCACAGTAGACGCAGGAGTATTACTTTAGCGATACTGTAGAGTTCCTAATTATATACTGGCTACGGCTTAAACTAGTGTATTCTAACCTTGCGCAGTTGGCTATTGACACGCTTACTATCCCCGCCTTAAGCTGCGATTGCGAGCGTATGTTTAGTAAGCTCAGCGATCTACTTGAGCCTAAACGACGCAAGATAAATAGTTACCTGTTAGCAGCCCTACAGTTAATACGCAGCTAGACTCGCGCAGGTTTCTTAACACTAACTAGAGCAGAAACAGCAACATTTACTAACAACAAGATAGACTCTAAGTACGCAATAAGGGATTAGAAAGCAGATACTTTATAATTTTGTACTAAAGCGTACTTCTATAACGTACCTCACGGGCGAGCGGGTCACACGAGCGAGCGGGTCACTTTTGCCAAGACCCCACTAAAACTCACTCTATTATGGCCTAAAACACTACAAATTAGCGCTGTATAAGGCAAAACAAGCTGTATTATTACTTAGAGACCTCTTCTGCTTTATTTTTGCACGTTTGCGCATTGTGCCTAGTTTTGTTGCACTGTCTACAGTGTCTTTAGGATAGTTCGCCTACTTTAGCGCGTACTTGCTTCTTCGCCCTCTTTCTATTACTACGCGCCCTAAACTTCTTTAGAGCTGTTAATTGCTAGCCCTCTTTAACTACTAGGCTCCCTTCCTGCTAAATTTGCTTTCTTTTGTATAACTTGTGTCGCGTAGTAGCCTTAGCAGCTGCTTTAAGCTCACAGATCCATTTTTGTGCAAGCGCAAGCTTGTGCGATAGAATTGCTCCCCCTTTTGTGTAGTGCTTAATTGTGCTTAGAATAGAGTTTAGAAAGCTGCCTTAATCCTTCTTATACTTGTCTTAAATTAGAGTTAATTGCAACTTAAATTCTAGGGTATTGCTTAAAGTTTGCGACTGCTAGGGCTCCTTGTTGATAGGGAGTTGTAGTAATAGAGTCTACAGCTTTACATCAAGGCTGCTTATAACCTAATCTAGGTCAAAAGGGACTAGTCCAGCGCCTTGGAACCCTCCTAGAATATTGCTAGGAGTAATTGCTGCATTGTAGGCCGCTTTAAAGCATAGCAGGAACTCTAGCTTTGTAATGTAGTTAATCTAGTTGCGCATAGCGTTTTTGGCTTAGCGCGTATAGGCTTTCTTTAGAGGGGCAAAATAGCCTACATCAAGAGGCTGCAGAAGGTGCGATGAGTGCGGAGGCATATATATAGAGACAATCTTGTTATTCTTGCAGTATTGCTGGAATTGAACAGAGTTGTGGCTCTTATAGCTATTAACAATTAGCATATGGTGGGTGCTAACAGTACGCCTCTTTGAATGCGCATTAAAGTGCTTTAACTAGTTAAAGGTAAGCTGATTAGTAGTCTAGCTGTTTTTAGAGATGCTAATAACCTAGTCCTAGGGTAGATCTTTGTCTTTGTACTAGTTGGACAGGTAGTTGCGCGCTTTAAAGATGATGAAGGGTGGAATAGCCTATCCTTTAGCATTAATGCCCTGAATAACTGTTGCCTACTCCTAGTTGCCTAGCTGGATCTGCTTTAGCTGTTTTTGCGTACCTGAAGCTGTTACAACTGCTCTGTTGTATGGCCTATTATGAAGCCTGTCTCGTCGAAGTTGTACGTGTTGTTATTCTGGATACTATACTTAGCTTTTATGTTGGCTATAAGGTCAAACCAGCTCTAAATAAGCCTAGGATTCTTGCAGAGGGCTCTCTTGTAGTCGTACTTGCGATTAAACTTTACTTTAAGCTCTTCCTGACGCGAGACGAATGTACTAGCCTAGTTTAGGCTAACATAGCCTATTCCGCGCTTAGCGCGCAGAACATTAGCTATATTAGCTATATCTTCTAGCTGAGAGGGAAATCCTCGCGCAACTAGGTCAAGTATGTAATTAACAATTACCTGCTCCTTAGTATTAGTCAGATTCTGTGAGTTGGCTATAGTATTAACGCGTGAAGGTTGTCTAGCGCGTTGTTTGTTTAGTGTAGTTCTAGAGACTTTGTAGATAGCTGCAGCGCGTCTTACTAAGAGCTTAGGGGCTTGTTGAATAGCTTAGAGCGCAAGCTGTATCTAGGCTTCTTTTAACGCAGCTATCTGTTGTTGTTGTGAAGGCATTAGTATAGAGTTRGTGTTTTGGTAGGGTCTTGGCAAAAGTGACCCGCTCGCTCGTGTGACCCGCTCGCCCGTGAGGTACGTTAACACTAAAATACTTAATTAAATTAATTAAGCAAGTCAATCAAGCCTCTAGAGCAATCTAATTAATTCAATCCGCCGCTTCAATTACGCTAACTAAGTTAATTCAAGGTGACGCTGCCAGCTTGATTGACTTGATTGTTGACAACTCTGCTCAACATGAGAGGTTTATCTCGGGTATCCGATATGCAGCACTGCTGGCGCAAAACGATCGCTCGTGTAGGCTTGAGTAGATTATGGCATATCATTTCATTCCTGCAGCGCCTAATCGATTGTAACTATATTTGTTTCCAAGGATTGTCAAGAAGCAGAAAAATGCATATACGCAAAGATCTCTAGTGTGGGAACCGTACGTGTATGGAATCACAAAGACCGTTCCTACACTCGAGTTTACTTCTTCATTCATCGATCGCGCATTGCTCATCAAACAGTAGATATTGCGTTGATTCTACACAGTCTGAGACCTCTTTCGATTAACAAGATCGTCCTACGCTGACTACCTCTCTTGATATTATCAGTGTACCCGATTTCAAGTTCCGCAATTTCTGCTTTTCAGGTCTTTCTCCCTCATCAACGCTTACGCGCAATTCATGGCTCAGCAATATATGCCACACCCGACTGTGACATCTGTGGCAACGCGACAGCATAGGAGGATGGCGAAGCTACATGCAAAGAAAACTTTTACTACTCAGCATGTCTTGTAGAACAGTTCAACCGATCACTGCAGAACGTTGATAAATTCTCGGATCATGCCGCAAGAAGATACGGAGTGGAGTCCAGCTGCGATTCGTAATCTACCGAGCCACACATTTCACAAGCAGTACGAACGACGGCTGCAGGAATGCGATATACCACCTTTGTATCGCTTATCAGGCGCAAAATCCGAGTGAGCTCAACTTCAGTCTCCGCAGAAGTTTGATCAGACTGTACAATACGAGGGCGGATGTACGACCTGCACAGGCTGCAAAACTCAGCTTTATACCGATCATGTACGCTCAACACTAAACCGGCCCGACTTAGCTCTTTACAGCTTTGTATCTCCTGTCCAGAGTATAGACAAAAGATTGAGCTCAGTGAAGCGTGTAATACATGCGATGTGCAGTTTGCAAGCATCACTTCTGCTTCATCTATTTACTGCGCTGGCGCGGCTAACATGTCGACTGCCCCCTATATAGTGATCCCAGGGGAGCTTACAATGGGGTAGGCTATGAGGTCGATGTACATGCTCTGGATGTGCGAATTGGACTGGATCGCAACGGCTACGATCGCTTTGGCCGTCAAATGACTGATCAATCGAAACAGCACCTGGGCGGGTAAGATTGCATGTCTGGCCAATAGGGCTCAACAGATTAATTTAGGATGAGTCAACGTGTCATAGTGCTTACAATGAGTGAAGTTCGCCTACAAACGACTGACGTCGAGGAAGCGCATGGTGAGCTCCTTTTCGCGTCGCTTCGGTACACTACCAATCAGTACAAGCAACGTCTTCAGGGAGCTTTACAGGGACACCTGGATATTGAGCTGTCTTTCTGTTCTCAAGCTTCACGAATCAGCCAGCTTTTCATAGCGAAGGAGCGAGATGGCCAGGATTCGGGGTGGTATGTCTGGCCTACGACGAGAGAAATCAAGTGGACGAAGGGACTGTTAGACAGTAAGCTTCAGGACACAGTTCTTTACATCTTCATAGGTATTGCGTTGGGGCGTGATGTCTTGTGAGACTGGCAAGAATAAACAAAAGCTTTCAACTATCTAATATGACCATCCGAGGGATTGGATCTGGTCGTTTCAATATCAGACCGCGTCTTTGCAATTTTCTTTTCGAACAATCTGTGTGACAAGTCAATGCCAAGGCCTGTCCACAACCTCAAGTCGACAACGAAAGCCAATGCACTTCCCCATCCGTGAGTCTCTGAGAAGTCCGGTGCTTGACCACTTGGCGGCTGCAATTGCTGGAAAGGGATTACCACAGCCTGTCCGACACTGACCATCATGCCTAGCACAAAAGCACGAAGTTGCTGATCGCCACCACAGCTTGCATTGACCCAGCCTGCCAGTAAGGAAGTATAGCAGCTGTAGCACCCGACGAGTATGAAGGCAGCCATCTTGAGTTTGTTTGGCACATCCCAGGCTGTCAGGATGGCATAGCTGAATGTAAGCAGCAGACCAACTGCAAAGCACACCGGGCCCCGTCTACCGAACTTATCAGAGGTAAACCCAGTACCGAGCATAAAGGCAAAATCGATGGCGCCGACTGTCGTGGGGATGTTGTTGATCTCAGGCACAGAGTTTGTGCCAAGTGACTGAAGCCAGATGCCAAAGTACTGAATGATATATGATCCCCAAGTAATCGTCCACAGTGAGTAAGCGATTGAGAGGACATAGAGCTGCCCAGATCCACTGATGAGCTTGAAGACGGTCCAATAGAGTTTACCCACAGGTTTGCGGCCTTCTTCTTCGATACGCTCGCGTGCACGATTGCGTTCCCATTTTGAGGTAGAACGCTTGCGTGGTATGTGGTGTGTCGGGGAACAAGAACCACCCATAGAGAGCTACTGGGACGGCAAGTAGCAAGTCCAATATGAATAGCCATCTCCAAGCTGGCATGCCACCTTTACCGTGCATGCCGCTGAATAGCGCAGCTTGAAGGTAGCCTGAGAACATCTGGCCCAGAACCCCTGGTACTACGAAGAACGCGCTCCGGCGGGCCAGCTCAAACTTCCGGTACCAGCACCCAAGCACGTACTGAACGCCTGACCATGCGGCAAATTCGAAGAGACCGATGCAGAAGCGAAGCGCGTAGAATTGAGTTGCGGTTTGGGCCTTGAAGAAAAAGAGGACGAAGAGTGACCAAATCATCAGGCAAGTAGGGAGCCAAATTCTTGGTCTAACGACGGTGATGATGAGATTGGCGAAAGGGCCACCGATAATAGTACCGATCAGGAAGTATGTGTTCATCCAGCTCAGCTCATTGCCCGGACCAAAGTCTAAATCCTCCTTCATGCCGGAGACGTATGCGTTCGAAATGTTATTCTGGTCGAGTTGCTTGACGAAAAAGCAAAGGCAGCTGAAGCTCAACAAGAACCAGTCAAGTTTGAAGATGAGCCTCTTCTCTTCGGCTGATGTTCCTGGTTCATGCCAGTGGAACCAGCCGGCCTGTGGCGAAGGGCTTATAGTGGCTTTGCGTTTGCTCTCGGCAGTGCTTGATTGCTCTGGAAGTTCCACTTCATCCGCATCCAACATTTTGCTTCTGCATTGTCCTTGACCATGGGGAGCTGGAGAGGTCGCAGTTGTCGCAGCTGTCTGCGCGTGACCTTCGGTGGCGCCCTGCAATGATTGTTGTTGGGCCAGATCAGCCATAAAGGCTGTGTGTCGAAGATCTCGGACGACCCTTGAAAGATGCTGAACGGAAGGGATGTCAAGAAGACACCGGACGCTGTATAAGTATCACTGAGGTACACATCCGGTGTTTTTTACCCAGAAATAACCTTTCTTCTGTGTTTTTAACACCGCACCTGGTGAGTTTTCACAATGTGTGGTGTAATTTACATAATTTGTAATATGTTTTACACAATCTGCAGTATATATTACCTAGATAGACCTTTCTTCTGTGTTAATTTGCTAGATTTCTGGTATCTTATACCTAATTTGTAGTGTTTTCACTCGATTTATAGTGTTTTTAACCCGGTTTTGTACCCCAGTGTATACACCCAAGCGCGACATAATGATACATCTCGCGATCCATCCTTGAGGGATCGCTATGCATCGTTCTTCCACCACGCGGCCTCGAAGTGGTATATGCGTCGGCATTTGCTGTGCTGCACAAAGTTTAGCGGGTATTGATGCCGTGTCGAGCTTGTCAAGAGCGCTGTGGGGCCGACCAGAATCGCTAAATCGAGTTCGAGCCAGCCGACACGATTGCCCATCGCCATTCCGAGCGAGCAGCAGTTGAAATTACCGGTTACCGACTTTGAAATGGAGACTTGAACAGCACAAAGTAACAGCATCGGATGATCTGACGCTATGGTAGCTTTCGTCGAAATCAACGGCGTCAGCCTTGCATACGCAATCTCGGATTGCGATGACACGAAACTACTCTTTATCACGTTACACGGAGGTCGAGGTTTTGGTAGGTGAAACGAATCTCTTCTTGGCAGGGACTGATTCTACTCAATAGGGAGCCATGAAAGTGACTACCTGGCTTACCTGCCGTTGAGAGACAGATACAGAGTCCTCTCATTTGACTACAGAGGCCATGGGCAAAGTTCGAGGACAGGTCCATACACTTTTAAGCAACTTGTAGATGACCTCGAGGCTGTGCGGATACGCTTCACCCGAGCGCACGATGCATTCGTGCTATGCGGCGGCAGCTTTGGAGGTGAGCTAGCACTTGCTGGATAGATCGTCGACGCGGACAAACCAAGGTTACCTTGCTCAACAATACGCCATAACGTATCCTGATAGATTGCCCCATTTGATACTGCGTGGAACCGCTCCATCATATCATCGTCAGTATTTGATACCCAATGAGGGATCCTGCGCTGACATCATCATAGACGAGACAGAGGCCATCCAGATTCTTGAACAACGCTTACACAAAGCCCCTAGCCTTTCCGTTCAGCAGCTCAGGGGACAAGATCTTCGGGTCTTTCGAAAGTGATGCCGAGTCCCAACTGGTCATGCCCGCCGCAGCACCTCTCTACAGCGAGATCTTTGATCCGGACGCAGTTCTGGCGAGAACTTTGAAGACGGTGTATTATGCAGAGTCTCATAGTATGTTCCTCCATCTCGACTCCGATACTGCTAATAGCACTAGATGAGCTATACTCTGAAACCGAGAAGTGCTTTGACTACCGGGAGCTGCTGCACAAGGTTCGAGCCAGGACCTTGATCATTGCCGGCAGCGAAGACTGGATATGTCCGCCATCTCAATCCCGAATTATGGCAGCTAGTATTCCTGATGCTCGGCTGGAGATCTTTGCTGGTACAAACCACAGTGTCCATATCGAGAAGAATTGCGAAGTCATTGCAGTGGTCCGAGACTGGATAGACTGCGTTTAATGTATGCTGTCCAAAGGAGGCCAAAGTCGTAGTCATTCACAATGCTCCACGAAGTTGCCTCTTCAGTGGCACCGTCAGTGGCTGCTTCAGAGGAGCCGGGTAATGCAGCAAACAATGACGGCAAGTCGTCCCAATCGCACAATGCTGATTAGCAGCTGCTCGGGTTTGAACAGTTGGCAGCCATCCGGGACAACTCATCCATTAGCCTCTGCAGTTCCAGACGGTTTGCCGATGATAAGGCTTCAGAATTTGAGAAGACGTGATCCATGACTTGTGCGCCAGCGTGGGCCTCGTGGCCCGCCACAACTCTCAGAAACTCTGTGGCGACATTTGCGGTCTGGTGTGCGAGTAGCCAACCCTCGGGAAAGGTGCGCAGTATGGCGATGCAATGTGTCAGCTCTGGCTTAGCATTGAAATCACAGAGCTGGATCATGAAACAATGTATCGAGACTAATCAAGCCGGTATCAGACGATTGAGGGTGATGTAGTTGAGTGGCAGCTGCTTGTTCTCCAGGATGTGGTTATATTTTGTTGCGGCGTGAACAGCCGCTGAAAATGATGGAAAACTGCGCTTAAGTTGCTTGCTAGCTAGAAGGCRTCGATATATACATGCTCTGAGACGTGCTAGTCCAGAATCGTCACAGGGGTGACGATCGAGGCCTGTAGGGCCGACTTGCACCGCAACATATTTGAAGTACCTCCTGATGTATCCAACGAGCTCTCCTGCTGAACTCATCTTGGACCGGCTGTTGAACGCGCAGGGATAGTACAGGAGGAAAAGAAGATTGTAGTAGCGAGCGTTCAGCCAAGTAATAGTGCTGTGAATGGGTATGTTATCTGCTTCAGGCAGACACACGAGACAGCCTAAGCTGTACCAATCATCAATGGCTGAGCGCAACTGTCTCGAAGTTGCCGCACGATCGGTCTTGGTCATCTTGCTGATGTCGAACTCGTTCTTTGTGTGAACCGATATCAAGATCTGATACTCTAATTGACGCAGCTGGATAATATGGCGATTAAGTTGCAAGAGAGACGCGTGCTCTGTTCGCTCGGACGATGCAAACTCGTTGACCGTGACCGCCGGCTGGGGAATATTCCTGACCACGTTGCAGACTAAGGCAGTAAGACGAGCCCTTGAAATTGTTGAAGGAAGACCGATTCCGCCTTCAGAGAGGCTTGACACTTCAAGAGTCAAATCGTGTAGGATTGGCACTACCATCGCAACAGATGCCTCGCTTGAGGGCAAAGGCAGAAGTTGCTTTTCTCACCACGAAAGGCTTCAAAGATGTCTGTACAATTGGTTATCAGACAAGACCGAAGCTTTTCGACTTGAACATCAAGAAAGCGAAGGCCCTCCATGACGTGTCGATTGAGATTGAAGAACGCGTCACTGTCGAAGACTATGATCTCAATCCATTTCCTCTCGACAAGGCCCAAGATCTTGAGGATCCTGCTTTGATTCGAACAGCCAGCGGCGAAATTGTGCGTGTGCTGAAACCACTTGACCTCGATGAAGCTCAAGGAGTACTGGAGAACCTCAGACTGCAAGATTACAGGTCACTATGTCACTGAGAGCACTATTGCGGGCCGCGACATCTCTACACCAATGCTTAACATTGCCACAATTGCAGCTGGAGGAGGATCGAGACTATTTGCAAGAAACGGTATCTTAATAGTAGTACCCGAAAGTGCTGGCGCGCATCCGGGCTCTGCTTGTTATCAAAAAGGTGGCCCTCCTACTGACACTGATGCCAATCTTTTCCTAGGGCGTCTTGTACTCGAGGAGTTCCCATCAATCTTTGGAGATGGAGCTAATCAGCCCTTGGATGTTGAGATCACCAAACGAATGTTCCAAGCTCTTACCGCAGACGTGGCAGTTCAGACTGGCGAGGAAGTGAGCCCGGAACAAGTTGCACTAGGATTTTTGGACGTCGCCAACGAGACGATGAGCCGGCCGACTCGGAATGCGACAGAGGCCAGAGGGATTTCGCCTGATAAATCTCGTAAGCTTCGGCGGCGCAGGTGGTCAACATGCATGCGCTATCGCAGACAAGCTCGGGATAAAGGGTGTGTCGATCCACAAATACTCCTCGATATTGTCTGCGTACGGACTGTCGAAAGCCCTGCTCCAGGCACAAGCGTTCGAACCATACAGCGGACCTTTCAGCCGAGCCGCCCTGCCACGAATCCGTGCAAAGATCAAGCACGTGCGAATCAAGGTGGAAGCGGAGCTTGTCGCACAAGGGGCAAATCCAGACAATATTGTATTCGAAGAGTCACTGAGCTGGAGGTACAAAAGAACCGACACCAATCTGTCATTACTAAAGCCAGATGATGAGGACTATGGCGCTGCTTTCGGCGTCATGCATATGAGAGAGTTTGCCTTCAAGCTCGATCGTGAGGCCGTTATTGATTCCGTAAATGTCCGGGCCATAGCCAAAACATCGTCCTCGCCAGACTCCGCAGGCTTGATTGCTGGTCTGAACAATCTCAAGACCAAACCCGACCAATGTCAACCTCTCAAGACCCAGCCAGTGTATCTTCGAGACACCTGGACAGAGGCTATAGTGTTCAAACTAGGCGACCTGAAAGAAGGCGTTAGTATTCGTGGGCCGGCATTGCTGATCGACGATACGCAGACCATTTGGTTCAACATGACTATATAGCTTACATCCTGAGCGGCCATGTCGTCCTCGAGAAGGCACAAACGACTTTCAAATCTCTCGCGGATACCAAAGACAAAATGGAGCCCGTGCAGCTCTCTGTGTTCTCCCATCGTTTTATGTCGATCGCTGGGCAGATGGGCAATACACTGCAGCGTACCTCAATTTCCACCAGCATTAAGGAGCGCCTAGACTTTTCCTGTGCCATTTTTTCGCCAAACGGAAAGCTCGTCGCGAATGCTCCGCAGATACCTCTGCACCTTGGCAGCATGCAGTACGCCATACAATGTCAGCATGAGATCTGGAAGGGCAAGTTGCAGCCTGGCGACACCATATTGACGAATCACCCTGAACTCGGCGGGACACATTTGCCAGACCTTACAGTTGTTACGCCCGTCTTTTTTGATGGGATCATTGCTTTTTACGTTGCTTCGCGGGCCCACCACACAGACAGTAAGTCTTGAATTTGGCTGTCCGGAAGCGGGACTAACAGTAACCAGTTAGGGTTTCACTTTGCCGGTGATTCACAAGTACAGTAAGTGGCGTCAGATACTGTGACACTGCAACATCAGCTGAAGAACTTCAGTGTATGCCATCCAGGACAATGCGCAGGTAGCTGTTCGCAAATTTCTGCAGCAAACACTGCGAAACCACCCAGAGCCTTTGACCGCCGTCGACTGCTTCGACGACGGCACTAAGCTGCATGTTAAGATCACCATCTCTGAAGACGGTAGCGCTGTGTATGACTTCGAGGGGACGGGCCCGCAGATGTGGGGTAACTACAACTGCCCCATCTCTATCACACAATCAGCCGCCATATACACAATCCGATGCCTTATCGATATTGATATACCCCTAAACGAAGGATGCTTAACACCCATCACAATCAAGGTGCCTAAGGGATCCGTGCTGAACCCTGGTCCTAACGTTGCAATCTGCGAAAGTACACTCGCCAGCCAGCGCGTTATCGATATCATCTTGCGTGCGTACGGAAAGTGTGCAGCATTTGCAGGATGTGGCAACAGCTTCGGCTGGGGTATGGGTGGCAAAAACCCGTTGACTGGCAAGATGGAACCAGGGTTCAACTCCGTTGAGACCGTTGGAGGAGGCTCAGGCGCTGGTCCGGGTTGGCACGGCGAGCACGCTGTTCAGGTGCACTCGACCAACACCAAGATCACCGATGCAGAGGTCGTAGAGAAGTACACATCGGTGCTGGTCACGAAGCATGAGATCGCTCATGGCACAGGTGGTCGTGGAGATTTCTGTGGGGGTAATGGTGGAATCCGAGAGCTAGAAGCGCGCATTCCCCTGCGTTTCAGCATTCTCAGTGATCGTCGAGTGCATGCACCGTACGGCATGAACGGAGGGGACCCCGGTGAAGTTGGCAAAAACTTTGCTTTCAGATGGAATGAGGACCATACGGAACTTGAGAATGTCTCGCTGGGGGGGGGGAAGGCAGAGTTGCTGCTTCAGCCTGGAGAGAGGCTACAGGTCGATTCGCCAGCAGGTGGCGGCTGGGGCATACCAAAGGCATCGAACCCGAAGCATATCCCACTTGGTCATGTCTGTGAGTGCCAAGGGCCTTACTCCGGTACTGAGAGACGATCGATTGATACACTGGTGGCCATATGGACTGAACGCGGTTTGTGCGATCAGACTTCATTGCTCGCGTTTGAACTCCGTCGATAAGTCTTCCTTGAGCGACCGTGGTCCAGACCTTATCGCATCCATCGTGGAGCCTGCAAAGCTGAATGATGAAGGGGAAGGAGGGAATATTTCCAGAAAGTCGCGGTTCAAGTTCAAGAGCAGATAGGCTCATACTCCCCTTAGTCTTTTGAAATGACTGGAAAATCAAAGAGCAACTCGCGTTCCTTCTCCGCCCGTTACCGTAGCGAGGTTTCTCGAGTCAGGTTCGTAGAATCGACCTTGCGATTCTTGAATATGAGCACTGCTGCGCCTGGTGAGAAGACTTGCTGACGCTGGTACATTGGAGGCTGACATCTTTCGACAATACGTATATTTGACGCTCCCAGGCATTGAGGAATGGGGAGGGGCATGTTGTGGAGGCTGCTTCATGCCGTTATCGTGAAGCTATGCCAGAAGCAGATGATGTCATTGCGGGCTTAGTCAGGGGCTCCTTCCTCTTTCGTTCTCAGCCCTTGTCGCATTTTCCTCAAGCCTCACGATGCCAACAACAACATCATGGGAGTATACCAGATGGCGTCTTGCATCGTCAATCAGATTTCTGTTGTTGTCGGTCGCGCAGCCAGAGGAAGAAATGCAGCCGCTCGGTGAAAGATGCGAAGCATCACACAATGGACCGCCGGCCAAGACCGCCACCCCGCGCGGGGAAGGCTTGACGCATCCACTTTCTTCCTGTTATGGCTTCGTTTATTTCGGTAACGGCGCTCGCGGGCGTCGGGTAAATGTAACCCTCAGGTACATGACGACCAAATGTCTCCGCTTGCTTGCTTCATGGCAGGACTGGGTGGTATTAACCCGAATCCATGTAACCTCATGCCGATCACAGTATGATTGAGGAAAGATACCCGTGAGCAAGGTTTACGTATATCGACACGATGCGGTATGCGTCCTGCAAGGAACTTGTTCAAAAGGCAGGTGTTGGTCGTCACTGTGTGGTACGGCTTACTCTTCTCGCACAATGTCGTTCTTATCAAAGTGTGGCACGGCCCTGATAGGGCTGCTGATGCTGTCAGACATTCCCCAGTCCATGGCAGTTGCAACAATGCGACCACGCGCAGATGCCGTAGGACGTGAGCGTGTTAGTCTGAACGACAAATGGCGCTTCCAACGCTTTGTCGACAATCCAGATGGCCTCTCTTACGATTTGCTGAAGCCCTGGATTCTACCTGCGGCGAACGATTACCTAAGCGGAACGAAGTATGACCGACCATCAGAGCCAGGACCAGGTAGCAACGTCTCATATGTGCAACCCGATTTCGACGACACCGCTTGGGAGGCCGTGAAACTTCCGCACGATTGGGCAGCTAGTGGGGAATTTGATTTCTCCGAGGACGTGTCAGGAGGTACAGGACGTTTGCCCTTTACCGGCATTGGCTGGTATCGCAAATCGCTGTCCATCGATGCGAGCGTTGTCAATTCTGGCCAATCTGTTTTTCTAGACATCGATGGGGCTATGGCGTATGCTACTGCGTGGCTAAACGGACAACTCGTTGGAGGCTGGCCTTACCCGTACAACTCTTTCCGTCTCGACCTCACTCCTTACGCCAGAGCCGGCGAGAACATCTTGGCGATCAGAGTAGACAACGCACCAGAAAGCGCGAGATGGTATCCTGGCGCTGGTATCTACCGCAATACATGGCTGGTGACTGCTAACCCCATTCACGTTGGCTACCACGGCAGCTATATCACCACCCCAAGTGTTTCTAAAGGGCAGGCTTCGGTCAGTCTGAAGATTGAGGTGGAGAATAAGGGTAACAAAAGTGAGACTGTGCAGATCATCACTGAGATCTTCGAGCTCGATTCGGCATCGAGGAAAGCATCTGGCGATGCGGTAGCAAAGATTGCTGCATCGACAGTCACCATACCTGGCGGATCCAAGCAGTCTGTCAATGGCTCGACCACGGTCGCCAATCCCAAACTTTGGGGTCCGGCACCCAGACAGACGCCAAATGAGTACATCGCAATTACTACAATCTCGAGGAACGGAACCATATTGGACAAGTACGAGACGCCTTTTGGCATTCGAATTGTTGAGTACGACCCGAACCAAGGCATTTTGATCAACGGCGAGCACATCCCAGTCTATGGATCTTGCAACCACCATGACCTCGGATCCTTGGGTGCTGCTTTCAACTATCGCGCTGCAGAACGGCAGGTCGAAATGCTGCAAGAGATGGGTAACAATGCTTTGAGGACTTCTCACAACCCACCCGCGCCGGAATGGCTCGAACTTGCTGACCGGATGGGACTCATGGTCATGGACGAGATCTTCGATACCTGGAACTATGCGAAGGTAGACAATGACTTCCATCTCCTTTTCCCAGAGTGGTCAGAGGCCGATTTGCGCACGTTTATTCGCCGCGACCGCAATCACCCCTCCATCATCTCGTGGAGCATAGGAAACGAGCTCGCGGAACAATCCAACTCTACTGGCACCACCACTGCCAAGAGGCTACAAGACATTGTCCATGAAGAAGATCCAACCAAGCAAGTCACTGTTGGTATGAACAATGCTGGCCCTAGTACCGGCCTTGCTTCCGAGATCGATATCATTGGTCTCAACTACCAGGGAGAGGGCAAGGGCAACGCCCCCTCTGGTTCATTCGCTGCTTTCCACAGCAAGTTCCCTAACAAAATGATCTGGAGCACGGAGTCCGCGTCTACGATCAGCTCACGTGGGACCTACCTGTTTCCGGTCACATCTAACAAAAGTGCCATCGTTGGAGGAGGCCCTGGTGAGGGTGGTGACCCTATCAATAATTTCGTAAGCTCATACGAACTCTATGCTCCGGAATGGGCTGCTTCACCAGACAAGGTTTTCGAGCAGCAAGACCGCAATCCGTACGTAGCTGGTGAATTTGTGTGGACTGGATGGGACTATATTGGCGAGCCTACTCCATACGACAACTCTAGCCGTAGCTCCTACTTCGGCATTATTGGTATTGTCTAACTCCATTTATGTATTGATCATACGCGTGCTAACAATCCCAGATCTTGCTGGCTTCAAGAAAGACCGTTTTTATCTCTATCAAGCGCGCTGGCGTCCAGATTTAGCAATGGCTCATATCCTTCCTCATTGGACGTGGCCCGATCGCGAAGGCCAAATCACGCCAGTTCATGTCTTCACCTCTGGCGACGAAGCCGAGCTCTTCATCAACGGCAAGTCAGCTGGTCGTCAGAAGCGCGGAAAATACGACTACCGCCTGCGTTGGGACAACGTGACCTATACGCCCGGCGAGATTAGCGTCAAGACCTGGAAAAATGGTGAGGAATGGGCGACAGCATCCCATCGCACGGTTGGAGCTGCCACAGCGCTCAATGTGACTGCTGATCGCACAACTATCGACGGTGATGGCAAAGACCTCTCGTTCATCTCAGTCGCTGTGGTTGATGAGAAGGGCGACACTGTTCCTCAGGCTGTCAATGAGATCACCTTTTCGATCGCGTCGGGGCCAGGTGAAATAGTCACTACCGACAACGGCGACCCCAGGGATGGCACACCATTCCCTTCAAAGACGCGTAAGGCTTTCAGTGGCCTCGCTCTCGCCATCGTCAAAGCTGAATCTGGTGCAACTGGAGAGATTGTTATAGAGGCCAAGGCGGATGGTCTTACTCAAGGTCGGGTAGTCATTACAGCTGCTTAGTTGCTGCAACAATCACTTTTTACAATGTCTTGAATTCTGCATCCCCGATAATAGCGCGATTTCTGTTCAATACCATTATTGCAGGTTTCAATTGCCTGCTTTATTCTCAATAGCCTACAAACTTTGGAAAGAAAAGATTCCCGCTATATTTTCCCCATGCCGATCACTTTACCTCCCGATCTTTTGAGCTCTTTACAACATGACAGCAATCTCTGCTTTCTTCTTCTTATTATCGCCCTGTTTACGATGTTTTGAACTCAGCTCTGGATCCAATCCAACGTCCTGCCACATCAGTGACGCGAACGCGTCGGAATTGAAGCGTAGCGTCTTATGGCTATCGATTCCCGCAATACCAACAATCTTCTCAACAACGAACCAGTAGACACTGTGCATTACATGATCAAGCCCACTGCGTGCCTCCACGGTATGGCATTGCTGATACATCTCGCGCAAACCCCAGGTAGCATGCTCTGCCTCCAATTCTGCCGTCGTTGCTTCAACCACGCCTCTCGCACGGTTTTGTACGGTGCGATGTCGGTCTCGGCTCACTGCAAGATCGAGACTCTATTACCTTCGCCGCGCATATCTTGGTAGAACCGGAACGGATATTTGAAGTTCCACGAACAATAGTCGCAGGCCGAAACCCCGCACTTGGTGGGGCGTCAGTTCCGAGCAGGGGAAGTAACGCTGGGCATCGGACGTGTGTAGCGCGAAGATGGGGACGTGTCGGCGTCGATGCAGTGCTTCGCGCTCCCAATTGTTTGCAGTCGCATGAGGATGGCGAGCTGGAGCTTAGGAGCAACTGTGTTACCGGCATCATTGTTGACACGCTGGACATCCTCAGTGTGCTCTGCGCCGTTGCCCAGGTCAGGTTGAATTTTGCCATCGTACAGAATGACCTCTTGGTTCTCTTCATCCTGTAAGACATGATCGTGCTCGTCTGGACATCCTCGCTCACCATCGTGGAGGCTGTCAGAGTAATCTTTCCATTGATCCTCGTCCCGGTCGAGATCGACGGGCCTATGCTCGCGATCTGCTCCCCAGTATTCATCATCGTCTAGTGTATCCGCATCCTCGTGGCCTAGTGAGATTGAACCGCCATAGCCAATGCGACTAGTGCCACCTCGATCTTGACCGGTGTCCAGATGGATCCCGCGTGCGCTCTTCTCGTAGCCTTCGTTTTCGTATCCTTCTAGAGGGTCACTATATTGTGGACAACCGTCATCTGAGTGGAATCCAGTCCAGGCCAGCATGCATATGAAACAGGATTTATGCTTGCAGCGCGCACAAGTCATGTGGTTGCACGCCTCCTTGAGTTCGATCGCCAAGTGACAGTCCGAGCACTGCTTGATGCGACAATTGAGTGTGTAATCACTACGCCGTCAGGATCCGGATGTGAAGCCTGGGTCGTTGCAACGGTGGTCTTCATCATCCCAGAAGGCTTTGCACCCAATGGCGGTCCTAGTGCCGCACGAGCAGTGGCCAACACTATACCACTCAGTTAGTTTATGGCTGCTCAAAGGAATGAACAACTAGCAGCTCTCGTCGGCGCAGCAGACGCGCAGCGGTCGCAGGGTCCTGTATTCCAGCGATTTGTTCTCGAACAGCGCCATCTGATCAGTAGGGAGAACCTGCTTCATTTGATACTTATTCAATGGTCCACAGCATTGCGCCGGGAAGCACTGGGGATTGCTAAGGGCCAGTGATAGACACCTGAATCAGGCAAGGGCGGCACATCGCATGCGCTCCGCAAACGACACTGTCCTCGAGTAATATGTTATCACCGCAGCATACACGATTGTAGAGCGGCTCCTGCGACTGAAAGTTGGCCTCACTCGAACGACCGTCCATGGACACACTCCGTGCAGTATTGAGACTGTTCTGGGCTGGCGAAGAACGGGCACGATACTTTTTCGGGCTTGATAGCCTATTCTTCGACTGGAGGTATCCAAAGGTCCATCAATGGCGAGACTGTGTGAGCAAGGGACATCACCTTCGAGTTGGCGCATTTTGCAAGGAGGTTGAATACGCTTTTCCGGTTGTGCAGAGATGCTCGCTGTAAACGACTTGTCGATGCTGACTTTAAATCCCCTATCCTGGAAGTAGAGTGAATCTATAAAAGAAGAAGTAAGTGAATTTATGCAGCAACTATAAAATAGCGTTCGAGGCTTTGCTGATTGAAGCCCATGCTACGAATGTATCGTACCAGGGACCAGTCTCTTGCGGCGCAGAAGAAGTCGAACGGATCTCCAGAAAATGGTAAATGGTCAGTGCATATCTACGCATTGTTTGAGTGCGACAAATTCCGTCATCATGTGTGACTTTTTCCTGCGACACGAGAGCCAAAGAAATGTTGTAGCTCGCTTGTCAGAAGGGCCAGCCACGCGTTTTATTCGCTAGATTCTCACCATCAGAGCCGAGGGTCTGTGGCCAACAACTATTGCTACACTCTTGTTAAGATCGAGCCCTGGAGCTCAAATGCGAAGGGCGCTTGCTCATCTCACTTGAAATGCTGTCGGATTGTTCCCTGGTTCCGCCCTTGATAATGTGCAAGTATAAGACAATTGATTTAACGCTTCAGCTGTTGTTCGAAAGAGAAGTAAAATGTTATTAATGCAAAAAGAGCATTGAGAGTCGCGACAGATGCTTTCATGGAATACATGCTTTGATTAGCTTGTGCGACCAAAGTTACAATGTCTTGCTGTCCGTACTACTACCCGTAGTCGAGATAGGAAGGCTGGATGACGAGATTCCTAAGAACCAGATGGTGAGTCACCATCCTGAAGACCGAGTCGGTATTGTATAGCGATATGTTGACGGAATAACGTCCGGCTTGATGATCTGGTGAAGATTATATCCCCGGCTGGGGTTGCCCCATTCGAGTCGCTAGCATTGCGGGGTCAAAGCCGAGGTCGATCTCAGGTCGGGGTACCTGCATCAGACCACAACTTCATCAATATGAAGACCACCCAGGAGGGTGCCTGTCACAATGCTCAAATCTGCGATAGAAGCTCAGCCGGAGCTCAACATGTCACCCACAGCGTCTTCCTCAACGGCGGGCTTCTTTCAAGCTCTGCCAGCACTGCCGCCACAGTACACATCACCTGATATCGCTCCAGCATCAAATGCGGCGAATGGCACTTCCCTGGCGGACGACAGAGTCTTCGCCCGCATCCTGGATCTCTATCTGCCATCCAACAGGGCAACCGTTACTGCGCATCTCCACAGAATCGCACGTGTGGCGCTGGATCCACACGTCCTGGCGCATGCTACGGATGCGGAGACAAACCACCCTGTGCTCCGCTCCTTAACGACTTTCGGCCAAGAGAACCGTAACGATCCTCTCTGGACAACGTCGGGATGGCAACGTCTGAAAGAGATTGGGTACGCCGAAGGCGTCGTTGCAGTGGCCTACTCCCAGTCACCGGAATTGGCCCACATCAACAAGCGTATCTATGAGTTTGGTCTTGGGCATCTCTGGAGTGTGACAGGCACAATGACTAGTTGCCCCATGAGCATGACCGACGGCGCCGCCACACTGCTGTCCAAGCACTTAAGAGATGCTGATGGGGATCAGACAGGACGAGTGCGGGTGTTTGAAGAGGCCTATCGCCGGCTGACCAGCCGCGACCCGAAGTACGCGTGGACGAGTGGGCAGTGGATGACCGAGCGAAGTGGTGGTAGCGACGTGTCCGGCACTGAGACACTTGCTACACGGCTCACCGCTGCAGAAATCGCGCGCGATGAAGAGCACGGCAGGAGCGACGATGCGGTAGGTATGCCACTTGGTCCCTGGAAAATTGACGGCTTCAAGTGGTTCAGTAGTGCGACAGACTCGGAGATGGCTGTCCTGCTCGCCCGAACCGAGAAAGGCCTCAGCGCCTTCTACATGCCTATGCGGCGGCGCAAAGGTGATGGTCCTCCCGCTGCCAACATCGTGAACCAGGAACTGCCATCCGAAACTGAACTCAATGGTATCCGCATCCAACGGCTTAAGAACAAGCTCGGCACAAAGTCATTG
Source organism: Phoma herbarum (assembly GCA_001599375.1). Lineage (NCBI taxonomy): Eukaryota > Fungi > Ascomycota > Dothideomycetes > Pleosporales > Didymellaceae > Phoma > Phoma herbarum. The sequence continues at coordinate 1,273,723 of BCGR01000011.1, read as the reverse complement.
CCGACAGCTGAACTCGAGCTCCGTGGAGCCCGAGCTTGGCTTATTGGTACGGAAGGGCGAGGCGTGTCGGAAATCTCCGCCATCTTGAATATCACCCGTCTATCAACCGCAGCCGGAAGCGTAGCCAACTGGTCGCGTGGGCTTGCTATCTGTCGTGCATATAGTCAAGTCCGTAAAGTTCGCGGCGGCCTTCTGCAGAACAACCCAGCACATTTGCGTTGGATGGCCGAAGAGACTGTCAAATATCATGCCGCGGCTCACTTCGTTTTCTTTGGCGTCGCATTGCAAGGCGCGCTCGAGCAGTCGGCCCATACTGTCGTTGGTAACACAAAGGCAGCGAAACTTGTTCCCAGAGACAAGACGGATATTGCATTGCTTCTCAGGCTGTTGCTTCCTGTTATGAAGGCGCAGATATCTGTGGCTTCTGTGCAAGGACTGCGACAGTGTATGGAATGTCTCGGCGGGGTTGGCTACTGCGAGAACAACGAGGACGGCGGCCTGCTGAATGTCGCAAAGATCTACCGCGACAATCTTGTCAATCCCATCTGGGAAGGAACGGTTAGCGTCATGGCGGAAGATGTCGTCCGCGTGCTCACAGACAAGCGCTTGGGTGACGGCGATGTCGTAGGCAACTTACTCGCGCCGTGGATATTGAGTGTGCTTGCTAGCTGCGATAGCGTCCTCAAAGCCGAGGTCTCGGCGGTCAGTGGTCGATTGGAGGGACTGAAGACGCTCATCGACGGTAAGAGCAAGGAAGAGTTGCTGTACTGCGGACGAGATATCCTAGATCATCTCGAAGTTATCGTTTCAGGGACGGTATTGCTTTACGACGCTACTGCTAGCCCAAGCTTTGTGGCGCAAGAGATTGCGAGACAATGGATTCGGTCCAAGTGCTCCGATACATCAGGGTCTAATGGCCAGCTTCCATGGAAGGATGCGGTCAGAGTCGACAAAAGCATTTTCCTGGGCACATCGGGTATTGGCACGGATAGACTCGAGAAGCTGTAGACTAGGGGACGCAGACAACGTGTGTCACTTGAAAATGTACCATCGTTGTCCTCAGAATGTTGTAGCTGGCAGAGTTCTGCAGCCGTCGGAAGGCAATTAAGCGAGGCTTAGTCAGCTTTCCATTACCACCGAGGATTTCCGGGGAGAGCTTTTGCATCCAGGCATCGATTAAGCCGTTTAATCTCAAACCATAAATATCATGCGTCCACGTCTCACATCAGTCTGCAGCTGTTTCTTATTTAGAGACTGAAGTCGCTGTCACATAGCGCTGACACCAGCACGATCGACTTGAGGCCCGCATCCCCACCCTAGAACTCCGAAGCGGTTGTCAGCCACATGCACAGCTGTGGGTCTCCACCCATACTCCGCATATGGTAAAGCTTCATTGTCGTCGAGTCGCTTCGATGCGATGTGAAAGGCAGTTCCTTGATCCACCATAGGTAGTTGGATGTATACGTCGTGATCAGAGTCAGGATACAGGAGCATCATCCCAGTACGACTGGGTTCATTCAAGATCCTTTCGCTCAGCCGGCAAGACAATTCCAAGTTACAGACCACTCTGTTGGAATACCCTAAGCTCTCTTGCATGTCCGAGCCAAGCATCTAACGCTAAGCTTTCTAGGAAGCCTACACCGTACTAGTTCGGTAAGTGTCTCCAGCCTCAAGGGAAGTCATGACGCTAGTCATCGCCAATCGTAAGCCTTGAAGATAGCATCGCTAGCACGGAAAGTTCCGACTTGCATGAATGGCTCAACTTCAGTCGGCACTCCTACACATGTCCGGCGCTGTGCCTGTCTTCGACAACGCTGTGTCATCAGCAAGTCAGCTCTATTGAATGGCATTCCAACTTCCTCGGTCAAAATGGAGATATAAGTGTATCACGGTCCCGGACCAGGCTTTCAAGAAACAAAGTGACAGAATACCGCTCGCCACATATCCACCACCACGATGGCGACCCAAACACATGTGCAGCTCATCCCAGGCACAGAGATCATGAACAAAGATGGCAAAGCAGACAAGGCCCTCATTCCACGACCTTCATCGGATCCTCGCGATCCGCTCAACTGGTCGATGCCTTGGAAGAGTATGTACCGACTGTGATCCTGTCCAGCGCCGACTAACATAACATGCAGTGACCGTAGTCGTCAGTCAAGGACTATTCACTTGGATTTCTGTCACCGGCGCATTGTCCATCGCACCCATGTTCCCCCTGCTCGGCCAGGAATTCCATCTCAACAACAACCAGCTGGCCATGCTCACGGGCATCACTGTCATCACTCTCGGCTTCGCCAACTTCTTCATCGTACCGCTGAGCAACATCTTCGGACGAAGAGCCGTCAGTCTGGTCTTCTCCGTACTCATTTTGCTGTCTTGCGTTTGGCAGGCATTGGCTACGTCTCATCGAAGTCTGTTGGCAGCACGAGCTATAAACGGTCTCGTCTGTGCAACTAGTGAGACAATCCCTGTGCAGATGATCGCTGATGTGTTCTTCCTGCATGAGCGCGGACTGTGGACGGGTGTCTACTTGTAAGTTCATAGGATCAGACGCACCATCAGATGATACTAACACCATGCAGCACAAGCTACTTCATGGGTGCCTTCTTAGGTCCCATCATGGCCGGCTCCATCGCCGCGCACCACGGGTGGAAGTCATTCTTCTGGCTCGAGACGGCCCTCTCTGGCGTCTCCATCATCCTCGTTGCCGTCGCATTCCCCGAGACCAAGTTCCACCGCAGCCACAACTCGGCATCTTCCAGCCAGTCCTCGCTCCGCGGCAAGAGCATCGTCTCCTCCGACGCGCCCTCAGACACGCAACTAGAAAAGCAACCAATCCAGACCCGCGACACGGAGCTCGCAACCCTCGACACCACAGCGCACCCCACAGGCCGTCCGTCACGCAGCCAATTCGCACCCTTCCGCGCTCCGGACGTGCGCTGGAAATCCTTCATCATGCGCGACACGCTGACGCCCATCAAGTGCTTCTTCAACCCGATCATCCTCTGGGCGGGGCTGATGGTCGCCGGGCCCGCAGACCTATTGCTGTTCTTCAACCTAACCGAATCCCCCGTTCTCGCCGCGCCGCCGTACCTGTTCAACCCCGCGCAAGTCGGGTACACCAACTTCGCCTTCGCGGTGGGCGCGCTCTTCGGTCTCGCGACGGCTGGGCCGTTCTCAGACTGGGTCGCTGCGCGCGCGGCGCGCAGGAATGGCGGCATCAGGGAGGCCGAGATGCGCCTCCCTGCTCTGCTGCCGTACATGGTCATCACGATGTTGTCCGCGATTCTCGGCGGTCTGGCGTACCAACACACCTGGGCGTGGAGCCACATCATCGTCTGGGGTTACGGACTCGCGGGGCTGAGCGTGACCACCGTGCCAACTATCGCCATCGCTTACGCGATTGATTGTTACAAGCCCATCTCGGGTGAGATCATGGTCGTTGCGACCGTGTGCAAGAACTTCATTGGCTTCTCGTACAGCTACTGGGTGTTCGACATTGCGCATACAAGCAAGGATGGGTGGCTCACTCCGGCGATGATCATCTTTGCTTGTGTAGTTGGTCCTGCCGTGTTGGCGTTCCCTCTATACTTCGGAGTTGGTAAGAAGCTGAGGACCTGGACGAGGCACTCAGACGTTCACCGCATGGAGGAGCTGATTTAAGTTGGGAGATTGTCGGGGAGGTTATCGAGATGGATGCATGGGGCCTCTTTCGCAGTGCATGGCACACTGTCTGTTGTGCATTTATTGAACCACGTTTGAATATCCTCAATGTTTCAAACTTCCATATCACCATGTTCACGTTTTAACACATCGCATGCTCGTCCACTCCACTCTATGACGCTTCTCGATCATCCAAAGCCTCCCACAAATCCTTGGTGTACACGCTCGAACATGTCTCGCAGGCGCCACACTTCCCACAGCCAGGTGCCACAAATCTTCCCGCATGGACATCGAACACCCACTCCCTTCTCTCATGTCTATGCTCCCACCATGGTCCAGACTTGAGATCGTACTTATCCGGGGCGACAGGGAAGTTGTGTGAATGCTTGGCGGGCGCGCGGTTCGTGAGCGTGTACACGTCGACGCTCGCCTTCTTGGCAACTTGCACCAGCCGTCTAAAGTACACCTTCTTGGTCTTTGGTTTCTTGTTTGTGTTGTAAGGGTATGTTATATACTGTCGCTCGATGTCCTCGAGGTAGATAGCTTTTGAATTCGTGTAGAAGGATTCCTGTCCAGTATTGAGTTGCCCATCGGACGCGTCTTCGCTTTTAGAGGCCCACGACTCGATGCAAAAGATCAGTGCGTCCTCGAGCCAGTCAAGAAACACGCCTTCGCACTTGGCGAGGAAATGCTCCGACGGTAGGCCCCAGAGCACAATTCGTTCGATAGCGTGGGGAAAAGCGTGTTCGCAGAACCATTTGATGAAATATGTGCGCCACTGGTCAGGGGCCCAGTCCTTGCCCACATCCTGGTTTACGAAACTGGACGTCGAGTAAAAGGCATCCAGTTCCACATCGGAGATGTCTATGGCCACAGTCTTAAGGCTGTGGGCCTCCTTGAGCTCTTCATTGCGGTAGACATTGCATCTGTACCCGTGCATCTCTTCCGAAATGTTAGGACCATAGAACATCAAGGTGTGGAGAGAATTTTGTTGTTCTCTGCTGAGGCCTGAAACAAGCTCATCCACATCATCCAAGCGATCTCCCGAATGGCCAACACGTAACGTGAAGGTCTCGAGGGCTCGCGAAGCTCGAGGAAGTGCGAATCGAAATGGGTACGGCATGTCGCCGCAGTCATCGAGGAAGATGTTCTTGACATTGGATGAACACTTGGGGATCAACGCATGAGACCCATAGTCCGTTTGATCGCCCCAGCCGGGACGTCGGAGGTCGTTGTAATATATCGACTGGAGAAACGGCAGACGAAGTAGGACGGAAAAAACCTCCATAGATCTGTCTGTACCATCCAAGGGAGGATCATTGTGCTGCGTATGCCGTCCCGTCATCCAGGAATCTGACTCGACACCGACAGCGACATTATTCACGCTGCAGAGACCAGGGGGCCAATGGCTGCCGTATTGAATGCTGCCTTGAACAATTCTTTTGAGCCAGCCGAGAGTAGACTTCTCTCTATGTTCGTACGTGACGAACTTGATGTCCTGTAATCTCGGACAGTATGTGATGAGCAGCGCTTTCAGAATGCCGTCGCGGCCGTCTTCAAACTGTTGGCGGGCCTCAACGAATACCTCCTCGTCACCACCATTAAGCAATGCCACCAACTGGTCCTCAATATCTTCGAGGTACTCCTCTAGTTCATCATCCTGCCATTCCCAGGGTGTGCTGTCAATGTCCATGTCGTCTTCGTGCATTGGCCGGTCGAAAGAAAGTGGTTTCCAATCCAACCAGCTCTCGCGATCGTACCAGACCTCCAATGATCGAACATGCCAAGCCAGGATAGGATCAGCCCGTCCGAAAATGCTGCGAAGCAGTGTCGGTACGGTGGTCGGTAGGATGTCCGAAGCAACCCGGTATTTCTTGAAAGCTTCCTGGTGGCGCTTCAAGATTTTGCGAGAGCAGTCCGCTAGTCTTTTGCAGGTGAGCGCGAAGTTGAATTGGAATTCATATGGAATGAAATCGATAATATAGTAGATGAGCTCGGTTGACAGGTCCGTGACGAAGCATGTATTAGTGGTCGTTCCCGACGAGCTCGACATGGAATTCTCCGAATTGATCATTTCTCGAAGTCAAGTTAAATCCGTGAAGGAACGGTCGTAATTGAGGTTGTTGTGCCCGAATTCGTTAGGACGGGAGGATATCGGCTGTTCGACGTCCAGATGAGATCGAGCGTTTTAGGGGTGGCAATGAGACGGACGAGACGGAATGTGACGCTAGGGCCTCGCCTGGTGCCTGAAAGCTCAAGGCATCCATCACTAGCCAAGCACATTCATCCGACGGCATCTCAGAAATTTTAGACATACTGCCAAAAGCTGTGGAAAACCACCCAAAAAAGGCGTGATCATTATCAGAGGTTGTTTTGGTCTCGTGCGGTGACGCGCGCGATATGATGTGGAATGGTATCTCAATATCTCATCGTAACTTCGTTAGAGCTTATGCAGAAGTGCTTTGCGCTTCATGCGCTGTACGAGCTGACGTAGTACTGTGAGTATGTCAGTTGCAGCTCAAGTATCCACTATTGATACAGTCAGGCCGTACCGTCAATACAGACTCGTCATCGCCATTGTCATTAGGCAAATAGACGTAGAGGATCAACGCGTGCTCGTGGCAGAAACCTGGAGGCAGTTAGCAAAACTCCAAGAAAATCTTGTCCACGCAGATACTCACAGGCAATGACTCTCCCGCCAAGTCTCCCCACGCTCATCACCTTTCCCCAATCGCGCCCGTCGATCCTGACCGTGGCCCAACCCTCCTCGCTGCGCCCGTCAGGCGAGCCCAGCTGCTTCATGCGCGTACTCGGATGATTCGCAAGTCCGCTCTCTCCTCCTGCGACCTGTGCAGGATCCAGTTCTGGATTGCTGAGGTCTGTCCACACAGAAGATATACTCATCGCATCTGTCTTGATGCTCATTTTGAGGCAGCCGTGCATGTTCGCAGCGACTTCCAGTCGTGTTCTTGACGCTGCTGTCCCCGACCCCGACTTCGTGTCTGCAAGCGCTAGCTTTGTGAATCGATCGCTGATGCTCTTCAGTTGCATTAGCGGCGGCAAAATGATGTGTACGTCCGGCTCTCTCGTATGTGGTTCGTGAATGTGGGCTACCGTGTCTGGCGGAAGCACCCGAACAGGGATCTCTTGTGTGACGACTGTCTCGCGGTTGCCTCCAAATGCATTGTCAAATGGTGCATCGAAGCCGTCGTCGTTGTTGGTACTGGTAGTGGGGAAGGCGCTGTACGAGTTCGAGGAGGTAGTCGTAACGATGGTAAGAGCAAGCACGGGCATGTTGTCTTTCTTCGTGAGCCGTACCTGGGCGGAGGTGGCGTTCAGGGCGGTCTTGAGGGCTCGGTTGAGCGAGGCAAGCGGCACTTCGAGGTTGATGACATTGTTCGCAGCAGACTGTACCGAGATCGTCTCGAAGATGGCATCCTGGGTGGCGTGTTAGAGGGTGACTCGCTGTATCGAACGGATGCAGCTTACAATTGAGAGGACACTGCGTCAGGTCAGAAAGGCTGCAAATGCATGTGAAGGCGCATCGACTCACGCCCAGACCTGTGTGCCCTGCTCAGGAATGATGGTAAAGCCTACTTGCTCCTCACTCAGCTTCACCCAGGCGAGTGGCCCAAGTGAATTGAGGGATGCCGTGAGCTCTGCATGCTGTCAGTCAAGAATTGTTTTATTAAAGTGAGATGACGAGCTACTCGTAAACGTGGAGACATTCTGTATCTGGGCCTTGAAGCGCATCGTGCAAGTTGATGGAGGGGAAACAGACGCGTCGCGTAAATTCGTGAGGGAGGCCGAGGCAGCAACGTCATCGCGCCTGCCGAATTTATGAGCGCGCCTGGAGCGCCATCCACATCAACATCATGAACCACGGACACTCGGAAAGAGCTATGGCGGCTTCAAAGTTACGAATTCCTCTTGTCGACGACCATGAGTGCATATGCCGATTGATCAATGCCTGAGCGAGTCACGACAACACATGTGCCGAAACACCACACGAGAAAGTATGTCTTTCCACGACAAGCTCACGACTTACGGACTATGTGAAATATCCATGAGGACTTCAGAATACCAACTTTAATGTGTTTGAGACCACGGATGCATATCTCGACTGCTCAATGTTTGAGGATCTATAAGGCCGTCACGCGATAAGACTCTTGAAATCACTACTCACCATTACTGCTTCCCTACCCACGCATGTCCTTCCTGCGGCGGTGATGGGAACCCACCTGGCATCTGCTGGGAGAATCCATACTCAGGCGGCGACAAGCCCTGGACGTAGCCACGACTCTGGCCTGGAGCGTAACCGGTCGTCTGCCCCAGGTGGTACTTCGCAGGATCCATACCCGTCTGCACACTCTGTTGCTGACCTTGCGAATACGTCTGAGGCTGCTGCGGATAGCAGATTGCCTGCTGCGGGACAGGGAGGTTCATCATGCCCTGCTGGCCGTGCCTGGCATAGCCAAGTCCATCCATTTGCAGGCCGCCATAGCCCTGTTGATACACGCTCTGCACCGCATTTCCAGCACCAGAAAATGCCGCATGCGCTGCAGCATTCGCACTCGCCGCTCCCGAGCCATCGTCTGCAGGTACAGCATTCGCCTGGTCGTTTGGAGCGCCGACGATATAACCCCAAGTCCCCTTCGTGAGCTTGTCCTTTACGAAACCGACCTTCTTCGCGACCTTGTCAGGCATCTTGCCCTCGCACCCGTTGAGCGCCCATGAACACGCTTTGACAACATCCTTCCACATCTGCTTCTCGTTTGAGCTAAAGGAAGGATTTCCATGCTCTCGGCGCACGCGCTCGAGCACGCCCATCATGAGGCCTTGTACGCGGTTTGCTACATTTTCGTGCGTGACATTGGGCTTAAGGAGTAATATACATAGGTTGCTAGGATGGCGCGCGCGGAGACGTGATGTGGTGTATGCGATGTCAACCGGCGCCGCGAGGAAGATTTCTTTCGTTGCGTGTGCTGGACTGGCGGGACCGATGGCAAGGCGGGCAAATGCCTGAACGCCCTCACTCTCTGTCGAGGTGGAGTAGAAGGTCTTGAAAAGCGCAAAGGGCGAGTCGGCCAGTTGTACCGCGTGATGCACTTCGCTTTCCCTGCCCGCGGCCTGACACCACGCCTTCTCGTAGCTGCGCGGATCGATACACCGGCGCGCCCATGTCTTGCTGCGTGGATCGAGGTGCTTCTTCACGACACTTACGACATCTTGGCCATAGCGCTTCTCGCTCGCGCCTCTGAGTCGGAACGCGAAGGTCACGAGCTCGTCTTGGGCGGCGTGGAGATGCGGTCGCGCAAGCGAGGACGGGAGGAAGGTACCGATGTAGTAGGCGAAGAAGTACATGTAGGCTGCCAGGTAAGGGCTGGTGATGCTTTGGGTGCTGCTGTCGAGGAAGAGCACCGGGATGCCCAGGTTCTTAGCGTACGAGTGCAGCCGATCCAGATCTGGCAACGTATTGCTCCTGCCCGCCGCAGAAGGCTTGACGCTGGAAACGAGGTGAAGAGAGTTTGTGACGCTGATACCTGCAAGAGCATTGCGAAGGGAAGACGTCGTGGTGTTGATGAACGATAGCAGCGACCCAACAATAGGGCCATGGTGCCAGACTATCTTGTGCGTCTTCGAGGCAGAGATTACACGACTGATTACGGTGCTCACGCGCTTGACCACTCTCTCTACGTCCTGATCGCTGGTGCCGGTACTCCTAGGCCGGTAGTTCCAGCCTCGCACCACGACGATACTCGCATTCGCGTAAGCGCGTGCTGCGCCCTCGAGATGCGTGTTTCCCGACTCGCCAGTGAGGTGCTCGACCAGCTCACACAGTCGCTTGAAGTGGCTCTTGCTCCTGTCCTCTTCTGCAATGATGACCATGCCTCCTTTCATATCCTTGACCGTGTCCTTCGACTCTCGCACGCCGAGATCACATAGCTTGGCAAGCACACTGGTCAGCTGTAGCAGACTGTCGATATCGCTATCTGTCTCCCACACGTGGAGGGCTTCCGGGTCGCAGAAGATATCGAGCGTATCGTTGGACGCGGAATTGAAACCTGCCTGGTTATCTGAGGGGATCGTGGAGATGGACCTCTTCAGGGTGACTAAATCGCAAGACCATGGGCCTGAGAAAGACATGGTGAGGATACGACGCCGATGCTTGCGCGTAAGGGGACGACCTGGGTTACGAGTGTGTGAATTGGCGCGTTTTGACAGAGCGGCAGGTAGTGAAGGGCCCTGACCGGGCAGGTGCTTGCTGTTAGGAATGACCTTTGGAGGATGATCCGTGGACCGCTGAGAAGCTGTGCGTCGTGTAAGTGAATACGATTGCGACTTTGAAGGGTGCTGAAGCAAGCGCTTGATGTATTCCATCGAGCGCCGTGGCACAAGGTGAAGGCGGCTGATAGATGGGCCATCAATGACACCTGTTATGTTAGTAGAGTCAATGTGAACAGAAAACGTGTGATGTGTCGCGCTGCTGTACCCGTTGGTAGGAAGGAAAATCACTGTTAGTCAGCGGAATCATGCCAGAAACTGCGATTGTCATAATATTGTCGCTGATGGTTTGGTCATAAGAAAGAATGTGTGAGCAAAACGAGAATGCTGTCAATGACCGCAGTTGAGAAGAGAGAGGGAGCAAACCGGCCGTCAGTTCCAACGCAGCACCTGCGTGACCAACGCCAGACTCCAAAGCTGTATCATTCACGGCTCACCCAAACGCCAAACAATCTGATGCAAAATGAATGTCGAGATCGACGGTGGCCTCGCGAAATTGAGCAGGCTTTGCCTGGTCAACATCACGACCCAACTCCACCTCCCTTCGCGACAACGGTCTCCTTGTCGAGCACTTCCACCTTTCGACTCAGCAGACCTCGAAGCTCCGGACTAATGACTTTCGCTTCTGTGCTGTCGTCTGTGGTTGCTTGTTTGCCCTTGTCGGTGCCAGACGACGAAGCCTGCGCATTCGAATCTTGCGTCTTAGGCATAGGGCCTGGCCCTGAGGCTATCGCGGCCAACTGCTTCCTTTGCCTTGCCTGTGGGGCAGATGGGAAGTTACCTTTCTTGTCGACCGTTTCGACGGTCCGTTGGAATCGCTTGAATAGCGACTCGGCACGTACAAGCGTTGACTCCAGGTCCATGGTGCCGGAAAGCTCGTTCACTAATGGCGGGTCAGTATTTGTGTTTCTTGTGAACGCGGTATTGTAACATACCATATTTGAGCACCTCATCGAAATGCTTCAGATGTGCCATGATAACGTCTCGGTGCTTCTCGAGGATTGCAAGCGCAATGAAGATGTGAAAGTTGCTGCTGTAGTAGTCCGTCCACAGCGACTCCCACAGTCGCAAAACGTCAGGCCACTCAAACTCGCGCTTGTACCAGACAAGCAGCATGCGGAAAAAGAAAAAGAAATTCGTCGAGTCTGCAGACTGAAGGTGGAGGTAGAGCTTTGGGTCCATGAGCTGTACGAGGTGGTCGAGTGTCATGAGCTGCTTGCGCATGCCAGACTGGTCGCGGAGGAAATTTCGCTCCATTCGGTCCATGAAGCCGACAAAGCCCCAGAAGGCAATTGCATCGTCCTGCATGACTGCATAGATGGGTGCGAGCAGATCACTCATGCCTTGAACGTAGCCGAGGTCTTTGTTGTACTCGTTGTAGGTGAGGAGCATATCCTTCATCTGCTCGAGATGTACGTTGGTGCCAACGTCTGCGAAAGGTGAGTCGGGATCGGGGTGAGGGATGTCTTCTCCTTCGAAAATTGGAATGGTACGATCTGTTCGGTGCACATCCTTCTCTATTGACCGCACCCCATGGAATGGGTACAAGTCAGCCAAACTCTTGATGCAAGTTGGAAAACAGGGCGGCACATACCTATGCGGTTCTTCTGCTCTTTCCACCACTCCGCTTGCTCCTCTGTCTGGTTACCTTCGACCATTCGTTCCCACCATGCACCCTTCAGGCGGATGTATTCGTCCCGGCGGCTATTGACATTTGCGCGGCGCTCTTCCTCGTTGCTGTCCCAATCGTAGACACCTAGGAGGAAGAGCCAGGCCTCTTTCCGTACGCCGTCATCAGGGTGAAGGCCGCCATGGAAGATGCGCTCCTTGACCTCGTCGGGCGTCAGCTGTAATCGGCCTGTGTTGTCAAAGAAACCCTTCCACTCTTCCAACGTGACTGGTTTCCTTCGATCTGCCATGGTCATTCTGTCCATGTCGAGGATCTCGAAGTCGCCAAGTTCGCCTTCTTCCATGGCCAGGACATCCTTCGCTGTCCAAATCCTTTGATTTCGCTCCCGTTCGCTTTGCTCGGCGATGCCCATGGCCCACCTGGCCAAATATATGCGTGCACTATCGAACTCATCTTGCAGAGTCTGTACTTCCGGATTCTGAACCAGGCGCCTAACCTGAGGGGGTATCTTTGGGTTGTCGGCAACAGCCTGCGCAGTCTTCCTTGTGAACGTCGTGACCTGGCTGAGCTTCTCGAGGATATTCCACCTGGCCTCCTTCAACGCTTTTGTGACGGGGTCCATGCCACCATCCCGCTTGCCTGGTGTTTGTGTGGAAGCCTCGCCGTCCTTGCCCTTCTTCGCAGATCCTGGCGCGTCCTTACCAAAGGATTTCTTATCGTCTTCGGTGGGTTCGATGAGATATATGCTGGGGTCATGAGCAGATCTCTCGACCGTGACGTATCGTTTCAGCCATCGCAGGACCTCGTCACCGCCCCAGAACATGCCGCCGCCATCGCCAAAGGGATCGAACGTTTCTCTTGCAAGCTTCTTTCTCTGAAGGATCGTCGATTGACACTCGCTATCGTGGAAGAACAGCGCAGGAAAGCTGTCGCCTGCGCGTGTGTTCACCACGACGCTGCCAAACCACCATCCCAAGCTTGGCGGTCGTACCAACAGAGAGTATATCTCGCTCACGGGCAGAGCAAAAGCATAGCCGGGCGTGACTGTGTGTGAAGAGGTCGTCGGAGGTGGTGGTACGAGATATGAGGTCTTGGGGGGAGAGGCCGAGTCGGAGAGGTCGACCTTCACGTAGGTATCGTAGGCGTCCCCCAAGCCGGACTCTGGCATCCATGCAAGGAGCAGGGAAGACGAGCTAACGCTCTTGGACGACGAGGACGAGGCGGGGCGCGCATCAATTGTGTTCTTGGGCGACTTCTGCTGTACGAGTGCTATGAAGCCTGGGATGTTGTCTTTGGCCGAGGGTGAGGGGTGGACGTATACCTGCGCGTCTTCAGTCAGCTTCACGCCACAAGGTGCAGGCAGACTATTGAACGCACTTTACTCTTAGTATACAGTAACTTAACGCCTTTCCCGCTCTCAGTGTGTCTGATTGTGTTGTATTCGCCCTCATCGTCGTCGCTCACGTCGTAGAACGAGGCGGATGGCGAGGGCGGGCTCGGTGGTCCCGGAGAGGCCATAGCGGGGCAATAGGCTGCAGCAACCGCCTATATGGGTATGTGTAACGTTGAGAGGGCTCAAGAAAAGCGTTGTGAGGAGAGTGTGCAATATGTCAGTCGTGATCCGCTCATGGGGCAGGAGCACATGAAAGTGGCTGCTGCTGTAGGTAGCAGCGAGCTCCCGAGCTAGTCAGCGGGACATGACGTTGCTTGTGTGGCGCACGCGGGGAACGCGTTGAATCAAGATCCACGTTCTGCAAGATTGCCCTGAGCGATCTGATATCGGAAAAGCTTGCGAGTATGCATGTTTGTATGTTTTCTGTATTGCTTGCTGCGTAAAACCGGTTCAAAGCAGCTGTATACTCCTCGAGGCACCTTAGAACGCCGTGCTGCCCAGTCGCAGACTATGCAACAATCAAACCTGTGAATGCCCTGCGACTCCATATGCGCCAGTGCTGTGTACAAAGAAGCTCAACGCATGCGCGGCCCACTGGGCAGACCAACGCGTCCTCCACCAGGGGCACCTCGCTGCGGTGCGCCGCCGCCATAGCTTCCAGGCGCATACGGGTCATAGTCGCCAGACGAGACCTGCTGTCTTCCTCCACCGCTGTTGCCGTATGAATTGCTGCGATCATCTGGGTACGGCGGTCTGCCGCCTGACGCAGGCCGTTCATAGGACCCTCTTGCTGGTGGCCCTGAGCCCACAGATGATGTGCTTTGCGCCGGACTTGTTGATCGCCCGGAGCCCCACAGTCGCTGCTTCAGTCTCTCCTGCGCTGTGGTGCCTCCTCCTGCGCTCGGTGGCGGGGACGGGTCGGCACCTGGACGTCCTCCTGCGGCCATGGAGCTTTGGTAGCTTCCTGCTCTTTGACTGGGTAACGGTCTGCCCTGGTTCTGGGGCTCTGGTGTCAAAGAGGCGCCCATGCGACCCTGGAGCGGTCGCGCTCCTGCGCCTGCACCTGCGTCCCGGCGTAACGACAAGGGTTGCTGTGCTTGTTGTTGCGGCGCTGGACTGTCCCAGAGATCACTCAGCCCTCCACCTCCCCGGCCCATGGGCGCACCCTGGGCATGCTGCCGCCCGGCTGAGGATACGAATTGCTGCGCCGGCTGCTGTTGCGGTGCTCGAGGATCTGGTGGGAGCCATTGCGGGTATGGGCGACCTTTCTCCGTGTAGTATGCGCGGAGGACTCGAGAAATGTGCGAGTCCTCTTCGGTGTCGCCGTCGTTCTCGTCGGAGAGCAGCTGCCGGCGCAGGTTGGTGTACCGTGACGTAGTATTGGTGAGGAGGTTGTTCAAGTACGACGACATGGCGGTGAGAAATTGTCGAGAGAATCAGTTCGCGTATGCGGCAGGCAGTCAGGGCACCTTTATTTGGGGGTTTCGGTACACGCGCGCTGGTGGGGTTGTGCTTGAAGCAAGTTGTGAGGGAGCTGTTTCCAGTTCCTCGGCGGCGCCCAAAACACCGCCCAGCTCTTCGAGCAAGCGAGATGAGCTCAGCTGCAAGTCCTCACGACAACTCGTGCCATCACTGAGCCACTGACCAACAATTGTACTCGTGTGTTGTATCTGTAATATCTACAAACCCAAGCTACAGCTTTGAAGCGACGACAACGGTCAAAACTTTCTCCCTTCCCCAGACCACCTCGACATAGTTGTCTTCGTCGTCTGTGGTATCAGCTTAGATCGTGCAAGCGACCCAACACTCAAGCAAACAGGCGCGAGCCAGGATGTCTCCTCGATTCGAAACACCACGAAACAACATCACAGACGTCACCTACTTATACGGATAGCAACGCGACCACAAACTCAACTTGATCCCTGCTCCGTGAACATGAACAGTATCTCGAGATGCACTCGAAATATCTGCACTCTCTCGCTCATCTCTGCGCAGAGTTACATGTGACTATAGGCAGCTGTCCTTTCTCCCCAAAACCCAAAAGCGACGAGGATGTATCGATCAACAGCCTAATTTAACCACCGCACCAGGATCAGCCGCGTACATCTGCATCGTTGGGCGCTTGAGTCACTCGCTCTTTGTCCCCCAAAGTCGATTGTGCTACGGGCTGGCGAGTCATTGTCGGTGCCGTTACAAGCGCTGCTTTATGGACAATGCTGCCTGAAGGCTTGCAAAGGGCATTGTGAGGACATCCTCAGAGCATCGCAACAATAAAGACATAACGACAAACAGGCATGACTAAATGATGAAGACAAAGGCTGAATGCGAGAGACCATTTCACACTCTGGACATTGCTACAAGCAATCACAGTGGCCTCTTGATTGCAACACAAACACCAAGCAAGCTTCAGTCTACGAACACTGTTCTCGTTTTCTCTGTCGACTCGACAAGGTTGAGAATATTGACCTGCTGGCTGGAACCCCAGCCCCGATCCAGACCCAAGCTCAACGAGAAGGCGAATCATCAGGGGTATCAGCAATGCTTGGAAAATCTCACGTCAGAATAGGCGACCGAGAGGACTTGAGAATATTCGCAACAGCTGTTATCGCCACGACCTTCTCCAGAATCTGCTTCACCTTCCCCGCTTTCTCAACTGGATCCGTCGCCAAGGATCTCGAGGGCGAATCGTTCAAGAACCGCAATACAATGCGAATTCCAGGTATTCTCGATCTCACACAGCACGTCCAGACAGTCGGCGATCGTCCACCTGCCCCATTGCGGTACAAACTTATCAACGTCGTCTACCACGCGGGCGACAACCTTAATTTCGGCCATTACGTTGCAGGCGTCACCGGACCCGATCCAGTCTCAGACAGCGATCCTGCGAATCCTCTGAACCAATTCCTTGTGAACGACCGTAATGTGCATCCATGGAGCAATACCGCCCGAACAAACGTGCTGACAGCGAACCCTGCCAGACACGCAGAGTAATGGAAGGCCGAGTACGACCATTACCTGCTTTTCTACGAGTACAAACCGCATAAGAAGAGGAACGTCGTGCCCGTTGCAAGTATTAACAATGAGTCGTCTATCGCTGAGCGCATCCGAGGCAGGCGCCTGGTAAGGAATGAAAGGGGCAAGCATCCGACGAGGAAATTGAAGGAGGCATTGGAGGGTGCGCGGTGAATGGTATGAAGGCGCGCATACACGAGAAGCACAGGGCGTGTGCTACCTGGAGGGATTGGGCAACATCATTCAACAAGTGCTCAGGTAAGAGTGTCGAGATTTTCGCTTAGGTTGATTGATTTCCATGTTTTTTAGAGCCAACTTTGACTACAGAAGGCCCATGACGAGACCGATCGCTGAATTTGAATTTGAGGAGCTGCTCATGAAGGTCACTATGTATCAATGTAGACACGGCAAGTCTATTGATCGACCATCCAGATCAGTCAATTACCATGGAAAGGCAGTCAGAGTCTGCGGGAACGGTACTTCGCGGCCACAGCGTCTTCCGGGGAAAAACAAAGCTGCGGGTAGTTAGCGGCGTGTCCGCCTCGCGCCGCGGCAACGAGGGCGCTTATTTCGTATGGCCGCGAGACATCCATCAATTATGATTACCTAGAGAGAGTTGTGCGTTAGGCCAGCCACACAGCCCGACTAACCAGGATCGTTGATTCGTCCACGATGGAGGGGAACCCACATCGTTTCAGCGGTAGTGGGCGCCAAACATAGTTCTGGGACCCACGCCAAGGCGTATACATGTACCGCTGCGGATGAAGCGAAAATGATATATGAGCCGCTGCCGCTGTTTGCATCTGAGGTACACATCCGGTCACAATGACGCCGAAGACGCCCTACCAGACGGTCAATCAAGCAGACGCAGAGCCGTACGATCATAACGATGCTTCACAACACATCCCTCATGAGCATCCTCTTGACCGCAGCTCCGGCTTTGGCGACTCGGAATATGACAGCACAGCTACTAAAAGTACGCAATGGTCAGTAGGGATCATGACGCCTATGGTCATCATCGGGTTCTTCGTCCTGGCAACAGCAGTCGCCGTTGCGCATTTCCTCTACTGCCATTTTCTGGACCAAAAGTTTGTCGACGAGACCATCTCGCAGAGTTGGAATGCGGCACTATCTGTTGCTTTTGCCCGCGCCTTCTCCGTCACCCTGGCGGCCTCTGCATCTGCCGCGTTTACTCAGCTGCTTTGGTGGTATCTCCGCCGCAAAGCAATGAGCTTGTCGAAGATAGATGCGCTGTTCTCTCTCAACACCAGTCCGTTACGGCTGTATGAGCTTGACCTTCTCGCAACGACGCCCCTGCTGTGGTTCTTTGGTTTGCTTCTTCCATTGATATCCGTTGCGACGATCTTCCCGCCTGGTAGTCTCGTCGTTCAACAGCTCCCGGACGTACGGCAGTCGGTGATGCAGGTACCTACGCTCGATGTCGACTATCGGAGAAACGATTCTGTCGCGGCGTTTTTCGAGCATGCCGTGTTCCAAGGTGATATTGACGGCAATTACCTGTACGTATTGATCGAACGAGCTGCATGACCTCCTTTGCTGATTTTGGTAGTGAGCCTACTGTTCGACACTTGAGCATAGGAAGGCGGACGTTCGCAAGCGACGCAGTTCAGACCCGGCCCTCACCATGCGGGGCCAACTGTAGCTATACTATAAGCTTTTCCGGCGCAGGGCTACGCTGTGGGAGTGTTCCTGCGACCCTCATGCAAGATCGTTGTGTGCAATACAATGCGACGACGAACGGCGTTCACAGTGCCTTCAACGTGAGCTACCGAGCAAGGGAGGGCGGAGGTCCCGAGTGGTTGACAAGACCGATCGACGGATTCAAGTGCGGCGGTCTGCGAAACATCAGCTGTCACACTCAAGACACGACTTACCGCGCACATGTCAGTTACGCGAACTTCCTTCAAGACGTCACTCTGGAAGTCCTCGAAGAGGACCCGGTGGAGA
Organism: Phoma herbarum; assembly: GCA_001599375.1. Taxonomy (NCBI): domain Eukaryota; kingdom Fungi; phylum Ascomycota; class Dothideomycetes; order Pleosporales; family Didymellaceae; genus Phoma; species Phoma herbarum. The sequence continues at coordinate 1,255,769 of BCGR01000011.1, read as the reverse complement.
AGAGTGTCGAAAAACTTGATATCGATTATCCCTTCTGGCAGATTATGGATTCAACGCCGCTGGAAAACGGACTTATCAATGCTTCATCCATGAGCATCTCATTGGACGAAGCCTACAAGATCAGACATTACTACCAGATCCTTGCCCTCAAGGATATGTTGATCAAACCAATGACTGGCTATATTATGGGTTACGGTAAGAGTTCCCTCAGCTCACCTGTATGCCAAACTTCTAACAGCGAGTAGGCGATTTCATGGTCGGCGTGTACAACACCAACACCACAATCCAGGAAACACCTCTAGCGGATCCAGTATACGACGCCGCTTCATACTCGTATAAGGACATTTACTTCAAGCTCTCGCCCTCGATCGTCGAGCAGCTAATGCGCAACGTCACCATCTCCATGCTCAACGACGCAACGACCAACACGACTGCCGAAGTCACAACGACAGAGTACAAGGCAGCCTACGATTTTCAAGACAAACCGCGACTGATCGTTGTCTATGCCGCCACGCTCGGCGTCTCTCTGGTGTTCGTCCTCCTTGGTCTCTTCGCCTTGTTCCAGAATGGCACACCGGCTTTATCGGGCGGCTTCCTGCAAATCTTGTGTACGACTACGTACGGTGAAAGCCTCGTGAATCAGGTGGCGAAGGATGCGAGTCACCGCGGCACCGAGAACTTGCCCAAGGACTTGGCAGGCTTAAAAGTAAGGTACGGCTTAGTGACTGACAGTGGAAGTGAGAAGAAGTACGCGGCTTTTGGGACGGTGGAGGAGACAGAAGTATTACTGAAGGGATCATCAGCGCAACGCCGGTAAAGTGCATGACTTGGTGCCAAGTTGGATGTCCTACTGGATGCATGCACAATATTAAGTTGGTAAGATCTACACTTTGCCGTGCGAAAACTCAACCGTGTTGGACCATCATGAGCAGCAAGGCTGCCGACGCCACCGCTAGCTGTCCTATCGCCGTCGAGATGGTATAGTCTCCAGCAATACCACCCAAAACAACACCGAGCCAGACGACGGCGATAAATGCCCACATCCCAACCACATAGAGGGGCATCTCGTTGATAATACGAACTGTTTGCCAGCCAAGCATAATCTCGACCCCTGGAAACTCGTCGGTTCTATCGTATCGATCTCCCCATTTCGGAACACGCCCTAAGACCTTTCTGGTGTTCCATCAGTCCAGATTCTTCCATGGTGAGAGCTGAATGACATACTCTAAAATGAACGATTCCTGAGCCATGCCTTCCAAAGTACGAAAGCCGTTTGAAGCCCATGGATTCCTTGCAGCGTTTCGCATACGGTACAGATTGTCAAGCTTCTTCAATCGCCGCCCTGCATCTGGTATCAGTATTGAGACACATTCGTATTGACCAGTGTTCTTGTCTTTGTATGTCGGGCAATCATCGTGTGGATAGCCGACACACATTTCCTCTGGGATGCTCTCGTATTCGCGAATGGTACTGACTTGCGTTTGACGGATACTGTCGATGTCGAGCGCAAGAATGCAGATTGGATACCTCCCGGCTTGTGCAGTGGCACCTTGAAACTGGAACTGGATCATGATGTCAGACCGTATTTGCAAGGAGCATGGTTACTTACGTTGACTTCGCGGACATTGACAACGCCGTAGAAAGGTGTTCTTTTCTTCCAGTTCCCTTCCTATCCATAGCATGCATCCCTCAACTTTTTCCATACCAGGGAGTCGCTCTCAAACGCTTCCTTTTGGTTCCTGGGTCTTAAGAATCTGCTGACTCTTGCGGGCCGCATGCATTGTACTATGAGGGCGAATTGCTCTGAGGCTCGTCCACGGACGCAAAGGAAGCAAAGTTGGCGTGCAGGGGTGTTTGTTTGGGGTGTGCAGATCGTTTCGAGCTGGTCTAGCCTCAATCCACAATATGCACCTGACCTGCCAACCTTTGGCATCCAGTCGCACGTTGGGATTGACAGTATATCGTCGAGATTGTTTTCTAAAGGCTCGACTTGGGAGGACTGGCGTTCGACATCAGTCGCTGTGGGAATCTCTGTGAGTGCTTGAGGTGATGCATCTGTTCCTTGCATGTCTTAAACATTGTATGATGTCATGCTGTACGGCTGGGGTTGGCCCAGACTGGGAATTGTCGAATCTGATGTGATCAAGGTGTGTGCTACGTACCAGTCTTGTAGTTTTGTTGTCCACTTCTGCCTGAGCACTGCCACTGGCCTGATCTGCGGCCACTCAGCCTGGCGCTTCACATCCGGCGCTAATTTGACCGCAAGTCTCAGAGGGAGGACATCGGAAAAGAAGAGTAATACTGGAGGCAATCGTGATTTATGCAGCTTCTCCATATATGAGAGTGGAGGACTAATAACAAATTTCCGCAAAGTGAGTACGCTTGCGCCACTTGGGCCGTTGCATTTGAGATGCTACTACGCTACAAGAAGACCGCAGGACCTGTTCTTGGATCCGTCTAATAGCTCAATTCGTTCTCATTTAATTGCTGAGTGGAAATCAATCGATGGCGCTTCCGCTTCGAGATGTTGTTGTTGTTGTTGCTTTCAGAATAAATTCAACTTTGCGGTACTTGTACTAGCTTGGCAACGACAAAGTAAGGAAATCCGTCAAGGCTGAATAATCATCACCACATCCAGTCTCATTCATAGCGGGAACAGAAACCTCAGATTTTTGCAGATACTTCTTTCAGCTGATCCCAATCCTTTGAGACGTTCGATTGGCGTCTCTCCAAAGTTGCTCGCTCCTGAAGATTTTTGGCCCCCAGATCCCGGCATCACCGACTATTTTGAAAATGAGACCCGTTCTGCGTAGAATGAAGGGGCTGGAAGCCCCGAACAACATCCAAACTTCGTCGCCATCCATGAATTTCGTCGTCATCTTCCGATTCTCTGCCCAAAAATCCAGCTCGAAATGCTTGTCATGCACTGCATCCAGGAAGTCAATGTCGTCTTCCAGGAAGGTTCCTACATGTACAGCATTGACATAGAGTACAGTCCGGTCCTCACTGAAGGATGCGCCTGGGTCAAGATCTGTACGTGAGCAGGACCGCAAGGAATCGGATGCAAGGAACGACCAATCTGGTACCCACGACGGTAAGCTGAGATTAGAATTGCCTCGCCAAGATGCACCGTGGAGGAATTCGAGGGACTTTTCATGCCGAATAATCTGGCATGTGCTATCAATCATGACCTTTACAAGGGTATTACTCTCATCGTAATCAAATGGATTCCGTATCCTCGATCGAAAAGACCTAAGCGGGCGTATCTGAGCAAATCAGCAAGAACCTTCGTGAAAGTTGTAAGCAAAGACTTACATAAGGTCGCGCTTGTCACTTGCTGATTGCTGTCTCAAATCTCGGAGCAGGGACGACAAATTGTGTTGAGAGCCAATTTTGCTTTTGATTCCAACAATCACCTGTTTGAGTTTGACTCGTTCTCGCCAGACATCCCACATCTCGATAATTCGCTCACCATCCTGCTTGCTGACTGACGAGCCCAGATCGCCTTCTTCCCTATATTCAAAATGTGACCAGCAGTAGTGGGTAAGGTCGCGGTAGTAGCGCAGGAACTTTGTCAATAAGTCCGATGTGATCGAGCCAGTACCATACACAAAGTGGGGATGACGGGAGGCGGCAAACTCTTGTACAATCCAAGCGCGGTCCCACCATGGCGCATCTCGAATTCTGCAGAAGTCCCAGTATCCTTGCTCACAGGCGCTATCCTCGCCATGCAAAACACCAATTCTGTTCATTTCTGCGAGTGAAATTACATCCGGTGACGCATTAATCGCAATTGGAGGAAAGTCCCGCAACAAGGGCTGTGAATACCAAGACGTGCGTCCATACAACTGATACGTGGGAATCAGCTTGTCGATCGTCCTTATCCACTCGAACGCTGTATTCGATTTGTCACCAGGACCAGATGTCCGTAGGCAAATTGCCGTGTCTCGTGCACTTTCGTACACGTCGTACATCATGCCAACTTGATGTGATCTCTCAGTGGGATCACCCTGGTTAATGCAGATCTGATCGGCCCAGAGCAGGATATCTGTGTCGCCCCACTCAGACTCGCGATAGTTGCACGCATCTTCAATGGCTTGGGCAAGATTTGCGAAAGCGTTGAAGGGAAGCTTGTTGACGACTATTTGTTGGGTATTTTTGGGATCTCCTGCGCAGTATGAGATCGCCGTGTACGTATCCCTCGCCTCGGTCAAAGAGATCTCATTTGTCAGTGAGTAAATCCTCTCTCCAGTCGCTAAGTCCTTGGTAACTTTCAGAAGTCCGGTGCTCTTCTGCAGTCCAAAGGGCTGGTATGGGTGTTGTGCGTAAAATTCGTGGTTGGCCGGAGAGTAGAAGTTATCTACTTTGAGTGTCTCGTGTTCGGCATGGCTCTCACTGTCGTGTCTGTGCCTCTTGGAACTCCTTCTGTCAAAGGGGCCTTTGTGATCGTCGCTTTTTGTCGATGAATTTCCTTTGTTGTGTATGCGGGCTGACCTGCGTGGAGCAGTGCGGCTGCTGCGTTTACTGGTCGCTCTTGCCATGGTCTCAGAGAGGATTTCACACGTTTGTGATGACGCGAAATGGGCTCAGTCTGTACCAGACCTTGACAGGAAAACACGAGTGCGCCGTTGATCCTGTGTCAGCGAAACCGGCAAGGCTGAAGCCAGACGTCTGCGCTCTCAAGCAGCAAAAAGACTCGATGTGGATCTATTATTGCTGAAGACACGACGGATACCCAGAGTACGTCTGTAGGGAAAATGCGATGGCACAAATATCTGGAGGCAGCAGTCGTCTCTTATGTCGTAGGTGACCTTCGCTGCGACGTGAGAGCCTGGGATAATAGCCGAGGAGGCTGAGCTCACCTGCACGCGTGCACAGCCTCGAGGCGGGTCGTACAGAGGCCAACCAAGACAACGACAGATGAGCCGATTGAGAGGGTGTCAGTATTGTGTGCGAGAGTTCTGAATGTTACGTGGCGAATGGTTACAGGTGATGAGGCGGTGGGAAGGCGCTAGAGAGAGAAATGGCCTACACCTGCAGGAGCCCAACGTGAGCTCGAATAGGTAGGAACGTTCACGTCGAGTACCAGGAGAAGCGGAGTAATCCGGCGCCCTCAAAATTGTTATGGCGAAATCAAGCGATCATGGCCAGGCAACCGGTCACTACATGCAAACGCAGGTACGAAGATGAGAAAGGGCTCTGTCGCAGAAAATGGGCACTTCGCGGGCCCGTAGAGCTGGAATTGCATATCACGTTCGCCGTCCCCTTGGTATACCCATGCATGCAGAAACATCATCCCTAACATATAACGCCAACATATGCACCTCTGCCCGAAATGTCATACAACGGACCCTACCCTATAAGGTCGATGTCCCCATCATCATCATCCTCGCCTTCAGCATCGACATCTTCGCCTCTCAGCGCCGCTGGAAGCTTCACTCGCACGTTCTCGTACACCTCCTCGTACTTCTGCTTCTCCGCAAAGCTGTTGTGGTGCTCGAAGACCTTGATCATCAAGCCACACGCCACCGCCATCCAGAGCGGACTGTTGCTCTGCTTCGCGTGTTGCCGCACGGCGTTCACGGCTGACAATGACTTGTCGGTGACAGGCTCGACGAAGAAGCGTGCGGTGAAGTAGCAGAGTGCCATGACAACGAACTCGCGGTTGGATGTGCGCTTGAATAGGTCGTGCGATTTCTGCGTCGCGCCATTCATCAAAGTCTTGAGACGGTTGATGGAGGGATCAAGTGTGCATAGCGAGTTGATGAGCGTGAATGCCATGCGGACGTATTGGCTAGGATGCTCTTCGCAGGCCGTCCGTAGTCGCGATAGCAGAGGGCCAACGTTTTCATGGTCTAGGTGAGCAGGATCTCTGGCGATGAGTAGGCGATTGAAACCTGCGAGTATACTGAGCTCGCCTGACAATGTTGGTACATGTCCTTTGTCAGAGAGAGCGTAGTCCTTTGAGGCATACGTGGCGAGTGCAGCATCGAAACGACCGCTTGTTTGATCGATGATAGCTTCTAGATACGACAGGGACTGAGTAAACTTCTGCTGGTTGGCGTACGGTCCAGTTGTAATCTTCCTTGTGAGCGACTTCAGTGCGTAATTGGCTGTGGCTTGGTCTTCTCGATGGTTTGCTATAAGGCCGAGGGTGAATGTGGCATTCCAATCGAGTACTCTACGCCACTGCGTCTCAGCACATGCAGTAGAGATAGACACGCCATACGGAGATTGCTTTCGCATAGAGTCTTTTGTCCGTGATCGCGCTTCCTGGACGAGCTGCACCGCCTTCTCATGTACGCTCTGATCCAAAGCGCATATGTGGAAACACAGTGCCTTGATGTCTTCTCTGGGCAACCAGCTGAATACCAACTCATCGCGGCCTTCCGGGTTCTTCCTGAAGATACCGCCAGTGTCCGTCGTAAGGCTACCGCCGGTGGTTCGATCAAGCGTGACGGTGAAAATGCCATTACCGGTTCCGAGCTTATCATCGTTCTCGTCAGCAGTGGCTTGGATCAGAGCGGTTGACTTCGCACTGTCAGGAGCGTTCTGGTGCACACTGCACGCCAGATCAATGACGCTGAAAAGCGTGCCGAAGGATCCTTGCTGCTTCGCCGACATTGTGAGTTGCAAGCTTCGAGCATGTGCAATGGCTCGCTGGGCCTCGATCAGACGATCCTGAGCGCTGGACCGGAGATGAACCATCGCCTCCAAGACACTGCAAGCGAATGCCACTGCAGTATCGCCACGCTTGTCTGCATATGCATTGATAGCGTGCAGCTGCTGGAGGGCAGGTATGGCCTCGATTCGCTCAGAACTTCGCAGCAACAGAGATACTTTCAGAAATCGAAATGCATACACCCAAGCAATCTGCTGGAAAGTCTCAGTCTCGGAGATGCTCTTGTCGAGAGCCTTGAAAGCTGCTCGATGGTTCGTTTGGTATTGATATCGAGCTTGGAGATGTAGCATGCTGTAGCGCAGATCCTGGAGGCGACAGCGTGCACACAAAGATATGCCTTTAGACAGAATCTCGTCGATCTCGTTCGTGTTGTCCGTCTCCTCAATCAGCAGACTTGCGTACCTCAGCCTCAACCTTGCCTCGTCTCGCGGCTGCATGTTGTACTTCCTAAGCACCGCGTCCATACATCCCATCGCAGTCGACATGAGCTTGCAGTACTGTTGGATCTCGCCGGGCTTCTTCTGTCGTGCTACTGACGACCCCATGCCACGCGCTGCCGCGATGTATTCATCCGCTGCCGAGAGTAGCATTACTGACATGTCTGCTGGCAAGGTCTTCTGCGGTGAATGAGCTGGCGCTGCTTTCGTCGGCGAGGTGAGCTGATGCGACGGAGGTCGAGGAATCACGACTTTGGGATGTGACCGTGGCTGTGTTGACGTCTGCGATGATGACTGTTGTGCAGGCGTATATTGTGTTAGTGTAGTCTGAGCTGGTCTCGATTGTGGATGTGGCTGTGGCGGCGCCCTTTGAGGTGTGATCTGAACCTGTGGTGTTGGTCGCTGCTGCTGTTGCGACTGCAACGGAGTCTTTCGAGGCGTAACTTGCATCTGTGAGGTAGGGCTTGCTTGCTGTTGCGGCTGTGACGCAGTCCGTTGTGGCGTGACCTGTACCCGCGGAGTAGGGCGTGGCTGCTGTTGTTCGGCCTTGACCTGAACCTGGCTACTCGAAGATATCTGCTGTGGCTGCACGTATCGTGGCTGTGGCTGTTGCCGTTGCTGCTGCCACTGCTCAACTTTGACCTGGACCTGAGGTTGACTGCTCAGCATCCTCTGTTGCTGTTGCTGAGGCTGAGGTTGAGCCTGAGCTGGCGCAGCTGGCGGCATCTGCTGCTGTCGTTGCTGTTGCTGCGCTTGAATTTGGACTGGTGTACTCGGCGGCATCTGCTGCGGTCGTTGCTGCTGCTGAGATTGTACCGGTGTGCTTGGTGTCATCTGTGGCGGCCGCTGCATGCCCTGTTGATCTGACATTGTCCGCTGGACTGGTTTCGACATCGGAGTAAGAACCTGCTGCGCGCTTTGCCGGTGATACAGATCCTGAGCACCATCCATCTGCATGATCCCATTGTTGCTTCCATGCCTGATCGGCGCCTGTGTCTGTCTTATGTTCGGGCTTGACATCTGGATGCCCTCCATCTGCATATTCCCACCACTACTTGAACGCTGACCCGGCGCCTGCGGTTGTCTCATGTGTGGGCTTGACATCTGAAAACCTTCCATATGCGTCATCCCAGCGTTACTTGCTCGTTGCACCGGCGCCTGCATCTGTCTGATGTTGGGACTCGACGACTGAGGGTTCGACAACTGAGGGCTCGATATCTGCGGATACGACATCGACGGGGCTCGCTGGGGCATCATGACCTGCGGCTGGGCTCGAGGCTGCGGTGATGGTTGAGGTTGAGGTTGCGCTCGAGGTTGCTGCTGGGGAGCTGATCGATACTGCTGTGGTTGCTGGTACTGCTGCTGCGGAGCTGGCTGGTATTGCGGCTGTGGTTGTGGCATTTGTTGGTACTGCGACTGCTGATACTGTGGCTGCTGGTACTGCCGTTGCTGATACGACTGCTGCGAGGGGTATGTCTGCTGATGTTGCGGCATCTGCATGTACTGCTGGCTCTGCGGTCGCGGCACGTTTGCCTGTGGCTGTCTCTGCTGTGGCTGCTGGAGGTACCCATGTTGCATTTGCATTTGCGCCTGGGGGTACTGCTGCTGATATTGCTGCTGGTACTGCTGAGGGTACTGCGGAGCTTGGCCATATTGCTGGTAGCCATTCTGCGGCTGCTGTGGAGGGTACTGGCTGTTCGATCCGTGAGGGTAGCCGTACGGCTGGTTGTACCGCGGATCCATGGTGTTTACGTGTGATTCGGCGAGGTGCGACCACCAGACATCGTGCTATGTCATGACATCGTGAATGTTTGTGGGGTTCCAAAGACAGAAAGTCGCGATGCTCGACGGCAGGCGCGACCGACCGCGACCTACACAATTACATGCTGATTGGCTGAATAGACGCGCGTGTACTGATCAGTTGCGTCAGTCAACATCCCTGTTGGGCCGAGGCATGTTTCGTGAAGGATCAATTGGCAACATTTTCCTTCTCCCTTTTCCCAAAAAGAGAAGAGCTTCGAAACAGCAAGATAAGAAGGGTTGAGATCCACAGTAAGGTCGACAGTGAAAGAGCTGGGGATTGGGAACCTCACCACCAAAGCAACCTCCATATTCAGCAATCCCTGTCTGAGAAGAACTTGGAATACACAAGAGCACGTTGGTTCAGGAAGAAAATTGTGAACGCCTTGAAAATGTCCTGGTTACTCGGTCATGGCAAGACCGCCTATACCCACCACTCGTCACTCATCCCGCTGGCAACCAAATCCGGATCCAAGACCACACTGCTAGAAATTGCACAATCGTCGATAGCACCATGTCGTCTCAACCCGTTCCTCTTCAATGGACACCTCCAGACTATGTTCACAGCCTGGAAAGACCCAGGGCCACCAATCTACTACAAGAGACACGTCTACACCTCCAACCATAGCGTATACCCCGGCACCTTCGCTGTGGACTTTGTAGTATCCAAGGAAGAAGGCTCAGCAGCAACCGCCGATCCCGAACTACCCGAACGCACCACTCTCTACTCGGAGAAAGAATGGGAGAACATCGGCAGCGCGGACAGCAAGCCCATGCTCATCGCTCTGCACGGCCTGACAGGTGGGAGCCACGAAGTGTACCTGCGCGAAACCCTCGCGCCCCTCACCGCCGCAGGATGGGAAGCCTGCGTTGTCAACGGGCGCGGCTGCGCGCTCTCCAAGATCACGACACCGCAGCTGTTCAACGCGCGCGCAACATGGGATCTGCGCACGACCATCAAAGAACTGCAGATCCTCTTCCCCAACCGCCCGCTCTACGCCGTCGGCTACTCGCTCGGCGCAAACATCCTGACCAACTACTGCGGCGAGGAGGGCTCGGACTGCGTTCTGCGCGCCGCGGTCGCAAACTCGAACCCGTGGAACCTGGAAGTCGCCAATGTCATGCTGAATTCCACGTGGCTGGGCGTCAATGTCTACTCGCGCACCATGGGGCGGAATTTGATGGGGCTATATGAGAGGCACAAGGAGCAGATGCTGAAGAACACGGACATCAAGAGGGAGGTTGTCGAGCAGTGCAAGTACCTGTACGAGTTTGATCGGCATGTGCAGTGTCCAACGTGGGGGTATCCGACGGAGGGCGCGTACTATAGGGATGCGCAGAGTGTGGATGCGCTTGTTGCGGTGAGAGTGCCGTTTCTGGGGATCAATGCTGAGGATGATCCGGTGAGTAATTACCACGTTAAAGTTTTCCAGAGATGGGGGTTGGTTTGATAGTGGCTGGGAAGGGTGGGAATTGGCTTTGCTGACGCTACAGTAGATCTCCTCCAAAGCCGCGATCCCGTTCGAAGAGTTCAAGCAGAACCCGTACACGCTGCTCTGCACCACCGACTGGGGCGGCCACCTGGGGTCCTTCCAGCTGGGCGGCGGCCGCTGGTTCGCGACAGCGACAGCCTCGTTCCTGACCAAGATGCACGACACGGTCGACCACACGGCATCCAGAGTGGCGCGACAGGAGCACAAGGTCGATGCGCCCAACAAAGTGTATCCCATCTTCGACCCCAACCACAGACGACTGGTCCTGCCGGACGCGTAGACGGCGATAAAGACTTGTATTGCGCGGACTCGGGTATCATAGACATGTAGACACGGTAGACTCTTAGACCATCTCTCCCCCTTCAACCGAAGCTGACCCTCTTCTTGGGCTTGAACTTGCCGTCCTTCTTTGTGTTTTTCTTGGGCGACTCGGCGTCGGCGTCGTCGGTGCGCGCGGGCTCGGAGTTGCGCTTGCGCTTCTTCTTGAGGCTCTGCTTCCTGTCCTCCTGCGCTCGTTAGCTCACGTCTAAACTGTGCCATGTTTGTGAACTGAAAAAAAAAAAACGTACGAAATCGGCCTTCTTCTCGTCCGCTCGCCCCTCGGCCTCCTTCCTCTTCGCCTCCCGGATCTCCTCCAGCTGCCTGGCACGCATGATCTTGCTCTCGATGTGGCCCTCCTTCTGTGCATTCACAACGCTCATGATCGCCATCATGCTCGCCGGGTCGTCGACGAAGACCTTGCCCTTCTTCTGGCCCTTTGGCTTGGCGATGCCCGCCGGCACGATGGAATTTAGCTTGGGGATGTCGAGCTCGGCCTCGGTGTAGACGCGCTTCTTCTTCTTGTTTGCATCCTTCTTGTTCGACTTGGTCTTCTGCTCGCCGCCGGGCTTCGCGAGCGAGAGTTTCTTCTGCCGGTTCTTGGAAATTCCTTCTGGTTTCTTGCCCGCGGCCTTGGGCTTCACACCCGCGCTCTTTCCCTTGGGCCCGCTCTTGCCCTTGCTGCTCGGTTTTGTCGGCGCCATTGCGTTGTGCTGGTTGCAAATTATGGGTCGTCGAGGACTGCAGCAGCCCTGGAACTTTTTCGATCGGCGTTAGCTCAGGCCCACTTGCCGACGCACGCCAGTCGCAACGTCAAGCGTCGCCGCCAAGCTCTCCAACCTCGCGCGCAACCGCAGCTCACCACCAGGCTTCACGACCCGTCACGATACCCCCGACACCCACCGCGCGCGCAACGATCGACGAGACATGATGGAGGAAAACCGCCTCTTCCGCTTCCCCAAGCCCGCGTGGCTCAACAGCGCAAACACGCGCACCTTCGGCGTCTACACGGCCGGAGCTCTGGTAGGCAGCACCTTCGCCATGCAGCGACGGGCCGGGTCATGCTAATGCGCTGTGTGTAGTTTGCGCTCGGCTTCTATTCCCTCATCGACATCGCCGTCTGGTCCAAGTCGACCATGAACCCCTCCGACCCGCCCGTGCACGTCACCTTCATCGACTGGATCCCGGGCATCTGCTCGGCGCTGGGGATGCTGGTCATCAACTCGATCGACAAGTCGCGGTTGTCGGCCGACAGCTTCAGCTACAGCGGCAACGGCGTAGCGTGGAAGGCGCGGTTGGTGCTGTTCCTGGGCTTTGCGCTGCTGGCTGGCGGGCTCGCAGGGAGCGTGGTTGTCTTGGTCATGAAGTACATTGTCCCGGAGTACACATGGCCGACGATCTGGCTGGGTATTGGCAATGTGGTCGCGAATGCGCTCATCATGTTGAGGTACGTGCTGAGGACTGGTGGTGTGAGATCATGCTAACGAGTGACAGCTCCGCGGTGCTCTGGATTGCGCAGAACATGGAAGACGAGTACACATACAACCTGGCGCTCTGAGAGCAGTCAGAGAGAAGCGTAGGCATGGACGTGATGTGTCACGCGGGGCCGAGTAGGGAGCTCTTTCGATGTTTGACGATACTGGAAATGCAGGTTCGATGTCTGGTATATGGCTGTATGCATATATTTGGAGCGTTTCTATGACACTGGTCAGGTCGTTGTTGTGACCTGCCACACTGGCGAGCGAATTAAGGATAATTCCGGCGTGAGCCGTTGAACAACATGTGCTCCTCCTCGCACACCCGACATGAAAGTACAAGAACGCTCAGAGTATATGACAAAGTCCATTTGAAATCCATCCTGCTCCTATCGCGTACAAACACATGCCTCATGATCACATGCCAAGGCCTCCCATATCCGGCGCTACCAGGCTTGCGCCTCTGCTCGTCCTGCGGCGTTGCCTCAGCTGTCGTTTCCGCCGGCTAGTCAGAAGTCTTGATCCTCGTGGAAGAACAGCGTAAAGCTGATGATGGTCGAGTAGATGGTCAGACCGCCGATGACGGCCATGGCCGCGGCGCCGCCCGCGATCTGCGCCGAGTGCCAGAGCAGCGTGGGAAGCGCGATGCCCATGACGACGAAGAAGCCGGTCAGGAAGCGGCCGAAGTCGATGACTCCGTTCCCTGAGCTCTCCATGAAGTCATCCTGCGTCGATGCGCGGCCGCATATCCAGTTGGGCAGCGGTGCGATTACGTAGGTCGCGACGACGAGGAGCGTGAGGTAGTTGTGGAAGAGCGCTGCGGAGAGAATGACGAGCAGGAAACCTATCGCGAGGACCTGAAGTGTTGGTTAGACCTTAACACGTTCTCGAATGTATGGCGTGGCTATGCGCCGGGCGAGAGCTTACGAAGGACAGCCCGATGATCGTCTTGATGCCGGCCATGTTCGCTGGTCGCGTGGGGATTGCAGTATGTTTTCGTTCTGTGTTCGTCGTACCGGCCACGTTGGTGCTGCGCAGGATGCTCGTGAGGCTCGTCGTTCGGCTTGGTTCGTGGTGGTGCCTGTTGCGGTCGCAGGCGCGAGGTTGGAACCGGAGCTTGGCAGGGCATCACTTAGCGCGGTACGGCAGGTAAGAGCTCCCGAGCTATCGTCACCCAGTTGCCTACACTTCTAATCAACTCCCCTCCGCTTTAAAGCGCCTCTCCCTCTGCGACTCAATCTCGACTTCACCCCATACCCCAGAGACATCCAAATAACGAGAGCGCCACTCACCCTCGCCGCACGCGTGAACCAAACACCCCGCCTCCGCCATGTTCAGAAACAACTACGACAACGACTCGGTGACCTTCTCACCGCAAGGCCGCATCTTCCAAGTCGAGTACGCACAAGAAGCTGTCAAGCAAGGTTCCGTCGTCGTAGGCATTGTCAGCAAGACACATGCGGTCCTCGCCGCCGTCAAGGTGCGTACACGTTCACTCGGCATGGATTACTTGCGGAATGCAGCTCACTGACAACGTCCAGCGTAACGCAGAGGAGCTGTCGTCCTACCAGAAGAAGGTCATCCCCATCGACTCGCACTTCGGTGTTGCCCTTGCCGGTCTCGCCTCCGACGCCCGCGTTCTCTCCAACTTCATGAAGCAGCAATCGCTCGCCTCCCGCCTCACCTACGACCGCGCCATTCCCTTGTCCGAGATCGTATCGCGCATCGCAGACCGCGCACAGACAAACACACAGCAGTACGGAAAGAGGCCGTACGGTGTTGGGCTGCTCATCGCCGGTGTTGACGCGAAGGGCCCTCATCTGTTCGAATTCCAGCCCAGCGGTGTTACACAAGAGATGGTTGCGTGCGGTATCGGTGCCAGGAGTCAGATGGCCAGGACGTACCTTGAGAGGCACTTGGACGAGTTCGAGGGTGCGAGCAGGGGAGAGCTCATCAAGCACGCACTCAGGGCACTGAAGGAGTCGCTTTCGCAGGACAAGGAGCTGACGGTCGACAACACCAGCGTCGGTATCGGTGGCATCGGCGAGAACTTTGCGCTGCACGAGGGACAGGACATTGCCGAGTGGCTCTCGACAACATTCGAGAACACCGAGGGCGGTGAGGAGGGCGCGGAGGCAATGGAGACAGACTCATAGATCATCGACGACCCTAACGACCTCCAGGATGCGACCATGAGAGGTGGGGCTAGAGAGCTGAGCTGTCATAATAGAGATAGCCTAGCTACGAAAATACGACGAATATGAATGCACTGAATATCCTCATGATCCCGCATAGTAATGCGAGGGTGCTTTGTTACTGCTGTGGACAGGCGTTTGAAAACGACCCAGGTGTTTTGTAATGACATTGCACTTTTAACGCTGTCAAACGTCCGAATATGGTGCAATGTCACTGTCCTCGATATAGTGAAAGCCTCCAGGGGAGGTTGTTCTGTGCAGCCAGAGTCGCCAGAGTCACGTGTTTGATGGCCGCTCGGAGCTGCAGCTCGGCGGCCATCCTGGGCAACTTTCACGATTCAACACCTCCCAGACTCCACCCGCAAACCCACCACCACCCCGTCAATCCGCATCCAACCATCACAATGGCAGCCGCTTGGAAAGTCGCCGGTCTCACGTACGCTCCGCTCCGCACCAATTGGGCCCGAGGACACGGCAGTTAACGAAATGCACAGCTACAACCGCTACATCTCGGTCGCATCGCGCGTCGTTCGCCGCTCCCTCAAGGAAGACAAGCGCATCGCCGCTGAGCGCAGGGGCGAGAGCGAGCTCAGGTTCGCCAAGTGGGAGGTGAGTCTACCACGGATGGGAGCATGGCATAGCGCGCAGCGCGGCTAACGATGGGCAGAACGGCAAGCAGGGCGAGGTCAAGGAGCTGAACGACGCTGTCCTCTCGCAGCAGGCCGCCGACAAGGTCGCAGCCGCCGCTTAAGTGCGTTGCGCATGATGTGAGAAGTGAGGGCCGAGCTGTGAATGTATAGATGTACCATCAATCCCGAAGGAAGCTTTCTGGAGGACAGGCAAAAGCCAATGCATAACCTGATTTGAGCTCACTGCACAAGTCTTGACGACAGTCGCTCCCGTGATGTGACGCCCGTGTGAAGTTGTCAGTCAGAGTCGAGAGTGACGTTCAGGTACCAGAGGTGATGGAGAGCCATGCAGCGTCAAACTTTCCCGCCAGCCGCTTTGGCGCGGGACGACTCCTCCACGACCATGGCAGACAGCCCTCACCGCCACAGCACCGCCTCGCCCCAGGATGCTGATGCTGATGCTGATGCTGTCTCGAGCCATGATGGAGCCGGTGAATATACTGCAGCATGTTGAATGTGATGGATGTTGATTCAAACAGGCCCCTCCCACGTGAACATCACCAATGCCGCCCCGCAGGCCAATCTGCCGTTGCGGCAGGCGTTCAGACAACCCATCTGTGCGCCGGAGCCGAAGATCCATGACATTACAGAAAAGTTCCTGAAAGCGAGTGACGGTACGCTCTATCCCCAGGTTTAAGCATTGCTCAAGTCTGCCGCGAGGGAAGGATGGTGGGGTTGTTTGTCTCACATGTTGCTATGCACCTTGTCGGCGTTGAGCTTGCACAACCAAAACGTAAACACGAGACTAATTCGTCACAGCTCTTGAAGTCGGACAACTTGTCAAAGATGACTACTTCACATTGTTCGAGTCCATTGGAGCTATCGAGGTATCTCTTTCCCATCGTACGGTGACCGTCCGGCAAACTGACGCCCCCAGATCATGGATCCCAAGATGGACAGCGGCTTCCTAGAACCTGGCGAGACGCTTGAGGATGACTACGACACAGCGAGCTCGCTGCTACCAGAGGAGATCATCGGCATCATGGACCAGCTGCTTTGCTACGAGATGGCGTGGCACACGGGCTATCCCCTCTCCCAGACACTCTTCACATCCGTCTACATCGACAAACTGCTCTGGCCCGAACCCAAGACCCTCGAGCAGTCCCAATTCTTCCCAAACGGTGAGAGCGCACATGGACCATCCGCACAGGCATTACTGCAAGTGCTGAGAGCGTACTGCCTTGCCCTCATCAAAGGTTGTGACTATGTGATAGCGAAGATTACAAGTCGAGACTACTTTGAGGAAGAAGACTTCTGTACACAGACGTACAACAGGGTGCTGTTTGTCAATACGCCGATAGATGTCTTCTTGAGAGAGCTGGATGCTGCGATAGAGGTCATGGGGGAGTAAGCATCACCCTGCCATGCCAATAATACATACTGATGGAGCGCAGTACCGACTTGGAATTGAACGATGCGCTTCGGTCGGCCATCATAGCCAGACTGAAATTTAGAGAAGACTTCCTCAGGGCCCTGGACTTGGATCACCCACTCGAACAAATGTCGGCTTCTTGGTCACCGGTGCTTGCAGGTATGACCTCGATCAAAGCTACACATCAACTCGGGCAGCCGGTACCTGGCGCCTTCAGTACGAAGATGCAGCGGAGACTTGCATCGACGGTACCGCCTCGGCCCATCGTCGAGTTCGACTTCAAAGATGCACTAGACCTGCTCGAACACATCTGCGTCGATTGCGAAGAGGCTACTCGATTCATCGACCTGCCGCAAGATCCTTTGGAATACCAGTCGTTCCTTTGGACTTTTGCATCACGATCGCCTGCACCGTTGGCATATTCGCGATCTTACCTCTCGACACTGCTGTTTCATCCAGAGATTCTGAACACCGCAGTGTCATTACCCTTAGCGGACATCAAGCCGCTCGTCTTCCCCGCCTCACCTGTTCTCGATCCCGTTAACTGGACGTTATCTCCGCCCCAAAACCCACTCCTTCCCAAACCACCTCGACTTCAATTTGCAATGCTTATCGACGAGTTCGTGGACCGCTCTGGCCAACCGTACCTCGACCTCTGGGTCGCCCTGGGCCAAAACCGCTGCCGCCTCCGCCGAATGCTGACTCACGTCATCACCGCTTGGGATTTACTTCAAGCAGATGCAAGTTTCGTAGACGAAGACCTGGCGGCCGCTGCCTCTGAGCTCTCCCTTAGTGACCAGATGCTCGAGTTCTCACTCTCCACATGGGTGTACCACAAGAAGCTCTGGATGATCGAGAAGGTCATCCTCCTCGGCTTCGAGCAGGACATCTACCTGCCCGACGAATTCAGCGGGCTCTACCTCTTCCTCTCACTCATCGCCACTCGGCGCCGCGAACTCCTCGCACGCATGCAATCGCACCACACGACGCGCCACACACAGCTCCTGCGCGAGCGCAAACTGCGTCTCGCATCCGAAGTCGCCTCCACAGCGCCCTACCTCTCCTCGCTCCTCGCCGAGGCATCCGGCACCGCCGCGCTCGCCCTGGCACTCGCCCGCTTCTACATGCTCATTTCGTACTGCGCGCTCCTCCCGGTCCCCAACCGGCCCTTCAGCACCGCCAAACTGCGCTACGAACTGCGCATGAAACCCTTCCTCGCCGTGCAGCCCCCCGAAGTCCCGCCCTTCGAGGACTTTCACGCGCACACGCAGCCCTACGGCGCGTACGGCGCGCCCGACGCGGGATTTGCGGCCGACTTGCGCAACGAGAAGAGCGAGCTGTGGCAGGAGGTCGATGGGAATGTGCGGGCGGCGCGGGACGCCTTTGCGGAGGTGAAGAGGCTGGGCGCGCAGGCGGCGAGGTGTCAGGGCGTGGAGAAGGCGTGGGGACGCGAGGTGCAGAGTGCGGTTGCGAGTTGTGTTGCGCTTGGGATTGCGGCGGCGGGGGTTAGGGATGCGGTGGGGAAGGCGGGAGAGGGTGGGGATGTGAGGAAGTTGGGCGTCAGGGCGGAGATCCCGGAGAGTGGGGGCAAGAAGAGGTACAGCGAGGGGTGGGTGGTGGTGAAGATTGTGAAGGAGGAATAAGCGGTCGTAGTGAGACTTAATCTTGGTCTCGCAGGGACCGCCAGATGAATTGACCAGTTCTACGAGCCATCTGTATCTTGGGTGGGAGCACCAGAGCGTCCAGCTTGCGACGAAGACGCGTGCGTATCCCCCGGGTATCATAATCACAAACCTCGCCCTGCATGTATTAAAACAAACGCCCAAACACCACATCGCCCACTGTCACCCACGCACGTACCCATCCCCTCGTCCCTGTGCCGCCACAACTGCACTCATCCCTCCATTCTCTCCGATTTGAGCACAGCGACGCTTTCCAGCGCAGCGAGGCCTAAAACTACCCCTTAGCTCCCCTCAAGCACCCCTCGCGAACCCTGCGAATACTCTTCGCACTGATTCCGCGCTCACCAGCCTGTTTCGCCCTGATCCCCGCTTCCTGCACGAGCTCCTGCATGAAGAGGATGTAGTTGAGGTAGATCTGTGCGTGCTCAGCTTGCGTCGTGACACTGCGAAAGCACCCGCTGAATAGGGTGGGAGGCGGACGTACCAGGATGTCGACGTTCTTGCTCAGCGGGCGGTTTGCGTGCGCTTTTACGATCTTCTTGAGCGTGCCGCGCGGATACAGCGTCGGCGCCATGGTATGGACTGGCGGGCCGGTCGCGCCGCTTGGATGCGTGGTGCGTGGTCGCGGGCTCGGTGGTGGTGGTGTTTGGTGTTGACGTCGGTGTGGGACGTGCGCGTTGCGTCGAGTTGAGCAACACAGCTGCGGCGCGTTGGCACGTGAGAACGAGCGTTCACGTCGGTAGCTTGTTCTACGACATTCGCAGATTACGGGAATGTTAGACGTATTTTATGTGTCGCGCTTAGACAGCCAGCGTCAGTTCAAAAGTAAGACCGCGCACATCTACTTGACAAAGCCGAGGTGAACAAATGAGAATCCATATAATACTCTATCTGGAAATTGGGACTATCACAAGATAATGTTACACAAGCCCCGAGCCAAACGAGATTTTGCATCTAACGCGCCGCTCAACATGACTGTATTTACACCTTAAGACCCAGCTCCTCAGCGTACGGCAGAACGAAGAGGTCACCGACCGCAGAGAAGGAGGCCTTGTTCTCGAGTAATGTCTTGGCAGCCTGAATGGACGTGTTAGCATGCTGTAGATGTGACAAAGATTCTGAATTGTACTCACCGACTTGACAGCCTCCTCTGATACACCGTCGATAGCCTTGGCGACCTCGTCGATCTGGTAAGCCTTGGAGTTGTTCACGAGGCCGTTGCCAGAGAGCTGGAGACCGGCGCGGATGTCCTGGCCGTTCTCGAGCTCCTTGAACTTGGCGGCAGCCTTGGCCTTGGAGATCTGCTCGCTGGAGATCTCGCCAGCAGCGATCTTCTTGATGGCGTCAACGGCAGCCTTGGCAGTGGCGGCGACAGCCTGGGCGGAGCCGGTGATGGAGGTGTAGAGGAGACCAGCGTCGGAGTAGATGGCGCTGGTGGTCTTGACCTGGGTGTTGGGGGTAGCCTTGGCCTGGCCGAGGATGGTGAAACCGGGCGACCACTTGACGGCAGACTGGCCACCGAGAAGGGAACCAAGGACAGCGATCTCGGGCTTGTAGAATTGGCCGGTGAAGGAGCTGGAGCCGGGGAAGGCGATGACAATGGCGTTGCCACCGTCGTGGGCAAGGCGCTCCTCACCACCGTGGTACTTGGTCTGCTCCTGGCCCTGGCTGAGCTGCTGGAGGGGAGTGGCAGGGACGTTGTCGAAGAACTGGCCAACCCACTTGGAGAACTCGCCATGGTCGGCGCCGTTGGCGACAACGGCGAAGTTGGACTTGGCGTATGCGCTCTTGGAGAAGTGCTCGATGGTCTCGGCGTCGAGGTACTTGGTGTAGGGAGTCTGCGAGGCGGAGGCGGTCGAGTTGCCGAGGCCGCGGTGGAAGGCGAGGCTGTGGGCCGAGTTGATGGCCACGTCGATGGGGCTGCTGACGAACTTCTTGTGGGCGAAGTGGATCAAGGGCAGGACCTCCTCGCTGTAGACGTGGGCTGCAAGCGTCAGTATGTGGTGCTGCTGCCAACTGAGTGCGTGTGCGTACGCTGGTACTTGGTCTGGCTGGCGACCTCGCCGAACAGCTCGACGAAGTAGGGCAGGTCGTCGCGGAGAAACTTGGCCTCGAGGACGAGGTTCTCGCGCGAGTGGTGGGCGGTCAGGGTAGCTCCCAGGAGCTCGGATTCGCGGACGATGCGCAGAGTCGACCTCCGCTCGGTGGACTGTGATGCAATTGAGCGTCAGCGCAGCTCCTTGATACATGTATCTCCATCACCGTCTCGCTCGATGCGTGGTGGGCGTACCCGGAAAGCGAAGTTGGCGAGACCCTCGGTCAGGCCGGGCAGCGGCTGGTATCGCGTTCCTGCCTTTGCGACCAGAGCCAGCGTCGTCGTCGGGCCGGCGAAGTCGCGGCTGGCGAACTTGACGCCCTTGGCCTCGCCAGACTGGTACTGGAAGGATCCTGAGGCCGGAGCTGCGAGTCCGCGCTTCTGTGTGCTCGACAGCTGGCGGGCAGCTCGTTGCGCGCCCCGGCAGGCGGTTGTGCGGGACAGCATCGTGGAGAGGACACCGATCGGGGGGCGGTGGAGCGGTGGGGGGAGGGCAATTGATGGTGAATTGATGGACGCTCCGTCCTGCAAAGATGTTGCGCGAGCGCCAAGGCCGTCATCTTCATACGGCCGCCGTGGATTGGCTGGCCCTAGCTGTCGGTCCCCGCTGACTTAGAATTTCTGGCCCTCACCAACAGCCAGCACCCCCAGCCCTGCTCTTCCACAGCAACCCGCCCAATGTCTCTCCGGTAGCCCCGAAGTCACCTAGATATCTGGCAAATATCTAGGCAATATCATGTCTTACAACCAGCGCGAGACTCCGGTAAGCCGTGCGCATGCAACAGCGCAGCATGTACCTCGCCGTGACCCATAGCCAACATTACCTCAGATCCTCGCGGAGCTCTGCACCTTTCTCGTCGAAGACGTCTATGGCGAACTTGCAGCGGTATGTGAAGCGACACTGCGTCACGTGCGCTCCCACCAAAATCGTGGATGCGCATAGCGATTCAAGTGTAGTCATTCCCGGCTTGCGCGCACGTCTAACACTCCACAGCGCGTATACTCGGTGCTCGCACGCCATGGGCGGCAGACCCTTGCAGCAGTCGCCAAGGCCTCGTACCTGAACAGTCGACAGATCAAGTATGGTCTCGTGATATTACTGCAGCAGCACCTCGTCTTCCACTCTGGCAACGACTCGCAGCCCACGTACTACGAGATCGACTGGCAGAACTCGTACGCCCTGGTCCGCTTAGGCAAAGTCACAAAACTGGTCGAGGATCGATTCGGCAGAAAGGCCGCCAACGTCATGACCAACCTGTTGCGGCTCGGGCACACGCGCATTGCAGATCTCAAGGAAGCCTATTTTCCTTCCGAGACCGAGAGCGACGACGACTCAGACGAGGACATCAAGAACGGCATTGGCAAGAAGAGGAAAAGGGGAAACGGCGACACAAATCAGACAGCAATGACGAACGGCGTGACCAACGGTGGCGATGTGAAGCCTGTTGTGAATGGCGATCATGCGCACACGAATGGTGGACCTGTCGGGGAGCCCACGCAGGACGACGCAGAGGACGACGACGGCGAGATTGGGTCAGTCGAGGAGCTTTACGAGGTCATTGAGCGACTCATTCAAAAGGGCTGGGTGCGAACCATGACAGAGTCGCAGTATTTGTCACCTGGCGACATGCATGATATCCTTCAGCAAGAGACGATCGACCAGGATCTTGGAGGCCAACAGCCGACCGGTATAAAAGACAAGGCCATCTGTCACAGGAACACCCTCGAGCGGAAGCGTAACATGCGCGACAAATGGCTGGAAGTACCACGATTCTCACGGAAACGTCCGGCCGACCAAGATTACAGCAACCCCACAAAGCGCATGAAGGTAAATGGTGCAAATGGGTGGTCGAGCACTGGCGGTGCGGCCCCAGAGGACAAGCTTGTTATACGGGTGAACCCAGAGAAGATTGCTGTTGCTATGCGTACAGAACAGCTGGTTTCGCTGGTTGAGCAGCGTTTGGGTCATGTCACAGCCTATATCTACCGGACCATGCTCCAAGAGCTCGAGGCCAACACCCCGCGCTGCTACGAGGAATATCCAGAGCCGCCAACTGCCGGAGACGAAGGTGGAGACAACCAGATCGATCCCAAGAACCTCGTCACAGCGCGTGACGTCGCAAAGAAAATCAACAAGAACTTCGATATCTGCGAAGGCTTAGACCCTAACGCGATCGTCTCGATCACGCGGAAAGGCCACGTTCGAAGCTCCAACGTCCTCAGCCAGCCCATCGACCCTTCCTCCCTCAACACAGACGAGAAGACGCGCATCATCGACAAGCACATCCAGCTCCTCTCCGAAGACCCCACGCACTTCGTGACCTGGCACTCGCGCGCCGGCTACTCACAGTGGCACATCGAATTCCCCGAGATCGCGAAGCAGCTGATCCAGACGGAGATCGAAAACACCGTCTCGGCGCGAAAAGGCACGCTGGGCGTCAAGCTGATCCGGGCGCTGCGCAAGAAAGGCAAGCTCGACGAGCGCGCAACCTGCAACGCCATGATGATGTCTGCAGGTGACATCCGCGGCATCGTCAACGACCTGACCGTGCAGGGCATCGTGCAGACGCAGGAGATCCCCAAGGTCGAGAGGCGCGAAGCAAAACACTCGCTCCATCTCATCTGGTACGATCGCCAGCGCGCGCGCGAGAAGCTGCTGCACGATACGTACAAGGGCATGGTGCGCATACTGCAGCGCATCCAGTTTGAGCGCGAGAAAGTGCAGCCCTTGCTCAGCAAAGCCGAGCGTTCGGACGTCGTCGGCAACGAGGAGAAGTGGCTCAGCAAGGGCGAGCTCGACGCTTTGAGGAAGTGGAAGGAGGTGCAGGAGAAGCTGTCCCTCCAGCTTTTCAGAGAGGACGATCTGGTCGCCACGCTGCGCGACTTCCACGGTCCGCTGGTCTCAGTGTAACGATAGTACTCGGGCTTTGGCCACCTTTCGGCGTTCAACAGGAGGGCGGCACGAGTCTTGCTTCAGAGATAGACCGCAGGAAAAGTATCTGCTAAAAGCACCTTGGTATGATTGATACCCCGAGCATATGGGATGGAGTTCGATTCGCAATAGCATTCTTACATGAGCAATGACTTGTACCATCTAGCATATGGGATGGTGTGTATCCGATCCAGAGGTACTGTGATGTTTCATGCATTGTCAAGATCATCCTTCTGCTACCCAGAAGACAGATTGTGGTCCTCAAAGACGCGAAACATTTTTCGAGTACCCGTATTGCCCATTGGCATCCTTCACCTAAGGTACCGCCGTCACTCTGACGACTTGCTCTTTCCCGTTCTCCTCGACTGATACAGTGCCTTGTGTATAGATGTAGAACGGCCATCTGTTTCCATCCTCATCTGGGTCCGCTGTCTTCACGGTACCCCCAGGCGCGAATTTAGGTGCTCGTTCTCGTCCAAGCAGAACGTCAGGTCACTGATCTGCGATTCAGTACGCAAGAGAAGTCCTAAGACAGTCCTATCGAGTTTGTAGTACTGACTCTCGAATCTTGTCAAGTTGTCGCGCGGAATTGAACAGTAATTTTAGGAAGTTGGAGTCCGCTCGTAGCGCAGCAAGGTTCAATTTCGATGTTGACTGCGCCTTGTTTGTGATGGTGATTTCTCTGATGTTGTCCAGGAAACCGTTTGGGTACGAGTCGAGAAGGGCGTCCAGCGAGCGGCGGGGAGTTTCTGGTCTGTCCAAGTCGATTGCGAGGTGAGACCAAAGTACGGTAGCCGCGATGCCACTCCACTGCTTGTTAGTGAGGCGGGCGCTCTTGATGTCGTACTCTGGCGACTACCATAGATTAGTGAGGCGTGTGACCAAAGAACGCGTCACTTACGAATGCAAGTAATAAGCGGTGTACCTCAGGTGGAAGGCTGGTCGAGTAATCGCGATCGTCCGTCATGTCGCATAGGCGTCTTATTTAGGGTTCCAGAAGCGAGGTTGTGATTGCCATTTGAAATTCAATAAAGGAAAGCTGCACGTGGAGGTGAGAGGAAGGCAGGCATGCTCGCTCAACATCTCGCCTTCACCTTTACTTCCTCGTTGGGATGGCGCGCCTCTGAAATAAGACACGATGCCATCTCGATCACGTGTACTGCATTTAAATTCTTATTGCTATGAAATCCAGACGACTTCTCGGAGTCCCCGTAACCGTATGTAGGAGAGACAATGCAAAAGGATGACACCTGGTCAACAAGCGCTGATCTCATATCAATGTCTCACCGGACGCTGAAAGCCGCCTGACCGCCAACAAGTGAAAATTGGGGGAAGTAAGTACAGAGAAAAATGTAAGAGGATGTACATCCTCGGGTATCGTGATCTGCCGCGCCATGCTATGCTCCGCCAAAACGCCCTGAATTTTCAATAGAGACATTTTCGCCGTGAAATAAAGGGTGTACCATCGACGAATATGTGTAGAAGGCACTTTCAAGAAAAAGGGAGTGGTAATGTATAAGGGATTCGCAATCATGCCTGCCTCTTGCCTTTCCCCTTGCTGGCAGCTTCATCGATTTTTGGAAGGGGTGAAGGGACGTGAAACTTCTTTCTCCAGTCTGACGTCCACTCGATATCCAGCCCTCCTTTGGGCAGATTCTGATTCAAAATTTCGAGAACCCATTGCAGTTGACCAACGTGCAAAAACAGAGTAGGCAGCCATGCAATGGCCTCCTTGTTCTTGGGATCGTTGAAGTCGTCAAGCGCTTTGTCGAGGTCAGATTGGAGCTGATCGAGTACTTTCTGAAGCTTCTCTAAATGATCAGACGACGTCTTCTGTCTCATCTCGAGCTCCTTGAACTTCTCATCGCTGTTTGACAGCATCTCTCGTTCGGCTTTCTCGCGCTCACTGACTTCTTCATCCACCTTCTTAGAACAATCCCAGACCAACTTCTTGATGGATTCTTCGGCGTGCCATCGCTGGTCATGCTCCTTGCTGGGCTGAGTCTCGAACTCCTTACGATTCTGTAACAGCCCTTCATCTATACTGGCCTTGAGCTCGACTCGTAGTGTCGCAATCAATTTTTCGAGCGCCGTTAGCGACTCCGCCTTTGCAAAAGGGGTTTTGTTCGAAGTGAGAGAGTGCAAGGATGTCTGCAAGGTGCTTACCACCTTCGCCAAGCTTTCGTACTGCTGATGCGCTTTAGCTACCGAGGTTTTCATCGACTCCAATGACTCGCTGGTCTTTGCAGATGGAGGATGTGATCCCTCAATACTCGGTGGTGACTGAGCGAGTGCTGTGAGCTGTGGACCGAGCTGGGCGAGACTCTTCAGCTGTGGGCCGAGTTGCGCAAGATTCCTTAGCTGTGGCTCGAGCTGTGTAAGCGTACTCAGTGTTTGTGCGCTGTTTGGAATTCTGGTGACCACATCTGTAAAGTTCCGCAGCTGCTTGAGCTCATGCTGTATCGCAGGGACATGTTGAAGCAAGTTTGCCGAAGCGTGGCCATAGTTCTGCATAAACCAGTGGACCATCTTTTGGTGGAGATCATCTGTCGTTATGTTCTCGTACTGGTTGGTGAGAGTCCGCAGGGAGTGCCTGACGGCATCAATCGCATTGTTTGAGGCCGTAGCGTCCTGTTTGATCGCCAATTGCTGCTTCAGGTCCTCAATGGCTGCATTCCGCTGCTCTGATTCCATATGTACAGAGTCTCGCAAACGAGACAAGTCTTGCTTGACCTCATTCGAGCCCTGAACCATGTTCTGAATCAATTCCAGCTGTGGAGCTGAGAACGTAGCAGCTGGGCACTCCTTTTGTGATTCTTTGAATTTGCCTTGCAAGCTGATCAAGGTCTCATGGGTCTGTGTGAGATTCGAAGCATGCTCCATGAGCCTCTCCTCGACCGATGTTTTGAAAGGATCGAAGGTCTCTTCAAAGATCTCAGTAATGCTCTTTATTAGTCGACCCATCTTGTTTTGGCAATCTTCGATATCTTCGTTCACCTCTTTCATGTCGTCATGTAGCTGGTCGCAGCGTGTGCTCAGTCCGCCGAGCCCTCCAATGTGGTCCTCCACGGAACGAAGTCTGTTCTCGAGGCCGTCAATCCTGGACGAGCTGACGACCGTATCAGCGTGATCATTCCCATCGGATTGACCTTTGTCAACAGCACGAACTGGAGCTGTCTCTAGCGCCGTAATTCGCATGCGGAGATCCCGTTGTGCTCTGGAGAGTTCTGTCTGCGTATTCGCAAGAACCTTGACTTGGTCGACAGTCTTGTCCAAAACCGTCACGCGAGACTCAAGCGTCTGAGAAGTTTCCTTGAATTCGTTCTGTGTCTTCGACAGCTGGTCGACCATCTTGCCAGAAGTCGCAAGGCGAGACTCCAAACTCTCCGAGGTTTCTTTCTGTTTAGTCTGTTCCTCAGATAGTCTGCTTTGCTCAGTCTGGAATGCTTTCTGTTGGCTGCTGAGGATGACTTGTTCCTCGTGATATGTGTTGATCAGATCGACGAACTTATTGTGCTCTTGCAACAGACTGGCCTTGAACGTTTCGAAACGAGTAATAATTGCGCCGTGCCCTTCAGAGAGCTTTGCTTGCTCGTTCTCAAATACTTTCAGCCGTTCGACATTTGTGTCGTATTCGTTCGCTAATCTGGTCTGCTCGTTTCTAAAAGCTGTGATCTGGTCGGGAGTCGCCTGTTGCTGAGCCTGCAAGCCCTTCTGAGTCCTCTGTAGGGTTCGTCCGTTCTCCTTGAGATTTGAGGTATCCTCCGTGAGTTCATCGAGGCGATTTTGGAGATCGCTGCTATTCGCTCCAAAAGTTGGCGATGCAGTCTGCTTCGTGGCGGATTCAAGCCTTGTGATGCGCTCCAACAGTCCTTCATGTTCTTCCAACGAAAGACCTGTTTGCGCGCGAACGGCGGCGTTGACCTGGTTCTGGAGCGGAGGCGTACCGATCGCGACACGAATCTCCTGCAATTCTTTCGCGAGCTTCTCATTGTCCTCTCCGATGCCGGCAACGACTTCCCGGAGTTTGTGGAGGTCTTTAGTATCGATAGGATGCTTGCGTGTATGATTAAGTTTTTGCGCCCTTAATTCGTCGCTGGTACTTTGGCTCGCCTGGATTGTCGTCGTTGTCGTGTTCTCGATGCTCCTTGGCTTTGCCTCGACTCTTGTGGACACATCATCGACGGTCCTCTGGCTTCGATCAACTCGACTCGACATTTGTTGGATAGCTGCTCGTTGCTCTGTCAGAGCGGCGTTCAGCCTCACAACGTCCGGCCCCATCTCTTCTCGAGCCCATGCTCTCATGGAGTTGGAGTGCAAAGCCTGTTTATGAGGCTGCTCCTCTTTTATCGTTCTGACCTCTTCCCTAAGAGACGTAAGGCTAAGGACCTCCGTCTTGAGTCTGTTGTTTGATGAGGTAGCCTCCGCAACCTCCTCGCCGTGCTGCGCGACGATAGCTTGCAGCTGGACCAGTTGATCAGGTATCCGATCAAGCTTCTTGGACCTGGTCGTCAAGCCCTGTACATCTGACTGCAATTCTTCGAACCGACTTATTTCGATTGCTGGCTTTGCGTTCTCAAGAGCACTGAGTCGGGTCCCCACGTCTTCTGGCGAAGGTCCTTTGGCCGCCGCTTGCTGCTGTTGCTCAACCATATACTTCAGTGCAGCCAGCTGAGCTGGAAGCGCTTCCCACTGCTTCGACTGGCTCTGAAACTGCTTCAACTGAGTCTCGAGTATCTTGAGTTCGGAGCGAAATTGGCTTTCTCGTAATTCAGCAGCTTTCAGCTTTACCTGTAGCAGCTTTACCTCCTGGATGGTGGCACCACCATTTGCCTGCGCCACACTCACAGCCAGTGAGGCCTTGTGTGACCGCAGTGCGTTCAGACTGTCCATGGGTGCATTTTGGCTGGCCAGCGGTCTTTGGGCCGCAGGCAATATCGAAGGCACGATGGGTGCGACCTGCACGGGTGTACTAGACCTACTGCGATTGCTCATTGGTGACATAACGTGCATTGGACTGTGGCCCATAGTGGTATTCTGGGAGTTTGTTTGTCTCCGGCCATTCAGTATATTTTCAGGCCCGTTGACAGAATCGGGGTAGCTGTTTCGTCTGTTCTGGTCAACATGGTGTTCATTTGTTGAAATAGGCGCAGGTTCCGTCCGCGTGTGAGCTGGTAAGTCAGCAGCGGGGGTCTTCCTGGAATACAGAGGATTGAGAGCAACCCTGGAATATATTGTGTGTGCGTACTATAGCATCTTGTTAGTCGTGATACTCGTGTCCAATCTGGAACACCCTGACCCTGTCTGTTGCAGAAGATTGATCTGCTTGGCGCCTTTTTGAGGGAGGGCTGTCGCCGCGAGATCGCGGCGCGGCAGCCCTCTTCCGCGCCGCATCCATAGGTCTGGAAGAGGGAACTTCAAATGGCTTGGTCGGCGTTCAGTTGTATCCTGCGCAGACATTGTCAGCAGAACCGCCGAGGCGAGAACGAATGACATAACGCGCTAAAATAACGGTCCACTAGCGCGAGGGTGGAGCAGCTCGAAACGACTGCACGCTCGTGTGGATAGACTAGTAAAAGAATGGTTTCTGCCGCTGCGTGCAGTACGGCTCGTGTCCAGGCTGAGGCCGACATACCTGGAAAGCTTTCGTGCCACTCTATGTCGAAACGCTTAGAATTGTCGATCTGCTCAACCATACATGTCCTGCAGAGCAGTGACAGATAGCTGGGCGCAGCGGCCTGCAGCTGCGATTAGTGGGCAAGTTGAATCATGAAGTGGATGTACAGGAGAGAGTGGTGGGGCGAGCAGGAAGTCTGTATGTATGCAGTGAAGGTAGTCGCGCCGCGTCCATGCAGGGTGGCCCGAGCGTCGAAGCTAAGAAGTCGCGACGAGCTCTCACTTGGAAGATCGCGAATGGTGCGCAACCCCAGTCTCTAACGCAACACAGATCACACGTCACAATGGCTGTCGTAGGTGATGTCCTGGCTTTTCTGAGGGTCTTACTGATGATGTGCAGCCTATCACGACCATCGCCGAGAGTAAAGAGCTTCGCGGGCTCAACCTCATCGCGGCGCACTCGCACATTCGCGGCCTGGGAGTCGAGCCAGACACGCTCGAACCGAAGGCGTCGTCGCAGGGTCTTGTTGGGCAGGAGAAGGCGCGCAAAGCTGCCGCAGTGATCCTCAGAATGGCACAAGAAGGCAAGATCGCAGGTCGCGCAGTCCTGATCGCAGGGCCTCCAAGCACAGGAAAGACCGCCATCGCGATGGGCATGGCACAGTCGCTGGGGCCAGATGTGCCATTCACCACGCTTGCATCATCCGAGATATTCTCGTTAGAGATGTCCAAGACTGAGGCGCTCACACAGGCGTTTCGCAAGTCCATTGGTGTACGGATAACAGAAGAGAGCGAGGTCATCGAGGGCGAGGTCGTTGAGATTCAGATCGATCGCAGTGTCACAGGGGTGCGTATGGCGCATGTCTGAGGATGAGCCAGTACTGATAGTGTGCAGAGCAACAAGCAAGGCAAGCTCACGATCAAGACGACCGACATGGAGACCATCTACGACATGGGCACCAAGATGATCGATGCCATGACCAAGGAGAAGATCATGGCGGGCGATATCATCTCGATCGACAAGGCTTCCGGCAAGATCTCGAAGCTCGGCCGTTCCTACACACGATCGAGAGACTACGACGCAATGGGCATCGACACAAAGTTCGTACAATGCCCCGAGGGAGAACTCCAGCAACGGCGCGAAGTAGTACACACGGTCAGCCTACACGAGATCGATGTCATCAACTCGAGATCGCAAGGCTTCTTGGCCCTCTTCTCTGGCGACACGGGTGAGATCCGGAGCGAAGTGCGCGACCAGATCAACACCAAGGTGGCTGAATGGAAAGAGGAGGGAAAGGCTGTGATTGTACCAGGTGTATTGTTCATCGATGAGGTCCACATGCTCGACATCGAGTGCTTCTCCTTTATTAACAGAGCCCTTGAAGACGAGCTCGCACCCATTGTCATCATGGCAAGCAACAGGGGCAACACACAAATCAGGGGAACCGACTACAGGTCGCCACACGGACTACCCCTGGACCTGTTGGACCGCGTAGTCATAGTCAGCACACACGCTTACAACTCGGAGGAGATGCAACAGATCATCTCGATACGCGCTCAAGAAGAAGAGGTCGACATCTCGCCAGATGCTTTGGCGTTGCTTACCAAGATCGGATTGGAGACTGGGCTCAGATACGCCAGCAACCTTATCACCACTTCAGACCTGGTGCGCAAGAAGAGACAAGGGCCGGAGGTCACCATCGAGGACGTTCAGCGCAGCTTCTCCTTGTTCTATGACCCTACACGGAGTGTAAAGGTAAGTTCCTTATCTCAATGCAACCGATCTGCTGGTGCTAATGCAATGCAGTTCGTCAGCGAATCTGAGAAGCGCCTAATCGGCGACGCAGGCGACGTGTCGTTCACAGTCACCAACGGCACCGAGGTCATGGACGTCTCATGAGCATGCACAGCGTTCACTCTTCTAGGCGTATGATAGGTTGGGTGGGCCGAGCGTTTGGGCATAGACCATCCTCGCCAAAGGACACGCAAAAGTCACGACTTGTAATCACAGAATTGCCGTTGTTCTCGACTGGTTGAAGCGCCGAATTCATTTAAAATATGCCCAAAGCAGTAAGACGTTGTACTAAGGGGCTGTTTCCACGATAGAAGCTTGCATGAGCTTGCCGCCCTGTGACAGGCTTACGCGGACGTCTTATAGATTGCTATTGCCGAGCAGGGAGGATAAGATATCTTCCGAAACGTGAATCGTCGTGTATTGTGCAGCAGCTGTAACAAGCCTCTTTGCGTTTCTTGAGATTATGTAACGATGTCCAACAGGCACAGATGAGACAACTCGGCATCCAAGAGGTAGGAGGCAAATCCTGATTCTTGGCGCGTCGAAAACAGCAAATGTGGAAATGGAGCACACGTAGAAAAGCATACGTCACGACCTCTCGCAGCCTTAGCGGATGTGGAGCGCTGACGAGGCAATCAAACGGGCGCATCCCTTTGCGGACATAACGCACGCGACATGACAAGTGCGACAAGGGACGCGAATGCCTGACAAGCTAGGCTCCAAATGCCAACCTTTCACCTCACACAACGATGGCAAAGCAACCACCAAACCATGACGAAACCGGTTTGCGAGCCGCAACTCTCAGGCGTTCCTGCCGCGCCATGTCGTGAGCGGATAGGCGGTCTTGGTGTCGTCCCATCGATCCGCTGCCGTATCGTATCGCAATGCTTGATCTCCAACGGCCGCGCGTAACTGGCCGTCCCACATTTAAACAAGCATTTCGTACTCGGCACTCGGGTCTAGCGGCGCTAGCTCTGCCTATTGTGTCGATATGGCCTGGGATACGACTGCCGACTACTCCGGGGTAACATGGGCACACGCAGAGGACGCGGCGGGAAGAGGTGGGCTGTGTGGGTAGGTGAGAAGAAAGTAAGCGTGCGCGTCGTGGGCGAAGTTTTGTCTCATACTCCCTTATTCTTCTCTCCTTATTGTACTTGTGTGATCTGCATTGCCGCTCTGCCTTATGCCCGTTTGTTGCCTGCGACTGCCGAATCAATTCCTGTACCTGTACGCTCTTTCACACACGTAAGACAAGCACGCGACCTCCTTTCCGGAACCGACATCGCCTTCCAACGGATTCTCGCAAATACTAAACACCTGTCCGGACGATTTGAAGCCTTGCTCACGACCAACGACCATCTTGCAGCCATACCGCTATCTTCATTCACGACATCGATTCTGGAGCAGTGCCACAGCCTCGCCATGAGACTGTCGATATGTACCGTGGCGGCGTCGCTCTTCACAATCACATTAGCAGCACCAATATCGAACCTCGACAACCTAGCAAACGCAGCAGAAGAGTCGAACAATGAGGTCGTGAAGAGAGATGGGGATGGCAAGTACTTTCATGAGCCAGGGTAGGTTGCCAGATGAGGTCACCAGTCAGATCACTCATACTGTGTAGAGGCGATAATACGCTCGGCCACTATGATAATCGCTATTTTCACGGCGTGGTCTCTGATGAGGAGCGACGAGACACACAACAGCACATGGTGCGCGCGTACCTAGATTTCTTCCGTTCAAACGATCTCGACACTTGGATTGCCCACGGTACCTTACTAGGCTGGTGGTGGAACGGACAGGTATGTTGCATCCGCTGCATTCTCATTCCGATGCTGACCTTGACAGCGACTGCCATGGGACTTCGATCTCGACACCCAGGTCAGCGGCGCAACCCTCCACCACCTCGGCGAAGCCTACAACCAGACAAATTACTCGTATACCTCGGAAGACGGGCAAGTCAAGCGTACCTACCTCTTGGACGTGAACCCTTGGATCTGGCAACGCGAACGCGGCGACGGCATGAACATCATTGATGCGCGTTGGATTGACATCCGCAACGGCCTTTTCATCGATATCACGGGTCTTTCGGAAACGCACCCAGACAAGCAACCGGGCATCTGGAGCTGTAAGAACTACCACCGCTACCGCACTGACGAGATCTATCCTCTGCGCGAGACAATGTTTGAGGGCGTTATGGCGAAGGTTCCGTATAGCTACGACAAGATCCTTACGGATGAGTACCAAGTGACCGCATTGGTCAACACTCAATTTAATGGACACGAGTGGAACCCCAATGCAAAAGTGTGGGAGAAGACAGAAGAGACTCTAAGGCAAGAAGAGGAAGAGAGGAAGAAGAAGGAAGAGAACGAAAAGAAGAAGGAAGTTGAGCAGGCGCAGATGGCGTAGTGGGCCACCTGGCCGTAATTTTATGTCGAAATGTCAGGGATCGGGGAGGAGCATTGCATTGCATCGTACAGGAGTTTGGCGCAGCATTCTTGGCGCAAGATACCTCTGTACCACATCGTTTTGTCCGTATCAAATATGATATAGTCCAAACCCGCAGCTCGCTTCTCCATCACCACGGGGACGACACTACTGACATGTCTGCGGAACAACCAAGATGGCTCCCCAACGGATTTAACGCGGCTCGAAGGCTCGATGACCCACTGACCCACCTTATCATTTTTTATCGAGTGCTACAGCTTGTGCGCACAAAGGGGCTTCCCAATCGTCGTGGTGTGTAGTGTATAGCAGTTGAGCACCGCGCCCAACTGTAAGGCACATTCAGCCAAAAATGTCTTCAAATTCTATATCGAGACACCAAGCCTCCAAGTACGCTGGCCCAGCGCACTAAAGGTTATTGTTCTACAAAAGCCGAGAAACATGGCTGAGGAATGCGGATGTTGTCCAACGTTCGACCGTCTTGTCGGCTACCCGCCAAGGTAGACTTGTGTCTCAACAGCCTCGTTTGTCTCCCTAATCCGGAGGTATACTACCGAGTAGGATCAGTCACCTATACATCCCCACTGTGAAGCAGGCACTTCTTACCTGGTTTCACGGCTTCCTACCAACGGCAAGCACATACTCCATCTGTACACTTTTCCCTTCGTCCCACTCATCGCGAATCACTTGCTTGAATGTCTCTCTCACGTCCGCCTTGCTCACGTCATGCGTCTCGAAGAATGGTCGTATGATAGCTTCGCTTGCGGGATTCTTCCCGTCGAAGAAGAACTCCGCCCACGCGTCAACGCCTTGCAACGGGAATGGCGCCCGCCGAATCACGCTCTTGATACCGACGAGCCCAATCGTCTGCATGCCCGCTGCCACCTGACCTGGGGTCGTCCAAGCTATGGGATCAGGAGCGAAGTTTGGCGGTGAGAAAGACGGGTCGTAGATTCGGCAGACGCGGTCCCAGATCAGATAAGGGTCGGAATGTGGTGTGAACGTTGCGATTGCAAAGATGCCACCTGGCTGGAGGATGCGGTACATGTCGCGAACGCTTGTAGTGAAGCTTCTTGCTGCGACGTGCAGGACGAAGCTGGCGAAGATGTGGGAGAATGTACAGGGTTCGTATGTCGAAGTGAGGTCATGGATGTCAATTGCCCGAGTGTTCACTTTGGGTGCCGGTATGCCGGTGTTACTAGTGTTGGCAATCAGGTCGTTCAGCATCTTGGGGGCTGTGTCGATGGCTTCGATTGTTGTGGTAGGGTTCTGGGCAAGCAGAGCGAGGGTGACCGCTCCAGGACCGCAGCCGACGTCAAGGGCACGACTCTGTGGGGCGAGGCTTTGGAGTTTCGTTGCCATATCTGCAAGTTCGATGGCAGCTTGAGAGCTGATGGCTCCTATGGTTCCTCCATACTGTTTTGCGGCATCAGACCAGGTTGCATCGTACTGCTGGGACATTTTACAAGGAATTGATGAGCTCGAGGCTTCGCAGTGTGAGCATGCTATAAAAACTGGGCTTAATATCCGATTCTGAGTTTAGGTCTTACTGACGCTACGCAGGTAAGCACTTGTAGATCTTCTTACATGGCGAGTGCACGCCGAAGCACTTTATTCGATGTATACGCGACTCCACATCCGGCAGCACGCACTCTGCATGGATCATCTCTAAGTCGTGTACGTCTACGGCATTGGACCTAGAAGTTCCTTCAGCACTCGGGCTGTCTAGTGGAACGACATGAAGGGCCATCGGAATTTCGAGCGATTGGATGAGAGTGGGTGCCGCTTGAAAGCGCCGCACTAAATTCAACTACATGCTGACTGAGGTTTGCAAGGAATGACAATGTATAAGACTTTCTAGAATTTGTATAACACGACCCTCCGGGCGGAGGCTGCGGATAGAAGAGCAGCTATGTCCGCAGGGCGCAGATCAAAGAAGACATCCATTGAAGTCCAATCACATTTCTGACATAGGAGACGACAGTATAAGTAATTTCTTCTTGGATATCGCACTGCAACTTCAATAAACATGCTAATAATGCTAACGCAGGCAATGAGGGTAGTCGTTCACAACTTGACGTTGGTGGGCGCTGCCTTGAGGTTCATGGGCCGCAGCTACCTTCACTTCAGCGTCGGGGCAATCCCCGAGATCTAGAATCTTCCAGCTCTTCCGCCAAGTGAAAGTTTGGTCGATACAGGGGATGATGTGGAGTGTTTCCCCGCGCTGTTTGTTATTATTTGCTTGTCTGCGACCACGGACGTAGGGACTCAACCCAACTCGACACCATGTAAGCCACTGTACCAAAGGTACAGCATCACTTACTTACAAAGACACAGGGACATCATGGAACAGACGCAGCCAGACCATCAACTCTCTGTAAACCTGGACAAGCTAGCTTTGGCAGCACCACAAGCCGAACCTCTGGGTTTGTGCTACTTTCCCTGCGAGCTGCTAGACACGATCGTGGCATTCCTGGACCAAAGGTCTCTTTGCGCGCTATTATTTACCTGCAAGGCAACGAAAAACAGTGCAGCGCAGGCTTTGTACACTACCTATAGCAACCGCGATGCGCCGTCCAAGGTACCTTTCCACCTATTCCTGCGCACTCTGTGCGAATCCCCAGAGCTTGCTGCAATGGTCAGGGTCCTTGACATTCGAGGCTGGCGATCTGAATGGGAGGCCGCTACGGGCTCTCAATGGGCAGGTGTGACTACGGTCGACGAACCAGAATCAAGTCGTACTGGGCCTTTGTTCGTCTCGGTGACCAGGTCGGCAACAAAAACATCCAGTTCACTCAAGCTGTTCGAGGACACTGCTGTGAGACTGGGTCTTATATCGCAGCCGTTGACCATTTCCACACCGGCGCTACAGAAGAGTGTAACGATGGGCTCTACCCTTACCAAAGAGGAAGATTTCTTGCGTCTCTTGAGACACAACGTGGAGGACGCCCAGGTCGTCTTGATGCTAGCTCTCGTGCCCGGTCTCACCACGATTCGCGTTGACGGCATGCCCCCGTACCCAACTCTAGACTGGTATCACTTCCTCAAGAAGTCTACATCAGCTCTATGTCGACTTCGCGAGCTGTACATTCATGGTCACCCGCACAGGGACGGACGGTCACTTTACACTATGAATTCAGCTTTCCTGGAACTAGCACCTGGTCTTGAACGTCTGCACCTAGAGGCTGTCAATCTCAGGGCGTCTCGCCAAGTCAAGCGTCTTTTGTCAGAGAAGAAGCTCCGGGGCTTCATTGCTCTGGAGACTGAAGTTGGTCCTTCACTGCTTGATACTCTGCTCTCCGGACAAAGACTCACTCGATTCCATTACAAGCCCGCGCTGGGCAACATGATAGAGGGTCAACAAGAGCAATACTCGGAAGATCGTATTCTCGACTCGTTGAAAGACTCACTGCAGTCTCTCCGTGATCTGACCCTGTTCTCATTGCGACCGAGCTTTTCGCGGCGTATTGCAGAGTGCAGCAAACTCAAGGTCCTGGAGATGCCATACCAGCATGGTTTCGTTACCTGCCCAGAAGCCGACTCGCTAGACTTTGCCGAAGCGCTCCACAGACGCATTCCAAAATCTTTGTATAAGCTCGACTTGCGCTTCATTACACCTTCAGGGGATGTTCCCATGGCTATGGAAGCTCTCGCAGACCTGAAGCATCAGGGCGAGCTTCCGAACCTCAGAACGATTCGACTCAACTTCCGTCAGTACTCATCCTCACCATGGTTTCCCCCCGTCCCGTATGATGACATGGTGTTCCACGCCAATGAGAGATTTGGCGGGATTTTGAGGAATGCTGGGTTGCAGCTGGAGCTTGCGCAGACTGACTGAAACAAAAACACATGCAGCTCTATGTTGGCAACTCAACAAGATGATGCCATTATATCTGTGAAGGAATAGTGAAATTTATGTGGAGGATTTATTGCTCGTGCAGACATGGTCTCGTGATCAAGTCTCTCGAAGGATAGCTCGTCACTTTTGCCAGCAGACGCGATTTGCGCTGACCAGGTTCTCAGCCGAATTAATTCATAGCACCGAGGTACAGATCTCCTCGCAAGCAGCCTTCCACCAAAAGAAGAGAAATGTATAAAGTGCCAATATGTTCCCATCTTAAGCATCTAGCTCTCTCCGATGGAAGCGGCATTCGGCTCCAAGTATCGCAAATGTTTTCGAAACCTCTGAATGCATCTTGTCCAAGTCAAGGATGTCCGCCAGATCGAGCGCTGCCAAATGGGCCGACATGTCTCCAAGACCCAATGATCCTTCAGGTAAGAACCTCGCTTCGTAGCATCGGCATAATTCCAAGTACACGTCCAAAGTGGATCTTCTGTAGTCAGGAATAGCCTGTGTAGATGCCCAAGTATTGAGCGGCAGCAGAGCGTAGATATGGTCGTGGAAGTCAGAACTTTGGAATTTCCTATATACGTGAGGTTGCCCTGATTTATGTATACAGCGTCAATCCAGAAAGCAAGGAAACATTGCTGCCTCCACATTTGAAAAAGGAATTCCCAAAGATTGGAAAGATTGGTTCGCACCGGAGATGCCTCCCGTCAACAAGTACCCGTTTGCTGTACCTCCGATCTCTTCAAATGTATGACACAGCGCGGAGGCTGGGTACGTTGTCCAGGCTTGAGACGCCGAGTCGACACATAATGATATCGGAGTGGTTTGCTGACAGTGCCGGGTCAATCTGGACCAAGCGGGTCGGCGAAGGGATTCTCAAGGGATCACTTCTGTATATCTTGTCCGCAGGCTCGAATGGGAAGACATCGCGTGATCCCGAGTCACCAAAAGTCCCTGCGCTCTGTGACGACCGGATGGTGATGACCATTAGGGTCCCTCGCCTACTGGACAAAAAGGCACAGAGCTCCTTGGAGCATCATATAACAGCGACAGAGGATACTATGTCAGACGGCTCCGAATTGGATGATAATAGTAATAGAGGTGCGAGAATTGAAGTGGCGAGTCCAGGGGGCGTGATGAAGACGCATTTATTGAGGAGGAATAGTAATGGGGCGTTGGTGCATGTGTGCTGTGCTCGTCAGGGTGGCAGCAATGATGAAGAGAATGAATGAGAGAGGAGGAAAGATGAGGAGGAGCGTAGAGGAAGATTACGCGTGCGTCAGGGAAGGCAATGAAGAGAGAGGAGGGCTGACAGAGAGGAGCACCCACGGATTTGTGTATCAGAAGAGAGACGGGAATGAAGTAACAACGATATCATGTTGTACATGCTGGTATCTCCATAGCTATCACTTTTGGCTAGCGTTGTACATAGCACCCCGAACGCCAGGCTAAATGCATACAAACCATCTCTTCCTCAGCTCATTTCGACGGCATGACGAACAGCTGAGGTTGCATGTTGATCTTGCAGAGCTTCGCAATACACCCACTTAATTGGAGGAGCGTCTGCACACCCTCCAGGATGCGCATATGCGTGAACCCAATCTCCTTGATGAACTCCAGCTTCGCATGCTCACTCAGCGTGTCGATCGTCTTCGTCACCCTGAACATGGTGCTGATAATATCATGACACGAGTACCCTAGATCCCACAGCTCTTTCAGCGTCGTCATCGCATCGTCTATCCGCTGCTCATGGCATGCTTTGATCATAGCCTGGACCTTGATGGGATGCGGACTATCGACGACCTTGAACACGTTGTCGCCGTTCACGAAGCCGAAGCCTGCAGATGTTGACTGCAGATTGTTGATTGCCTGACGCATGTCGCCCTCGGCGGAGAATACGAGCGCGGCGATGCCGTCGTCGGAGTATTGCACG
The DNA here is from genome assembly GCA_001599375.1 of Phoma herbarum. Lineage (NCBI taxonomy): Eukaryota > Fungi > Ascomycota > Dothideomycetes > Pleosporales > Didymellaceae > Phoma > Phoma herbarum. The sequence goes on along the minus strand of BCGR01000011.1, from coordinate 1,216,960 downwards.
TTCTCAGCCTCGCAGACCTGCATGATGCGGCGCACGACCTGGGCGTCTGTGAGGCGGGCGTAGCGCAGGATGGCGCAGCGGGATTGGAGGGGCTCGATGATCTTGTTGGACTGATTGCATGCGAATGCGAAGCGAGTCGTGGCGCTGTAAATTTCCATGGTTCGACGCAGGGCTTGCTGGGCGCCGCTAGTCATGCTGTCTGCTTCGTCGAGGATGACGAGCTTTTGCCGGCCAGGAGGCAGTGTGACTTTCTTCTGCGCGAAGCCTTTTATCCTGTTTCGTACGACGTCGATGCCGCGTTCATCGGAGGCATTGAGCTCGAGTACGGCTTCCTTGTAGGCGTCGCCGAGTAGTTGTCTAGCAAGGCAGAGGATCGACGTGGTTTTGCCGATGCCTGGCATACCGGAGATGATCATGTGTGGCATGTTTCCGTCCTTTGCAATGATCTTGAGGCGTTCGATGGTCTCTGTGTTGCCAACGACATCATCGAGGTACACGGGACGGTACTTCTCGACCCTGAGAGCGTTAGGATGTGCGCAGTGAGACGGTGAAGGGCTTCAAGTACCATGGCAGCTCATAATTAGCACCTCCCGCTGCATTGGGGTTGGGCCGCACGCCATTACTGGCTGCTGCTTTCGAAGACTCTCCTTTGGACATGGTGTGTGGTGGATGTCGACTTCGTTGGAGGGGCCGTCGCTAAACGCGTTGACGCGACGCGATTGACACGTGCAGGGATGCCTACTAGCGCCATCACGTGTAGCCACTTTACATGTCAGCCTTGCGCTCAGCCATCGACCGAGACCGAAGATCGACCAGACGTCATCGCTGACATGCTTGCCGCCAAAGTACAGCAAGGGTTCTGGCGCTTGTCTGCAGACTCCAGATCTGTGCCTGGTTTCGCATCTGCGTCCGAACCCTGAGTGAGTGATCTTCACAGCGACTGCCAGTTCCTTGAATGTCAGATGTCAAAGCAAGCCACTCATGTGAAGCTTCTGTCACACTGCCACATGCAGCAGCAAAGCTTCGCACGAGACGATCGAGGCGTCCATCTCGATGCACACAGTCCTGGCGCCAGCATGCACTAGCCACTGGAGAACCCCAGGAAGCGCCGGTTTTACCAGTCCATGATGACATCGGACTTGCTATCGCCGGGCGCGCTGTGTGCTGTGCATACGCAACTCCATACGCAACACGGTAGTCACAAGGCAAATGCCAGTCTTTGTGCGCTTTTCAAATGCATCGTGTCAGGCGACACAGAAAATGCAATAATCGTGTCTGTCTCAGGCTCCTGCGCCACGCCGGGATTTGCTCCGCTTGCACCGCGAGCAGAGGAGCACTGCAGGCGTGTCCATGGTTGACCGCGGCGCTCAGACGTCGGACACCGTTTGTTCGCAAATCACGTCCCAAGGGAGAGCACCGCCACGGCAACGCAATGCATCTGGCCAGGAACCAGCTCTGCGCCGCGCACTGTTGGCTCTGCTGGCTCCTGGACTTTTCAAATCGGCAAGTTTGGCGCCTGCTAAGTGTGGGTTACGTGGGCAGCCGCACGATCCGAGCAGCGTCCGCAGCGCATCTTCCAGGCCAGCCTTGATGAGCGTCGTCATCACTGGGTAACTGGTTGATCGCCCCCTGCGCAAATAAGACTTTCACGTCCGCGCCTATTCCTCACTACTGCTTTGCCTGCTTGTCTGCTTCACTGTCGCTTTATTTATCGCTCGCGTCCCCAGACCCCTACTCACTGTTACGCATTCGGCAGCCTGCTACGCATAGTCCGGCACACTCAGAATCCGACTGCGACCCATTGCGCGTCAGGTTTCCACGAGCCACCGCCTTACCCGGCGCTCGTTACATATAGGCAGCCCCCCGGCCAGAATCCTCAATACCAAGACTCGTCATGAAATACTCGACATTTGTTGCCGCACAGCTGGTGTCGTCGGTGGCTGCACTGAAGCTTGTGCCGCGAGAGGTAAGTCTGTCTTGGCTTTCCCCAGAAACGCTGCGAGGCGAGCCCTCCCGCTTGGGCGCCTTAATCGCGACTCGCGGCATTCCTACCCTTGCTTGACCGTGTGCTGATAAGCAGCAGAATCCTAGAGTAGTTGGTCTCGACATTCAACGCAGAAATGTTCCCGACCCCGTTGGCCACGACCAGCTGCGCAGGCGGCAGGGCACTGTCCAGGAGACACTCGACAACCTAGAGACACTCTACTTCGCAAACGCGACACTCGGCACACCAGAGCAGAGCTTCCGCCTGCACATCGACACAGGGAGCAGTGATCTGTGGGTCAACTCGTTCAACTCACGGTTATGCACAGAGCGCGGCAATCAGTGCGGCGACTCAGGGACGTACAACGCGAACGAGTCGTCGACATACCAATTCGTCAACAATGCGTTCAACATCTCCTATGTTGACGGCTCTGGCGCTGCCGGCGACTACGCGACCGACACCTTCCACTTCGGTGGGCAGACAATACAAGACATGCAGTTTGGTATTGGATATATATCGAGTTCGCCAGAAGGCATCCTAGGCATTGGCTACATGATCAACGAGGTGCAGGTGAACCGCTTTGGACTGGACGAATACCCCAATCTGCCGCAGAAGCTAAAGGAGGACAAGACAATCAACGTCAACGCATACTCTCTGTGGCTGAACGACCTCGATGCCTCTACCGGCAGCATCCTCTTCGGCGGTGTCGACACAGACAAGTACACTGGCCAGCTCAGCACGCTGCCCATCATTCAGGAGCAGGGTGTTTACGCCGAGTTCATCATTGCCCTTACTGACATGGGGATTGGCGGCAACAAGACTTCGCTCTTCTCCAACTCCAACGTCGCTGTTCTCCTCGACTCCGGTTCCTCGCTCATGTACCTGCCTGATGCCGTCGCGCAGGCCCTGTACACGCAGTTCAATGCTCAGTACGACTCTAGGCAACAGGCCGCCTTCGTTGACTGCAACCTCGCCAACCAGGAGGGATCCCTTGAGTTCGGCTTCAGCGGTGTCACCATCTCTGTCCCATACAACGAGCTTGTCATCACCGCAGCTGTGAACCGTGGCGAGCCAGTCTGTATCCTCGGCATCGGCCCAGCCGGCAACAGCGTCTCAGTCTTGGGAGACACTTTCCTACGATCCGCATACGTTGTCTACGATCTCGACAATAACGAGATCTCGCTCGCCCAGACCAACTTCAACGCCACCAGCTCCAACGTCCAGGAGATCCAGGCGGGCGCTTCAGGTGTGCCCGGCGCTAGTGTCGTCCGCAACGCCGTCTCCACTGCTGCTGTCGGTACCGGTGGACCTCGTGTCAACAGCCCTTCCGTCACCGGCACAGGCCGGGGCGGTGCGACATCGACTGCCGGTGCTATGCCCTTGGCAACTGCTGCTCCATGGTTAGCCGGTGCTGGTGCCGCTGGCGCTGCCATGCTGATGGGCTTCAACGGCTTCTGAACAGCCGACACTTGTAACGAGTTTCCTATGTCTACTTGTCCGAATGTCTAGATTGCATCGGCGGCGTTCAAGCATGGTACTGCATATATGGGGCTGGGCGCATGGTGTCCATACACGGGTGTACGTACATAGATGTAATCGTGCATAACTCAAGACATGCCGTCAATTCACCATTTTTCTCAATATGGCTCGTCGATTTCATTTGGTCGTTGACGCTTGCCTGTCATGGCGCAGGCTTGTGCTAAGACGCGACTGCCGCAGCTGCGCCTCGCTGCCGCCTTTCACCTCCCATCTCGAGCGAGAAAATCAAGAACAGCGCTCTTTCTGCCATAACAGCTCCACTCAATCCTCCACGATGCTACCATTCATGCAATGATTCGCCACCCCAAGACCAGAACCCAGATTCGATGATAATGCGAAAGCTGAGAATCAATCCTACCAAAACACCTTCACAGCATCTTGACACTTCAGCATCACGTTGTCGAAGCAGATCTCGTGGACAACAAGCTCTAGGTCTCTTACCTCTTCCGTCACCATGAAAGCAACATTGATTGCGTATCCCATCTGCAACGCTGCTCCCGCTGCAAACGGTCATGGTGCACTTTACGGCGCTCTTCCACTGCGAGATGCTTCCACCACACGTGCCCTAAGACTTTTGCCTGTGCAACCTGTAGACGGATGCAACATTATATGTTGTCGACTTGAGCTCCTCTCCTTGGATTCACCATCGGAATACCATGCAGTGTCCTACGTCTGGGGCCAGCCTGACCCGTCTGCCAAGTACACTGTGTTGATCAATGGGGTTTCGGTCTTCGTACGGCGGAATGTCTGGAAGTTTCTCGATCAGGTGCGGAAAGAACGATTAGCAGGCTTGCTGTGGATCGATGCTATCTGCATCAACCAGGATGATGCAGCGGAGCGCTGCCAACAGGTCGCTATCATGGGGCAGATCTACAAGAAGGCCGCAATGGTACATGCCTGGCTGGGGCCTGACGACAAACGTGTGCAAATGGCCATGCACCAGATCGTCGCCGCAGGAACTGACGGTGTAAGGGATGACATCTTGTGGGACTGGTCGGATAATCATTCTGCTTCTGTCTTGCACATCTGGCACTGTGAATACTGGACACGATTGTGGGTGGTGCCGGAGTTTTTGTTGGGGAAGAAACTCACAATCAGGTGCGAATCCTATCAAACGGAGACCAAAAAGCTGGAGCAGCTCGTCTACACGTACAAGGCTTCCGGTCGAAGCGTCCGCAGGATCAACGTAAGCAAGTCTAGCCAAATCCCAAGCAAGATCGGTATCGATATCGTCTGGAACCGACGCATCTGGCAGTCGGCACAGGAATCCTTTCGCGCGTATCTCGACTTTCGGTATTTTGTCGACATCGTAGACTCGATCGGACGAGGGAATTGCGCGGACGAACACGATCGTATATACGCCTTGCTTCCTCTGGACGAGACATTTTCAACGCGGATCCAACCAGATTATAGCAAGACGATTCGGCAAGTATTCAACGAGTTTTGCGATGCGCAGCTCGATCAATATCTGACGATGAAGAACTACCCTTTATTCATGATGAATGGAATGACGGTAATGGTCAAGTTGCGTGCCATTTCGGAGATGCTTGGGCTGGATCCTGAGAGCGAGGAGGTCGACAGAGCGCTGCAGAGCTTCATTGACGCGGTCCAGCGAGGGAAGTGAGGGAAAAGGAACACATTGGCTATGCTTTGGGTCCAGCGCAGATGCAGACAAGCCAATGTCATGAATGAGCTGCTAAAACGATTCTCCAACCATCCAATCAAGTAATTACCCAGAACATAAGAGCCGTTGCTTCGTAAGGATCGTAGCCCCCTGGGCTTTTCCAGAGCGCCCACGATGCATAGCGAAACGCTGTAAGATATGCAGACGCTAGAAATATGCCAGACAAGACAGATGGTACGCAAGGAAACCGCGCCATATACAAGCACCCCATCCATCCTCATCGAGTCTCGCCAACCCATCTCTCAAGTCTCCAGTCCCCACGAAAGTGCACAGAGCAGCAAGATCAGAACATCTCGTGCCCCAGCCCGCCATACCCATCGTCGCCCACGACCTTGACCTTCTTCCCCTCAACATCCCGCGGCACAACAGGCACCGGCGGCACCGCGCCGCCCGGCTTGACAACAACGACCTTGTCCTCGCGCTCCTCTCGCACACTGCTCCGTGACACCTTGCGCTGCAGACGACTGCCCGTGCGCTTCAGCCGCTTCGACGCGTCGCGCTTGGCGCGCTTCAGGCTGCCCTGGCGCTCGGGGACGGGCGAGACGATGGCTTCGGCCTCGCTGTGGTCGGCCTCGGCTTCGGACATGTCCATGTCAGATGCTACGGCGGTGGTGGCGGTGGTGGGGGCAGGGAGGTAGTCCGAGTCGTTGTCGTCGTCGTGCACGGCAACGGTCTTCCTCTTCTTGGTGATCTTGCCGGGCAGACTTGCCTTCGCGTCGTCCCCGAACGTCGGGCTCAGCGGTGCGGCGTCGTCGCTGAAGACGTGCGGCGTGTTCGGCAGGGCTGCGTTCGGTGTTGGGCTCAGGGCATCGCCCAGGCCCGTGGCCATGTGTGCGGGCAGAGGCGGGACCGCAGGGAAGCACTCGTGGCCCAGGACGCTCTGCAGCTCCTTCTTGGCCGAGGCGAGCTTGACCTCGAGGCTGCTGACGCGCTTGGACAGCTTCTTCTGCTTATTGAGATCCTTCTTCGATGGAGATCTTGCGACGCTTCCTGGTGTCCGGGGCGTGAGCGGCGGGCGCGGCCGCGGGCTCTGGGTCCCATCGCCGCGATCGCGACGAGAAGCTGGGCCTGCTCTGCTCGCTGGACCATCTGGGCGCGTCAGTCTCCCGCTCCGCCACAATCCGGATGCTAGACCGCGAGTGCACAGACGACGTACCGGCAGACCAGGCGCGCGGCGTCATGCCCGGGCGCACAAAGACCTTGGGGGCCGGCAGCAGGCCCTGCGACTTGGCGAGGTGGTATGCTTCTTCTGCGGCGCGCTTGCGCTCGTCGAGGGCCGCCTGCGCGGCGTCTTCTTCTCCCTCTCCAGAGGGCGACGACGCGTCGTGCTTGCGCTTTCCCAGCACGCCGCCGAACACGCTCGCGAAGACGCGACTGAAGCGGCCGAATGTGCCCTCGGCCGTGGCGACCGTGGCCGCTGCGTCGCTCTGCTTGCGCGGCTTGGGCGCGCTGCCGGCCACGCGTGCAGTTCTGGTGGCATTGCTCGGGCTCTTGCGGTGGCCGGTGGGCTCCATGATCTTGCGCGGGTGGTTCGGTCGTCGCACCGCAGGCGTCTGGTCGTTCTCGTCGCTGAACTTGTCCAGCAGCCCTTCGATGCTCACGTCCTTCCACAGCTCGTCCGGCGGCGGGCGGATGCTGCTGTTGGTGTTGGTGTGTTCTCGGAACCGGCTGACGCGCTCTGCGGGCGTCTCGTCACTCATGGCGACCCGCTTAGCTCGACGCGGGCACCCGACGAACGAGCGACGTGCTAGGAATGTGTATGCGGGCACTGCGATTCGCGCGCCAGTGTGTGTGCGTGTGCGTGTGGGGTAGGTAGAACGTGCCAATGACACTGGGTGACGTGATGGTAGTGGCGGCGGGGTGCGCAAGGGCTGATATTGGGAATGCAGTCGTGTTTGTTTTGCCGGAGATTGACTCGGTCGGGTGTTGCTGGGCTGCGACGCGTGAAGACACCACGCATACGCGCTAGTTAGCGACTGCGTCTTCACCAGCATAGAACAGGCTTGCACAGCACGCTTAAGTTGCTATTCCCGGACACCCATGCTATACTCCTACATGTACACGATCAAATACTCTTTGTGATTGGAATCCGACAACACGTTCGATCCGCGCAATCTCGCTTCAACGCATCCATGTCTACAGCATTTTACAACTTGGCCTTGGCCTTGCCCTCCTCGGCCAGCCCCTCCTCGTAGCAGTCGTCCAGGTGCTTTCTGAACGCCTTGGCAGTCTGAGGACGCTTAAGCTTCAACCTGCGCCATTGTTAGCAATATCCTTTGATCGGGGGGAAAATCGAACTTACGTGGGTGTCAAGAGCTCGTTGTCAATTGTGAAGGGGTCGAGAAACAGTCGCACGGCCTTCACCTTCTCGTAGCTGTTGAACTTGTTCTTAGTGCCGACCTTGTTCAGCTCCTTCAGCGCCGCCTTCTCTATCCGCTTGTCGCTTAGCACCTCCTTCAGCTTGGCGATATCGCCCTCGGGAATCTTCTCACCCAGCACCTTGGACGCCCACTGTGGGAAGATGTCCGGTGCAACACCGAAGATGGCGACTAGGAACGATTGGTGGCTGTCGCCGTGCACGTAGGCTGACGCGATCCATCCGCAGTTGGCGAGGTAAACGTTCTCGATGCGCTCGGGCGAGATGTACTCACCCTGCGCCAGCTTGAGCACGTTCTTCTTGCGATCGATGATCTTGAAGCGGCCCATCTCATCCACAAGACAGATGTCGCCCGTGTGGAACCAGCCATCTGCATCGATAGCCTTGGCCGTCTCCTCAGGGTTGCGGAAGTATTCCTTGAACGTCGTTGTCGAGCGGACGAGCAACTCACCGCGAGGGTACGGCTTGTCAGAGGACATGTACTCCATGTCTGGCACGTCGGCAAGGCAAACTTCAGTGTTCGGCGTCACACCGCCGCAGTTGCCGGATGAGAAGTCTCCTTCGTGTTGGATGAGAGAAACGGCGTAGGTCTCGGTCAGACCGTAGCCTTGCGTGAAGTTGCTGCCGAAGACGACACGGAGGAACTGGTGCAAGCTGGGGTCGATGGGCGCAGAGCCACTGACAAGGACCTTGCAGCGATCGAGACCAAGACCAGCAGCTACCTTCTTGGCCCATATGCGGTCATAGAGCATGTGTGTGTTGGTGGGATTGTGCTTGTCGTTGATGGCGGCCAGCTTTGTGGAAACGACATGACGGGACAGAGCGCCCTTGATGCCGCCCTGCTCAATGGTGGCCTCCTTGATCTTGGAGCCGAAGCGGTTGTAGAGACGGGGCACACCAGAGAAGATGGTAGGACGCAGCATTTGCAGGTCCTCCACCAGCTCGACGATGTTGCCATGGAAGTATCCGATGGCTGAGCCAGCTGCCAGAGCACCGTGTTCGCCCAGTCGCTGATAGATGTGGGCCAGAGGCAAGAAAGAGCAGATGATCTGGTCGCTGCCGCTACCGAGGAGAACCATCGATGTACATGTTGCAGCATGCGCGTTGCGGTGGCTCAGAACAACACCCTTAGGGTTACCAGTTGTTCCAGAGGTGTAGTTGATGGTGACGGTATCATCGGGAGTAGGCGGGTTCACAGGAAGTGGCTGCTTCTCGCCGAGCGCCTCGACATCGCGGATGTAGTGGATGGTGACACCCAATTCGCTTGCCAGGGAATTCAGAAGGTCGCCCTTGGACTCACCAGGAAGCTCGCCGGCGGACAGGGGGTCGAGGACGACGATGATCTTCAGGGTGGGTAGTCGCGGCTTCAGCTTCAACAACTGTGTGACGTGGTTCATGCCAGTGACGACGCAGGCCAGCTCGGCATGGTTGATGATGTACTCTGTCGTGTCGGGACCGAGAGTGTCGTAGATGGAAACGGTGTAGAGAGCCTGCGACATACAGGCCAGATCGGTGATCTGCCACTCAGGCCTGTTCTGGCACCACAAACCAACGCCAAATTGCTTGGGCTTGGTGATGCCTGCCTGCCGATGGAGATGCACGAGACCAGCACCGAAGTTCTTGCGGCGCTCTGCGATCTGCTCGTAGTTCTCCCAGACATATCCGCCAAACTTCTTGGTGACAGTGTCATACGGGCGATGGCCGAGGCACTTGTTCTTGGGATATCTGGCAACAGCGGCCTCGAAAGCCTCGTGGGGAGTGTTGATCTCGGGGACCAGGCTAGCGAGGAGTGGCTTGTCTGTGAACCTCCAGTGCCTGTAGACAGCGCTCTTGCCTTCAGACTCGGTGCCCGCGAGCGGCAGACTGTACGGGTGGCCCTTTGGCGGAGGGTCGTGGAGCTCTTGCGCGCGCTGGAGCTGGGGGTCTGTGGTTCCGAACATGGCGATGACGGTGAAATGCAGCTACGGCGGTTCGGCGTAGGAGGATGCTCTCACTCGAGAAAGAACAGTCCGAGTTGCCTGCTCCATGGTTTGATGGTTAGCTTACGCCCAGCCAGCGTACACGGAGAATGCTGAAGTCGGAGTCTCCGAGCCGCACAGACATACCTGGGATTAGAGTTGGTGCGCCACAATATGCGGGGAGGAACAGCTGCTCCGAATAGGTAAATGCACTTGAGCAACGAAAAACCGAGATGGCAGACAGAAAGGACGGATGCGCTGGAATCGCAAAAGCACAGCAGAGCAAGGAGTTCGAGGATGCTCCGGCCGTTAAGGACAAACCCACATTCCTTCTCAAACATACCGAGGCACGTCAGAGTCGCCTAACGCTCGTAGAAAACTGGGGCCAAGCTCCATGAGTCCTGGACTCGGCCATGGCGATGCCTTTCGGGCAACTCTACGCCGACCAACAGCTGGGGACTCCGGATCCTCCGCTTTCGTGGGGACGGCCAATCTCTTGTCGTCCATTACGGCGCAGACTCTGTATCTAGACCTTGCCTCCCAGGCTCTGCCGTGGCCGGTAGACAGAGGGACCTCATGCAAACGACGTGCTCACATGCAAAACGAACAATAATGACGATTCACATGTCGATCTTGGAGACCACGCGGAGCAATGCGCGCCATGCAACGGGAGCCAGCTGTTCGGCGGCTGCCTGATTGGCTGCTCCGGATCACGGGTGCATTTCGGCCACTTCAGGAATCGCCTCGGCATCTCCATCACCGCTGCCCGCCGAGCCTCGTTTCTGCGACACAATGGAGAAGGATGCAGCAAACGACGAGCATCAATACTTGCCCAATGCAGTACGTCGCACCTCGCTCGACGATTCGCACGACAAGGCCCAGGTCCCGGGCCAGCGGGCTCACATCTATGGGGCTTGTATCACCACAGGCGTCGTTGGGCGTCGACTTAGAGCCTTGCTCGGAGCAGTTCATCGAGGATCTCAAATGTTGAGCATTGCTTCTTGCCGAGCATATCTATACGTTTACATCACTCCGCAGAAGACAAATATTGATTTCTCCGCCAGTCTGGCAGTCACATTCTCAACGCTCGCATCCATTTCACTTGACCTGATGTCTACGACCTCGGCGAGTTGTCATACAGCCCAGCATGACTGATCGGACACTGCTACCCGTCGCACAGACTCACCACAGTCAAAAGCATCCTCGTATCGTGGCAACCACAACGCGTGGAAAAATAATCATTTACAGCCCGTGTTCCTGGCAACTTAATCTGGGGCTGCGTTGTTGCTGCATGGAGGGGCGCGTCTCAACAACATCCCTCCAATGCCGAGCGAACCTCGATGCCTTCGTACCTGAATGCAGCCTCGACGGTACATGACAGCTTACTTGACCGATCAATGTGAGTACATTGATCCGCCTCGGTACCGTTATTCAACCACTTCTGCAACGAATCACCATGGATACGTCAAGTCGCTGGTGGAGAATGATCCCCTGCTGTGATACCACGAAGCTGCAACGCCTCGTTTTCGACGTTGCACCGATTGATGACCCCCAAACAATGAGAACAGCAAACTTTAATTTTTCTTCCCCGGGCCCAAGCAGCAATCTCGCAAAGGAACATATACTCTTATTACCCAGCGGCGCGGATGACTCCAGACATTCCCACTCGAAACCCCCTCCGACGCACAAGATATGCATGTCGATGCCAGCGATGTTCCCGCGTCCTCGATACTTGCCATTGTCGCTACGCTGGCCTCGGTCGCGCTATTGAGCTTCTCGCTCAGAGTCTACACTCGTGGAAGACTCCTACGCAGCCTCGGTATTGACGACTGGCTGCTCTTGGTGGCGATAGTAAGTCAGATAATACTGGCCCTCATCTATTTGTACTGACATCAGCTGTCAGCTTTGCATTGTGGGGGTCTTGGTGTTGGTGGTGGTATTAAGTATTGGAGAGCAATCCTGGCCTACAGAAAGTGATGATCAGAAAACATTGCTACTGCTGTGGGTAGTCACCCTATTCTACACGCTAGGCATTGGACTTGTCAAGGTTTCAGTGGCCTTGAGTGTGTTGAGACGTAACGTTCGAAGCTGGCACCGACATACCCTGCTGGTGTTTATCTGTAGGTTTGATATGCGATACAAGGCATTATCCTAACTGACCTTGGCAGGCCTTACGACCATGTTCACGGTGTTCTGGTTTGGTTCAGCGCTCCTGTTTGCTGTTCCTGTTGCTGTCGACTGGAGCTCGACTAGAGAGCCTGAAGCCCTATGGGGACTGCTCGACTTCATAAACAGCATACTGGACTTGCTCACAACCGTCGCGGTTGCTCTGCTCCCACTGCCTCTACTTTGGATCCTGCACTTTGAGCTCTCGCGCAAGATCACCCTGGTTGTGGTCTACATATTTATCGTCGCTGTTGTCGCGGCCGCAAGCGCACGAACGTACTTCCTTCGTGGTCCCTGGCAGAGCGAAGGAGCAGACGGCCGGACGATCCTGGCTCTGATCTGCTCATCCATAGAGCTCACATTGGGAACAACAGCAGCCTCACTCCTCACGCTTCCCACCTTTCTCTCCTCATCCAACCACCGCCTGTCCGTCCACCGTCCCGGCAAAACACTCTCCACCTCGACCAAGTCGTCGCCACCTCTGCATCCCTCAAACACCTACGCCTCGACAGACACCGTCATCCGAAGGCCTTCGGCTTCGTATCCGCAAGCCCAACGCTACCACGACGACGAGTCTAATCTCGACTTCGACATGGAAACGCCAAACCGCACACGCACGAATACCATGCGATCGCGCAGCACCCACACTCGCAACGTGTCTGACGGGAGTCAGTTCTCGGGGTTTACGTACCACACTACACCAGTGAACTCCGACTGGACCTCGCCGCACCAATCACGGGTTGTAAGTATGAATGAGATGGAGATGCGGACGCGCACCATCGGGGTCGGCAAAGCAGCAGATGAAGCGAGTATTGGAGTCGCAGTGACGACGCTACATAACAAGTCAGTGCGCAGCTTGGAAGGGGGGGAAGAAATGGCGGAACTGGCGGAACTGGCGAGATTGTTTGCAGAGAAGGGTAAGGACTGGGGTGCAGAAACGTCGCGCAGCAGGCGCACAACTGCGACGACACAGGGAACTCGTGCGAGCAGGCACAAGCTCGATCACACAGACAAATAACAAGTATGTGTGCGACACCGTAGTGAATGTATATACTGAAGTGTCCATTTTATCTCATTAGCGATACAAATTCAACATAGCCCAAGATTATTCGACAATCTCCAGCCACCACCGCCGTTCCCCTCCATCGCCGTCCATCGCGCAGCTCACCTCGCCCCTCATTGTTCTGCTAACTGCGCCGGCTCACTCCACAGTCACAAACATCATCGCCATTCGATCTGTACATGCGCCTCACCAATCTCCAGCTAAGTCAGCCCTGCCTTCATATTTAGCTACCACGCCGCCCCTCTCCCTGGTAGCCCAATTCTGGGCCCGGACGTAAACGACACCTTCACCATATCCGAGTACTGCGTTCCATCTACCAGCTGCTCTCAGGACTTGACATACCTGCGTGCCTACAAGGTGTTTGAGAACGGGCACTCATTCACATACCATCGCGAGCAGTTTGGCACAGATCAGTATGATTTGATGGTGTAAGGAGAAAGAGCGAGGGCAGTGATGGTACCCGGGAGGGCTTTATTGCGGATGAACAAGGATGAGAATTTGCTTCCATTGATTGACAAGAACGTGCTCGCTAGATGGGGTATATCGCTAAGAACCGAACGCCTTGAGATGCTCCCGAAAACATGCTTACCTGGCTCAGTAATGCCAGCCTCTCATCTCCTCTGTCGTCGTGGATCGCGGTAGACATCATAGTCATTAGCGCTGCTGCCACTGCCGCGCCGCTCTGCGTCCGCATCCCTACCGGCTGAAGATACAGAGCTGAAGCTTGGTCGCCGAAGATCTACTTCTGGCGCGGAGCGAGTCCTCCTCCTCTTCTTTGCCACCTCATCCGTCGTACTGCCAGCGAACTCGGAATGCCTTCGCTTGTCCTTTGGTCTGCTGGGTATCGACGTTGCTGGTGGTGGGTCGTCAACGCTGCCGTACTTCTGCTTGAGAGTATCGAGGCTCATTCTGTATGCGCCCTTTGGCGCTTTACCTCTCTCTTCTGCCGCAGCTTTTTGGTCGTCAAATATCTTCTCCTCAGCTCTGACAGCATCCTGTAGCTCTTTGTATAGAGCCGCGAGCTCCTTGCTTGGCGGTTTGCGTGTCTCGCTGGGTGCGATCTTTGTCGGTCCACCGATAGGCAGTAGGGCGACTTCTTTGTCCACTTGGTCGCAGAACGAGGCGTGCGGATTCTTTGGCACAGTCTTGACACCAGCGACGTGCGTAAACAGTCCTATGCCTTGTGCGCTTGGATGCGCCCGCATCGGTCGGCGGGTCGAGCAGAGTTTAGCGATGTCGCTGTTGATGCGAGCCTGGCGCACAGCTCGGGCGTTCGGTGGGACAGAATCAGCACCCATTCTGATTGAAGGTGTCGAAGCACCCGGCTTTCATCTCAACACCCCGCGGAGTGCTTGAGCAAGACGCGTCGTCGCGTAGGGCAGGAGCTACCGCGTGCTATCGATAAGCGACACGCGCTAAAAACCACGCTACGATCGGATTGACATCACGGCGTCATCTCTAAATCATGCGGCTGCGTTTCACTCCACACTGGGCGAGATGGAACCCAACTGATTGTTACACTGACATCAGGATGTCTCCCATTGGGCGTACGCGTCATGATGGCCAGACTGTGGATTACTCCTTGACGCAGGATCCCGCAAGTAGATTCGCAGGGGTCCACTCAGATACAGACATCATACCTGCCCTGTGAGATTTAAGCTGACCTGCATCTCTTCCATCAGATATGCAATCTTCCAAACTACTCAAGCCTGCTCTTGCCCTTCGAACACCAGCACGACAAATACCTGATCTACGAGCTTTCGCTACAAGATTCTCTACGAGACCTTATTCTACCGAAAACAACGACCGACTGAAAGGACCAGTATCGACTAAGTCACAGATCCCCGGTATGGAGGTCATCAAGAATACTATCGCAGAGAACCTCGGCAAGGTCATTCCCGGCAACGAGCTCGCGTCAGCTGAAAATCAATTCTCGCTCGATGCTGTCCCAGACCTGTCCGGCAAGGTTGCCGTCGTGACCGGAGGATCAGAAGGTATTGGCTACGGCTGCACACACACGCTGCTGAAAAAGGGCGTGGCAAAGCTTTTCATCCTCTCTAAGTCAGACGATATCGCCGCAGATGCAATCAACGCCATCAAGCAAGAGATGGGCGAGGAGGCAGGCAATCGCGTCGTGTGGATGAAGTGCGATCTCTCCGACTGGGAAGAAACCGGCCGGACCGCCTTCGAAATCGCCAATCAGACAGACCGTATCGACATCCTGATCAACAACGCCGCGCGTGGAATCATGACCTACCAGCTCGCCAAGAACGGCGTAGACCTGCACATGGCCATCAACCACTTCGGCCATGTAATCTTGACCTCGCACCTCCTCCCCATTCTCAAGGAAACCGCCAAGAAAGACAAAGTCCGCATCGTCTGCACATCCTCCAACCTACACGAGCAAACCCCATCGGACACACAATTCGCCTCCATCGACGAGCTCAACACCGACCTCGGCGCACAGCCCCAATACGGGCGCTCCAAGCTCGCCGCCCTGCTCTACGCAAAATACCTCTCCCGCCACCTAACCTCTCAACACCCCAACATCCTCGCCAACGCAATCCATCCCGGCATCGTCGAGACACGGCAAAGCACAGAGCACATCCACGAAGCGTTCCCGCTGGGCGGGTACGCGATGTCCGTCGGACTTGCGCCTTTCAAGAAGACACAGTTCGAAGGCGCGGTGAGCACCATGTATGCAGCGACGATGACGGAGAAGAGCGGGCAGTATATTTGTCCGCCGGCGATCGTGGAGAAGGGGAGCGACAAGGCGAATGATGTGGAATTGGGCGAGAGGCTGATGGATTTGACGTGGAGAGTGGTTAAGGAGAAGACGAAGAGTCAGAGCGCGGATAAGGGGTGTCCGTTTAGAGAGTCGTAGAGAAAAGCGATGAGTGGAGATCATGCAGCAAACATCGAACGGAGGTATAGCGAGTATCACTCAGATCTGATATTGGCCTGAACGCACTTTGTTTCCATCTCGGTGAGTTTCATCCCTGTATATGTACCGCTTGGACCCGTGACTGTGGGAATATTGTGACCTGCGTCGCTCTGCTCTGACGGCAGTGCAGCACCATCAGCGATACTACTGAGTTCATTATAGACTATTAATGTCCAAACGTCCGTTCACATTCTTTCGTTGGGGTCAAAGCCGCACCTGCCGTACTCATGAACGAATCTCGAGCTTGATGCCCTTCTGCTCGAAAGCCACAATCAAGGCTAACTCCTGCTGTGAAAAAGGCCTCGTCACGGCTTCGGAGGGCAACTGCTGAGCATACGCAATTATGCCCTCACTTCGTATCGATTCTTGCAACTTTGCGAGTTTGCCGTAAGTCGGGTTGCTACGAGGATATCCAGGGCGAGGTGATAAGAGATAACGTCGAATGTTGTCCTGTGGTTCAAGTCCAAGTCCAGCAAGTCCTTTCGGAAAAGCAGCAGTGATGTTGCTCAATATTGGTTCCTAATACTGGCCGTCCACGAGCGTGACGAGCGATGATGCTTGGCAGGAAATCCAAAAAGGGGAGGTAGACTCTAGCCGTGTTTGGTTGACATTCGTCGCACTTCCGTCGCACTTGTCCCACGGTCGACATCGCCGAGGTCTCTGATCCTCCTTCAACACGTCCAATTCTTGCATCTTGCAAGCTCAACAGAATCCACACTCGCCCATTTGCATCGGCGATATAGGCCATGGTTGATAGATCGTTCGAAAGACACGCTCCCATCGAGACAGATCGTCGCTCCAACGCCAGCCCGGACCAGCACCAAAATGTCGGCGGGGAGATTTTCGCGATCACAGCATCAGCTCGATAATGCCAATGCGATCATTCGGGCATCTTGAACAGCCAACGCGCTCATTGATGGGTGAGGTCTAGGCATACCTATTGCCATATCGAAAGTGTCAGGACGGGTGTAGTCGCTGTGACGAACAGCCTCTCGCTGCAACACTACCTACCCAGCATCAATTGCTGGTCTGTTGCTCAGACTGACCTTCTTCCACGTTTTGTGTGCCAGAGAAGCCAGAGAGCCATGGAGCGACCCGTCCCCTATCGATACCGCTCCTTTGCGGTGTACAAACTTCCGCCGGGCTTTCTCTTGCTGTGTAAGGAAGGAGTCATTCCTGCGCAGAATGGTCGATTGCATCGGAATCCTCTTTCGCGAAAGTTTAGCGAGGGCATCCTCCGTGTCGTTGCCTCCCAGATCCAACGGTACTGCCCCAGTCGCGCATGGCAATGGCTCTAGCACAATGCTTCGTCGTGGTCCGTACGCACCTTCGGTCTTCGAGTTACTGTCTGCCCCTAGTGACGGGCTCGACAAAGTCAAAGGAAGGTCGATAGGATGCATCTGCCCGACGAACTGGTCAATCTCCGAGGCATCGATTCCCATATTTTTGCCCAGGACCTGAGCAACCTCAGTGCGATTCCTCGAGGAGTAGTAGACTGCGTCGCGATAAACGTCCACTTTCGATCTGCTGTAGTCGACATCGAAATTATAGCATGGATCAATAAGACCCATGAACCCGTAGACCTTATCTCGAGGGTCTTCGCATTTGTTGCCGCTGAACTCCAGTATACACCACTCAAGCGAGCTCGGCAACCTCTCTACATTCAAAGCCAGGAGCGACATCGCACTCGATGGCGTAAGATCCAGCTTTGCGAAGTAGGATTTAGCGGTCCGCCCGACTGTCTCCTGAATAGCATCCCATGAAATCCACAAATTGCCGGGCGTTAGGAATCGTACGTGCTGCGCCAGCAGGACTTCCTGCACGATCCAGAGCCGGCTGAAGTATTCGTTTCGTAGAAGCTGAGCCAAGGCTGCAGGATCCTGAAAGGACACGAAGTCCCGTGCGCTGTCGTCGTTTATCCAGACAGTAACTGAGTCGCATTGACTGTAGATGCGTGACATGAAGCGCACCTGGTGGTTGCGCTCTTTCACGTTCGTCTGGTCAATGCTGATCTGATCGATCCACAGCCACTCGGGTCGGCCGGGCTCTTGTCGAAATTCCCTCAAGAAGTGGAAGAGATTCTCCCGGACATCGAGCCAGCTTCCGTCAGCCGTGATGCGATATGTGGGTTTGGCAGGGCCCCAGGTATATGACAAGGCTGAATACCTGGGCGCGTTTTCGAGGTCAAATACCTGAACATGCACCGCCAAAGGTTCGTTGAACCTTGCGCGCTCAATCATAACAAGGCGGATCTGTTCTTTCGCCTCCTGAAGAGGCTGATGCCTGTAGGGGGCGCTCCCACTCATAGCGGTGAGGGCTTCGATGGAGGCTCAGAAAGGCATGGTGCGGAGCGGGAGTGATCTCCGGTGGTTTGCTGCAGTGCGCCCCACAAGGGTTTGTTGTCTCGAAGATCGCACTGTAGGATGCAGAACATTTGAAGACGCATCGAAGTCGTGTGACAGGACTCGACACGGGTGGCGGCTGAACGCCTGTGGCTTGGGGGCGGGAGCGGGGATTGGAGAACGCGCTCAGCCCTGCAACGTGGTGGTCTAGCGTACCGGTACGACTTTCCGCAGCAACGTCAGCACTAAACCACCCAAACTGTTTGTGAGAGGTCCGCACCCAAAGCTCAGGCAATCGTGCCTTCTAAATTATTGTGGAACCTTGCACAAAACCTCAAGTCCTCGCCCCTTGCGACCTGGGAACATGGAAGCAACGCGTATATGATTAAGACGTAGTTTCTTCGAGATTGCAGGCTTCATAGATGACGACGCTGTATTACAAAAGAATGAAAATTTGTAAATGGAAGGAGGCATGAGCAAAGGAGCAAGACCGAGTGTGTAACGCAAAGAAAGCAGCCGTGATCACACAGCAATGATGCTACTGGAAAGCTAATCGAGTCGTATACCAAGATCCTCTCTGCAATCCCGCCAAGCAAGGACATGTGCTCGAAACAAAAGTGTCTACCGACGCCTTTGACTGATGTCAGAGTCGAGCACTCTTGGATGTGCTATGAGGTATTGATGGCGCCAGCAAGATGACAAGAAAAGTGACAATTAGGTTACTGCATTTCAACCAAAAACACCGTCTTCCGTTCATCTAAATAGATTGCCTTGGATGCAACGTCACTTAGTCCTCTCGCGCCTGGCTCATTGTCAGAGGCCACGACAATCCCTCGTTCAAGTACATCCACCATACTCTTCGCAGCTCCCTACACTCTGTGTGATCTCTTGGTCTACCTCAAGTTGACCCTCCAGCTGCCCAGCACAGACACCAGCATCACCACAGCTTCCTTGATAGTTCTCTCCGACCTTAAAATCCGCCTCACCCTCAAATTGGCGGTAGAAGTAGTGATTCAGGATCGATACCTCACGCCTCTCAATCAACTTGACTTTGAAGTCCAGAACGTCTTCACCCCCCGTTCCAGGCTGCAATAGGACGCTGAAGTTGCCATACGCTCCTCCATCATCGTCTCCTGTAACACCACACAATACTTCCTCATTAAATGGCGGCACCCCGTCGGGAAAGGGCCAGGAGATCGTGCAGTCACTTGTCAGAGGTGAGAAGACGCCGAAGCCGAAGCGCGATGCCCGCATCAGCTTGATGGTGTTTGGATCGCTGATGCGCAGCGAGATGCGGGAATTCTTGTCGGGTCCAGGCTGCGACGAAGGCTTGTAGGAGAAGAGGCTGGTAATCTTCCAGGGGGCCAGATCAGCCGGGTCAGTGGCCTGGCGGGCGCTAAGGGGCGATGCAGCGGCTGCTGTGACTAGGGTGAGGAGAACGGAGAAGTGCATGGTGCCAATCTTGAATTTAGGCTCGGTGTTAATCGAGTAGCAAGTGTTTGGAAAGCAGGATATGAGGAATTCGCAGTGCTGTCATGGGCTTTGAAAGGCTCCATAGATGGTATTTATACCGTTCACTGTTCATATCCAGGTTTCCCTGTGCCTTTTTGGTGTATTTATTAGGTATCTGCACAGAAACTATGTCGTTACAACAACTTCTATGAATGTCTACATGTAGCTAGACTAATTTCTTTCACGAGATCGGTCCCACTGTCTTTGGGTATTCACGGGGATCATAATCTCGATGTTGTGATGGCGACGGCCATTTGAGGTCGCACGAGGTTGCTGACGAAGCATGCCAACCCTTGTCAACACGAGGCTCTGCCCCATTTTCGCTGTAGTCTATATCATCTGTAAGCAGGTACGAGGTCCTTCCTTCCGGTGCAGGCGGACCGTAGCGCGTAGCGTGGCGTGAAGGAGAAGCGAGGAGCTGTCGTGTACCTGATGCGTGACGTCGAACCTGCAGCCATCTCGTGACATTTATAGCGAAATCGCAATTACGTGGAGAATATCACCGTGGCATCTTCCACGATGTGTCTCAACGTACAAGACAGCGACATGCCTAATCGTCGAGCTCATTAAGCCGAGTCTCAATCTATGCTGCCTCGCGACCATCTTCCCGCGACGTCTTCAGGGCAAAGTCATGATAGTAGCTTGGGTCTCGCCGTTGCTGCGCGATGGAGTTTTCGATGCAGTCCCGGAGCGTATTTCGGAAAAGGGTCAAGTATCTCGAACAAAGGATCTTTGGTAAGCAGCCTTCGCCTTGAGCCTCCCTCAAGAGGTGGAGACGCACACCAAATCCTCGCATATCGCGCACGCACTACCAAGACATCTCTTCGTGATAGCTCGGCCCAGCATAGCCACACTGCCTTGCAGGCCTCCCTCGGGAATCATGTTGCCCGCAGTTTCGAGGGGCGCAGGCGAGCAAACCTCAGTCCAACCCTCGGATTCTATGCATAGGATGTTTGAGATCGCCAAAAGTCTTGAGCAACCGGGGTGGTAGAACCTAGTAGTTGTTTGCTGAAACACTAGGGCGACAAGGCTGCAACACCACAACCGCTGCGGAGCAAGGAAAGCCAACCGCAGTATTCTGGAACGCTAAGATTAGAAACTCAATGATGGCGAAAAAGATACGGAAAAAAGATTCTGTTAGGGGAAGGAGGTGCTCTTGGCCGTTTTGCTTGTCCGAACTTGGCTGTGATAGATCTGACAGCTTAACGCATGCGCCCTAGAGTTTGAGTGATGGGTGCGTGGCGCTGTCGCTGTCGCTTTTGTAGAAGCGTAGTGTTCTGGCGATGCCTGAAGCTGTTCAACCGTCGCAATGATGTGCTTTGCTCAAGGCAAAGTTTCGCTTGATAGTTGACATCGCTGTGGGGTAGTTACACCAAACGGTGTTTGTTCAATGCTATGTTGCTTTTGGATTCCAAGTCGGCCTGTGCCGAGGAAGCGCTCTGTGTTTCAACAGCGAGCATTGATTCTGTATGCCTTGGCGCCTTCAGATCTGTTCACCAGGCACGCAATGAAACCTTGTGTCGGACGTCGGCACCTGTCAGAGGTCGCGAAAGTCATCATCCACTCTAGCCAAGCGAGTAGGGAAACGCTTTGCAGTAGCCAAGCACGTTTGGTCTCCCAGAAAGAAAATCGACATGGCGTTTCTGAAGCATGTTCTGCATTGTGGCCGTGGTGATCTTGAAGTGTCGCTGTAAAGGACAGGGTAGACAAGTCTTGTCGAGTGCTTGTCGAGCGGGAACGTGAAGTTATTGGTTGGCGGATGTAGGCGCAGCGGGATCTTCGTAGGATTCTATGAGGCTTCGAGGCAGGTATAAGAGTCTGTGTAGTCGGCGGCTAGTTGACGATCATCAGCAAGCAACTTCTTCTCTTCTTACATTCCTCTTTAGCCCGGTGCTTTCTCATAATATTATTCCTAAGTATCCCTGTTCATCGCCATATTCGAGTTGACCTCGATCCCATAATCAGCAATCATGTATATCTCACAGTTCGCAATTGTCGCCGCTCTGGCAGCCTCAGTCTCAGCTCATGGTGTCGTCACTGAGATTCAGGGAGCCAACGGTGTCAACATGCCCGGTCTTACGGTTGCGGACGGTACACCTCGTGACTGCTCTTCAAAGTACGTGGTCCTTGCTTGACAAATATACAACTAAACTGACTTCAACAGTGGTTGCGGTTCTCAGGCAGACACCGCGATCATCCGTGACCGCGAGATCGCTAGTGGAAAGGCGACTCCTCTTGGCCGCACTCAGGGCAACGGACCCGTTGATGCATCTGTCATGATCGCAGCATTTATGGGATCTGGTGGCGCCACCGCACCGCCTACCAACCAAGGCGCCTCAGGCGCAGTCGGTGTTGAGGATGATATTCCTCAGAATGCTCAGGCTCAGGGTCGCGGTCGTGCTGGAGCCGGTGCTCGTAGGCGCCAGCTTTTCGGCGGACTCGGCGGACTCTTCGGTGGCGGAGGCGCTGGCGGCGCTGGCGGCAATGCTGGTGCGACTGGTATCGCAGGTCTTCTTGGTGGAGGCGGCACCAAGGCCGAAGGCCCACCAGAGGCTCGTGTCGCTGCTGCTACGGGCGCAGGTGCGACTAGCGGAATGCCTACTTGTGCCGACGATGGCACAGTCACTATGACACTCCGTCAGATCAACCAGGATGGTGCTGGTCCATTCACGGCCGATGTTGATGGCACCAGTGGAGGAGTAAGTTCACACGTCTCAAATCTTTGCCATCCAGTACTGACGAGCATCAGACCGATGAAGCTGCCATGCAGCCTGCGACGGTCACCCAAGACGTTCCTGGTCTTGGTGTCCAGGGTATCTCTCTCGCCACCAGCACCGAGTTCGAGATGAAGGTTCAGATGCCTGCAGGTATGACCTGTGATGCGACCGTTGCTGGGACTCCCAACGTCTGCGTCATGCGCGTACGAAACGGTGCTGCTGCTGGTCCCTTTGGTGGTAGCGTTGCCTTCACTCAGAGTACTGCTGCCAGGAAGCGAGCTGTCGCCTACAGGCTGAAGAAGCGTATGGAGATTGCCCGCAAGAACTAGGAAATGTAAAGGGGAAAGCTGTTGATCGGCTCCGAAAGGGCCTGGCAGGTTCGGCCCAGTCCCGGTAGCTGGCGACTACGGGGCTTTTGTATGACTGTCACTATAGATATTATGTTTAGATGAATGAGTTTTCTATCCTTTGTAAAGATCGACCGTGGCAATCGTTGGGACTGTCTAGGAGGCAGGCAGCGATCCCGCACGGGATGTATTGAGATCTTGCTGATACGGTGAGACAGGTGTTGATCGTGTCTGCTCATAGGGGCGCGCATGAAGGAAGCATGATGTTTCTCAGGCAGGAGGCTGGGATGGCGCTAATGGGCCCCGGCCGACACGGCCCCAAACCAGGAAAGAGCTAGTCCGGATTCGGTGACGTCTCTTATCTCCCCATGGGGCGTTAGCCCATCATTACTCACCTCGAAGATGTCATCCTCTTGTACGGGCCTTTTCAAATTCGAGACTTCATGCCCAGCAATTGGAGTGACCGCGTGCGCACTTTCTATACGCTTTGTCGCTTCAGAGCATCGCGACTTCAGGCGGCTGAATGACGTGCTCGGTAAACCACGATGTGCCTTTGGTCAACCTTACGTTCGCGGTAGCTATCTCAGGGCTAGAACTGCCGAGCACGTTAGATCTGCAGCTGCCAAGGTGATAACGGATGGAAACATATAATCGCAATGGGTCCTTTACGACTTCCCAGGAGTTTCTCTCGGCGCGTCGTAAGTTTCAACATGGCGCTCTTCGACTCGCCAAAGCATCCCGGCGGGCATGCATCACCAACAGTCAGTTACGGGCGCGATGAGGACTTTGAGCGCATCGACCCAGAGATGGGAGTCAAGCGTGGCTTGAAGACACGACACCTTTCGATGATGGCTTTGGCTGGAATCATTGGTCCTGGCATTCTCGTCGGCACTGGTGGTGCGCTCTCGAACGGAGGTCCTGCTTCCTTAATCATTGGCTTTGGCATCATCGGCATTATTGCATGGAGCATCACGCAGTCTTTGGGCGAAATGACAACACTCTATCCCACCGGTGGCGCTTTCATTACGCTCTCGAAGCGCTTCGTCGACGAAGCTTTCGGAGTCGCAATGGGCTGGAACTACTGGCTGGTCTGGGGATGCGTTCTTGCGAACGAATACAACGTCATCTCCTCGCTGTTGGTATTCTGGAGCGACAAGGTGCCATTGTGGGGATACTTTCTCATCTTCTGGTTCGCTTTTCTGGGCTTCCAGATGCTTGGAGTCGAGTCGTTTGGCGAGGCTGAGTTCTGGTTGGCTTTGGTCAAGCTCTTCGGGCTTTGCGCATACTTCATCTTCTCCATCATCTACGCTTCTGGTGGGCTGATTGGACAAGAAGAAGCCCTGGGCTTCCGGTATTGGCGAGACCCAGGAGCATTTACCAACGGATTCAGAGGAGTCGCGCAGGTCTTCGTCTTCGCTTCGACCTTCTACGTTGGCGTCGAGGCTGTCGCGGTTGCAGCTACCGAGACTAAGAATCCGAGCGTTGCCGTTCCATTGGCTATCAGACAGGTCATATGGCGCATCCTATTTGTTTACATGGGTGTTGCATTCTTCTTCGGTTTGACGTGCCCTGCAAACGCCGATGGTCTGATAAATGGTGAGAGTCGCGCCCTGAAGAGTCCGATGACAATCGCTATCCAGAACGCTGGCTGGGAGGGAGGCGTGCATCTTATTAATGCCTTCATCTTTATCACTGTGGTCTCAGCTGCCAACAGTTCGATCTACATTGGATCTCGTACGATCCTATTCATGGCCAAGGACGGTGGTGCACCAAAGTTCCTGGGATGGACCAACGGCCGTGGAGTGCCTGTCTACGCTATCCTTCTCACCAACTTGTTTGGAGTTTTGAGCATGATGAATATTTCCACAGGCGGTGGGAAGGCCTACTCGTACATCATTAACTTGAGTGGTGTCTCGACATTCTTGGTTTGGGCAGGTATCTCGCTGACGCACATCCGTTTTCGTCAGGCGTGGAAGGCTCAAGGCCGATATCCCGATCAGCTCCCCTTCAGATCTGCCCTGCATCCATGGAACGCTTACTTCGGACTGTTCGCAAACGTCTTCCTTGCGTTTGTTCAGGGCTGGACTACTCTGTCACCATTTGATGCTGGCACATTTGTCGATGCATACATCTTGCTGCCGCTGTTTGGCATCATCTTCTTTGTTTACAAGTTCTGGAAGAAGACTAGGTGGTGGAGAAGCCTTGAGGTTGATCTCAACTCCGGTATGAGGAAGGATCTGGAAGGAAAGGATGAGATCGTCGAGCCTCATCAGCAGAAAAGCTTCTTGAAACGTATCTGGGCTAGCTTTTAGGCAATTGTCGAGGTGGGGTTCAAACAACCAACGAGATTGAGAGATTAAACAAATCGAGTTTACAGCTCACATTCGATAGCGCTGAATGTGATCGCGACAATTGATCGCATGCATTCACAGTTCCAGAATTCAAAGATGAGCCTTTTTGCGCCTTTTTGGTGACCCAAGTCATACTGACAGCGATATTTCAATATACAAGAACGTGGAGTTTTGAGGACTACTGCCGTAAACGAGGCCGACCGTTCGACGGTAAGCCTTCAACGCTGCGATACTATTCACACAGTCCACCACGAATGCCGAAGGAGTCCACGCACACACCGCATGGATTCCTTGCACATGTTACTCCCGAACTGTACCATAGCTATAGTTACCTCTCTCTCCCTGTCACCTTAATTCCTAGCGAAAGCGAGAATGCAACGACCGCTCCGCACGATGCCAGAACTGCCCGTCTAGATACCGTTGGTGCTGTTTCCGATTTTCCAGCTGTATAAGCTGACGTTCCGAAGTTGTTGACCGCCTTTGAGAAGACTGTGGAAGACGACGATGAGAGTGGCTCGTCTGTCGCAGAGGCTACCTCACCCGCAGGAAGCCGAGTAACTGCCAACGCTGCTCTGAAGCTGGGCGTCCCCAAAATGTCAAGTCAAAACTCTGATGAGCTCTTCTTACCTGACACATCGGCTGCAGCCTCTGATAGCTCAGATCCTCTCTATAGCAGCCATCCATCATCGACTAGGAACAGATCAAATTCGGCCTCAAAGCACACGCAAAGCCAGACCGTCTCCGAACCCACCAGGTCGATGTTCAGCAACGTGGAAGTCTCGAGCGTGCACTTTCTTCAGAGCCTCCTCGACAGCCCGAACATAGACATCCTGAACGAAGAGACTAGTGAAGTCTACATCAGAGGTGTATCCTTGAACATGCTCAAGTTCTTCTGCGGCGGCGCTACCATCAACGCTCTGCTATTCAGCAACACCATTCTCATACCCCGCACGCATGCCTCGCGCGACGGCGTCATTTGTGTAATCCGTTATATGCGCCGCTGCTGCCAGGGCCGCTCTCGCCGTCCTACAAGCGAACTCGACACCCCTCCCGGCATCAAAGAAGGCATCGCCACCTCCCTCGCATGTCGCCTCTTCTATCTCGGTGCGGATGCAGAACACCTTGAAAAGCTTGTCGTGCAGGACTTCATGGGCAGTCCGAGCTCCTTCATTACGGACGAGGATGTGGAGCTTATGTGGTGCGGATACGAGGAGGCACTGAGGGACACGCCGTTCGGCGATGCGTTGGTGTGATTCGTGCTTGAGCATATCATGTCCGGTACGCATGCGCTTGTTGATGAAGTGAAGTGGCTGTTGGAGCAGGAGGAGTACGAAGAGCTTAAGTTGAAGGTTAGGCAGGAGCTGGGAAGGTGGAGTGGAGGGGGGTAGGAAGGAAGGCATTCCTTGAGAGATTTCGGAAGAACAGGAAGAGTGAGGCGGCTACTGGCGTGTCTGAGGCAACACAAAAAAGTAGGGATTTACCGCGTGGAGCCGGTAATTGATGTGTCTGCATCGTTGCGATAGTGGGATATATGCTGCCGTGGTACGCAAGAGCTCAGACTCATATTGATTGGCTTTCATTAGGGAAACATCGTGAATACAGGTCCTTTGTGTGGAGAACATTGTGCACGATCAAGACTCGAACTCGAAAGGTCAATTACAGTATCCGGGTGCTTCAAAGGCTGAAAAGGAACTAGATGAAGTCAGGAATTCGGGCAATCATGGAAGCGTGTGCCGTTCATGATGCACCAAGATCTACTTTTTTGTTTGTTGCCAACGCAGCACCGGGCGTTGTGTATGTGAAGCACATCTCTAAAACGAGGGCGCAGCGTCTAACATTCCATTCAGTCTACACCTTTTTACTTTACCATGAATTTTGAGGATAGCGAGGAGGCGTCGGTGACAATTCAACAACTGTATAAGCAGCTTGTGGAGATGCTGGTCTTACCTGTATGTCAAGTACCTGCGTTTGATACTGGTGGACGTGCTGGCAACATGTTCAAAGGGTTCGAATTCTTGCATCCCGAGAAGCAGCGTCTGATGCTGCGACAAGCCTTCAGGCGCCCTTATGTGGCTCCTGAGGTTCGAAAGTGGATGCATTCAACTGGCGTCTCGCCGAAAGAGATCACTGCTCTGGTCCGGGGCCAGGGAGTGTTCATTGAGGACGACAGGGATCGATATCCTCTTATCGATTTTGATCACTGGGCAAATGTCAACGAAAAGCTCCGGCGCCAGGGTGCAATACTGCCTTGCGATGTTGAGACCGGGATGTATCAAGCAAATGCTATCAACATGCTTTACAGTCCTCAGACTGATGATAGCGAGGACAACAATGAATCAACGCGTCAAGATGCAGGTTTCCTAGCAACCTGTGCGGAGATCGTCAGAGCAGGCTTGGCCACTTTTGGTAACTACTTCTTCCCTGGACCACCGGGGCGCATGTAATGGTACTAGATAAAAAGTGTGCCTGGGCAAATTCGGAATAGCTCGGTAATGTCGAAGGCATGTCGAAATGTTGGTGGAGAGGACGGGTGACTAACGAGTGGTGCGAAGAGCGGGCCTCCCGCGGCAGGTGCGCCCTAGCACAGGAACACGACGTCCTAGTCTGGATCTCTTTGAATCAACCTTCCGCAACTGTACAATGATCCTCCAGAGAAGAACATGTGAGCTCACTGCCCACCATGATATTGGCCGCCATATAGATGGCAAACAAGGACCCACTTGAGCCTGCATACTCCCGCCTGCATAAGCGAATCAGCCAGGGAACGTAAGCGCTCCCTGGCGAATAGAGCCTCGACCCCACGATGCCCTCCTGCACACCTCATGCACGCATCAAACATGCGTCGCTCTTACAAAGAAGGCTGCCACCGTGTCTCATTCATAGCTATCATTAGCTGTACCAGTGCCACTTATCAGACCGTCGTTCTCTCGGAGTTCCAACAGCATGGCTGCGGCGGGTTCCTGTACTGCGGCTGAAGGTACACAGGTCAATAGGCCCGATCATTCGAGGCCTTTCTAACCACTCGCAGGGTCTCCAGCGTCATCCGATGCAACCAATCAGTCAAAAGAGAAGCTTAAGAGGAGGAGGGTGAAGCGTGAAGGACCACCACAACTTCAATTCCTAATCGCGACCGATCCCTCGCAATTCAAAGACGAAGATGCGAAGAGAAGCGTACGCTCGCAGGCGATGATACATTGGAGACATGAAGAGGACAAAAAGAAAAGAAAAGGCAGTCGCAAAGATCTTATTGAATCGGCTCCTGCTCCACCTGAGCGGGAGTCCATACCCACGCGAACGAAAAGGGAAGTTTCTACGCAGTCTCGGACAGAGTCTCCAGTGCGTGGCGGTGCCCAGCGCAGAACGTTACGAGCACAGCCAAGCTCCTTAATCTCAGACTCAGACGCGAGTCCTCTCACCAATGCTGGAAGTTCCGCCTGGCAGCTCACTGCGAGCGGCACTGCGGGCTACTTCCCACGGTACCAGAACAAGATACAAGCTGTCGCGGAGAGGGAAGTCACCGGCTACGAAGCCAGTGAAAGGCATGAGGAGCGCCAACTACGCAGTCTCGTTGTTGGCCTGGCGAGTTTTTATAATGTAGGCGGCACTCAGGACCCGTTCGACGTATTACCACAGTTCCGCAATCCGCGCCTGGATGCATTATACCTATCACGGAACTGTAAGTGCTCATCTGTAGCCTGTACAAACATGCCTGACCCATTTAGGTATGCGAGCGTTTGCTTCTGACGCGACGATGAAGAAGTGGCTGCCGCTGATGCTGTCACATCCGCATATCATTCTCAGCGCTACCGTCTTAGCATCGACGTGGCTTGACATGGGGAGCAAAGTCTCCGGAGACAGCACTACCACGGCCATGGTCAAGACCGAAACCATTGGAATGATCAAGGAGCGCTTTGCTAATCGGGATACCCAATTTGACGATGCTACACTCATTGTCATCCTACATCTATTCGCAGGCGAGATGTGGACCTGCAACGAGCA
Source organism: Phoma herbarum (assembly GCA_001599375.1). NCBI lineage: Eukaryota > Fungi > Ascomycota > Dothideomycetes > Pleosporales > Didymellaceae > Phoma > Phoma herbarum. The sequence goes on along the minus strand of BCGR01000011.1, from coordinate 1,187,977 downwards.
AGCACTAAGGGTCCACGAGAGAGGTGTTGCGGCGTTCATCTCACGACGCGGAGGATTGAGTGCATTCGTCCACAACAGAGCTCTGGCTGAGGTGGCTCTTGCGTATGTGAGCCCTCGTGTTGAATACGTGACGCCACTGACCGTAGATAGCTGTTGCTACCATTGCGATATCTTCTGCGAAGCCGAAGTGTTGCAAGCATTTCGAGAGAATTTGCCTTCAGACTCTGCCCCAGTCAGCGCTGAAGCGGCGTTACCCGAGTCGCCACTGTACTGCCCCAGAAATGCCTTCCTTACAATTATTGACGATGCACGATGTTCGATGCCTACTTTGGACATCCTGTCTGACATGAGAGACCTGACCAACATCTTTGTGGCGCATAATACAAAACTCAATCAAGTTCACGACATCGATGCTGTAGACATTGAACGATTGAGTCCCCCAGATGAGGCCTCCGAAGCCACCATCCACGCTATCCGAGCGCGCTTGGCTCAATCACCTTCGGCTTACACACAAGGTATCTCAGTATCCGGAGACTGGGTATACGAAGCATGCCGTATCGCAGCTACAATATACACAGGTGCCATCGCGACGGGCGTACCCTTCTCTGTCGCTGCGGATCCTGATCACGTTAATCTCCTTGAGCCATCGACCTCACATTGGAACAGTGATGAGCAGCTCACCAAGCCTCATCTCAGCGAGGTATTGTACGAGACTCTCAAGCGAGCAGACACCAGCAATCTTTGGAAAAACATGTCCGGTGTGCTCTACTGGGTGAGCGCTGTAGGTGCTGCAGCAGCTCGCATCCCATGTACAATGGACATGGCGCAACAAGACAGGTCTGCGCCTGGAGCCTATTCCGTATGGGTCCGGCGGTGCCTCATCATGACTGCAACTCGCACGATGATCGTCCTCGTTTTCGAGCATCCCACGGCGATCATTGCGGCGCAAAGAACCTTTCTCAAAGTGCAGGAATTGATCGGGTCCCATGCTTCAAGACGTCTTGAGACATGAGGAGGACCATGTGTGCTTGGTACGGACCTTGGATTCGTTCGGCTTGCGGAGCTCCGCGGATGCCGAGCACCATGCTCCAACGACAATCCGACAGGACAGCGACGCCGTGCTCAGAAAGCAAGATGATGTCGACTTCGACTGAGACAGGAAAGAGCCACCTCGTGGTCGTCGACTTCCGAGTCCCGCAACCCGTCGTTCTGGGTCTCGGTCGCTTACTGGACCCTGCAGAACCGCCGAGTCGATGGTCGATACGCTGTAAGAAGATGCCAAACCTCACATGCAATCCCACACAAGACATGAAAGGCCTTTGACGTTCTCGGTCTCGAAGTTTACATAGCTTGATTCGTCCGGAGATTCCGAGCTGTTCGACACAAGCTGTCTTAGGATGTCCGCTTATGTCCGTCAGCGTTTGTCACAGCTGCTCACCGTTCAAGATGCAGTACAAATTTTTTGGCATCGTGTAACAAATTTTGGAATGACAGGTGGGTACTGCGGGAAGATCTTGATAAGCGGCGCATCGGAGCACCCAAATCATCACGTTGCTGACCAAAATTTCACACGTCCTGTGCGCAATCGACAAAGTGATATTGGGAGCAAGAAATCGCGAAGTGTGAAGGCCTTCGAGCGGTTCCGTTCATACTAGACAAATTGCGGTTTGGGCAATCTCTTTCTGGCTGCCTGGTCTGCATTTCCTCACAACACAGAGCTACCCTGGCAAATGACGGCCGCATTGGATAAACATGATTCGCGAAAATTGTGTTTTGCGCTGGCTTGTTCTAGCTGCCTGGTGTGCAGTTCTCACAACACAGAGCTACCCTAACAAATGATAGCCGCATTAGGCAAACATGATGCGCGCCGATCGATGACTCTCCCTGCGGCCAGTGGATGCGTGAGATTCTCGTAGGAAGCGGTGTCCCGGCGTCCCTGAAGGCGCGAGTGCAGGTGACAGGAAGGGACGACGCTGCTATCCGATTGGCTAGCGTCTGACCATTTCCAACGTGGACCCACAAACACAGCAAAGCCCTCATATAAGGAGCGAAGCCACATCCAGCAAGATGCAACTACGAACAATCATTGCCGTGAGTCTTGGATTTGGAATACCGGTTCTCATTATCATGGCTCTCGTTACTCGACTCTTTGTGCACCGGCACCCCAAGACCGCTAAACACGACATCTACACCGTGGACGGCGACAACAGCGAAGCATACCCATTGCCTCGCAGATCGAGCTCTTGGAAACAGTTGTTTACACCAAAACAGAAGGATGCGAATTCGAAGTGGGTACCCACCTTGACAGGAATCATCAAAGCCGGGGATGAGGGTCTGTGGGATGCATCCCTGTTCACCAAGCCGCATGGTCACCCCGGAGAGGTTTCATTCGAAGCAATCTGCGAAATGTTCGCCAACGAGCTTCGACCACGATCCATGACGGAACGATCTGCATATTCTGGGGAGATTGGCAAATTTATCAACTCGGCGAAGCGGGGTGCACCCGGTCCTAGGAGGGTACAGTCGGTGTCTTACAAAAGAGTGAATACTGGGCGAGGAGATGTAGCGCCGCCAGCGCATAGAAAGAGCTTGGATATGTCTAGCATTGAAAGGGGACTTGGAAGGAGTCTTTCCATCAAAAGGCCGGCGCCAACGCTCGTTCCCATGGGCAACGGGTTGGTCGACCAAGACAAGACCGTCGCTGCCCAACATGCGTGGATGAAGGATGGAAGGCCAGCAGAATATCATGATGGCCGGATGAGCGTGCGGCTCACAACTGCAGAGCTTGCGACACTTTCCTTGATACTGGGCAGCTCCATCAAAAGCATCACAGAGGACGCCGAAGGCACCACTGCATCCCCCGACAAAGGCGCTTTTGGTCTCTCGATTCGGACAACCACGACAAACGATGGCAGACATTTAGTATCGCTCAGGCAGCATAAGCGTAGCGCCTCACAGATGCCCTCAAGCGGCTCGGGTCACTCATCACTATTCGCGAAGCACCTTGGTTGTGGCTCCTTACCCTTTTCTCAGGATGGCAAGTCTACCAACAGCTTCCTCATCACCAGCGATACGCTCGATGCGGTAAAAGCGGGTATGCCTCTCACAATGCGTAAACGCTCACAACAAACATCGCAAGCGCAATTCCTCGCAACGCTGCCCAGCTCCTGCGACCTGGCCTTCCACAGCCTCGAAGCATCCACCAAGTCCAGCCCTCCAACACCTCTCATTGACGCAATCGCCCAGCTTCCATTTACCGGCGGTCTCACGCCTCTCGCTTCCACCGCGCTCATCTCAACAATCCGCTTCATTTCCTCAGGCGGCCTGCACCCCGGTCGTCTCCTCCAACGCCTCGAAGCCCTCGTCGACAAAGTGCAACGCCACAGCCCAGGACTCAACATCTTCGGCCCGCTTTATGAGCCCAGAAATGCTGGCCTGTTGTTCCGCGAGCGCGAGCGCCTCGCAAAAGTCAGCTCCGACGTTGTCACGGAAGATTTGCTTGAGAAAGTCGCCCGCGTGCAGCGCTACGTTACGCTGCTCCAGCGGCTGATGGCGCTCGTGCCAGACGTGAAAGTGCAGGATGTGAAGGACGCTGTGCAGGACGCGACGAGGAAGGAATTACAGCGGGCCTACCAGGATGCTGTTGCTGCCCACAAGGCAGAGGGCGAGCAGCAGAATCCAAGGCGAAACGATACGCACTGCCCTCAGTCCGATGCACGTAGCAATCGTCGTCATGCTTCTAGTTCTTCACGCGCCGACGCGCGCAGGAGTGCGAGATCGAGTATCGGGAGTGGGTCGAATGGGACAGTTCGTTCGAACGAGGGGCGACGCTCAACCACCTTCCCGGAGCACAATCTGGGCAAGCAGGCCGAAGTGTTTCTCAAGTCCGAGCTGCCGTTCAGCGTCGAGATGGTCGCGGGTGTCGCTAGACTGGTGATTGTTGCGTGGACGCTGAGCGTCGAGGCTGTGGCTTGGGAGGCGCGCGAGGAGGGATGGAGGGTGCCGAACATGTGTGGCTTGCCGGCGGAGATGGTTCTGGTCTGAATTCCCAGACTGTATGATACTCTCAGATTGCGCTAGTTGGCTTCAAGAGGGCGTTTGGGATGATACCATTTCTAGCAGTGCCTCGAACGATTATGATTACGATTAGACATGTACACATTAATACAGTAATGAACTCGCTAACACCCCCCGGCCCCGTTCACCCCTCGACTGCTTCCAAGGTCGATGCCCGACGATGCGCTGAAGCAGAACCCCGCGATCATCGCTTGAGCATCAAGGTACGTGATCAAGCCTATTCTGCCAACCTGCAGAAGCCGCACCTTCCGCGTCGATCTGAAGCTTGAACCGAACGAAGGCCCGTATCTTTGCGCGAACCTGTTGCACGCGCCGTTGACGTTGATGTTGACGCTGACGTTGACGTTGTAGGGCTGTAGGGCTGAACGATGGCGGGTACGGGAGTACGTGGATCCGGTGAGGCCAGAGAAGGTCAGATCAGGGCACGGAGCTCGGAGCTCGGACATGGTTGCCGGACGGTCCGAGAGGAGGGACGTCACTCACTTGCTCATTTGCGTGCGATTGTGTGGGGTATCTTCTGTTTCTATTCGCGTGATGCTGCTGTCCTCGTCCTCGTCATGTCTTGTGTCGTGTCATCATCGTCGTGTGGTCGTAAATCATTCCGCCCGAGGGCTGTCCCTTAGCCTCACTCACTCTGAGGTCGCTTGTCGCTGGTTTGCTAGTCGCTCCCCATGACCTCCAACCCCCTACACACGCCCACCCACCCATCGCGCATCGCCTCCCACACGACAACCATCTTGTCCTCCTCCAGCCCATCTCGCTTCCTCTCTTTACGCTCCTGCGCATCGCCCAGCCCATTCGCGATGCTGACCCCGTTGCTCGTCTTCCCGCCCTTGGAGCCTTGCAGCGCACTGCTAGCCTTGAGCCCCTTGCCGTCCAACTCGCCCTTGACCTCCCAGCCTCTCCGCACGGGCCCGGAGACGCTTGCAGGCGAAATCAGAGTGCTGTCGAGCAGCGCGTTCCAGCGGGAAAGATACATGCCCGGCCCGTGGGTTGAGCCCTGAGGAGAGCTGTTCTTCATTATGGACTCGAGGCGCGTGTGCGATGTGGCTTTGAGCTCGGAGAGGTGCGAGGCGTGCTCGTCCAGTAGCGTTTTGAGCTCGTCTTGCTTGGACGCGGGTAAGGTTTCGAAGAGAGCATGCAGCGGAGCCGTCATATTTCCTGCGCCGCCTTCGCGGGTCGATGCGTCAGCTTTGAATTCGCCGAACATGGCTTTGGCGTAGATCAGATAGTCGTGTGCGAGGTCTGGTGCGTTCTTTGTTACTTGGTGGAGGAATCTGTGTAGGCTGGGCGCGTGCTTGCGCAGCAGGATCACAAAGTCTTCGACTGTAGGGGCGTCGCCGACATCCGTGTCGGTGACGCTTGCGGGTGTGGTCTCGCCGTTGGCGGCGTTGGTTTCGCGCTCTTTCGAAGTCTCGCGGCTCTTACGGCCGGACTTCTTCTTGGGCTTCGAGGCTTTGATCAGATCGGTTATGAAGTTCTCGGCGTCGGTGACGGTGCTGGAGAGGTCGACGGCGTTGTGGATGGCGCGGATCACGGGGTCCATGGCCGAGACGCAGTCGCGGACGGCGGAGGTAAGGACGTCGGGATTGGATTTGCAGGTGACTTTGGTGATCTCTTCGCGGTCGCGGATGGACAGGTAGGTGCTGTAGTATTCCATAGCGACGTCGTGCTGCTGGTCTTTGAGCGAGTCGGGCTTGACGGGCGTGTCAGCTGTCTCGAGGATGACGGCGATGATGGACTTGTTCTCCTGGATCGACTTGTTGCGCGCAGCCTCGTGCTTCTCTCTTGATGCATATACATGCGCTTTGATTGCCTTCATGATCTTCTTGTCTGGCGCTTCCCGTGACGACTCGAGCTTGGATGCCCGCTTCTGGAACTCGGCCGTATCCCAGGCCAAGATGGTGCTGATGATCTGCTGCATCAGGTTCATGCCATCGTTGGAGTTGTTTGTGAGGCCGATCCAGTTGGTCATGGCTGTGACGGAGAGCTTGGCCAGGACGAGCCTGACCATGCCGTTGATCATGGACGCTGCGTTGCCGACGCGGAGGGTCTGCTTGATCATGTAGTACGGTATGAGCTTGTGGACGTTCTCAAGGAGGCGCACGAGATACTGGCCGTCTGGCGACATGACGAAGACGTGGTGAAGGAACGAGGCGACGTTCAGTAGGATGTACTCGTGCCCTGCCTGCACCAAGCTGGTGTGATCCTGGAGCTTGTCCGTCGCCGTGACCTTGTCCAGCAGGTGGTCGAGCAGGTCGCCGTAGATGAAGCTGCGCGCGCATTCTTCCCATGCCGCCAACACGTCCTCGGGCTTGCTGGTGTCGTACTGCCGCGTGCCGTCGTCCGCCTTCTGGGCCGTGGGGTATCCGCCCAGCATGCCCCGCCCCACGTACTCGGCGATGCTGCTCGCAGCTGTCGCGAGCGCCTTCCGCGAGCCAATCGCGCCCTTGTCGTAGCTCTCGCTCAGCTCGGCCTCGGCCATGCGCGCGACCAGCGTCTGTATCTTGTCCTGCCAGAAGGCGCGGTCGAGGTTCTTCAGCGCGGGGTTGGTCAGCGCAAACTTGTTGAGCATGTTTTGCAGCAGCGGGCTCGTCGTCTGCACGCCGTCTGCCTTGCGGAAGGGGTGGCCATAGTGGTCGATGGTGGTTGGGTACTTGAACGCCTCGATTTCCGCGTAGATCTGGTGGTGGATCAGGATGTCGAACAGAGCGTGCGTCTGCGCGGGCGCGAGCGGGGCGGCGGAAGACGACATGGTGGGTATCTGGGGGATCGCGAATGTACTGCTGGGGACATGGTGGAAGAGCGCTCGTCGGTTGTCACGGCCATATGATGCTGCACTAATTGACGTTGACGCGCCATGCGGCAAGTCGAATTACGCGCGATACGTCATTGGTGCCAAGCGTGGCCGTCTGGCCAGACTTTATCCTCCTGTGACACCTCCACCGTTCACGCATAGTCGATGCTGTTGCTGTTCGATCCATGTGCTCTTACTGTGCAGCTGACGTCCGTCTAGATAGCCCTCGTTCATCTCAGGATGACCGTCACCGTTCATGGCCGACCTAACACCAGAGGTCCTCTCATACAATCTCGTATCCACCCATTCCCCAACCCTTCATCCTGAATTCTCTCCGCCGCTCTCCATGTCGCTCGCTCTTGCCAGCACAATCTTCTTCATCCCAGCCAAGTGCGGTTGCGCAACCACGCGGCTCCTGACCGCTCTTATCTCAATCCATTCCGCGCATCGTGCAGCTTCTTTCGGTGTGAAGGTGTTGGCTGTCCAGACCAGCTGCTTCAAAGCCATATTCACGGGAGCTGCTAAAACTCGTTCCAGGAGCGTCGTCTCGTACCGCATTCGCTGTTTATTGCCTCTGCGATCTGATCAGTGAAAAGTTACTCATCAGTGACCGCCGACTCACCCCTCTTTCACTGGATATGCGTTCCTCATGCGCTTCATCTTCTTCTTGATTACCTCCTCGTATATCTCTTCTGGCTGCATGTCGTGTTCCATTCCAAAGAGGTCCAGTGTCGGTACGCACATGAAGGTGACAATATTGTCGGCCATGGCTTCGATGTACCGCGATGGATGGTTATGGTTGTCGCGGCTCCAGATGGCACAGATATCCTCGATCTGCAACGGCGACTCCCGCAAGCAGCGAAGAATGGAGCCCTCGACGTCTCGACTGACCCGGGGCATGCCTATCAAGGCAAAGAGCTCGCCCAGGTAGATGTACATGGCAACCTCTTCTCCAACCTTCCATGGTGCGGTGCGAACTTTCGGGTTGAGGAAATACTGCTCCATGTACAACACAGCAAGCTTGACAGTCAGCACGTTGCTGAACCCTTCCGGGAGTCGAACCACGAATCGGCCGTCCATTGGCTCGATATGCCGACCAATATCTGGGCAAATCGCAAAGAGCAGGGTCCGCGTGGTGCGCTTGTAGACGCGTGTGTCACCGAGGTACCAGTCTATGATTGGGACCCTGCTCCATGATGTCTCGCCGCTCGTTGAGAGGCAGAGCAAGCAGCTGCTTGAGACTGATCTCGCCGGTCTGAACACCGAAGCGCAGTGAGTCCAACTCCGGAGCAAAGCGCGCTCGATTGCTGGCTTCCCGCGCGACCTTGGGATAGGCACTCAGCAGCAACAAACACTCCTGTACCACACCAGCCACCATCACTACAACGAAAAGTTAGCGACCTGTCAGCGTCTGTCAATCACCACGGAAGTGAGTATGTGCGACCGCCAAGGCCACATGTTCTTCCGCTCCGATCGACGCAGCTCTGAACAGTCGCTTTCCTTCACCTGCAAGCGTCATTCCAGATTGTCCGAATCACAAGGCTTCTTCACCTGACACCTCGAAACGCCACAGGTATAGATGTCTGTTCAATACCTTGTCACTAAAGAAGATGCTCAATTGGGACGATCTCTCCCAACAGCGATGTCATTCACATAAACGAGCTGACCTATTGTTCGAAGCATTATCAGTGCATTGCCTCGACCATATGCCCATCCGATAATGAATCTCCGATACCATCACTCCCATCGACGAAGCACCTTGTACCACTTCCGCTTCGCGCCATTATGCTCTGAGCTGTCCGGAACGCTGAGGTTCTCAAACTCTGACGAAGTACCAATTGCGAAAGACTCTACGGATCCAAGCTTATCGTCCTCTTCCACGCCTCCTAGAATGCCACCCTTGGTCTCGTCTCTCAGTCTAGTACGTCTGCGCGTCTCTTTCGCCGCCTTGATCGCTTCCAGGTCCAAGGGCTGGGGGACTGCGCTGCGATGCTCAAACTCTTTATCAGGCTGCACAGTGAAAGCGGAGAGTTGCGCAGTAATCGCGGCCATAAGGCCCTCCACTCCTTCATTTTCAAGCCCGTCTTTTTTCAGCGCATTACCGCCATTTGCCTCTACAAATGCCGCTCCTTGCTGCTGAGCGCGTAGTACACGAGCTTGCATCAGTGTCGAACTTTTAATCACGCCGGTTGTATCGGCACTCTTGCGAACTGTGAGAGGCGCAGGCTCCTCATGTAGCGGTTTCATGCGCTCTGCACCCCGATCAGCTTGTTGAGAATCCTCCAACTCGTCGACGATCAACCTCTTTGACCGTGGTCGCGACTTCTGGCCGTGTCTTCCGGTCAGCTTTGAGAACGGCGACACTCGGCTTTGATCGTCACGCAGCTTCTGATTCACGTCCTTCAGGACCAAAACTGATGAAGTCAGACGATCGCTACGATCATCAGCGCTGGCATCCGCGTCTTCATGTCCTGCCGGTGGATCGAAGAAAGGCTTAAGCTTTCGAGGACCTCCTCGGCTGTGTCCATATCTACCTTTGAACTCGGTCAGAGGTCGTGGGCGACGTGGACCTTGTCCGCGCACTGGATGCGGGTTGAAACCACTGGGTTCATCTTCGTCGTTATCACTCTGTTGCTCCACCGGCCAAGTCTGTGGTCTGCTTTGGGGACTTAGCCTTGAATTGTTTTCCATACCACCCACGAAACTGAAAATGCCTGGAAGCGCCGACACCTGCTGCCAGCCACACGCGACATGGTTGGGGTCATCATAGAAAGGGATTTGGGGATCGCCGCGCTGCCTGGCACGTGCAGTGTACTCGGTGGCCTGCTCAATGAGTTGAGACCGCTGTTTTGTTGCACAGTTGCGCTGAGACCTGCGCTCGTCGGTGGCGCGCTTCTTGCGTGAGTCGTGTGGCATGGCAGCGGTCGATGAAGCGAGCAGAGGCAGTACGATAGGTTGCTGGATGCCCGACGTCTGCGCTGGCCGCATCTTAGTTGCCTGCATGGTGAAAGGCTTTGGTGAGTGCACTCAGGGCCTGGACTCGTTGACAAATGATCAGTGAACGACCTGCGACGGTCGACACCATGTCTGCCACTTCTCTGCCAGCACAACACTCTGACACACGAATCAAGAAGAGTACCTATGCCTTGTTCTTGACGAACCTGCGAGGTATTTGCTCTTTCACCGAATTGAACATCGCCCACGTCGCTGTCGATAATCAGCGCGTCATATGGACCACCATGTCAATACGCGTATGCGCGAACGACGGTTCTTCATGTCAGACGATGCTCGGGGTGCTTGTTACCGATTTCTCGTCGTACAAAACAGGAGTTGTTGTGGGGTGACCGTTGCGCATACCCTTTGTAGTTCAAATCCCGCGTTTCGATTCATGCGTGGGTCCTGCATTTGTTTCAAGCAGACAGAAACGCCCATGTGGCTGAGGCGGGAGTGGCACCGCCAAGATTTCCAACGTTCTCCGCGGATTTCAAGTAGGCAGTTGTCCGCTCTCGTTCTCGCTCTCGCTCCCTGCATCATCACCTGCGCGCCTTCGAAAGCGCGCAGTCGACATCGCTCACTGAACAACATCGCTCGGACGTACCTCAATATGAGCAGAGCAGGGCTCCTGAGTTTCAGCAAAAGCTGAAAGCTTCCAAGCCTTCCCGTCGATAAACGACACGCGCTACTCGTGTCGGCGTCAAATGCTCCGCTGTCAATGCTAAAGCGGGAACGAACGGCTGTTTGAAACACATCGCCAAGACCGTGGGAGCACACTAGCATCGAAAGACCGGGATGTTTAGAATGTCGATGCCTTTTTGGGTACACTGCCGTGATCAGGAAGACGTTATCAGCCCTGTAATTTGCGGCTGTGGTCCCGACCCGCGATAGATGTATAATGTTACCACCAGTTCGCGATGCCATCAACCTTCATCTCACGCTCTCTTTTTCACAACCACAATCTTCCTCGGTTCCTTCCGAAGTTCTCTCGTTTCTTTTCGTTTCTTACCTTGAGCGAAATCTTCGGCTGGTCTGAGTGAACGTTCTCTACTTTCAAGCGACTCCCATTCTCTATAAGCATCTCCAGAACTCAACAAAATGCGTTTCGAACTCGCCGCTCTCCTTGCTGCCGCTGCCAGCGCGTCGGCCCAGGCTGTCGTTGGCAAGCCCTACGGTTTCGCTGCCGATGTTACTGGTGGCGGATCAGCTGCTGCTGTGACCCCTACTACCGCGGACGAGCTTGCCAAGTACCTCTCTGACGATGTGGCTCGTGTTGTCTTGATCACTAAGGAATTCGACTTCACCGGCAAGACCGCGACCGGCTCGGGCTGTGACAGGAAGTCTTGCAGCGCTAAGGTAAGTTCGCCCTGTATTGACGCATCAAGTCCCTACTAAGAAGTGCAGAACGGCGGTCAATTCTACCTTGGCGAGCTGTCTTGTGCCGCCTCCGATGACAACGTCGCCGTCAGCTCCATCACCTACGACACCGCTGGACCTACAGCTTTAAAGGTCGGCAGCAACAAATCCATCCTGGGCGTTGGTGGCAAGGGTGTCTTGAAGGGCAAGGGCCTGTCTCTGGCTAAGAACGCAAAGAATGTTATCATCCAAGGCATCGAATTCACCAACATCAACCCCGGCGTTGTGTGGGGAGGAGATGCTCTCGACTTCCAAGGAGGCAACGATGGCGTCTGGGTTGACCACAACAAGTTCTCCCTCGTGGGCCGCATGTTCATCGTCTCGCACTACTCGGCCTCGCGCCTGACCGTCTCGAACAACGAGTTCGACGGTACTACTACCACATCCGCGAGCTGCAACGACAACCACTACTGGACCATGATGTTTTACGGCGACGGTGAGCCCTTCCAACATCTCTCTCCACCTCGTTCGACTTTCTAACACAGCACAGGCGACAAGGTTACCCTCGATCGCAACTACCTCCACAACGTCTCGGGCCGCGCCCCCAAGCTTGGCCAGGACGGCACAACCGGTACCTTCCACGCGGTCAACAATTACTTCGAGAACATGAAAGGCCACGCCTTCGACGCGTACACCGGCGCCCAAGCACTCATCGAGGGCAACGTATTCTCCGGCGTGTCGCAGCCCGTGACCGACAAAGGCGCCAGCGTCAGCACCTTCGTTGTGAACGCCGGCTCCGCTTGCTCATCTGCGCTCGGTCGGACTTGCCTTGAGAACAGCGTTGATTCTGCTTCTGGGAAGCTGAGTGGCGGCTCGTCGACGGCGTTCATCAAAGATATCACGAACGACGTCACCCCTCTTGAGGTCAGCAAGGTCGCGGCCCATGTCAAGGCTAACGCTGGTCCTGCGAACCTTGGCTCTGCGTCGTCTGGCGCCGCGGAGGAGGCTGTCGAGGCTCCTGCTACTACCAAGGCTGCTGCGTCGACCAAGGCTGCTGCTACCTCAAGCGCTATTGCCACGACCAAGGCTGCGACCACCGCTACGCCTGCTAAGACTACCCTCACAACCGTCAAGAAACCTGCTGCCACGGAAGGATCGACATCGGGCGGTGCTGCTGTTGCGGCTTGGGGGCAGTGCGGTGGTCAGGGATACACGGGAAGCACTACCTGCGCGAGTGGGTTGACGTGCAAGAAGCAGAACGATTGGTACAGTCAGTGCTTATAAGCATTTGATTGACCTGGGCTAGCATGTCGCTGATTTGCCTGTCGCGTCTTTACTAGACGCAGAGAAAGTTCGATGTAAATATTTACTTGGTAAGAGTGTGTTTTCAATCAAGATGGTTTGAAGCAGCGAGAAGTATACTCTGACTTCACCGTGACCGATGTAGACGATATCCAAGAGACAGAAGAATGGGTATAGTCAAGTCATGGACGTGTGAAGTACACAGTTGGACCCACTGGGTTCACATTCATCGTGGCATTTTCAGACTGGGATACTAGCGGATCCGATTAACGAGTTTCACCTGTAGTCTCCCGCGCCTACTTCTCTGCTAATGCCTCTGATAACGTCGCCATTATCACGCAGATTTAGGTCCCGTGTTCATCGGGAAGAACGTCAATGGTTGATGCTAGAAGAACCTCCTACCAATCCACGGGCGACTGGGTACTCTTGCGTAACAGTGTCTCCGGCGCCTCAAAGTCTGAATCATGCTAAAATTCAAGGAACATCATCGCAAACTTATCATTGTCTACGGCCTTGTCGCTTAGCAAGATGATTACAGACTTGCCGTGACTGTAGGTCAGACATGAGTCCGATCTGGCGGCTGGCCTTGGCGACATTTGCCTGATCTATGCGAATCTGCCCCGTCCATATGTCATCTGCATCCTGGCTGCGACGTGCTTCCAGGTATGTGTCGAGGAAGCGGGATATGTTCGGTCGGATCTGCATCGCTTGTCCGTTGACGGTAATCCACTCAATCGGTGTTGTCGTTCCCTACATGTAGAATAAAGCTTTGTAGGGTGCCGAACGTTGTGGTGCATTTGATGAGGGTCCTATCATTGCCCTTAGCTTCGGGTTACTTTATCTCTGGTTCTTTGGTGTCATGCTTCCTGTCCTAAAATAGAGCAACTTCGAAATGCAGCCTAGTCCGGACGATCTTTTCCATGGTGTAAAGATGGGTGGTTGTGGTCGCTGCAAGCCACAACGGTCGGTGACAAGGCTGGTGTTGTGTTACTGCGCTCATCGGATTGGCTTTATGGCAGCTGCAGATTAAGTGGCGCCTGTGGATCAGACCTATTACAGCGATCCAAGGGGCGCAAATGCAACCGGAGGCTCAGCAAACAGACGAATGTATTGAGGTATTCCAGATCATATATTTGCGGAAAGCGGGGACAGAAAGGTGAGCTTTTTGAGCCGCTACTGAGGGATGCACGTGGCCTGTGGATGCTTAATCACTCAAGGCTGATGGTGGTGCAGCACAGATATTCTGCCCAACAACACGCATCCACGGGAACTCCACGAAAACTTCCAGACTTGAGCGCTCTGGCAAAATTGAAAGGTCCCAGTGAGATAGGTCAGGCTGCTTGCCGTTAAATGACGTGAGATACGCCCCATAACCCTAACATGAAACAGGCTGTGTAAAGGTCCAGATCGGCAGCGAACGACACCACGATTATGCCACCCAGGAGCGCAATGAACGTTACGAGGAAGAACATGGCCACTTTCCGTCCAAGTACAAGCTTGTGCACAGCGCGGTCGACGCGCTCAGTCCCTTTCTTGCCTAGAGTCCAACGCCGTTGTGTCGCTGTGTTTGTATCAGCTGTTTGTTCTTTACCGCACTGCCTCATTACCTTGGCCATCGTGAGGGGCAGAAGCCGAAAGACGTATTGCCAGCTTGGGGGCTTGTTGTACCGGTATTTCTGACCTTCGTGCTCATAGTACCACGCCAGCTGTAAGCCTTCGTTCTGAAGCGAGGTAAGCTCCGTAATTGAGCCTGCGGTGAAGTCCCAACGCTGCTCATTCAGCAGCGAGTCACAGCGTTTTCGCTCCTTCTGATAGCGGAATACTTCGTCCACAAAGTTGTATTCAAAACGGCTTATGACTCCTTCATCCTCGGTCTGGTCCCCATTTGCTGGCCCATCATCGGAGTCGCCGGTTGCGGTAATGCTGATGGAGGGCATACTGGACACTCCGAGGTTCTTCTCGATCGCAGCGCGGTTCTCAGCATCAATCTTGTCTAAGTCATTTGGCCATGCAGGATCTTTTTCGTCATGCGCTTTTGGATGCAATCCAGAGGTAGTCATCCTGACCTCTACGCCGACCATCGACACTAATGAAGGTGCGCTGGCCCATCTTTGTTTGACATTGTAAGTCTCGACAGGCAGCACCAGCTCGAGAAAGGCGAACAGCGCTGCTACGTCGTGGCTATCGATTCCCATGTTGACGCCTACTTTCTGTGTGACGTCGAGCCACTGGACGTATCCACGGCCATACTCGAACTTCATGATGGCATGGAAAGCCATGACTAAATCCACAAAGACGTCAAACACTGGCTTTTGGTAGTCGGCTTTCAGACTGTCCTCCACCTCGAAGAGGCTCATCAGACCGTAAACCTTGTCTCGGGGCTCGTAGCAGGTGTTGGCGCTAAAGCTCAAGATGTCCAGGAGCTCCCTAGACTCTTTCCTCTGTCCAGAATTCCCGGTCATACGAATGAGTTTCTGTGTGTTTGGTGATATGCGCTTCCAGGCAGTTGCTTCTTCCTTCGTCAGCTTGAGCATGCCCAGGTTGATATCTTTGGTGATGGACCATATCGTCTCCCATGGTATCCAAGTATTACCAGCAGTAAAGATACGGATCTGTGGTGTGAGAAGTATCTCTTTCACAATCCACAGGCGGCTGAAGTAGTCATTGCTCAAGATCGTTGATAATGCCATAATGTCTGTAGGATCTCTGAACGCCCGCGCAGCCTTGAGACATTCTCCAGTGTCATCATTGAGCCAAACAATGACTTGCTGAGATCCAATGTAAACTGATGACATGAGCTGCACTTGGTGGTTGCGCTCCTGTGCATAGATTGATCTATGCAGATCTGGTCGATGAAAGTGTAGCCGTTCCATTCATTCCGGATGTTTCGGAGGAAATAGAACAGGTTGGGACGGATGGATAACAATTTACCATCGACGAGAGTTTTGCAAGCTGGTGATTCTGGGCCCCATGTGTACGATAGTGCCGCATACAATGATGCAGTCTTCAGATCGAAGTTCTTCAAGGTGCAACGGACCGGTCCGCTCTTTTCTTGTTTGATCTTAAGGAGCCGGATTTGCTGTCTCCAGCTTTCCAATTGCTGGTGCTTATAGGATTTCGGTTGGGAGCCCAGGATGGATGATCCCGTAGGAAATTTCATTTTGTACGTGCCTATGCCGTGGGGGTTCTGCTACGGAGACGCTCGTTCACAATGACGCTTTTACAATCCGCATGGTGGTTTTCCGGATTTTGTGCACAACTGATAGCTGCATAGTTCGCATTCAAGCAGCTCGGCCGGGGTTGCAAAGATTTGGCGCGATTGCGGAACCTGTAGGTGGCCAGCGCAGGTTGTGGGAGCGGGGCACACTCAAACAGCGAGGCTGGGGATGAGGAAGCCGCCCCCAACACGGCCCACGCGAGCGGCTAGGAGTAGCCTCATATCAGCCCAGAGGAGCAGCCGTGTGCCAATGTAACATAGACTATGCCATTTTCCACGCATCACTCTTTAGTGAATGCTCAGGGAGAATCTCTAAATCGGCACTCTGCTTGCAATGCTCCTCCAGAATTCGCACCTTGCACCCCTTCCACCTTCCCAAGTGAGGGCATCGACGACATTAAAGTCGTTCTGAATACCAGGCTCCATGTACTCCGTAAAGTTGACACTGATACCCCGCTGCGACGCCTTGAAAGGCACACCTCCTGTAGTGTTCAAGTTCAGCATCCGGCTCTCGCCATCATCAACCCACGCAGGCCAAGTCAGATCGCTCAAGCCTCCCGCACTCGTCGGCTTCGCGGCCTCGATGAATCCGCCCCAAATCTGCCTGAAGGTAGTAGTAAATTGAGGCGGCTGATTAGGTGTTGCGGGACCGAAGTATGCAGACACATCTGAGCCGTGCAAGGCTCCGGGGACGGAGTATTGATAGTGGTAAGCCGTGCGATTGTCGCCCGTGAAGGCTGAGGATAACCAGTATGACGGGCAGACAAAGGTTGCTTCAGCGTAGATATTGTCTGCGCGCTGTTGAGGTCCAGTCGCGAACTGGCTGACATCGAGAGCTGTCACGGGGCCAAGCCCGTTCGTCGCAAATTCGGCGGTGGCTACATCATACGATGCTGGGTAGGCTGTAAGAATGGCGTCAAAGTCGGAGGTGTTTAGATCTGGGTAAGCGCCTTGCAGCCAGTTGCGAAGAGCTTCTGTGCTGTTGATAGTTGGTGGGACGAAGGCTACGCCTTCATTTGCGTTGTTGCCCACGAGAGCGTGCTCACCATTCACACGCTTGGCTGTCAAGGAGTCGCTCGGAAGAGTGGTGACGAGGCCTGTAGCCGGCTCCGTAACGGGCAGAAAGGCCCAGTTGCCGTAGAAGCTGGCAGTATTCTCATCGGTGTTTGCGGTTTGCAGTGTGACAGTGTCTTTGCTGCGCAGACAGGAAAGGATGTCCGTCGAATTGGCACATCCAGCGCGCGACGCAAAGCTCCTGTACTTCTGTTCTGGGACTGGTGCGTCGAAATTATACTGAGGCGGGAGATATGGGGAGGCAGCCACGATCTGGCCTAGTGTAAGTAATATTAGGAAGGAGATGCTGTGATGCACTCACGCCACTGAACAACGAATCTCCCAGGGTGCCATTTTTTCCAATACCGAGCAGCATCACACCACCACCGCCAGCGCTCTCGCCTGAGATGGTGACCCGTGAGGCATCGCCTCCAAAGCGACCAATGTAATCTTGAACCCACTGCAAGGCAAAAGCCATGTCAAGGATGCCAGCGTTGAGAGCACCGTCCTTCTGCACATCTGCCGAAGAAAGGAAGCCAAACGCACCAAGCTGTTGTACGTCAGTCTTCACATCTTCCCTGTAAAAGCTTGCACTTACTCGGTACTGAATCGCAACAGCAACAAAGCTATTGCCGTTAGCATTTATAATCTCACTCATATCCTGGCGGCCGTTGCCAGCGCCGTATCCACCGCCGTGAATCCATACGAGCACAGGAAGTTTCCTTCCAGCCTCGAAACTGGGAGCATAAACGTTGAGGAACAGACAGTCTTCAACGCCAGATGGTGACGGCGCACCCGGGCCGGGTGCAGGTGGTGCCTGAGGACACTGTGGTGCAAACGTTGTAGCATTCACGATACCATTGCGTGACACTGTTGGAGCGGCTGGCGCTCGGAAACGCAGATCGCCAGTTGGTGGGGCGGCATAACGGATTCTGTGAAGGCGTGGTCAGAACCATGCGTATATTTTCGGGAACTCTGTCCAGGTACGACGCTTTTGACGTACCCTTTCCAGACATTGAGCTGGGTGGTGGAGTTGTGACCACCCTGGTAGATGCCATAACCCAAATCAACGGTTAGGTCTCCGGCGTTGAAGAGCGGTGCTGCCAAGGCATATTGACTACCAAGCAAGCACAATACAGCAGCAGTAATCACAGGATGTATCGGAGCCATCTCCAAAAGAAGCTTGTTGGGCTGAGGTGTTCCATGGCTGTGGCTTTGCAGGCGTTTATGTACATTGGTTCAGCTTTGATTAAATCCGTATCCCCTCCGTCGTCATCGCAAGGTATACTTGCGAAGCTGCAACCGATCGCTGCGGTATAAGGTTACGGCCCGCGGGTAGCACTGCGTACTATAGCTTCGGTTGTCTAGACCGAACTTGAGTACGCAACGGCTGTGTTTGGTGCTGCATAAGCGTGAATGGAGCAATAATGACCGAAGTGCCGATGTTTTTGGACTTGCCAATGCTCAACCTCTTTGCCCGTCTGGACTATGTTCCTTTCCTCGAACCCGACGATCTGCGTTGTGGCCAGTATACTATGGCGCTCATGTATCCTCGCAATAAGTTGTTGGATTTGTCAGGTTTGTACACTCAATGTTAGCTAAGTGCTGAGGTACCACTGAAATGGAACCGTCTAGTGGCTTAAGGCTGGTCGAACGTTTAATCGAGGCTGGATCTTTGCTGGGATCCCCACATGAAGAACATAAGCATGCTGCATACCAGGAAATTTCCTTGTTTTGTCCGGCTGCTTAACGTTCTCTAGGTGTTCGGATCTACGCGGATCCTCCAAGACGAGATCGTCGGTGGATGTGGAGAAAAGCTACCTACGTCACCATCATGAGTACACATTAGCCGTTTTAGCGTTCTAGCGTGAAGTGGTGGAAACACCTCAATGGGAATTGCATTTAGCCTGCCTCCAAGCGAGAACGAGAACAGGGTCGAAGAAAATTGGAAAATCATCAGAGGTATCGTGATCTACGTCGATTCCCGCTCGTCCGCGCCCTGCACTGCTACTGCCCGCCGCCGTGCACTAAGATTTCTGCTGCGGTCACTTCTTGATTACTGTCTCTCGGTCCCGTGTCATTGTTTTCGATGTGTTGCTCGAGGTGCTTCGTCACATAGATACTCCGCGTATGGTTCTCGCTCTCCGGAGGGCTTGATGCGACAGATTGCAGGTGGCTGGCGCTGGAGTCGCTCGTCAGCTTCTCCTTGTCGTCTCCAGACCCCCAGATGCCCTTGCTCCCGAGCTTGTGTAATCTGTGATTGTTGCCGCTTGCTGCGGTTGAGCCTCTGCTATGCCGGCTGCCGAAGACAGGTATAATCTTGACGACCAGGGGTTTGAGCGCTGGTAGTGATGCGCATACAATCGCGAGGTTGGCTTCGATGTTACTCCAATAGGCAGTAGGCGCGCTATAGTATGTTGTGTCGTCGGAATGCTTGTTGAATACATTGAGTGCATGCACCCGCAGGACCGAAACGATGCAGACGAACCATCCAATGGTCAAGATACCGAGGAGAGCTGCCTTTTGTCGTTTGGGTATCTGCAGGCTCCAAATGCCTCGGACTGGGATAACAGCTACCATGAGGTCTGTGAAGATATTGACGGATGCGTTGGTGTACCACAATCTGTAAGTTTATCAGCACTGTTATCGACAGTGGCGGCATGCAGAGGTTGTCGCAGACGAAGGCTCATTCTCCACCTTTGCAGGCAGAAGAGGGAACAACGTACGCAACCCTATTGACGCACGTAGCGCTTGCCTGTTCTGTCACTTTCCAGTATGCATCAACAGGAACACAGGAGAATATCGACGTAAACAAGGTGGCGATGCCCCAGGCGCTCACGATAACGAGAGCTATGTATACTGGGATGCGCATCTCGCGTAGCGTAAAGATGCGGTAGTACTGTAGCAAAATCGAGATTTTGGTGACCGTAAGACTGATGTTGTAGGTGATAATACTGAAGTAGAGATACTTGTCGCTGTCAGTAGGACTCCACGTCCTCATATTTGCCACCTACCTTTAAGACTTCAGAAACACCCTCAGGGTAAGGGACGAATATTGCATGCTTTCCGTTTCCAGCGTTTACCTCTATTGTACTTTGGTCAGCGATAACGATTGACGTTGTACTGGACTTGTAACATACGCAGTATTTGACAGACTGCAGTGCCTACAGATGCTATCTGCAACCGCTGATCAGCAGCTTACTTAAGTGGTGTCGTCGCCGGACCTACCATAGACACTATTATTGTCCAGTCTTCCCAGCCGGTCTTGTGGAACTTGATCCTGGTGTACAGCCGAAGGCATACCGAGACGAACGCCAGGACTGTGAAGGTTATGACGATGCGTTTGCAAAGTGGCCCTCGATCTTCTGACCTAAGTGTAGCCAGCTCCTCAGGTGTATAGTGATCCATGACTGATCAAAGCGCGATGATCAAACTCTGTCTACCGATCGTAAGGGCAGCTTAAAGTCATATAGAACCGTAAAACTCCGCGGAGTGATGATTTTGTAGGTTTTTCTTCGCTCTGCCACGATGTGTCTGAGGGCTGAGCGCGGCAGAGGTCTTGAGGGCGCAAGCCGTGATAGCAGTACGTCGGAGCGCCCCTGTCAATCAGTCGGTCGCTTCAGTCATCCGAGAGTGCAGGGACACGCTTGCGAAGATTCGGGGAGAGAGCGCGCCCAACGAAAGGCACAGCAAAGACATGCGCCGCAAACGGAAAGTGATGCAATGCGCGTACGCGCCCCGACCCCAGTCTTTGAATCGGCACCACTGAGTCGCGCTTGACAAAGATACAGGGAAGAGAAGGCGTTTTCGAGGAAATGACCTTCGACTGCTGCCCGACTTGCGAGGGAGGGCTGTGGTCATGTAAGGATCTCATTGCGTGGCTGCGCTAAACTGCTTGATTCGAGACTTCGGAGCCTGATCCGCTCTATCGGGTCAGTCCCGAAATGTGTCACAAGCCAAGGTCTTTGCAAGACATGAGTTTGAAGTGAGGAGCACCAGTGTCCAGACCGAGCTGACCCAGTGGTACAAGGAATTCGGTTCCAATGAGCTGAGGTAGAAAGGACCCAGAAGGTAACCAGCGCATCAAAAGGAGTGTACGGGCGCTTGCCAATTCCTTAAGCGAAGTCGACGTTGGTGGACGTAATTGCTTCTGATGGTCGGCTCCAAACTCTATCCCGCTGACCGTCTGGATTCATGGGAGCGATCGACTAGCGCTTTACCCTGACAGCGTTGTGGCGTCTGGCCGCTGTCAGTCTGTCTGCGTTGTGTGGCATTATTCTCATCTTTAGATTGTACACGTCTCATCGGCAGAAGACAGTCGTGAAGCCTCTGCGTTGTCGAGGGGTTTCCAATTGATAGATGGCGGAAGAGCTGGAAGCTGGCGCGCCACAGCACCCTTCCGTATCATCAAGTCTGCCTTGTTGTTAAGCGCACGGCGCCAGCGCGGCTGGGATCGGTCGCGCGCGTATGCGGTAAGCAGGGCAATAACTATCGTATCTGAGCCGGTCGCGATGCACCCTGCCTGCAACAGGAGTTTGGAGAGCTGTTCACGTCCTCTCGCTTGGATTCGGGAAGTGGAGACTGAACCGGCGGGCCGAATATGCAAGCCACTTGAATCCTGCCACAAGCCAACGGCATCCTCTCATCTCTTCTCGCTTTGGACGAAGAATATGGCTCGGAATCCTGCAGGAAGCAGTGCCATCGACGGATGCACCATCCGAAACGGACCCGGCACGCTGCTGACATCGAGTGCAACCAGCGTTCGATGTCTTTGTCCCTGGAAAGCCTCCCAGCAGGGCAACCAGCGAACTGCAGAGCATGACTCAGTGTGATCGGTGTAGCCCAATTACCCTAGGAATTGCATTGATAATTCGTCCAGACTGCCATCTTCACCTGCCGTTGTACGAGTTGACAATCCTAAACCCTTATGCGATCAAGAGACGGACAACGACAAAGAATGTCTCGTACGTGGTGAATGAAGACAATGTCGTTCTGATAGCTTGCGAGATGCTCTTGGGCATATGAAGTAGGCTGTCAGCCGTTAGACTACCCTATAAGTACAAGCGAACGAATTGGTGCAATGGACAAACCAGCGTAAGCAGCACTCCAAAGAAGTCACCCTATTTGAGGAAAGAACGAGACATCGCCGCCCTCGTGTCGTACCTTCTCTCTGCAGCAACCCACCCAAATTTATCGCTCCGAGCCTTCCCAAATCATATCTCCTTCTGTCACATGTTTTGTCCAGTGTGCTCATGCCATTCTGCTTCCACGTTGTCTGCCACTTGCTACGACCGCTCTAGCACCCATAGAGGACTACAACCTTTCAGGACCGATTTCGTTGCTAGGAGCCTTCGACACGACAGCGAGGCCTATCAGTCAGCTGAACTGACGAGCAACAAACCGGTCGATAGTCAGCTAGGACGTCTCAACACTATTGGAGCCTCCCTTACCCACTCAGATCCACTGTGCCAGTCATGCCACGACAGATACAATATTCAAAGCCCCTCAAAGTGAAGACGAGATCCCGGCTTGGAAGTGGTTGCCTGCAATGACCAACGTGAGTTAACGTTTGCGCGTTCATTTCTGTCGCACGACCTGGGCTTACCCAATTCCGCCCACATCTGACCGTTTGCCTCTTTGAGGAAAACATACCACACATAGAGCAATGACGAGCCTTCCGGTGCGAAGAGAGGAGAAGGTGGAGAGTACGAGAAGGTGAGCTGCGGGATGGTTGTATGCGGTAACCGAACTGACTCCCTCCTGAAGCAATCGAAGATCAGAAGGCGCAGTACGCCAGGTACATCGAAGCCAAGACCCGTGCAGCGAAATCTCAAGAGCCTGCGACACGAGATGCCTGGCTTTCCGAAAGAACTCGGAGGGGGCTGAGAATCGTCGCGTAGCTTAGAGGGCTGCTGCCCTCCACGCTCTGAATGCTCGAAGCCATCATGGCGTAGCATGGGCTGCCTTTCAAGTCACAGATTTGGTGTGAGTGCCTCAGAAAGAGCGGAGGAACTCAAGGAAAACGAGAGGATATCATGTAGTCAAAGCTACCAAAGACAGCAAGAGAAGAAAATCTTGAGTGCTGGAACAAGCTGATCTATTGATCCCAGTGAGAAAGTATTGTAGGCGAGAGATGCTGTAGCCATCAGAACAGAAAAGCTTACGTCGCCCAATACATAATACGCCGACATATGCATGAAATCTCATCAAACATTCAGACGTGGAAAGGAGGATAAGGGACATTAGAAAATGTCGCCGCCAAGCCTATCAAATCACCCTCCCCCAGTGCGGGAGCATAAGTCTAGTAATACACCGATCGAAACACACCATCCAAACATCTACCCGCCAAGCATGCATCTACTCAGGCAAGAATCACCCCTAGTTGAGCTGCGGATTCGTCGTCGCGCGCCTGAGCTTGTACAGCGGAAGGTAATCAAAGTCGTCCTTCTCAGGCTTGTACCGCCACGCCTTGAATTCGACACCATACGGCTTAGGCTCAAGCTGATACAGCATGCCGAGCGGACAATCCAGATCCGCGACATCCTCCCTATTCAAGCCCTGGAAGTACGCCAACAGAACCCTGGCCACGCTGCGGTGCGTGACCAGCAAGCAGTGGTCTGTCATGCGCTCCAGCTCCACAATCACGGGTCGAATGCGGTTGATCACATCGAGGTAGCCTTCGCCGCCGGGGCCGGGGTAGCGGTATGCCAGCTTGTCGCGGCGGCGGCGCAGGTATTCGTCGGCGTGCTTTGTGCGGATCTCGTCGTATGTCAGGCCTTCCATGATACCTGCGTTCAGCTCGTCGAGCATGCGCATCTGCTTAACTTCAAAGTCCTCGTCGCAAAAGTACTGGCCGGTTTGGACGCTGCGCTTAAGCATGGATGTCCAGACGCAGAAGTTGTGGGCTTCGAGCTCGGTGCTGAAGTACGGATTTGGAGGTGTGTGGTCGCCGGGGACGGGTGGGAAGTGTGTGTTGGCCATCTTATCGGCTTGGCGGATGGCCCATTCTGTGCGTTGCTTATCGATGAAGCGTGTCATGGCTTTGGCGTACTTCTGTCCGGCCTCAGAGAGATCTGAATCACCCCCGATCTTGCCCGCGACGTTGTCGAGAGATTCGCCGTGCCGTGTGATCCAGATCATGCGGGGTGCGAGGTTGAAGTTCAGGAGGTAGTAGACTGCTTGGCCGGCAAGGAAGCCCTTGATCTGATGTGACACCATCTTGCGTCCGACATCGATCATCTTCACGTAGGGCATATTGTTCTCTTCCTCGTAGTCGCCGATGGGAACGTAATTTTTCTCGTATATAGCGACACGCTTCTTGAAATCCTCGAGCGCAGCGTGGGGGTCCTTGTCCTGGTAGTCAGGTCCAGACAGCTTCAGGCGCATGTTCGATT
Source organism: Phoma herbarum (assembly GCA_001599375.1). Classification (NCBI taxonomy): domain Eukaryota; kingdom Fungi; phylum Ascomycota; class Dothideomycetes; order Pleosporales; family Didymellaceae; genus Phoma; species Phoma herbarum. Next base: position 1,163,787 of record BCGR01000011.1, on the reverse strand, counting down.
CCAGCAGGCTCTTGTCCTGGCACACGCTCTCGACGAAGAGGACGTTAAGCTCAGGACCAGCCCGCGCACGAATCTTCTCCATGATCTGCTTCCTCCGCCCAAGCGTGCTGTTGGTTGCATCGAAGATACCGACAGAACCGTTGCCATTTAGAATGTAATCGAGGAGGTCATCCAATGTCTCCATGGCGCACTGCTCTCGGATCTGGGCGGCCTGCTGGTTGTTTGGGTCGAAGAAGTCCGCAGACTGGTCCATCTTCTCGTCGCCCTCCTTTTGTGCTCCATTTGAGTCTCGATTCTCTGGTGTAGGCGCCTTTCGTCCTGGTGATGTGACTTCTACGCGGGGCACGTCGACCTCCTCGACGGCTGTGGAGTCCTCCGAATCGTTAAGTGGGTCCTTCAGGTCCAGTGGGGCAACTCCTCCGTTATCCGCAGCACCCGCCTCACCATTGATCAGAATTTTGGCCGCAATCTGAGGGAGCGAGTCCTTGTGCTGCTCTAGCGCATTTCTGACCCCAGAAGGCACCCTCTCCAGGCTCGCCTGCGAAAGGCGAAAGCCGTGCCCGCTCGCTGCCACGCGGCGCTTCTCTCCTACGTTGAAAATTTTGGTGTCGTGCTGCAGCCAGTTGAGGTACCTTGCCATCTTCTTGGTGATGTACGACTTGCCACGCGCGGGCAGACCGACCATGACGATGACGAGCTTTGCTCCGACATCACGCGACGCAATCTTGCCGTCGGGTGAGACCTTCGACTTGGTGAGACCGGGGATGTCGAGTGTGGTTGGGCGGATGCGGGGTGTTGAGGCAGCGCTGCTGTTCCTCGTCAGAGCCCTGGGTCTGTTAGTACGCAGCGCCTCAGCAGATTGAGCATCTGGGACGGACCCCTTGGGGCTTCCTGGCTGCGACGGCGCTGGAGTGTCGCTCAGCGCAACGCCCACGCCATCCTTCACGGTTGCATGGTTGTGGTGGTAGCCGCCGCTGGTCGGTGCGGGTGGGGGTTTGAGCTCTCCGCGCTGAGCGGCGAGGTCCTTGACGGCCTGCACGCTCTTTGGCGGGCCTGCAGAGGGGACAGCGGGCGATGCGGGCGCAGTGCGCTGGGCTTGCTCGCCGTTGCTGGTCGTCGTGTTCGTGGGCTGCGCGTTGTCCTTGGCCTGGTTGAGGTTGTTCATGAGAACGTTTCGGGCGTAGATGGAGTGTTGGCTGGTGCGTCGGTTGGAGGGTGCTGGATTGGAGGCTGACGAGCGTCGACGGTGGGTATTACGTAGGTCGGTGTCTCTCGGCGCTGTAATGGCAGCCATGCCGCTAATGACGAGAGCGCACTAGTCACTCTGCAAACCGGCCGTGAACCACAGGTATGGCGGGCGCGGACGACAAAGGTTTGCGGGTGAGATTGCTCTGGTGAATAGAAGGAAAGTCGTGAAGTAGTTACCTGCAGAGAGCGCACGGAAAGTTCTTCGGGCTCGCGACTCGTGCTTTGTATGGGAACACGCCGATGACTGTTCCCGTTTTTTCAATCCAGGGTTCACGGCGAACTAAACACCAAAGTCGATCTCCAGGACGTGAAAACGGTCCGGCCTTATATCTTATCTGCACACATGATAAAGAAGTGAGCAGCTGCCCCAGCAAGTTGTTTGTTTGGAGGCTGTTGCGCTCGAAGCGGCGGCCCCACGTCGTCCGACCCAGCCAATCGTTTCCACACGCGCTCGCGTCGAGCCAATCCTCCTTTGCTAGCTGCGATGGTGCTATCTAGCCGTTGCTCGACGAGTAGGCGGCATGTCCACTTTTGGCAACTTCTGGCACCTGAAGTCGTAACGACCGCTACCTCGACGTGGTCTGACTTGCAGCGCCCCAAGCGGCCCCTGGAAGGACTTAGCAGAAGGTGTGCACTGTGTGTAGACGGGAAGGTCAGCCGTTTCCCGCATGGTCATCTCGCTGTGGGTGAACGAGCCTGTAGCACGAGACCTCGTATGAATGATGTATGGCTGCTGATCAGGTTTCGAGCCGCAACGTGAGCACCAGCAAGCAGATGTACGCTGAGATACTCAGCGCAGTCAGCACGCTCACCACGTTGCCGCTCGTCCTGAACTTCTTTCTATGGAGACCATCCTCGCCCACTTCAGAGAAGAACTGCTTGTTGCCTGTGTTTGTCTGTCAGTCCACCCATGCCTGGTTGGTGTTCGTCTCCTACATACCTTGTTGTCGCCTGAATAGACTGATGAAGAGGATTCCGGCTCCGTACACCGCGAACAATGCACCAATAGAGTAGAATTCGGCCGTAAAGATCTTGAGCACAATAAGTGCGAATGAAAACTGGCCGATAGCGGTGCGTATATAGGCTCCTTCGAATGTCCTCTGCGCTGCTCGGATTTCTACCATCTCAGCCGGCGTCAGGATGACAGACCGGGCCCGGTGTAAACGCAGATGATAGCGGTCTGCGACATGTCGGCCTTCAAACATGACGGCTGATGGTGCGCTGATAGTGGGTATGAGCAATGAACGACAGAGGCTTGGTCTGCGGCAGGCAGTCCACGGGCGATGTCGCGGACAGGCAGGACGTGAAGCTTTGGCGGGCAATGCAAAGGTCTATTCTCGGTCGAGCGGTCACTGGCAGGTGATGTACGTGACGGGGTGACTTCATGTGAGCCTCGAGCGGTTTCGGTGGTTCTAGTGCCGAGGCTGATCGCGACATCTTTCCCACGAACATCATGGCATTACGCTGATTTGCGAGCTACTGCGTGTACAGAATCATGCGTTTCTTGCAGCGTGGAGGTAGCCAGAGCATTGGCGCTACGAAGGCAGGACAATCGAATCGTCCACCGTGAAGGGTGTGCGACAGGCAGAGTTGCAAGGTGCCCTTGCCCAAGCTCCGGACGCGCCTGTCCCAGCACCCCCTCCCACTACCTCACCCAGCCTGAAGATTGTCAGTCAGACCTCCAACAACACAGGACCAGCCCTTTGTTCTTTTCCTTGTTTTGCGCCGTTCATGAAACGGCTGGTCCAGCTGTTTGCTTGCCAACGCCCGGCTTCACTTTTGCGGACCTCCGGTTTGTATGCAGCTCTTTCAGCAGCTTCGCCAGCAAAGCTGACCAGTACAGACAATCACGTTTGGGAAACGCGGCACTCCTCAAACACGTCCCCAGAAATATCGAAATCCTTAATCGACGCTGTCGCCGGCTATACTCTACGCACGAGGACTACATCTACGAAGTTTCTTTCGCCGAACCGCTCAACGACGACGAAGCCTTCGACGACGAAGAACTTGACGATATGAGCGATGCAAAGTCAGTGACGTCCAACACCTCGAGTGGCAAACGGAAGAGGAACGCAGGTCCTGCCTTCTACGCTGTTAAGGTTGGTCGAAACCCAGGCGTATATTACAGTTGGCCCGACTGCGAGGCCCAGGTCAAGGGCATAAAGGGTGAATGTGAGATCTTCCATGCCAAACACAGGCCAACGCATTAACAGTGAAACAGACAAGAAATTCGACTCCCTCACCGAAGCAGACATCTTCGTCACAGGCACCCACAAACCCTCTGCGAAACCTGGGAAGACCAAGTACTACGGCGTTGCCATTGGACACGTCCCTGGCGTATATACTGACTGGCCATCGACACAAGCACAAATCAAGGGCTGCAGTGGAGGTCTTCAGCAGAGCTTTGCAACACGTGAAGAAGCGCAAGCCTTTGTCAACGAGCACAGGCGTGACCACAGTGTACCTATTAGCTTGCGCGGCGACTTGTCTGAGGCTTCCTCTGCAATTGGCCAAGGCTGCAAAGTCGGTGACACTGTCGCAAAGAAGCAAAAGAAGAACAGCGGTCTCGCGGCTGCAGTGGTCGCAAACGGCGACGTGGAATACGAGCCTGGCATGGGTCCACTACCAGAGGGCGCTGAAGACGGCTTCGATCGCACGCTGAAGATGGATCTCGAAAGTGGTGCCATCAGATACAAGACTGAGGCTGAGTTGAGCGCTACGAAGAAGCAGCCAACTGGCGACTTCACGGGTCAGATAGTCGTTTATACTGACGGCAGCTCCCTTAGCAATGGCCAAAATGGAGCTGTTGCAGGTGTCGGTGTCTACTTCGGCGTGAACGACAAGAGGTATGGCATTCTGACGCTGAGGGGCTCGGGCAAAGGCTGACACGGCAAGCAGAAATGTTTCCGAACCGCTACGAGGATCGAAGCAGACGAACCAGCGCGCCGAGCTGACAGCGGTCGCTCGAGCACTCGATCACGTACCCATCGATCGAGATGTCTTGATTGTCACTGATTCATACTACGCGATACGATGCATAACAGAGTGGTCGCCAAAATGGCTCCGAAATGGCTGGAAGAACTCAGCTGGAAAGGATGTCGAGAATAGAGACCTCGTAGAGCCCATTGTATCGCGAGTATGTGAGCGAGAAGCATGCAAGGCGAAGACAAAATTCAAGTGGATCAAAGGGCATGCGAACGATCTGGGCAATGTCGCAGCTGATCATTTGGCTGTTCAGGGTTCTCGGTCGAGCACACCTCAGCTAAGAGGCGAAATCGAATTTTCCACGACGCTGATGAGCCCGATCAAGACCAGGGAAGAGTGGGAACAAGTAAAGAAGCAGGAGCGGGAGGAGAAGGAGGCGGATGAGATATTCGACAATGTGTTTTCGGAACAGTCCATGGACCAGACCTCGCCCCATTTCACAGCTGTGGACAACCCAGCTCAAGTCTCGGCCAAGGAAGATGCGGCACTATCACAGCCAGATGGTGTCATCGCAGGACCCAATGAAGCTGCAGCAAAGGGTACAATATGAGCATTTCAGTTCGAGGCCATGCAAGCATCGTTCCTGCCACCAGTCCTTCTCATCTGCGCCGTGCTTGAAACGACATCGTTCCATTCGACAGATTTTCTGTTTGCAGCAAGCAGCCGCCATTAATCAAACTGCCGAATGTGTGCGATGCAACGGCATTGCAACATCGAATCCCTGTTTGACGACCCCAGATTTTCGTGTGTCACTGCCGGACAGGGATAAGCCGAGGCATCGTGACTACCTAAACAGGCAATTTGTCCTGGTTCCAAATTGCAAGCTAGTTGGGCCGTCCACATGATGCTCAGTATGTCCTCCGTGTGGCTGACTACCAGCTACCAGGTCCGCTAAATGGCGAAAAAGATTTGTTCAACTGAGTCATTTCACCGACACAGGTGGAAAGCTAAGTGGAGGACTGGTGACTTGTACCTGCATCCAATCGGTTACATATTGCCACGACCTACAGTTGACGAAATGTGGGGTTGCAAGATCACCTGAAGCACCGCGATGCTAATAAACCGAGCTCCATCAGGCATTCTCGCCCGCTCCGCGGTCGCTACGCACTATCTGCTCATACACACTCTGGAGGCCATGGACGCAATTGGGGCACGATACCGAGACGAAAGATGTCTAAAAGCGCAGGCATTCCTCACACTCCGTTTCACGTAATCCTCGAACACTGTTCTCAGCGCCATATACCCCAGCTTGATCGTTCACCATGAAATTCGAACTTTTCGCCTCAATGGCCTTTGTGACTCTTGCCCTCGGCTCACCCGTTGAGCACCTCGAGAAGCGCTCCATTACCTGTCTGAAGGTCGGCGCCACTGCCACCGCAACATGGAAGAACTCAGCAGGGAAGACCTGTCGCTGGACAGGCACCGTGGGAAGTAACTTCGGCACCAACAGTGTCAACGGCGGGGAGTGCGTCACCACACCTTCCCAAAGCAGATTCTGACAACGAATGCTAATGGAGCAGCTACTCATGCAACGGCCGTTGCGGCGCAGGGTGCTCTGGAACCGCAGTCGGTAATGCGTATACACAAGACTGTTTCAGTCATGATGTCTGTTCATGGTTCAACAATGCCGCCGGTGGCGCCAGGTATGTTATGTATATCCTTCCACACTCGATTGGACTAATGCGGAACAAGTGACGCGAACTGTGGCGCAGCCTTCAATGCTGCAGTAGACGATACGGTGCTTGGTGCCGCGAGTGGGTGTGGGCAAACAAACCCGAGTAACTCCGCTAGTAAGCCATCGACGAGCCCAATCTGCTCGTAGGCTTGGTAACGAGAAGATATGTGTATACAAAATTGGGTCCTACAATGAACAGCTGCGCGGAAACTCTTGTCCGGGTCTACCTTTCCATTTCCACCGCTGGGTCTTGAGGTCTTGGGGTCTGTGTACCCTTGACGATACTCAGCCCTCGCACTTTCTACATGCCTCTTTCCATAAGATACTACACATTCCCCTCTCACAGTACCTCACGTGTGGCTCAGGGTTCGAGACCCTACGTCTTCACCTTACGTGCCATGGATGATGAGGGCACAGCCACTCGTCATATGGAGAGGAAGTAATCTTTACCATCAACAGCCGCTCTCCGAGCGTCCTCGCATCTTCCCCTGAAAATTCGGAACAACAGAAGGCACAACATGCTCTTCGATTTTCCTCTCGCGGCTCAATTTGCCAATGCCGTCTCGACGTTGTTTGCGAGGCAGCTAGTTGTGCATACTATTTTCGAGGCTATGACTGTTGATGCTACTGACATCGTCGACATTTCGCCAGCACCGGCCACTTCCACGCTTCAGTGGACTACTGGTCATAGTCTTCCTGTGTCTTTGCCAAAACTTCTGCCTCCTCCTCCTGCATACTCGCAGGTGTAGGAGTAGCGCATGAAGCCGGAGGCTCATAGTATGACAATGGATGCTTGAATGGATGTTGATGTTTTCTTGTACGCTCTTTGATCCCAACATTGCCGCTCATTGTCTCTTGAGTATGTCAAGGTCGACGTCCAGCCTCTCCAAGACCCGCCATTTTCGCGTCATCTGGGTCCACTTTAGTTTAGACTTCTTGGCGTGAAGCGGGCGGCAGTCGCGAGCCGCAGCCGTTGCACCTTCCGTACATCGTAACTCATGTTCCCCATCATCCAACTGTGCCGTGGGCAAGACCATTCAAATTCGACAGTTGTCTAGACATTGATGCCCAAGAACCTGCGCGATAAATCCGCATGCATATGCCTCCAACGATCTCAAGGCCGGCATACTTCGTGCGACGGTAGTGAAAAGTCATTGCTGGAGCTTAGATCATCAAAACTTGGCAGGTATCTTCGACATGCTCTACAACAGAGATCGTCATCTGTGAGATGTATCACGAAAGTTACGGGTTTGGGATATGACAAGAAATTCCAAGCAATCTCTAACACCAATCTGGAAGGTAGGAAAGGTACCTGTCATTAGAGTCACTCGTACGACATAAACTTCCCGTTCTAAGAGACAGGCAACCATGTGTTGCTGCGGAATCGAATGCACGAAGCCAACATCGCACGCAATCGTGGTGCCACCGTCATGGTCATGCTCGCTTACGGGCGGCCGTGGCGGTATTTAAAGTGAACATAATCCCGAGAGAATAGCATTTGCTATCGCAGCTGTCTCATCTCGCAACATGAAGGCTTTAGTTGTGCAATCGCTATTGGTGTCGTTTGCGGCTGGCCTCGCTGCAGCTTCCAGCGGCGCGGTATCCTATGCTGGTTACCAGGTTCTTCGGGTCAAGACACTGGGTCACCTGGCGGAGGTGCAGAAGAAGCTTTCTTCCATCTCTTACCAGCAATGGGAAGACACTGACACTCACATCGACATTGTCGTTTCCCCTGATCAGCTCGAGAAGCTCGAGTCGCTCGGCCTAAACTACCGCACCCTGCATAGGGACCTCGGAGAGTCAATCGAGAAAGAGGGACAACAGAAAGCATACCGCAAGCGCGACATCGATGACCTCTCATGGTACGACACCTATTCGCCGTATTCTGAGCATCTTCAGTACATCTCAGATCTGCAAGCTGCGTTCCCGAACAACAGCAAGCTTGTTTCCTCCGGTCGATCGTATGAGAACCGCACCATTCAGGGCATCCATTTGTATGGCGATGCAGGACCAGGGAGGCCAGCTGTGCTGTACCACGGCAACGTCCATGCTCGGGAGTGGATCACGTCCAAGACTGTCGAATACCTGACTCTGCAGCTCATCAATGCCCACAAGAATGCAACGAACGCTACACAGTCAATCTTGAACACATACGACTTCCACATCTTTCCAATCGTTAATCCCGACGGCTTCGTCTACTCACAAGAGAAGGACCGCCTGTGGCGCAAGACTCGAACTCCACCTCCACCAGGCCAGAACCAGACATGTTTCGGTACCGACATCAACCGCAACTGGGAGTACGGCTGGGATGCAAATCCGCTCGGGGCTTCGAAAAATGCTTGCGCCCAAGCTTACAGGGGCGAGAAGCCATCTGACACGATCGAAAATCAAGGCCTCGATGCCTACGTCCGCAAGCTGCGCGACACCGTTGGCATCAAGCTATACATCGACTGGCACAGCTACGGACAATATATCCTCTCGCCCTTTGGTTCCAAGGAAGAGTGGTATGCTCCTGAGCTGGGCAAGTGGACTAAGACTGCTTCTGTCCTGAGCGAGACGATCCGTGACAGCTCCGATAGGCGCACGACTTTCACCTTTGGGCCCAGTGGCGCGACGCTGTACACTACAACTGGTGCTGCTCCTGACCATTTGTACGCGATTGGTGGTGCCGACTTCTCGTACACTATCGAACTGCCTGATACTGGCGACTTCGGCTTTGTCCTGCCTCCGGAGAGGATCAGGGGTGCTGCTGAGGAACAGTGGGCTGGTCAGCAGGTTTTGTTCCCTCTGCTTGATGAAGTATTCTTCGATGGACTCGGTCTGGCGTAGATTATGAGTACCGGAGCTACCATGGTCCTGCTGAAATCGTGTGCTCCTCTAGATTAGCGTATAGTAATGTAATGTTACGAAGACGGCCACTATAGTCTAGATACTGTGATCCACAAGAGATATTTCAGGTTGCAAAACGATCCCAGGCAGTGGCTGAATCTCCCCATCCCTTGTGTTTCTGCGGCTTGTAGCCGACTTCTTCTGCTTCCGGAGACGGACCCAAAAAATTGGGTGATCTCAACCCGCGAACTCGTCACGCACCGAATATACAAAAAGGATGCCTGCCCCTTCTCCGCACATCGACCTGGATTTGTATCGGGAAGGCGCAAAGCCCGATCGTCACTTCCGCGAGTTTGAGGTAGTCTTCAAAGCTCAAAACCACAACTACGTTCACCACGACCACAACCACCGCCACGCAAAGAACAAAAAACACCATCTATCAAAATAAGTGCCCATTCTCGGAATCGAACCGAGGATCTTCTCATGTCATTTTTTGCATACGAGTGAGACGCTGTACCACTAAGCCAAACGGGCTTCTCGAAGTTTTAAATCAACCGAGCTTATGCCGAGATGGTGAATTTTAAAAAATATATAGGCTCAAATCACGTAAGGGTCAGTGTCGTCACACAAAGCTGTTATTTTGAAGACAGTGTTGTGTGTTGCGAGTCCGAGGGACTGAACGTGTCAGCAAATGCTAGAATGTGGGGTAAGTGGGGCGCATGAGCCAGTAATCTTAGCTCGACCCACCGTTCCTTCCAGCGATACCAAGGAGCAAGCTACATTTGACCGAATATTATTCACGGTTTGCAGTGACCCGTCGATTCGAGGCTGTGGCACAGTCTTTCACTTGAGAGATTTCGCTTTTGAGACTCCAAGGGTGGCAACCAGTCTCCGCCATGATATGTGAGCTTTCTCTCGCTACCCGGTGCCTGTGAACTGGAAAAGCACATCTCACCACTGTCTGTCTTTTATAATACTCCTGACACGCGCCTCTAACCATTCAGTGTTGCCCCAGAAGCCCCAGCTCGCCTGGAACCGCAGCCAGTCAACGAGCGCTATTTCCCAGTGCTCAACAAACGTCTCCCACTTGTACTCCTTACCACTGGTGTGCTTCAGGCCTACCCAATATCTCTGCAACAACTCCTTCTCGCCATCTTGCATTTTGAGTAGATCTGGAACGTTTTTATCCACGATCAACATGCTGAGCGGTACGGAGCATGTGAACAATTTCGCCAGATCGCAAACTCCAAGACCAAGGCCTGCGTATTGGAAGTCGTAGAATGCTACTTCTTCCCCAGATTTGCTGGTGAAGAGATTCTCTGACTTGACATCGCCGTGGATCAGTGTTTGGTATTCTTCGATGGCGCTTTGTCCGGGAGTTGTCGACGGTGCTAGGAATGAAGCGACTAGCTCTGAGACCGACTGGCGGCTCTGTTCGCCTCTCATTGGCGTCGTTAATGGCTCCATCCACTCTGAATCCTCATCATTTGCCAACTCGTTGTATTCGCTGCGTCGGGTAGCAAGATAAGTGTAGCCACCATTCAGCCAGACAGACTTCTCTGTCGCGTCTTCTCCATCGTATTTGACCTCCTCCAAAGGCGGCAGCACTAATTGAGTGCGATCGAAGCTCTTGACTCGCGGCCACCAGAAGCCATGAAACCCAGAGAGCCAGTCCAGTGCAGCCTTAACCTGGGTTGGCGATAGTGCACCTCGCTTCTCGCCAGCCAAGGGATAATCTTGCTTCAGGTCGTTGAGAATCATGGCCGTGGTACAGGTCCCATCTGAGTGGTGCTGGTTGATACTCGCCAGACACTTTGCGACAGGTACAGAAGCGGGCAGCTGGGGCGCCAGATGGCTGTAAAAGTACTGCTCGATCTGGTAGCTCAAGATCTTTCTTGTGTGGCCTTCATCTCCAGCTCTTGTGGGTGGTGGCGTGATCAATTTGAGGATCAATGAATGTGTCTTCGAAGAACTGTCGGTTGCATTAAGGCGGCATATTTGGCCGTATCCAGCCCATAGAGATTGCAGCAATGAGATCGAGACCAACTTTAGGCCTTTTCCTGCGAGCAGAGCAGAAGCGACCTCATCCGGTGATCGTGATGATGACATTGGCTCCTTTGACGACGTCCGTAACTGGAAAGCTATGAAAAAGACTGAGATGACAATCGCAAGTTGTAGTACAGCTTTCAGTGACCGTCGCAAACGTGGAAGCATGCAGCACGAGGCTTTTGCGCCAAATGAGGGGTCCTGATAAAACTCGTCGCGTGGCACTTGAAGGGATCCCAACACTGCACTGTGAAACAAATCGGTCTGCTAAATATCGATGCGGACTGTGGGGAGACTTAGAGATACATTGAGATGTACTAAAGAGGATGAGCCTCGCTCACTGGAAGAGGAAACACGGTCTCGAACGCACAGACCAACTGAACGTGGCCTATATCGGAACTAATATGCCCACCTTTTCTGGACCCTGCAACACCATGGACATCGGATGTGAGATTGCCTATTGATCCAGCACTATGCCAACGGATGCGTTCATTCATTCAGAAAGGTCTTGGAGTCAGAGGGCGGGCACCTTAGAGCCGGTGTACTAAGCGCGATCTGAGTGGACGCGTCTTTCCCTAGTTGCTTTCTACCAGTCTACTTGAGCTGTAGTTCAGCATCTCCTTAGTCCTCATCTTCTCACATCAGCAATCCCAATGGCAATGCGAGATGGCGTCTGACCGCCGTCAGCCTCGCTTGACCTCCGAGGTTAGTAAGAGCGTAATATTACGGCGTACCGTGCCGCAGCTGACGGCGACAATAAGACTATTGACAGCCATAATTTGGAGCGCTCGCAAGTTTCGAATTCTACGGCCACCTCCAAGCAGTTCGAAGGCATACTGTAAGATGGAGAACAACGCTGCCGAAATCATACTGGCCGAGCGGCGCAACGAGAAGCGTCAATCTGCACCAGAGATCCGCGATTACCGAGTCGTATTTTGGGTTCGTCTGATTTTGCGTATCGTCTCGATGCTTATATGTGCTCTGGTCTGTATGAGTCTTATCGACGCCGTACGCAGTTATAGGAGAACAAGACACGTCAGGAATACATTCCAAGATGGCAGCGGGAGCTTTCCGGTGTGGCCAGAGCAAGAAGGCTTGAAAATGTACCCGACTTACATTTTCCTGGGAGCTGCCATAGTCGCTGGAGTGTTCAATATCGTGTTGGTACTCGCAGCGTTGACTAATGCTGTGAGTCCTCCTCGGGCCTCAGTAGTGGGCTCATCGATGCTGACGAGTGTCTAGGTGCGACGAATGACGAAAGTCGGCAACATCAGCACGATGGTAGCTTCTGCGATATGTCTTGCGCTGTGGGTGGCTGTGACGGCATATTATGGTACCTGGGACACTTCCGAGACTAGCTGGGATTTGCTGTGAGTATGCCGCCGTCACCGTTGCTCTGCCAGACTGACGTGCATAGTTCCTGGACATGTACTCATCGGAATCACGGGTACAAAGACGTCAAGTTCGGAGAGACCTGCACAGAAATGGTGAGTGGCTGCCATATCGTGAGAATTTCAATCTCACACTGTAATAGCGATTCGCCTTTTGGGCTGGTGTCGGCCTCGCGGGCCTGGAGGCTGTCAACTTCGTCATCTTTGTGATCTGGTGGCTCAAGACGCGCCGGACTCGAGGATATTCTAAGGTGTAGACGCGATAGATAGGATCTCTGCGAAAGGCAGCCTCTTCGGGACGGACCGAGCTTCAAGTAGCGTGGATATTACGTCATACGTTTGCGGGTCGCGTCTCCAGTGACGTTTCGAGGTCTCATGAACATTGCATTCTGTGCATCAAAGTATTGACATACGTAAATGCAGCTTCAAGATTACGGACTCATTGAGGCATTGATCTCATTAGCTACGCGTAGAATGATACGAGTCATCCCGCGAAAGTCGTCCATGCGGCTTTACGACCCCACACTTCACAGATGCCTCGGCGGTTTGAAATCAACAATTCCTTCAACGGCGGACAATTGCGGGGCAAGTGTGATTGCGTAGACACTAGTGGGGTAGATCGTTGAACTATATCTCTTGACTTGCTCAGGTCTTCGCTTTCTAATCCTGGAACCCTTTCTTCTGACTTGAAATCACATCACGATGGCGGAACCGAAGAACACCGCCAGTACGCGCTTGACGCAGATTACTGACTTCTTGACTATGAACAAGACAGCTACCACAATTCCATGGGATCCAAACTCGACCAAGTTCCCCACCAGAACAGAGCTTCCAGACATCCCAGGAGCTCCCAAGGAAGCCGCCTGGACATGGGGCACAGACGACTACGTATGACACTCGCATCATCCACAATCTTCTAGTACTAACACACAACAGATTGGACGCCTCAACCTCCTTACCCCAACCCGTGTAGCCGCCGCAGCCAAAGAAATTCGCTCTGGCGAAATCGTACCCGTGAACCTGCCCTTGAACGTTCCCAACCAGCCAGCCTTTGGCCGCGAAGTCTTCAAACACGAGATCAAGACCTTAGCAGAAGGCATCGCATACGACGACCTCTACCACATGAACACACAATCTGGCACGCAATGGGATGGCTTCCGCCACTTTGCGCATATCCCCACGGGCTCGTTCTACAACGGCACCAAGGGCTCCGATATTGCTGGGCCAGCCGCAAACCAGAAGTGCTCTATCCACCACTGGGCTGAGCACGGTGTCGCCGGGCGTGGCGTGCTGCTTGATTACCGCGGGTATGCGCACAAGAAGGGCATCAACTACGATCCGTACGATTACTACCCGATCTCATGGGAGGAGCTGTTTCAGTGTGGAAAGGATCAAGGGATTGATATCAGGCCGGCAGCGCAGGGCGGAGACATTAAGATTGGCGATATGCTGTTCATTCGCAGTGGTTGGAAGGAAGCGTACGACAATAAGTCAGACGAGGATAGGACAAAGGCAGCGACAAGACACGGGCCGAATGGCGAGGATGGCGCACGTTATGCGGGTGTTTCTCAAGAGCAGAAGATCCTGGACTGGTTGCACGATTGCTATTTCGCTACGGTTGGCGGTGACGCGCCAGCCTTTGAGGCCTGGCCTACGCATGAGGACTACCATCTGCATGAGTACAGTAAGTCGTGTCGATTGTCTCCAGGTCGCGCAGCGCTAACTAGCACCACAGTATTGGCGCTTTGGGGAATGCCATTAGGCGAGATGTTAGATCTCGAGAAGCTGGCGCAAACCTGCAGGGAGAAGAACAGGTGGTTTTTCTTCTTCACCAGTGCGCCAGCCAATTGCCCTGGGGGCGTCAGCTCGCACGTCAACGGCACTGCGATCTTTTAAATGAACACGTGTTTTAAAGCGAACATCGGGCATTGTAACCAGCAGGGTCTGTACATACATGAAACAGCATCTTACTGTGCATCACTGAGACAGCTTACGGCTGACTCTGGACTTCTTCGTGTGTGTCACTTCATATGCTAACATTGGACTCTGGGTATACGCCAGAACAGCTCACACATCTCTCATACTCCACTGTCAGCTCTCCAATCCTCCGATCTGAAACTGATGCACCGTTACCCAATGTTGCGGCGTAAACAGCTGCTGAAAATGATGGAAAACTGCGCTTAAGTTGCTTGCTAGCTAGAAGGCGTCGATATATACATGCTCTGAGACGTGCTAGTCCAGAATCGTCACAGGAGTGACGATCGAGGCCTGTAGGGCCAACTTGCACCGCAACAACCAATTTGTCAATGTCGGTGACATGCTCCCCCCGCACCATTCGTAAAAGCCGAAGTCGTTGTTGTTTGACGTCCAGAAGCTCGCATTCGATCAAGGTTGGATCTGCATTTCAAAGCCGGTGCTGTTGACCGAATCGCAATCACTCTGTTGCCGTCAAGCTCTGCCAACATAAGAGGGCGTGTATGCTGACTGAAATCAACAATCGGAGAGACGGCGGGTTCAGAATTGGAAGCATGACCATTCGTTGGGGCAGTTGAAGCTGCTTTGGTGATGAGATGAGTCTTGATAGAGCGACTCTGTAAGACGGGCGAGGTATTAGGTGGCCTAGCCAGCTCATAGTCTTGTCTGGACACGTTGGCTGGTGTGACAGCACAAACTTCATTCGGGCTCTGGCCGTTTTTGTGCGCAACGTCAGGCTCGCCATTGATGTGGTCAGACGTCAGCTCCTTGCAATCATGCTGATCGCCATCCTCTATTCGCCGAAAGTCCTTCCACATATGACCAGTGTCAATCCTCAACGCTTGCTTTGCACAAGCTCCGCGCTGCTCCCAATCCACGCTCTTCACGCCGTTTTGCAGAACATTCGCAGTCACGAACTCCGCGTCTGTCGTAGAGGCTTCTCGTGATGCTGCAAGCCGCTGTTCCTTCAGCGTATCGGCTGGAGTCAATCTTATGCTGTAGCATGCCTCCTTGTCGCGATGTATATAGTACCTGCGTCCTGATTTTGCTGCCGTATATTGGCTGTAGGCCAGATGTTGTAAGGCCGACTGTAAAGCGGCCTCTTTGAACAATCTTGGGTAGATAGAGGCATCCAGTAATACGTGGGACCGCTCTTGAGCATCAATGAAACGATCAGCAACGAACAGCTTGAGTTCGTCAGGGATGACCTTCTTGCTACCGTCAAAGAGATGCTCTACAGTCTTGACATCAGGCGTGATGTCTGGCAGAAGTTTGATCACTAAAGTATTCGTTACTCTGTCAGCGAAGGCGGGTTCCTCGATGATACAGCCTAGGATATGCGCGTTCATGAGCGGCCAACACGCAACCCACATGCACCTAGTCTTGACATCTGGAGAGACCTTGACGCTAATCTTGCCAGTGTCGGTGTACATCTTGTACACATCAAAGGCTTGTGAGTCGAGCTCAGAAATGTGATGCAAGATGTCTTTTGGGGGCTCAATCGCGTCTTTTGCGTCGGCTACGTGTGATTCACTGGAACAACGTCGCAAAAAGTACGGTGAAGTAGAGTCTTGTTGCCCGAGAAGCAGTTTAAGGTAGGCTGTAGACTTCTTTCGCCACAAACCCCATTTGATGTTGAATGCGTATTGGCGCTCGTTCGAGTTGCTCGAGTCACTGCTGTACCTGGCATTAGCCCGACTGGCGCGTCTGATCTGCCTGCAGGTATTGGAGACTTCTCAAGACCACCAGCGACATGGGCAGCATTCTTCGCATCTGCTGTACCCTTGATTTGTGT
Organism: Phoma herbarum; assembly: GCA_001599375.1. Taxonomy (NCBI): domain Eukaryota; kingdom Fungi; phylum Ascomycota; class Dothideomycetes; order Pleosporales; family Didymellaceae; genus Phoma; species Phoma herbarum. The sequence goes on along the minus strand of BCGR01000011.1, from coordinate 1,147,844 downwards.
TGCGACAACAGAAGTGTTCGGCACCTGCTGTTGAGCTTTGATGGAGCCTGTTAGACTCCCGTTGTTGGGTACTTTCCTTACCTCGCCTACTACAAAGCTCTTGGGCACAGGACGCGATTTGTAGTACCCGCTTGGAAAAATGGTGTCGTCTTCCCTTGATTATACTACCAGGTTATCTTGTGTGCTCTTATCGGTCTGTGGTCCAAATGCAGCCTTCTTGACAGTATTTCCCTTGCTGCCACGCTCGGTCTTGGTCTTGAGAAATATGAAGAATCGCGATGTCGGGTTCTGCTTCGGGGTAGACATACCTATAGTGATGTATCGTGTACGGCGAGGCAAGTGCCTAATTTCAGTAGATAATCAGCAGCTGTCGCAAGCCGTGCGAGGGCAATAGCCAGAACAAAAGGGTGATAACATGTTGTGCGTGGTGTTCAGGTGTTTGTGGACAGCGAATGTTGGTTTTACTAGTGAGTTTGATTCACAAGCTTCCGGGGTAGCTGTGGAAGCAAATGCTGAAAGGCTCCCGCTGGTAAATGCGCGTCAGCAAGCGCAAAAACAGAGCAACTCGTTGGAGCTGCCCTACAATTCTCCACAACGACGCAAACTCGATGCAGTTCATCGCTCCAGACCTTGTTTCCTCGACAACACACCTCCTTTCTATCGTCGTATGCCTCCTTATCGTGTAATCCTGAAGGACGCCGCACGCAGGGCTCGAATATCCGTACGTCTGCGACAAGTCTCAAATCAAGACTCCTCAAAGCAGCCGAAGGATTGCGATCTAATCACAGTTGCAAATGTGCACGAAGTGAAGAGCTTCTAGATTCCGAGCGCCTCCAGGAGACGGTCTTGCGGTCCTTCGAGCTGGGCAACCAGTCACCTGAAATCGTGGTACGGCAAAACTCGAACCGCGAATCGCGGTCCTACTCGGCAATGCTGTAGGCCAATTGACAAAGTTGGTCCCAGCCCCAACCCACTGAGCCACCCACACAGCGTGGCGCATATAGCGAACTTGCAGTGTTGGTAGGCCATTTCGTAGCGCCTAAGATCAGTGATTGTGCCAACCCCATGACTCCTCTAGCTGCTGAATCGTGGCTGTTGGTGGGAAGCCATGTGAGCGTTCGCATGCATACCAAAAGTCGCGCAATCGCTCCTGATCCTCCCGCATCGGAAACCGATCGCCCACCAGCGCAATGGCGTAGCAAGCGACGAATTTACATGGAAAGAACTTTCCGTTCGATTGCGCGACACCGCAAAGTGAGCGAACATCTTCCTGCACCATCCTGTCGACGACTGCGCGGGACTGCTTGTGTGCCGGGCCAAGCTGCGGGATGGTGGGATCATGTACGACTAGTAGCATGTGGGCAAGTGTGTTGTACTGCGTGCCCAGAGTATGTGACTTCTCGTGGAAGCGAATATCTGGGAAATTTCGACCGCTGCCGTCTCCATCCTGGCGGTAGAAAAATGGGTCAAAGCTATCAGGTCGACGAGTTCTCCAGGCTCTATTTTCATCCATGAGCTGGCTGTAGCGTGAGATGCTGTGTCTGTCTTCTCCAAATGCGAAGTTGCACACATCGCCAAGATGTGCGATGGTTCGTGTCGCCCAAATTGAATCATTGGCGGGTTCAAGTGACCGATCGGCTGGGAAGATATGCGTTTGAAAAGCACGCTGGGTCATCAAAGAAATCCACAGCTCCTGTCGGAAGGCAGCCCAGTATATGGCCTGTCGAAAGCTTGGCCCAGTCGAGTCAGCATACGATTGCTCAGCTACACGTATAATCGCCTGAGTGCCGAACAGATGCCCTTGCGGGTCATTGCCTACGATGGAAATGTTCATCTCTTCCATCAAGCGCAGGATGATAGTTGCCGCAAGTAATGACTCGTCCTCCTTAGCAATTTTGTTGTTGTTGAGTGCTGGAATGAGGGTGTCGAAGCAACGCTGATAGTATGCATCTGCGATGTACGGATCGAAATCCGTGGTTCGGCTAAGCTGGCGAGCAGACAGGGCCAGGATAGCATTCATCAAAGTGCTGTCTTTCTTCGCCCTCTGTACTACGTCCACTGTAAAGTGGCACTCGTTGTCAATCATGTCGAACTAGCACATGTTAGAATTGGGCCCGGAAGGTGATACGAGCAGACTTACGAATAGCGCCACGTTATCAATGTAGTGCTCCAACAACATAGCTTCCTGCTCGTGCTCTAGCGGCCAGAGAATGGGCTCGCCTGGAGCTTGTTGATAGACGAAGGTAGGTTGTTCGTGATGTTGCGACGTGACAGATTGCACATGATGATCAAACGGTGGAGACAGTCCGGGAGTGTGTGGCTGGGCAGGGGATTCCGAGTTGAGAAGCGACAAGACCGTAAGCCCTTCTGTAGGTGTAATAACAGATGTTGGCGGTGTGCTTGTATGGTTTGCGCCGTTTATTGGGGGATTTGCTTGCGGTGAGAAGCCTCGTGCGGCAGGAGGACTCTGAAATGGGTGGTAGGCCTCATCTGAATACTGCGATCGAATCTCGTTTGACTCATCCAAGAATTGAACTATTCACTGTGTCAGAGATTCGTAAAGCCAACTCAGGTTCGGCACCCGCACTTCGGGGAGGCATAGAGACCCAGGGTTGGCTCTGACTGAAGGTCTCCTGGATGGATGATCGCCTAAATCTTCGACCCGTCTCATAGATGCATTGCTTTTTGGCATGCTCGCATCGCCCGCATTTTGGCTGTGCACCGTCACCTGTTGCAGTATGCTCAGCTAATGCTCCAACTATTACTGGCTCAGACCTTACACCGGTAGTGACGCGTGCGACAACGATTGCTGGATGGGTCAGACAGCAGGCCTGCTTTTTCGAGTTCGCTGGATCATACCATGGCATTTGTATCGCCTTCCAGAAAGGTCATCTGGCGGCGAACGGATGTTGTCGGGGCAAATTACCCGTCAGCGAGGTTGAGTGCCAGGTTTTGCAGCTGTGTGGTTCGCCTATGGAGGTTTGGAGAATCCCGGCAAAATTGGACCCTTGTCTCCGCATTTGGTGAAATCGCCCCAAAGATGCAACAGTTTGCCCAACCAGAAGACGCGCTTTAGTCAGGATCGACGTTAAATTACCCCCGCCCAGCTAGTCAAAAGCTCCTTAACATAGCTCTATGCCCCGCTTCTCCACACCCTAACTGTCAAACGTGGGAATTGTCTCCTCCAACGAAGGAAGCATTCCCATCGGCATTTGTGGCCGTTGTGGAGTCCGCCTCAACATCGCGCTGATTTAAAGAGATCGGAAGTGGTCATCTGTTGCGAGTAAGGACGGCCATCTATCTCTGCTTTCCTTCTGCTTCTTCTGCTTTATGCTCGATCGCAAATCGTACGTCATGCCTCACGCGTTATCACCGGAGCAAGATGTGCCCAGCTTTGCGGGTCAAAAGCTGTACGTCAATGACGGACTGCTCAAGCCAGATCAAGCCAGTGCTCTCCGACAGTCATCACCAGATATGCCATTGGAAGAGCTACGCCGCAGGTACAATGAGGATGGGTATGTCTTTCTGAAGGGCTTGCTACCGAGAGGAGACGTCCTCAGGGCCCGTGAAGAGTATTTCAGCATGTTGGCTCCAAGTGGGGTCCTCAAGCCTGGGACTCAGCCTGTTGAGGGTATTTTCGACGCAGATAAGAACCCAGCCGACTTCCCTGGCATTGGTGCCGGCGCAGCTGGTGGCAATGGTAGGCCTGGTGACGAGACAGCTGAGCATTTTGTCAACCTTGCCTTGCAGGCACACTATGCCGATTGGTATAAGGAGAAGTTTTGCAAGCATCCAGTCCTCAAGGAATTTGTTGCTCGCATGACAGGATGGGGCGACGAGAATACATTGGCTGTTCGCAGGAGTCTGCTCCGCAATAATACACCAGGGAACAAGGCTATTGGCGTGCACTATGATCAAATCTTCCTCCGACACGGCGAGCCCACCAGTGTTACTGCTTGGGTCCCAATGGGCGATGTCAGCCTTACTGGAGGTGGTCTGATGTACCTGGAGAATGGTCAGTCGTGTCTTTTGCAGAGGAAATTTTGCGCTGACACGACTCAGGCCATACACTCGGGCGGGAAGTAGAAGCAGACTTCACTGCGAAGGCCAAGGTCAGTGGTCTTACCGATGAGGAGGCAAAATATGCTTTCAACCAGAACATGCTCTCAACCGGACTGCTAGCGGACGGTGCACGAGAGTACTCCGAGACTTTCAACAGGAGATGGTTGGTGACATCTTACGAAGCAGGGGATGTTGTGCTACATAATCCTTTCGCGGTTAGGCACCTGAAAGCTTGTGGCTAGACAGTCCTGATTGTTCTGCAGATCCACGCTTCAACAATGAATTACGATCCATGCAATGTGATCAGACTTGGCACGGATCTGAGATTTGTAGATGCCAGCAAGCCCTGGGACAAGGTCAGTACATTCCTAAACTCGACGCCGACACTGTAGATCTGACGACCGCAGCGATGGGACAAGGACTATGAATTCAACGACGGAGTTTGATGTCGCCATAGTATATCGCACTTCGAGTAGTAGAAGACACCCGCTCGTTAGCTATGCATATTGGCGCATTGTAGACGGAAGTTGCATTGCAACGCTTTCTCGTTCGCTAAAACCCACGTCATCTGGTGGACCCTTTGACGAGTCTCTCGTAAATCACTGGTCGACTCACTTTCATGATCGCTGCTCCTTCTTGCGATCCGAGCCGCTGGAAGAGGCGAATGACTTGCAGGTCGTCCTAACGCCTCAGCCGCGCAGCTCACAGCGTGCGCTAAACAGCACAAAGTTAACAACACACCCTAGAAGCTGCGGCCGTCATTGAATCTTTATCGTACTACGAGTTGTCAACTTATCGCGCTCGCAAGGTGTGTGACACGATTCTGACGCCAAGCCCTGCTCATTGCGCCTCGGCTCGTCTCCATTAGCTTCCCCCTAGCTGAACACCCTCCGCCGGCGTTCAGTCTCGACCCACCTCCACACTTTTGCTGTCGTTACACCGCTGCACAGCTCGTCACTTCCGGACGCAGCAGCGATCGCCATGCGAATCCAGACGTGTCAGCTCTTCCGGAGCCGTGGCACAAAGGATTATCGCCCACTTTTACGGCCGGAACCGCAGTGACAATTTGGGACCAAACCTTGATTGCACATGCAATAAAGAACGGCCCTTTTCCAGGCCTGGCACGGCACCGGTGCCCTTCCACTCAACGGACTCGGTCTGTCCTTCCGCAACACCCCTCCGCTGTTTAGTTCACTTGTCGACCACGGCGCGCAACAATGCTTTAACCTCCCCCATGTTTCTCCTCAGCCCACCAGCGGAGTAGCCGTCGAATCGCGGCTTGGGTCGCATTCTCTTTGGAGCACCCGCAGATCCCTTGGAGACAATGTGAAGGCGCTCCCGCCTTACCAGCCTTGCAACCACCCCACATACCTACAGCGTCCTTCAACTAACAGAAAAAACCCAAAGAAGCATGAGACATGGCTTCTCCGTTCACTCCGGCGGAGTTGGCAACTATGCATGAAAGCGACTCGAGAGTAGCCGAGATCCACTGGGTTTACAGCGTCCCAATCGCTGCATCAATTATTAGCACTGGGCTACGTTTGTATGCAAAGCGTTTCGGCAAGAACGGAATCCATTTGGACGACTACCTCATTACCATTGCGACAGTACGCTGCACAATTCCACGTCCCCTATAGCACTCTTCTGACAGAGCGCGCTAGATTTGTCTGATCGGGCAATGCGCCAGCGGACTGGGCTATGGTATGCTTCTGGTGCGCAAGACCGAACTGTTACGTTAGCTGACGTTCGTAGGCCCTCCTCATGGCATGGGCAGGCACGTTATCTATGTTTCCGAATATGATAGAATGATGGTACGAAAAGGCGATTTCGTCTTCAGCCACTTCTACGATTTTGCTCTAGTGTTCGTAAAGCTGGGCATCCTCGCCTTCTACTGGAGAGTTTTCGTCCACCCCGTCTTTCGCAAAGTCGTTTTGGCAACTGCAGCCTTCATTATCGCCTGGGGAATCGGTATCACCATCACACTGTTCCTGGTTTGCCGCCCGCTCCGAGCGTATTGGGATCGTACTGTGGAGGGCACCTGTCTGACCATTGTTACGTTTACCTACTTCACAAACATCTCCAACTTGATCACCGACATATGGATCTTCTTGATGCCGGTTCCAATGATCTGGCACCTACAACTGCAGACGAAGAAGAAGCTCCTGTTGAGCCTGATCTTCTGCATTGGACTCGCGTAAGCCCTATACATCTGTGCAACCTGAGCCAAGCTAACGAGTTGATATTGCAGGACCTGTGTCGTTTCTTCCCTCCGTCTCACCGTCGTTCTCGGCCACGGTAGTCCTAACTTCACGTGGTACTACGTTCCTCTCGGCGCATACTCTGTCTTCGAGCCCCTCGGTGGTATTCTCTGTACCAACCTGCCGATTATCTGGCACATGATCCGAAAGCGTAGAGCGGAGAAGCTGCCTCACTACAACTCCGCCTCGAAAGCCACATCTTCCGGGGCCACACCGACCATCGGTTCAAGCTCTCGCCGCAGCCGTCTCGCGATTGCACTTGGGCTGACGACCCACGATCGAACGCAGAACGGAAGCAGGGTGCAGACAAGCACACACAACGTGGGTGCGTCGCGCGCAGATTGGGATGAGTTGGAAAGCATGGAACACATTGCGCCGCCAGATCCAAAGATCTGGACCACCATCGAAGTGGAAGAGGACGACGGCCCATCAGAGCCGCTGCCTCCAGGCATGAAGAAGACAACTTGGAATGTACGACGCAGGGACGCGCAATAGCGCATGCACACATCGACGATGGCATGACACCGGCGCATTGAGGGCCATGGGAAATCGATAGGCGTATTATAGACACAAGGCGCCATCAACTAGGCGTTCTCACAAGGATTTGGCATGCCACGGCAACGTGGTGTTAAATGGGATAAGGCGTCACAGGAACGCAAGGGCTATGACATCCAAGGCGAAGGTTTTCAAGTGTCGCTATCTCTTGTTAATCGATTGACACACACCTTGAACGGACTTCTTTGCAACGCTGTTCTAGCAACATTGTTAGTCGGCTTGGGTCCTATCTCACGCTGTAGATCAGACCGCATACAAGCTTGGAAGTGGAAGAAAACTTGTGGTAACTGCGCGTTGACAAGGAACTTGGAGATTGTAATCAGGTGTCCCACAACATTCAGATTTCTCCACGACCCGGGGCCGAAAGGGGGGGGGGGGGGGGCTCTACATTCGCCCTCTTCCAAAAGCGTGCCGTTTCGCGACAATGCACCTATAGCATGCAAAACCTCAGAGGTGCGCTTTGGTCTAAGAAGCAAATCGTATTGACAGATTGCGCAGCTGAACGTGTGGGAACGTGCACCTCAGTTGCGGAACTATAATGCCTATCTTATAGCATGGGTGAAGCATCGACCCTTGACGACTGTATATTGATGTACGAAGGGAGTCGGGCCGGTGATATGCGCGAACGGTCAGCTTATGCAGCTGCAGTAGAGCCACCAGGCCGAGATCTGTTGAACGCTTTACAACTGAGACTGGACTGCACGTGGACCCGATGCTGCAGAACGGAGCCTCGCATCATACACTGCCAATTCTGCCACATTGACTATCGAGCCTGCTGTGAGAAAGATCTATGCTTAGTACGGCACGTCCTTCGCAACACTCTTCCAGAAATCACACCTCTTTCCCCGTCCACCCTCCCAATCCCTCGCATTTGCCAACTTGATCTGATTACTGACCCCAGGATCACTATATACGTTATAGAAAAGATCCGTGGTCGCCTGTATAAATGTGGCCTGCCCGCCAGTAGCATTCAAATTGAGCAGCACAGGGTTCTTTTCGTCCCAAGTCGGCCAATTGATATTGTCGCCATATCCGCTCGCGGAAGGCACTGTGCTGTTCGCCACACCGCCCTTTGCATCGTCAGTAGAAATGACAGGTGTGTTCTGCGTAATGAAGTTGCCCCAGATCTTGCGAAATGCGCGCTTGAAGCTCGCTCCAGGCGTAGGCGTGCCTGACCAAAGGGCCTGCAGATCATAGCCGTGGTACGAGGGTGGCGCGCTGAACTGGTACTTCCATGCCATGGGGAATGCGGAGGCGGCCCAATAGCTGTTGCATACAAAAGCGTATTCGGCGAAAACGTTGAAGACGCGCTGCTGCTGCCCGGTGCCGAATGTGGATTGATTGACAGCGGTGGGCACAGAGGTACCTGTAGTGGCGAAAAGAGGAGCAGCTGGGTTCACATCTTGGGTATCACCGGCGTACGAGTATTGCTTTTCGATGGCGGTCTTCTCGGACTGGGTGAAGTGAGGAAAGGTCGTATCGATATAGTCCCTGAAATCTTGCAGCGTGCGGGTGGTAGGTGGGCTGAGAGGAACGCCTTCGTTTGCCATGTTGCCGGAGAGCACGCGGACACCCTTCACCGCCCTGGCAGCGAGCTGCTGACTGGGGCGTTGCTTGACGAAGGATCCGTCGGTCACAGGCAGGAAAGCAAAAGTGCCAAAAGGTCCTGCCTCAGACACCTTGGCACTAGCGTTTTGGACAACGACAGTATCGGCATTGCGGAGACATTGAAGTCTGTCCTTGGAGCTTGAGCATCCAGCTGCTGCGACAAAGTCGTTGTAAGCATTGCTAGGCTGCTCATCGTTGTATTTGTACTGAAATGGAATCCATGGACTGGCAGCGATGACCTATTAGGGTGTCAGCGAAAGAAACAAAAGCAAGCCTGTGAGCACCTACATTTTGGAACAGGTTGTCCTTTTGCTTTCCGCCGTAAGCCATGCTTTGATACAGCACAGCGGCGGCACCGGCGCTCTCACCAGCGATAGTCACTCTGCTTGGGTCACCACCGAACTTGCTTGCGTACTTCTGGACCCATTGCAGGGCAAAGTTCATGTCAAGCAAGCCAGCATTCAGCGCACCGCCCTTCTTTACGTCCTCAGACGAAAGGAAGCCGAAAGCACCAAGTCGATATTGGATGATTACGCTAATGAAGCCATTGTCGTTCTGCTTCATGAACTCAGTAGGATCAAGTCCCGTTGCACTGAAGAGACCATAACCACCTCCATCTAATGGCAATTAGCTCATCATTGGATACCAAGTGACGGGGCCACATACGAATCCAAAAGAACACCGGCAAATTCTTAGCATTAGCTGGCGCGTACACGTTCAAGAACAAGCAATCCTCGTTCCCGAGAGCCGAGGTGAATCCATACGCGGCAGGAGTTTCTGAAGAAGCACCGGTCTGTGGGCAAAATGGAGGGTTACTGGTGGCTGCGATCGTCGAGGTCCTATTTGTTGCTGGTGCTTGAGGAGCCGCAAACCTCAGCTTGCCCAGAGGAGGTGCAGCGTAACGAATGCTGTTGACATCGTTAATGCAACTCTCTTGACTATGATATGAATCGATACGTACCCTTTGAAAGCATTGATGCTGTTATTAGCGTCGAGAGTACCCTCGTACACCGCGTAGCCGAGATCTACAGTGGGTGCCTTTGCTGCGCGTGGTACTGGCTCCGCAGCTACGGTCGCTGCGAGCAGCGCAATCGCATTTGCGGTCAGCCTCATTTTGTCGTGTTGTCCAACTCTTAACGCGCGTGTAATATCAGACGCAGATCGCAGCAAACGCAAACGCGGATCCAAGGAATATCGTTGGTGAGGTGCAGGTGAGGAGAGTCCCGGGGCTGTGGGTGCAACTGCACAACTTAATCTAGACGCGCTCTCCTATAAAGTGACAGGGCTGATCAACGGGCCGATGCAGTCACCGTCCCAGCGAAAAGTGAACGTGGAGTTGATCACCGGGGTGAAAGGTACTAGATCAATTGTCTGATGCTGGCAAGGGCGCGCCAATTGCCATGGCGCCTGTCTGGACCTTCACAAGGCAGGAACGCCGCCAAAAATCATCAATGTAGCTTCGTGATCATGCAGTCGAGGGGAGCTCTAGCGGGTGAGCATGTCGTTGGCTATGCGGCCCACTGAGCAGCCCCTGCACCAGCGGGCGGCATGCAGGGCCGCTGGCGCTGATTCGCAGGCTTGGCTGCGGTTTCCTCCTCTTCCGTCCCTTTCCCGTCGCGCCGCCTTTGAGCTCACAGCTCGACGCTATCGAAACAAACGCTGCTTCGCCTCTTTGTGCCGTTTCTTTGGCAATGAAACGTTGTTTCTACTACCGCCTGATGTGCCATTCTTGTGCTGTCCACGCGTGAAAGCGAGTTTGACGTCGTTCTCCGAGGATCGCACAGGTTCATGCAGCATGAACGTGTCATTGACACCTTGCGTCGCTTAGACGCACCCTTTCCCGTCTAGATGCCAGGGACACCATAGCCTCGTATCCAACCGTGGACGAGTGTGGTGGTTCATCTCCGGGTCGGCTCTCAAGCACAGACTTCTCGCTGCATTCAGTTACGGTCGAGCTACTGCGGTAGGCTGGACCCAAGGGGTACCTCGCGATTCGACATCTGCAGCCGAAATCACAGGCACATCGAACTGAGAACTTCTCCATGGTTGCTGGGCAAAGCGCTCGAGATGCATGGGATGATCCTAGTGGCGGAAGCTTCGCTGGCCTCGCACGAACTGCAGCCACGGCATGAGGACGTCGCAGCTGTCAGCCGAATAGACCGCCAGACAATAAATTTTGTTGAGCGATACATCGAACGATGTGGACTTGGAGATGGTCTGTGACGAGGAAGCGAGGATGATATATGACTGTCCCGGTGCGGTGGAAGGTGTGATGCCGTTGTTTCGAGGACGCCTTCCCAGCATTTGTGAACGGCGATGAGCGTGACAGTCTTCCCTCAATCATATGCAAGAATGAAGCGAGACCAAATTATATATCAAAGTCAGCATCAGATCCACGCTTCATCCGACCTTTCCTGATTTAGGCCCTCCTTGCATCGTAGACATAGCATTTGGTATGGTTGGTCCTCCCAGCCGTGCCACATTGACACAGTAGGTAGCACCAAGAAAAGCAAAAAGAGTGTTCAAGACATCACCGCGACGACAAGATTCGGAGATGTTCGCTATGTTGCGATCGAAGTTCCCCCAGGTTGCTGCTGAAATGATAATATTGCTACCTTTCGAGCACAACACGAACGTTCTAGTCAGAGATCTTCCAGGTTTCGGAAAGGTTTCGGGCTGAAGCAATGCTGCAGTGATTCACGAGGGAAATCTCGGACTCTCGTGCTACTGCCATATGATGCTGTGAGGAAACAACACGACGAGGCCCCTGGATGATGTTTGATTGCATTTGGTGAGTTACTCAATTATTACCCAGCTCTTGTGGCCTTGCATTCATGCGAAGACCAGAGAAAAGTCCGACTACCGATGATTTGCTTGGATTGTCCTTCGCTCATCTATAATCTCCGTAGACCGGTTTTCCGTATGGAAGCTTTGGTTATAAGTTCTGTAGTAATGCCATGCCCTGACCGTCTTTGCAATGCCGAGGGATTACGCTGCAGGTTTTTTGCGATGAAAGATTGAAGGTGTTTCGGTTTAGCCGGTTCTGGAAAACTTGGAGATGTCTTTGAACGTCTTGAAGGAAACAAGGTCCTTGCCGTCATCCAGCCATTGGGCGTACTTCTTGACCAAATCGACCTCGTGCGTAAGGTCTTCCTCCAACAAGGGTACCTCCTGAACACCAGCGGCGGTAGTGATGCGAGCAAAAAATTCCATATTACTAGGCTCAGCATAGGTCTCGGGAGAGAAAGAGACGCGCTTGGTGGATGCAGTTGCCTTCTCAGCTCTCGCCTGAGCCGTCGTTGACTTTGCTTGGGCTGTAGGAGGGCCGCCGTTGACAGCCTGTTTGGCTACAGAAGTAGACTTCTGGTTGATACTGGACGGAGTGAAAGACTTAACTGAATCGGAAGTTCTAGCAGTACCGTTCACTGGGGCATCAGTCTCGCGACGAGCTTGCTTCTTCTGCGAAGTGCCACTGAAGAGGACATCGCCTGTAGGATCCCACGGTGTTGACGACTCGAGAGCCGAGGCCGCAGACTTCCTAGAGCTTCGGCGGGCTGGAGCACTTGCTGAAGTCTCTGGCTGTGGTGTCGACTGTGGCGTCAGCTCCTCGACTTCCATGTTCTCAACCTCTTCCGGCTCAAGCTTCGCGCGGTCCAAAAGAGTCTCGGATTTGCGAGGTCGACCAAGAACTCCACCACGTGAACCACGGGCGCGCTTCGAACCGCCGCGCTGGATGCCAGACTCGCTCTTGCGCTTCTTGTGAGCGTAATAGCCCGTAGGCAGTCGGTCAAGGTTGGAGGGTACAGCTTCCGCCTCAGCGGCAAGAATGGCTGAAACAGGGAACTCTAAAAGCCAATATTAGCGAGGTCCACAAGATGGGAGGTTCAAGCTTCAGTGAATCGGTTCCAAAGCGGCATGCAGATCGGTCACGTACCGTATGTTGCTGCAGCAGCGCTCGGTCCTCTCACAGGTGGCTCGCTGCTGTCCTGAGACGCAGCGCGCTCGCTTTGTGGTGAGATAGGAATCAATCCTGTTTCGTCAGCTTTACACGAGCCGTTGTAAATCGTACGAGAGGCTTCTTCGAATTTCCCGACTTCTTCATTGCTCGATTCAGCAATCTCCTCGCTCTCAGCTCCTAGAGTGGCTCTAGTCCTTGCTATGCGATGTTAGCGTATTGTCTTACCAGGCATGGTGCAGCATTATCATGATCAGTAGTAGACTTACACTTCTTGACATATTTGATGTTTGGCTTCTTCCTTTCCGGTGGCGTAGGATTGTCCTTGTTCACGTAGCGGCCATCTGGACCGCGCACTTTGCCAGATCCTGCATCTCGCGGTCCGTCTACCGAAGACGGGGTGCCGTTAGCAGTGCCATCCAAGCTAGGAGTGCCAATCATGATGTTGGCCTTTGAGGTGGGTGAGTAATCTACCAATTTTTGATTAGCCAGCGAGCAAGCAATTGCAAGGTAAGAAAGTCAATCGTCAACAAGAAACACAAAATTGATGCAGTAAGTCCAATACTTGCAAACCTACTAGGAGACGGAGAGAAGTTCTGAAATAACCAACCTTGACGATGCGCCTTTAGCTCGATCGCTTGCTGATGAAGGAAGCGGTCCGTTGGCTGTGGTGACTTCATCTCCCGCGCCTGATGTCTACTGAGGTTGTTTGCGCTCAAAGATGCCTGCGACCGTGGCGTCTGCGAGTTATTGTCTGGATTATGTCAGCTGGTGTCTCGCGGTTAGAACGGGTTGATGATCCTACCGCGGTGACCATTGAGACCGTTGCTCATCGGGGTATCGCGGACTCCACCGCTGGCTTCTGGTCGAACAACGCCCATGGCAGCGTCGCCGAGAATGGCATTCTTGATGAGGGTAGACGAAAGCTTCTTCCAATCCTTGTTCAGGAAAGGCCACTTATCTTGCGCCTTCCCTGTGAGCGTCCGCGCGCGTCGGTAGGCTTTGTCGAGGTTGACGAATCCTTCAGGGTTGCGGATTGGGCGAGCCTTCTCCTCTGAGAGATTAACAGGCTCTTGTAGGTAATTGGCTTTTACCCATCCGCCCAAAGTGCGGTCGTCTTCGAACTTGCTTTCGCTGAGGCACTTGTGGATGTTAATAAGGATCTCCAGATCGATGAAACCTTCAACATGCACGGGAAGCTTCATGATGTTTGGATCGCTGCCAGCTGTGGCGTATCCGTTTGGAAGATTGGCTGCCATTGTGATGCGACGCAGTTCTCGGCTTGGCTGTGGTCTGGTGTGCGCTTTGATGTGGGGTCAGGGAAAAGCCAGCAGCGATGCCCGGCGTTTCTTGGGTAGATGATATAGCCACAGAAAATTTCACTCCGACCTCCGCTGGTTGAATTAAGCTCTCAATATTTGATCTTAATTAGATGCAGTCGATGTGGCTTTGTGGTGAATTTGATTGAATGTGAAATGGGTGGCGCAGCAAAGTTGTGGTGCTGGGTGCGACGTTCAGGCCACACGGATGGAGGATACGCTGGCGGTCCTCACAGAAAAGTTTGTCCACGCACTTTTCAGCGACCGCGCAGATTCGGCTGCAGAATGAACGCGCGATCGTGGTGGTAGATTGAAGCTGGGGCTGGGTGTTCGGTAAAGGTGAAGCGCTGCCGTCGTGGTTAAAAATCCCCGTACTTCTCAGCACACGTGATTAGTGCTTCCGCCCTTATCCCGTCATCTGTCCATGGTAGGCAGCTGCTCATGGTGTCAGGAACGCATGGTTCAGGTCTGAAAAGGCCGAAAGAGGTATTCGGCTAAGACTCAAGCAGATGCATCCATCCAGTAATTCAAGCTCAGATCTGGCAAGGTTTTCCAAGCTGTCATATGATGGTCATATCAATCGCACCTGATATCTTCTCACTGTCACCGTGTCTCGATTTACAATGCAAGTCGGTTGCGCCGCCGTCTCTCAGGTCCAATTCTTTGCAAGTACATGAGCTGAAACTAAGCTGTTTTTCATAATGCTCAACTGCACTTTCTTGCAAAGGCAAAAGATTGCACAGAAATGACAGCAGCTAATGTGACTGCGATGATTCTCGATATGCAGCCATCTGCAGGGCATGACAAAGACATCATCGACCGTGCAAATTCACACGCTGTCACGAACTGGACATGATGTGCTCAGGACCCGATGCACAATAGCTACGGTAAACAGACCTAACCTTGGATTGATAAAGATCATGAGATACCTTAATCAGCAGGTTCCTCCTCAGGAGCGCAGCTCGGGCGTACTTTGTGGATATGTAGACGCTGTAGGCTGTGAAGATAGGCGAGCCGTGGACTGTGTTGGCGAGAGAAGCTACTGGACAATACTTCGACACTCTCGATATGATTTAGTTCCATTTCTTGAGGACGGTGATATATTCAGAATGATTATAGGCACGTGTTGTAAGAAAGCTGCATCGTTAGCCGGCAGAAATATGGGAACAGACAGTGCGACAGGATGACGTATGGCCGACCAGCGCCGAAACGTAACATGTTGACGAGAAACCCACCATGTAATTCTCTGCTCCATACACTACGCTTGCGAAAGCACTGCGCCTTACTGGTTCAGTCCTGTTTGTTAAAAATCTGAGTAACCAAGAATATCATGTGTTCAGGGTAACTAGTCAAGCAGCTAGACTGGAGCTGGCCTGGCTAGAAGCTTGAACTCATCACAGATACCATGTAGAGCACTGAGAGCATCGTAAAGGTAGTGAGGAACCCTCCAGAACCACGTAAGGTTGCTACTGAATATTATCGGACCACGCTGCGGGATGACAAGTCAACTTCTGAGGGGGAAAAGGGTCTCTTGAGCGCCCTGGAGGCTTTCACATATTGGTCGTTTCAAGTCGCCGTGAACTTCTTTAGTCATTTGGAGCCGGATACCGAAGTATCATATTCATCAATCAATGGATTCGATGCCTGATAACTAACGATGGGAGTTGGACCGATACTTGGAATCGTCCTGGCTAGCGTAGCGAGCGGTGCTTCAAGCACTCTGCAGGACCATCTCAACGATCTTCATGATCTCCAACAATTCCTCATCCATGAGCGGCTTCCCCACAATCTGCACATGCGCCGGCATCCCTTCCACTGCCTCGGGGTCATCTGACTCTGTTAGCCAATGGTACAAGAACCGAGGTCGAAATACTCACAGGGCGGATTATACACCACACCGTCCCTCCAAAACTGCTTATCAGCCTCCCTCTCCGCCCGTCCATGCGTCAGTATCCCCGCAGGATAATCCAGCAAATTGACCAACGCCGTATAGATCGGCAACCCATAGCTATCATGTTTCGGCGCAACAGCCTGGTACCCGGGCATCAAAAGCGCATCTAGATCCTCCGCGACCATGAGGGATTGGTATTTTCTCAGCACACCTGCTCGCTGCAGGTTCATGTCCCACAGTACGTCGAGAGACGGTTTCCAGTCTTTGAGCTCGGGCCATCCGGAGATGGATAGAGAAGGAATGGGGGGCTCGCCTGATGCTTGGAGGTGTTTGAGGGCTGTACCGGACGGGTCGAGCATGAAGTATTTCCAGGCCAATTCAACGTCGGCGTACATGTCACCAATCTTGTCGTCGAGGAGGACGATAGAGTGGCCTGCGGCTTTCAG
The DNA here is from genome assembly GCA_001599375.1 of Phoma herbarum. NCBI lineage: Eukaryota > Fungi > Ascomycota > Dothideomycetes > Pleosporales > Didymellaceae > Phoma > Phoma herbarum. Next base: position 1,131,750 of record BCGR01000011.1, on the reverse strand, counting down.
GGTGGTCGCGGCGGAGTGTAGTGCGCGGGCGATTGGCGGGTGTAGAGGTCGGGACGGTGTGCTACGAATCAGGCCGAAACGCAACTTCTTGTCCTTGAGGCTGGCATCTGGGAGTCGCCAGGGTATGTTGAGGGCCATGGGATCCAGACGCCATGGTTGCGAAGAAACAACCGTCCGAAGGAAGAGCTCGCAGTCGCGAACTGATCGCCCGCAGGGTCCAATTACAGGCAGTATTTGACCTGGGCTTCCTAGTCTACCTGGTGGTACTCCGCCTGCAAATGGCACCCGGCTTGCGCTGGGCTTGATGCTCGTGATCCCACAGCACAGCGCGGGGATTCTGTTGCTACCTGCGATGTCTGTCGCAACACCCAACACGCTGCCCTTCATGGCGATCAGGGCCGCCTCACCGCCTGTACTCCCCCCTGCAGTCAGTGTGAGCTTATGTGGATTTAATGTACGGCCAATGATGTTGTTGTGGCTGTCAGCCGTCATCATCGTCTGCGGAATGTTCGTCTTGACGTAGAACACCGCACCAGCGTCAAACAAGATCTGCACTACCGCAGAATTGCTGCTCGCGGGCGGGTTGGCGAGAAAAGAGACGTAGCCAATTGCGCTTTGCACGCCTTTGACATTGAAGCTGTCCTTCAAACTGATTGGCAGGCCGTGAAGAGGTCCTATCGGGCGGCCGTGTGCTTTCAGGTAAGCATCACACTCGTGTGCTCTAGCAAGCGCCTCATCGAAGAGGATCTCGGTCAGACAATTAGTGGCTTGGTGTGCAATGGCGGCGCGTTTGCAGAATGCTGTGACGACCTCGACGCTGCTTACTTGGCCTTTCGCCATGAGGGAAACGAGATCGGAGGCATCGTGGTTCTCAGTGATGTCTAGCTCTTTCTGCGTCAGGAGTCCGCTGGTTCTGGGAACTTCGAGCACGGAGATGGCATTTGTTTCGGTGTATTGTGAGGCTTGCTCGATAGGAAGGATCCAGTCCTTTCGAATCTTGTTGTAGACTGAGACACGCTTGGAAAGAGCCAATTGTTTCCAATCTGCTACTTGAACTGGGGGCTCTGGCTTCGACATGGTTTAGTGATGGTCTCAGTTGAATGGCCAAAGTAGGTCAATGGCTACAGAAGATCCAGGGCGGAAAGGATTGATCAGCTTGGAGTTGGTGACGAAAGAGCTCACTCACTTTAAGGAGATGTTATGAGTTCAGTTCCGGTAGCCGCACTACCCGCTGCTGTACGTGGAGTGATGTGGGGAGCTTGTGTGGAGAGCTCTTGTGGAGAGCCGACGCTGCTCGGAACGAATCCGCGTGTACCGAGATGAGGGGTATGTCAGAGCAGATATTGCACCAGGCAGTAGGCTTGTTGTACCCAAGCGCCTGTCACTGTGAGTACCAGACAAGACGTGGTGCTTGTTGCTCGTCTTGCAAGGTCACGGATGTCGTCAGCTTACTATACGATGTGCCGTAAGCCACGACATCGGTTCTGGCAAACATCACAACAGCAAGTGCCAACAGCGAACAGCATGTGCTAACAGCAAACAGCATGTGCCAACAGCTTGGAGGCGCTCGATCATACTAAGGGGGCTTTCTTGGATCGAACAAAAGTCGATTCTGTCGCTCAAGCTTGCCATTCTTGTTCCTGGCCTTAGGGGAGCTCCGTAAAGCTCACAACTTCTCACCAGCAACTCCCCGAATCCATTCGACAGTCTCTCTGGGCATTGTGAGATACGGTGAATGTCCAGTATCCAACCTACTAACGTCCACCTTTCCGCCCTTCTCTTTCGCTCCATTCACCATCATCTCTTGGATTTGCACCGGGATTGCGCGGTCTTGTTCGCATACCAGGTAGCTGCTTGGAATCGTCTTCCAGCTCGCACCTAAAGTAGGCGCTTGTAAGCTTGCAAGGCTGTGGTTCTGCAGCTGAGAGAACCAGTATGCCTGCTCGTCTTCGGAAAGACCATCGTACATCACCTCCGGGCTATTGACCTTAATGTAGGGGCCCTTAAGAGTGTTAGTATCGCCCAAGCGAGCCCAGAAATGAATCTTACGTTTCTATCGTACCATGCTGGGTACTCTCCACCAGCCATCTCATGCAGACTGATTCCCTCGTCGATCATGAAAGCGCACATGTATCCGACCTTCAGCACCCCGCCTTTTAGTCCCTTCTTCGCGCGTTCTTCCTTGCTGTAACCCACCAGAGCGCTACCGGCGACTGTTCCTCCCCAGCTATGACAGATGACGATCACGTCGTTACCATCACCGATGGCATAGTCGACGAGTGAGCGTGCAGTTGCAGTGTCTTGAGCTAGGTCTTCGGGAGGTGTCCAAGATGGTGGCACGCCAACCGATGGAAGTTGTCGAGCGTGCACCACGTACAGATGATCCTGGAGAAGCGAGGTGATCTTCGCAAAGTAGGGAGGTGAATGCCAGGCACCTGCTAAAAGAACGATCTGGGGTTTCGAAGCAGCCATATTGAAATCTGGGCAAAAAGTTTGATGGGTCTGAGCGGGGTGACGCTGGGCTTATATGTGGTACCGGACTATACAGATCAACGATCGATCGGCGCGAACAGGGATATCGGGATGCTGATTGTCAGCTTGCTGGAACATGATGCCTGCCGGATCTCGAGCATGCCGCCATTGTTCATGGACCGCCAATTACTCCGTGCAGATGGTCAAAGATCGCGCTTACGTTGCTTTCCGCCATTGCCCTAGTACGTCAGTAGCGTAGTCAGACAATCCTTAGAGGCCGATGCTGTATAACTCCTTTTATTTCGTCTTTGGTGCGCATACTGCAAAAAGTGGAACTGGGTATATTGTTCGTCCAACCAAAACTCTAATAGATGACAAAATAGCCTGTGGCGCTGGCTGTGTCTGCAACGTCGCAGCTCCAAGCTGTGCGCTGCATTTCCGGCAGCGTCTAAAAGAATCTCCACCAGATGAAGACGATGACAATGAACGCGAGACCTCCAATGGGACCGTACTGTATCGTGTCAGCTCTTCCAGGCCATGCCAGAGGCCAATCCGAATACGCACCTGCTTCAACAGCAACTCCCAATTGATGCGCACTGCCGCTTTCTTGTACTTCCTGCTGTCTTCTCTCAACCTGCTCGAGATGTCGCCCATGCGCTCTAAGCTGTCTCCTCTGTACAGGAGGTCTTCGATATTCTTGGTCATGACTTTCGTCACATCCTTGAGCTCGTCATTGAGCTTGTCCAGGTTCTGTGTCGCTCGCGAGTCTTGGTATGTCTTCTTCGTACGTTGGATGAATGTGTCAAACTCGACAAACGCATACGGCCGGCATGTCGGCGAGAGGTACTGTTGTGGCTGGTAAATGGTGGTGAACTCCTGCGAGAGATCTGAGAGGTATGTGAAGGCGAGCTTGCGTGGGTAGGAACGGTCGCATATGCAGAGGAAGCAGAGGTCACCGCTGATGAGGTAGCTAACGTTGCATGTCAGCAAAGCGCCGTTCCACTGTATAATTCAGGAAGCGCACTGGTATGTGTAGGATCCGCTCTCGATGCTGGCTTGAGGCTCCGAGTTACGATTCAGACGGCGCTGGACGAGCTTGACTTTGCCCTTGACTTCGCTGAACTCGGCGTCTTCCTGACCGTCGTCGACCGAGGCGGTCAGGATCAAACCTGAGGTCTGTCAGTACACAAACAATGACGTCCGACCCTAAAATACATGCCGTCCAATCGTGAGATGATTGTGTGCTTGATCATAGTTGCGACTTTTTTCTAAAGAGTCTTGAAGTTGCAACAGAATTGCTTCTCCGTGAATCACGATTCAAATGTCTGCCTGGAAACCGCGAGGTGGTGGTGGTGTTGAGGATACGTGTCGAGCGTCAAGCTGGCCAGCTTGTTCACGAGTTACGATGCGGAAAGAGCGCGGAGGTGAGCGCGGGCCACGACACACCACCTTAACCTCCCCCTTCATCGTGAGAGACCACAACTCGAAACCAGCCTCATTTCAGAATTCTCGAGCCCGAATCAACAGAGAGCCGTGAGATTGATACAGCGCGTGCCAAAAAGGCCCATTGAAACGGAAGGCAAGGCTGCCTTGGCAGGTCAACAATGCAGACATGCTCGCTCGATTATTCGACGGTCTACAATTCATGATCTTGCGAAGACTTTGTGCAAGAGCACGGTAGCGACCCGGCATCTCCAGTGCAGCTTCAACTCAGGCTTCTGAAAGTTCAGATATATTTTTAATCTGTTTCTAAGATACAGTCGCGGCTTGCCAATTACCCATCTCCAGAGTGGTGTCTCAATCGACCCTGGCACGAAGACAGGCGCAAGACGTCTATGCGAGCGAGTGTGATATCACAAGATTCAATCATGTCCCAAGCAGCACAGTAAGTGTGCGCCCTTCACCTTCCTCGTGCAGATTACCTGGACCTCCACCTTATCTTGGCGACAACTCATCTTAGCCTTCCGGCCGTCCACTTGTTCCGCTCTTCAAACACATGGCCCTTGCATGAGACCTTCGACTGCAAAGCTTTGTAGACCTTTGTTTGTCCTGCTCATTGTCTCTATCGAGCACAGCTGACAAAAGCAGGACGACAAACGGCGCGGCCGATCCTGCCAGCAGAAGTCATTTACACTACACTTTAGCATCACACATTAGCGCTAAATTGTCTGCATCGTCAACCAAATTCAGCACGTCTCGCACTGCTGCAACAAAAAATACCATCATGGGCGACGTGACTTCAACTTCATCTCCTCTCTCTTCCGTCTCTTGCAGTCCCGTCAAATCAGCAAACAGCAACGGGCGTTCACTTCCTTTCGACAGGATACCTGCAACCCGTGAACATATTACGTCCAAAGCTTACAACGATGACATTGCTGTCGCCTTGCAGCACACGTCACCGACTGCACCTCGCATCACTGTACCTGAGACGGACGAAGATCAAGCAGCCAAACAATCGAACAAGCGGGACCGTGAAGAGCATGCCGCTGAAGATGACGAAGGGCCGAAGCGAAAGAAGACTGCCACGATTCCGGATGTTAAGGCGGCCGAGTCCGCCCTTGTAGAAGTAGAAGCTCTCTACGAGGACACTGTGCGGGACGGTGATGATGCTGCGGTCGAAGATGGAACATCCTGCGCCGAGGAGCTCGCCGCGCCGAATATACCAGCAAAACCGGTAAAGAAAGCAAAGGCTGCACCAAAGAAGAAGGCGGCACCAAGCAGACGTGGACCTCCTGCCTGCGCGGAATGCAGGAGACGCAAGGTACGTCACGCGTTCGAGTCATGCTCACGGTCACCTCATTTACCATTTGCAGGTGAAGTGCAAACACAATCTGATCGAAGAGAGTACTGCTGCAGAAGCCGAACCCGCGATAAACTCCACCCCAGACGACGCTGCGAACACAGCAAACAAGGCCACCAAGCCGACGAAAGTCGACAAAAACGAAGCGCTCAACGACGACGAACCAGACGCAGGAAAGCGATCGAAAAAGTCCAGTTCCAAGGAGAAGCCCGCCCCGAAGCTAGTGAGAGCCCCACCAGAGCGCACCAGCACACGAAACCGTAAAGCACCAGAGCGCTTCGAGGACCTCCAAGAGATGCCCTCTTCACGAGCCTCGCCCCCCAGAAAGGGCACAAGCAAGGTCTTCGACCCGTACTACATAACCACAAACTCGACCAGCCGCCTGGGGCGCGCTGACATCTACCACTTGCTGCTCGAAGAAGGAGCATGGACGAGTCTGCCAGCTGAGCAGCAGACAAGGCTCATTGCCATGCTGCCCAACAGCCCGGAGAATCAGCGGTTGTTAGAGAAGATCAAAGCAGGGGAGACCGGGAAGGAGACGAGACCGCAGTGGCTCAAAGAGTCAAATGTGTTCCGTGACGAGGTTGCGGAGTTCAAGAAGAACTTGACCAATGGACACCTGGGGAAGACATGGCAGGCAGCTGCTGAGCAGGCGGTGGCCGAGAGGGCGGCGGGCGAGTATGACGCTTGGAAGGCGGAGGAGGCGGAGTTGTGGTGGGGGCAGAAGAGTAAATGAGGGAACGGGTGATGAACGTAAGAGCAGAAGACGTGACGGCTGCACTCCAGCTCGACAGCTGTCACAGAACGGCCACAGATGCGGCAGCATCTCAAGACACACGAGAGCAATACATCGATAAACAGAGACCGATATCGCACCTTCCAGCATTCAAGCAAACACATCCCATCACATGTACCCCATCACACAGCTTCCGGCCACGCTTGCATCAGCCAATCCTTTTATGTATATGATAACACGCAAACGCGATATCCTTGCTCAGTCAAGGTCGCTCTCATGCCACCAAATCACAGACCACCGCTGACGCCCGAGCAGTATCTCCAACGCAAGGCGATCCGCGTGGTCCCAGCCAGTCTCGCCGGCCCATACGGCATATGCCTCCAACCCTACACCGCGCCTGTGGTGCTCGCATGCGGCCACATGTTCGACCGCGAGTGCGTGAAATCCTGGCTCGACGAGCCGGCGAACACGTGTCCGACGTGTCGCGCAGAGCTGTACGTCGGGCCTCCAACTCGTTCGACTCGGGATGGCGGTGCAGGTGCGGAAGACGCGACCAGCGTCTTGGGCTCGTTTGCGCTGTCGCCGCGCCCGGCGGACGCGGGGCCACTGATCAGGGTGGCAAGGCCGGTGGAAGAGGTCCTCGTGAACCACCACCTGGTGGCTCGGAGTAGTGTGCTCACTCCGTATGGCGCGCGTCTTGTGCTGAATGGTCTCTGGCGCTACACTGCGGTCTCGCTGCAGCGGCATGAGGTCTTTGGTCAGCATGCCATTGCGCCTGATGAGGCGGGGGATATGGATGTTGAGATGCTGAGGGGTATGATACAACAGGCTATTCCTAGGGATGTCAGCCTGGAGAGGGATGTTGGGCAGTCTTGTATGATGCTGCGAGACTGATGCTGGTTTGGCATAGTATGGGTAGGTTGGGGGAGGCGAGGTGGCGGATGGAGAGCGGGGAGGAGTGGCCGCCGGGCGAGGGTTTTGAGGATATGGTTGAGGAATTGCTCACTGTTTCCGGTGAGGAAGGACTGAGGTAGGTGGCTGTAGTGTGAGCAGCTGAAGATTGCGAGACGAGTCAGACGTACTTGAGAAGAAAGAGAGTGTAGTATTGGGTATCATAGATGTGTAGGCCAAACGCAAGAAACCAGAGTAAAGTCACTTTTGTTCACAACGCTGGACCAGCCGGTGTCGTGGGACTAGCAAGTCCCTTGCTCTTCCTCCTCTTCTTCTTCTCCGCGTTGGGAAGACCGACCACGCTACCTTTCCTGCTTGGCCCATCCAGAGCCATCGGTGTTGCAATGCCCTTTGGTGTAGCTACGGCTGATGGTGCCACGCTCGGAGGCCGAGTGTCAGCCTTGGCCGGGGCCTGAGAAGCCTGAGAAGCCTGTGACGCCTGACTTGCTTGCTCCTGTGCTTTGTTCCGCGCATCGACGTGACTCTTTGAGTTTGTGAAGACAAAGGCGCCCGGCTCGCCCAACAGAGGGTTCTCGTCCATGTACTCGTCTCCATACTGGTGTGTCAGGTTCAGCGAGCGTAGGAAGAATGCGTCGTTGAAAGTGGTGGTAGACGCAGCAGTGTCGATGGCCGTGGCTGCGTCTTTTGTCTGTGATTGCGAGGCGGACGTGTCGGGGTCAGTGGGCGCGAGCGTGGGGCTGCCGACGCGGCTGGCGTTCGTGTCCGCCTTGGGCAGCTCGTATGAGGGCGGAAAGTAGGTGTGTCCCGTTGCTGGGGACCAGTGCGACATGCTCTTTGAGAGCTCGGCCATCTGCTGCATGCGTGTCGACACTGCAAGCAGCCGCGCCTGCACGACGTCCAGCATGCTCGGCGCCATGAGCAGTCTGGTGCCTTGCGTGTAGTAGTTGCCCTCGCAAAACGTGTCCACCCTGCCCGTGTCGTCGTTGCGGACCTTGCGCTGCCGCTGTATGAGCCATGGCTGCCCCTCGGCCTTCGGCTCGCCTGCCACTATGAACTGCAGTCCGTCGTGGTACTTGCGCAGCTCGGCTTCGTAGGATGCTCGTTCTTCGAGGACTCGCTGGCCAGCGGGGTGCCCCGCCATGTTCTGGAAGACAGCCATGTTGTTGCTCTCCGCTTCAAACCACGGCGAGTTCATGAGATGGAAGATGGCATTGTTCCCGCTTTCGATATGCGCCAGCGGCATGTGCGGGTCCCAGAACTCCTGCTCATCGAGGGGCGGGATTTGGACAGGCATCTTGGCGTATCTATGCTGGGGTTGTGTGGTGTTGAAGAGAGAGGGCCGTCTTTGAACTGTGGGGAAAGAAGCTCAGCGTCCAAGCTCCACCGAGGCAGCTGAGGCACCTCCGTCGTCTCGCCGCAACTTTCCCACGCACTCACTCACTCACTCACTCACTCACTCACTTCCTTACACACAACTCTACCATGGACCTGCTACAGACGGTGCGCAAGGAAGGCAGCCGGTAAGCAATACTTTCAAGAATCTTTGTATGAAAATGCTGACATGCCTACAGTGGCGGCCGCGCCGAGTTCAAGTGGGAAGACGTCAAGAACGATGCGCAGCGCGAAAACTACCTGGGCCACTCGCTCATGGCGCCAGTGGGGCGCTGGCAGCAGAACAAGGACCTCACCTGGTACGCGAAAGGCGACGCTGAATCGAAAGAAGCCGAGGCAGCGCGCATCAAGGAGGAGAAGCGCAAGCTGAAGGAGGCAGAAGAAGACGCCATGCTCGCGGCCATGGGCTTGCCGGTGCCGGTACGGAACAACGCCAACTTGACACCACTGGGCGAAAGAGCACACGAGGCGGACGTCAAGGAGGCCATCGAAGAGAAAGCAAAGGATGGCGACGGCGAAGACAGGGCGAAGAGGAGAGAGAAGAAGGACCGCTCGCGGCGACACAGAGACGATGGCGATCGTGAGAGGCGGAGGAGACACCGCTCGAGGAGCCGCTCACGAGATCGAGATCACCGTCACAGGCACCGCGATCGCTCAGGGTCTCGCGACAGGCGGAGAGATGGTGACCGTGAGCGCGACAGGAAGAGGCACCACCGCTCACGGAGCCGCGAACATAGACGACGGGACGATCGCGCCGAGCCTCGACGAGAGCGCAGGCCGGATGAGGAGCGCTCTCGATCACGGTCACGCTCAAGAGACCGCCGTCGCCGCCACGATTCACGAAGCAGGTCTCCATACAAGGCTGAGAGGAGGCGGGATTAGGCGCCGCGGTCGTGGAACACACAAACATCCTTCGCCCGGTAGTGTCATGCGGATGAGAACACCGAATTGCAATCATCCGGACATCTATTCACCTCTATGTCATCAATGCTCTTGCCTTGGGGGGCTGGGCTCTTCCTGCACAAACTCCACTGATCCCGCTCTGGAACCTCACACTGAGGGGTCTCAATGTCCTTGATCCGACTGCGAATATAAGTCTTATACTGACCTATCCCATTCAAAGAGATTCGGTATTGCCGAATGTACCAATGTTGAAGCGTTGTTGCTTTCCTTTGCGAAAAGCTTCCGACGATCCGGCAGTTTTTGACCATCCTCTGGAATCTGGCGCTGATGAGAAGGGCCGCATTGATAGTCCGCGCAAGGCTTCGCAATTTCTGGATCAGCTCACCCTTTACACCTGGGACATGAGCAAACCGTATCCTGAACATCAGATGCATGCTCTTGTTGCCCAACAGCCTTCACTTTGCTGTCTTTGTTTGAACGTTGCCAACCCCGCTATTACTACCGACATATTCGACATTTCAGAAACTTTTCCAAGACGACTTATTCAGAGCTCGTTAGAGTAGCTGCGGCTAATTTCAGCCCCTCACTCTCCACGAACGTGCAAGGCTCGTAGCGATCTGCCCTGCACTCAGTGCCTTTGATAAGCAGTTGGCCAATGTGAGCAGAGCAAGCAGTCTGTTTCCCTGAACCCATTCGTTCCTGGTCTCTGGTTGGTGACTTTCTTTCGGTCATTATTCCCAAGTTTGCGATGTGTGCGGTCATGGACCATGGGTCCCACGCTTGGTACCAATCACTGTCTAAACCACAAGATGGGCCCAGCTGAGAAGACCAATAATCACATCCACGAAATCTTACATCTGGTCTCAAAGAATGACTCTGCGTAAGACTCCAGCGAATGTATGTCTGCAATCAGAGGACCAGGTCACATCCTGATTCCCCTTGTTGGTTCAAGTATCTGGAACCACGGTACAGCTGTAGAGCAAATCCAGGCAAACCATATAAAGCACACTGAATCTGATGACTCAACATCCTCTGAGCATCCATTGCTGCCCTTTTTGAAACACCTCTGAAGAACAGAAAATTCTCAAGATGACAAGTCAGTTCAACCCGGGCGATGCGTGCCGATCTGAACTCAAGAGCACTTCCCTAGAAGCACCTCCAGAGACATCAAAGGGCTCGAACTCCGCCTATGCGCATCCTGAGAAGGTCTTGTCACTGGAAGAGCTTTACGAGGTGAGATTCTTGACAAGTTTCCTCTTTTGGACAAAGACCATCGATTCCGATAGTGGAGAAACGAAGCAAGTAGAAGGAGGCAATGGAGATAAAATCACGAGCGACGTTCTGACCGCCTTGACGCATGTGTTCGTCAGAAAAGATGAGCTTGTAGCGCTCACAACTAAGGATGCCCTGAATATTCGAGCATGCTTTGGGGAGTATGACGATTACGCTGAGTCTGACGCCAAAGACGACGACGACGATCTAAACGACGGTGCAGAGCTTGAGAGCCTTCAAGCAGATGATGGCAGCAAGGAAGCAGCACTGATCGCTTCGACTAACGTGCGAGAGGTGGACCGCTTTCACCTGGAAATCTCGAGATTTACATATCCCCCCTGGATATCGAGATACTCCCGAGCATCTCTAAGATCGCGGAAGTCGACTCTATGACCACATGGTTACTCAGCAGAACCACCGATTGTTTGAACAGTGACCATCCGAAAACAGACATCACGTTCCAGGAGCACATCGGAAACGTTATGACTCTCATCAAAGATATCCATGAGTCTGAGGAAGCAGGTCGGCCCGACACGTACAAAAGGCTTCGGGACTACGTCCTGTTGAATTCATGTTCAAAGATTCACAAACGAATCAGGCTCGGAACAGAAGACCGCAATCTGTTCAAATACACGACTTTGACTGGTACGAAAGTCAAAGCTGCCAGCCGGGGAACAACTCCGACCTTTGCCAAGTGCCTTGAATACATTCCTAAGCGCGAGCGGGATGAGGTTTGCCGAGCGCTCACTGAAACGGAGCTTCTGATTCTCATAAATGTTGTCCATGCGCTCAAGGCCGTAGAGAGAGACAAGGTTCACGCCGCGGACTTGTGTAGGGCAACTACTTGGAAAGATGCCCAAGCCAACCACGAGAGCGAAGTTCTGGATGACGTGACCATCGTTGCGAACCGTCTTGCATCACTGAAGAGGCATGAAGAGTTTCGATTCGATGCTGAGTTCATGGTCCTTTTCCAGTCGGTAATTGCTGGAGTTGTGATGAACGTTCGCCACTCATTCGAAGACTTGATATTCTGGAAGAAGCATACTCAGCTGAACCACCAGAGAGCCCTTGTGGAGGAGAGTCTCGAGAACGACGATTTTACTACAATGTCCAACGATCTCATACTAGCCGTCGATATGTTGGTTGATCGCGCAGGTGAGTGGCTGCGTGTGCTTCACACATTGACTCAGACACTGCGGCCGTTCGCAAAGACCAATTTTCGATGTCTTCGCGAGTTCTATGACTTGAAGAATTCTATGCCCGGCGAGCAGAAGGTACAGAAGCAATCGCCGCCCAGACCAGGGCCATCAGTAGAGCCATCAACCCTCGTACACCAACGACGCCGAGTAAGACAGGAGCTCCCCAAGACGCCTCACCGCTTGTTGAAATGATGGAAAGCTCTCCAGCACCAGAAGGGTTTCAGCCACCGGGTTCAGAGGGTACCGACGACCTTGCCGAGGCCATCGACAAAATGGAGGTCGACGAGAAGGACAGGCACGAGTCAGATGACGCGCCAGAGATAGGACATAACTTATGGGAGGATACTACTCTCGTGTGGCTTGATCTCACCTGCTTGCATCTGTCAAGCATCGCCACTTTTGGGCAAGGATTCACCCAGTCCATACGACAAGCGAGTGAGCGAGATCATGCTACACGCTAAGGTGAGCCTTGTGAAGGCTACGATGCCATTCAAAGACGAGCAGCTATTCATCAAGAAGTTCCTCGATGACTTCGTTATGCCGACTGGCAAGGAACTCACCCCAGAACAAATCGACAAGATCGTCAAATGGACCAAAGTCCACGGTCGCGGTTTGTCATACAGACATTTGAATCCTGCCAGCGAGATGAAGATGTTCACAGGCACGTACCACTGTGAGACTGTCATGTTGGTGCTGTTTCTTCTTGAGATGTTTTGGGACGAGATCGTCGATCCAGAACCAAACCTCGATTCCGAGGACCCTTCGTACGTACTCAACGACTCAAGTAAACTCCATCTTAAGCTTCCACCGAGGCGGGTCACATCAGCCTTCAAAGACGCTCTTGACGTGCTGCAGGTTTCGAAGAGATGTTGTCCAGCCTGCAACGCCCTCGTTTCACACATTCTTAACAACTACAAGGCAGCCATGATCTACCCAGGCAATCATACGCAATGGCATCCAGTGGCGCTGCCATCATTCACCGAGGCCGGAGCTGGTCGGGCAGCCATTTCCGCAGCAAAGCGTGCGCTCCAGACCCGGTTCGGTAAGATCTTAAGGGAAACACAGAGCAGGAGCATTTCAGCGAAAAGGTATACATCTCCCGCATCGCTCACGAATAATATCGCTTTTAGCAAGCACTCGGTCGACACCACGAAGTACACCCCAGCTAAGCGTAAACGCGTTGTGTCTCTTGAGTCGACCGAACTTTATCCTTCAATCAAGACAATAGAAGAATCAGCTGACACACCTAAGATTGACACAACTTCGAAAAAGTCGGAAAATCAGATCGAGGAAGAGCGAGCCCAAGAGACAAAGCGACTGAAGAGATGGAAGATAAGGCAAGGAAGGAGCGCGAAGCGGCAGCGAAAATAGAAGCTGATACAGATGCAAAGATGGAGGATACAGCATAGCCGTTGAAGGCTACATTGAAAGAGCCAGACATAGTATCGTAACCTTCGAAGCTCGCAGCTCTCCCACCACAAACGCCAAGTTATTCGAGAGCGTCTAGAGGTCTTCAGGAGCCAGAGTCTCAGAAATACGATCTAACGTAAGTCCGCCGTCGTTCAATCGAGCGCGCTAGGTCATCTCAAATAAGGTTATCATATGGATTTGTCTTTCGCGTATTCCTTGTTCCCTACCTCCTTCTTGTTTTCTCACGTCTCTTCTGTTTCTGATCGTTGCTTGGTCCTCTGGTGGCTTTCCGAAATTCTCCTCTGGATGCGCTGCGTTGGGCGTCGTTTGTTGCGGTCCTTCTGCTCGCTGGTTCTGCTTTCCATGTATTTCTTATTTGCGAGTTCCTCCTTCCATAGATTTCGTTCTGCAGTATTCCTTCAATAGGTTGCTTCACATCATTGGATTCCATACACTGCACTACTGAAACGTAAGTAGCTCTGACAATGGCAGCTAGAGCCACAGGGCCAAACAGAGTGGCAACGACAAGACCGCATCCTCGAGCTTCCGGGCAGCCATCTGGCATCCATGAAAACCGTAGGCTGCGACTACCATAGCAGATTCTTGCAACCGCCAGCGCATCTATTGCCTTGCGAGACATCTGACTGCCTCCATGTCTCTGGACTCTAACCTCTATTTTTGCTAGCTAGGCCCTGCGCTGTACTGTCTTCTGTCAAGTGGCTGCTCGAAGGCTCATACGTGCGGGAAACAACACTTGCAAGCAGTATGTCGCAACACATGCGATCGAGTTGGCAGTATACCATACTCCACCTGCTCAGGTTGACTGACACGCTGACATAGCCTTCGGTACACAAGTCAGAGTCCTCTGCTGCGACACCCCACCCAGATCGACAGTCGGTGAGTGTCATTCCCAACGGCTACCGGAAGCATCCTGGAGGCTCTGCTACATGCAAGCGTTCACCGTCTGAGCGAGTAATGATCACCGACAAGGGCGGCAGATTGACAAGAGTCCAGAATCTCCGATCATCGCATCTATCAGCCTTGCAAATGAGGCATTGACATTGGAAATTGAGATGAACATGACAGGCCGGCATGTCGCCAGGATGTCGCTGACATTTCGGGCGCGCAGGTGCCGAGGCGCTTGAATGGCATCTCCCGGAGACCGCGTGCACAAGTCTCCACGCGTTGTGCAACACCAAGAACACAGCACTCTGGGCTCTCCGCAGGGTGCGCCTCACGGCGTCGTGCAGGCGCTTTGTTGTGTACGGTGCGTCGCGCATCCGGGCCCTATTTCTGTCGCTCAGCTCGTGTTCGATGTGACGGCGCGAGGCTTCATTGATTTGGCAGGAGCTATCGAATCAGGTACGCTTGTCCTGCGAAATGTAATGTTGCGCATGGGCCTCGGTTGGCTGATGCTCTCATTTCCGCAGCCGCTGGGGTCTTCGTCAGGGGTGGCAGGCCCATCCTCCTCACTCCAGACAGGCAAATCCCATCTTCCTTCGGGTATTTTCGTCTGAAAATCGGACCCTGAGTAGGCTATCAGGATCAATGATTTGCTGGTAGATCATGAGAGTCGGGATGATATCACACGGTGTCACATAATTGATAGGTTGCAAATTGGGATCGTAATTCGTGAATAGTCAATTGCAGCGTAATGCTGCCCCTAAGGTGAACAAGAAACGTACAACCAACGTACGATACAAGAGAAGAAGTGAAATTTGTCCAGCGCGTGCTATGCGAGCTTTTCTCCAAGCCAAGATGATGCCTCCAACTCCCCAGAAATCTCATCTCCATGATGCGTGAATCGTTTAAGCAAGATCGCAGCACCAGATACCAGCGTGCAGAGCACAACCGATCTTGGAGTAGTTGTCAGAGGTAAGGATCTCAGCGTGACCGGTCTGGCCGTTGTAGGCCCAGCCCTCAGACTGGCTGGAGCAGACACCGTCAAGACCGGGGAGAGTGGGGATCTCGCAGAGCCAGCCGCCAACGAAAACGTGCTCGAAGTCATCAGCATTGCCGGGGGCAAGGACCTGGCCGTAAGAGCCGGGGTTGAGCTTGTGGACCATCTGGCCGTTGGAGGAGACAACGGTGTCCATGGCGTTGGACTGGAGCTTAGCGTCGTTGGCAAGAGGCTTCAGGCCCATCTTCGCGCGCCATGTGTCGACGACGGCCTGGTAGCCGGAGGCAGTGGAAGAAGGGGCAGGGGCAGGGGCGGCAGAGGTGGCAGGAGCCTCGGTGCTGGCGGGAGCAGGAGCCTCGGTGCTGGTGGGAGCAGGAGCCTCAGAGTACTGCTCGTAGACGACGGTGCTGGTAGGAGCAGCGGGAGCAGGGGCGGCAGAGTACTCCTCGTAGACAACGGTGGTCACAGCAGGAGCCTGATAGACGGGAGTCGAAGCCTTGGTGGGCTTAGCGGGCTGCGCCGCGCCCTCGGTGTAGTAGACAGTGTGAACGACAGTCTCGTAAACGACGTGAATGTTCTGAACCTCCTTGTACTCGGGCCTGGAGGCCTCATAGTGGGGGGCTGCGAGAGCAGAGCCGGCAAGGGCGAGGATGGCAGTGGAGGCGCGCATTTTGATAGTGGTAGGTTGTTGAGGTGATAGTAAATTGACTGAGTGGACTGGTCGGGTTGACGAAGTGGTTTTCTGGATTGTTTGTTGAGTGAATGTGGATGCCGAAAGGCGTAGTGAGCGTGGTGTCAAAGAGTGACTGGAATGAGTGTATTCGTCGATAACCTGGAAGTCGCAGACCTGAACTATAAGATACAGCGGGAGGAGATCACATACTTTATACGCACATCGCGCTAAGACCGTGCCGCGCTTGTGCGAGATGAATGCGAGCGCCACGGCCCCAGTCTCCGCAGATGCTCCTGTGCCTGGCCCTAACAACCTTTGCCGAGAACTTCTAACCCCACCGAGTCCGTAGTAACTAGATTGGGTCCTTTCATTTCATTTCCTGCGGCTTGACGTTTGTTGTCTTTGGCCTTGTTGTGCGCCTGACCATCTTGATTGTTTTAAAGTCCAACTCTTTGTCAGACCGGACTGGACTGCGACTTCTGACACAGTAGATTGTCTGACAAGTTGAACACAACAATGACATTCTGTTCCCTGCGTCTGTTGGCGCTTCAAATTGTTGCCTCGTTGACAAAGCCGGACCTGACGGGCGTCAGGGGTAACAGCGGACGATCATGGGCTTGCGCAGGGGTAGATGCACAAATGGCGTTCACAAAATGCGTGGTTCAGGAAGCCTAGACGAGACGCTAACTTTGAGAAGGAAAGTCCTCGTGAATTTACCTCTTTTGTGTTTCTCTCATTGGTCATTTGCACGGCTTTCGTGGTTCGGACAGGGCCGCGTTTCAGATTGACACCTAGCGTGGGCCTTATCCCGTTGATGACCGCTTGTGCAAACGTGCACAACAGTTCGATTCAGCAACTCTTGGTTTCAGCCTGGATGTTCAACACCTGTGGCTCTGCAGGCTCGGCAGGTGGCGGAGATGATTCTCAAGTCTGTGCGAAAATGTCAGAGAAGTTCGAGACTCACAATCGAGCCTTTCAAGGTGGATCCACGATGTAATTGCGCACGGGACGGACAGGCACGATGAAACGTCGAAACTCGAGCTTCGAAGATCCTGTTGGTAACGTCGGCCGGGGAAGCTGGGATATGTTTCGTGGCAGTCCGTCCTGGCGGTCTGCAGCCATGGCATCCGAGCCAGAAGAAGACAGCAAATTCGAAACAACACCGCAGCGCTTCATGACACTCCGCTGAGTGAGCCGTTGTGTCACCATCCATCTCTTAGCGGTAAGTCAACACGTGGTCTGGCAGCTGTCGCCCACTGAAAGTCGTCCTGTGCTGTGCAACGGATGCCGGTGTCAACATTGATGACCTGAGAGTTTCGATAACCACGTAATACGTCATCTCCCGACCTGTGAGGCCTGGGATGCGGCGAATTACCACCTGGCGATATTGAGGGGCAGAGCAAGGTCTGCATGGACTACTACAGAAGTTTAATCTTGCTACCCGCTGTCGCACGAATTTGTTTATTCAGACCTCATCTCCTACGAGATGAAGCACCGGATTCTGACCGCGCCTGAGGCAGGAAGAGAACTCGAATTGAAATCTGTTGAATACTCCTGATATTTTGGAAGGTGATTCGCATAGCAGTATTCATACATGTCGGCTCCCCGACTGCGGTAGAGCTGAGCCGTCACCGGAAAACTTGCTTTGATGTTAAACGCGTCTTCTGCGATCTCGCCGACTGTCTCGTCGACGAACCTATCACAATGTTTCTTTACGTTGACTTTTCGTAGTACTTTCGTCTGATTTGATCGATGTTCTCGGAGGAAGTACGCAATGCTGCGGGATTGTCCAAGGTGTCTTTCTCGAACGGCTTCCCTTCAACGGCTTGTGAGCTTCTTCTCAGTCTTGAGTCTCGACTCTGAATCTTAATACGAACGCGATCGTCATTCTGTCGATCAACGGTGAGTCGAGACGCCATGGCCGTACAGTCACAACCTTGGAAGTGTGGAGGATAAGATTCCTATCGATTAGATTGGACCTGCAGTAGTGCATCCTCAGGCTCGGCAACGCCTACCGACGATCGCCCTCCAGCCCATCACCGTTAACGGTTTCTCAGAACGCCTCCGGCTGGGGCTGCTGGATCCACCACAGTCGTGACCAAAAATCCAGGCGATTCGGTTCCTGCATGCAAAGTCTTCACACAGTCGGCTTTACGCGCGTCCACCCTGCACCATGACGGAATCTCGCCGGGCCTTTCGACAACAGCCGTAGCGCCTGCGCAAGGAGGACTTCGACTCGTAGGCTGTTCACACCCGCAGCTCCAAAATTCCACGTCACCGAAGGAGGCCGTCAATCGACTTGGACACGTTGGGCAGGTCTCAACCCAACGTTCGGCGTCTGCAACAAGCTTTCGTGTCCTGGAGCGGCTGGTTTAGAGCGGACTGACTAGGGGAAGATGACGGTTTCCTGCTAAAAGCCTGGTGTCGATAACAGCTTGTCTTCCACAGCGAGCGGCATTGTCAAGTGGTGTTTTTGGAAACACTCCAAAATCTCCCAGGATTCGTATCGAGCCGCTGCAAAGTCGTGTCGTGTGGGGACACCCGTGGATAACACGCGCGCGCGTCAACAGGAAGCTGTTCACACCACTGCACGTCTCTTGCGCCCTCGATTGTGATGAATTATTTGTCGCATATTCGACAGCTAGCCAGGGATGTTGCAGTGTGAGATGAGATGTAGTTGCTTTTGGCATGAGGCACGTTGTGGCCTGATTTGCAGCGGGTGCGTGCTTCTAGCAAGGCGCCTTGGCAATCATGCTTCGAGGCACTGCAGGCTCAACATCAACACAACATCGACATTGCTGCCATCCCTCAAGTCTGGTATGGCTTATGCTGACTACGCTCTGGCTGCCGTTGGCCTGCTCCCATGATCTCGTTATCTGGGATCGGAAGGGTTCTGGGGTCTGCTAACTACATTCACAGAAACATCACGGCGCCCACGTTTCAACCCCACACAGCAGCGAATACCTTCGAGATGGTCATTGGCTTAGTCTGACCATTCAAGCATCATCATGGTGGGCTCCACGATAACACCGAGCCAAGCTGATGTTCTAGACATGCAGGTCTCACCATCTGCGGCTTCCACGTTCCGTCCACGCAGACACTACCGGACATAGCCATCAGCCATGACGCACGCAATTTTGGTGCAGTTCCAAGCATCAAAGAGTTCGGCAGACGACAGAGAGCACCAAGGCGCGTTTGGTGTCGATGGTATGTGTCCTATTCGCGGTTCCTCTGTCTTTCACGTTCTCTTTGTCTTGTCTTCTCTATTACTCAGCACGTGATTCTATTTCAAAAAGCAGCAAAGGTTTTGAAGGGACCCCACTAGTGGAATAATCTGAGCCATCGTCTTTGACGGTCCTGACAATGTTTGCGGTGAGTCTTTTCCGCCTCCACCATGGGCAGCCATTTGTCTGCAGAAAATTTCAAGCTCGTAAAATGTTTGCAGTGGCGCGCAAAACCTGCCATTCGTGAATGCGACAAGGTCTCCACAACACCACAGCATGGGAAGCCAATGACTTGCATGCTCATTTCGGAAGCAACCGCAGAACATCCGCTCCAGTATCGCTGGCCACTCAGAGTTCGAGAATATAGGTATGCAGAGACAGCCCTAAGACCGCGCCGAGTAGCACTCGCACTGCTGCACCTCTGGCCGGACAAAGCCTGGCTGCCTTTGTTGTCGATTTTGCCGCGTCTCCATGTGCGGCCGTCAGCCGAACAAGAAGAAACGGCTTGGTAGTCTTCCAGACTTAATAAAAGGCATGGACTGCCTCCTTCCCTCCAGTCCCCAACGCGCAGAGTCTTTGACAGACACACACTCCTTGTCCTTTTGAGGTTTCGACTTCGACACAGTCATTTCTTGACATCTTTACACTCCCTTATCGTTGGTTCTAAGTTCGGAGTTCGACTTCATTCATTGAGCATCGATCTCTGCCTTCCAAAATCGATCACACTACGATCATTGAACACCCCACAATCCCTCATTTGTAAACCTTGAAAATGCTGGCCAAGACTCTCTTCCTCGCCACCGCCCTGCAAGCCGGTCTTGCGACTGCTTTGGGCAACGCAATCATGAGCAACCGCTGCAACTACGACATCTGGCTTTGGAGTATCGACCAGGGCTACTCCTCTGGTCCAATCCATATCCCTGCTCGCTCTAAGCACACCGAGGCTATTCGTAGCGCTTGCAATGGCTGTGGCTCCTCCCTCAAGATCAGCAAGACTGATCAGCTTCTTGGTGGTCAGCAGACCCAGTTTGAGTACAGCATTGCCGATGGCAACATCTGGTACGACATCTCCTTTGTCGACTGCGCGAACGGCGAGGATGCAAGCTCCTGCCCCGGTCACGACGAGGGTCTTTCGATGGATGGCTCCACCTCCGCGTGTGGAAGTCTCAACTGCGCTGCGGGAAGCTACTGCCCTACGCAGATCTACTACGTCGATTTCCCGATGCAGAAGCTAGGTCTTGAGGACCCAGTGTTCACCTGCCCTGGTCAGGGTACTGATATGGACATCTACATGGACGTCTGCAGCGGCGAGGCTTCTTTGAAGCGCAGCATCGCTGGCAGGGTTGCCATTGACGACCGCGCCTAGACGGCGACCATGCCTTGAAGGCACCGAAAGATTATTATTTGACTTCTCTGTACATCCTTGCCGCCGGTGTCTTCTTCATTCGATACGCTGTGCGCACCAGGTCTGCTAGATAGACTCATGTCGTAACGAATTCAAGACCATCCTTCAAAATCGGTTCCAATCAGATTTAGAGCGTAAATGCAAACATTGTGATGCTCATGAGAAAGTAGGTCAGGGCTGCATCGAGCCTCCTGGCCGCGGAAGAACCTGAATTCCTGGTCGTGGGGACGGCACTTGCTGGCTGGGTGTTAGTAGCCGTTCCCCGGGGACCGGCACTGGTACTACTGATAGTGGCCCACTCTGTGAGAGCCTGCATGTCGCCCGCAGCTGGTAACGTGGTCGATTTGTCGCCGACGAATAGCACCATCTGCCCGCCGCTAGTCGTGATGGAAATCGGAGTACCGCCGATGGTCACCGGCTGCCCAGGCGCGAGTGTCTGGCCCGCAAGGATGTACTTAGTGGTTCCGCTAAATACAGAAGTCGCAATACTGAGCCGTTCAGGTTTTTCATCAGCAACTGTCCGAACCTCGCCTGCAGTGGGTTTTGGAAGTGTTGTCGTTAGATCTCCGGCATGCAGGACAGTCGACCCAG
This sequence comes from Phoma herbarum, assembly GCA_001599375.1. Lineage (NCBI taxonomy): Eukaryota > Fungi > Ascomycota > Dothideomycetes > Pleosporales > Didymellaceae > Phoma > Phoma herbarum. The sequence goes on along the minus strand of BCGR01000011.1, from coordinate 1,110,861 downwards.
CTACGTCTATAGTGACGTCGAATACAACGTTATCGATCGTGATTGGACTGCCTACACTGAGCGTGGAAGATCCAATAGCGACTTGGAACTCGACATGCCCAGTCGTTGTTACCAAGCCGTCTGGCAGGGTCACAGTCGTTTCACGTGTAACAGCAACGGGCCGGACTGCTACTCCATCATGAGTAATGACAGGAGGCGGTGGGTAGTCGGTAATGGTCTTGCTAGGTACATTCGTCACTTGCGCTGGTGCTGCTGTCCGCGATGGCTGTAGATTCTTTGTCCACGGGTCGTCAGTCACCTCGACGGTCTTATATCTGCTGGTCTGGGGCGACAAGTCCCGATGACCGGTCTGCTCCCAGCCAGTCGCAGAGCTTTCCCAGTGTGCAGCTTCTGAAGTCGTGCCTCCAAAGTCTGTTGCAGAGCTTTCGTGGTGCACCGTTGATGTCGGCTCATCCCAACCAGAAGCAGTGTCTTCATAGTGCACGGTCGGAATGGCCCAAGCTCGTGAGGTTGTAGTTATGAGAGTCTGGATGATGGTGCCAATATCGATGGGCGTAGCTGAGGCAGTCGACTCTTGGCTCTGGATGATAGTCGGCGTTGTCAGATCGAAGTCACTGACAGTCGCGTCAACGCGAACTCTGCTGTCGCTTCCGGCCATACTTGTCTCCCACTCATATGCGCTGCTCTCGCCATGGACTTTTGGTCTCCAGGTAGTAGTTACGGTTGTGGCTGCAGCCGTCTCGGCCGTTGTGTTAGGCTGCGCTTTGGCGTCTGATCAGCACATAGCTGCGTAGCAGGTGTGGGAGATACCCTTAGACACTTACCTGCATCACGATTCATGAAAGCAGAGACAGTTCCAGCAAGAGTAAGGATCCTGAGCACGCCTGAGACAGCCATGATGGCCATGTAAGAGATGGTGCAAGACAGATGCACCAATCCACAGAACAGCTGAAGGCCAGGAAAGTGACAACGCAAAAGAGACATCTACAAATGCAGTTCTGGGTCGCAATCTAATTTATCGAGCTTGGCTCAGCCTGCCGGCGTAGAGCCTGATCCAGGTAAAGGCTTATGTGCACGGTCCATTCCCGAATCCTTCACAATGCACAGCGCAACCTTATCGTGAGCTTGAAAAGCGACAACACGCTTCGTAATTGACGAGAACGACTAGTAGAAGTGGGGAAGAACTGGCGGGGAAAAGCGCGAGTCAATCTTCAATCCTTTCACGATCGAGTAGGGGTAGCAGCGTGAAGATTGCAGGGAAAACCAGCGCATCATCCGAGTTGCTCAGAAAGGAAGGTTGCACGCACGTCCGGCGACACCGTCACAATCGTGCTCCCGTGCCGTACTGCCTGCGTGGAGTGGCACCGGACTTTTGCAAATTTCAGCAGCATGACTATCTGAGACGATCGCAATGGCCGACGTGTGTAAATGAAGGGATGAGGGAAGGTGATAGTAATGCTGCCACTCATGTCTCCTCCCCCGCATGGACAGACGCGACAAAACGGGCCAGAGCCACCTACTGCGACACATCGTCCAATGACACGCATCACAAAAAGAGCACCGACAGAGACGTCCGCATCAATGTTACCATGTAGAACCGTTTGAAACGTGCAGATTATTTAACTGGGCTGGACCTAATTATGAAGCTTCGACTTGGGGAAACCGGACCTCCATCCTAAGGAGCACACATGGCCAAGCCCTCATCTGCACCTCGACATCATAACGAAGTGCGCGTCTTCTATATCATGCCTGCGTAGATGCACATAGTCAGCATCCTCCTTGAGCACATTGTCAGGTTTGCCTGCAGACTTGAGAGGTGCGACTGCACTGCAGGTGAGCGAGGTGTCTGAATCAGGCCGATGCGTATCGCGTTCCCCAGAAACAGTGCGTGATCGCTGACGTTGTCTCCGACATCCTGGCCAGGGAACAAGAAAGAAGATTTGCTTCGTCGTATGGTCCGCGGTCTCGGAAGCCCTGGCAAAGGAGTATTATTCTCTCCAAGGTGCTCCACTTGCCATTTCCAGCTCCGAGCGCCATCCACGAATATTGACGGATTTGATCAGAGCACGAGAGACGAGGATTCGCACATGGTTCGCTCGAAGAGATGGAGCGGCGCGTACGATGGCGCATTAGCGTTGATGTGAAATCTGTACAAAGTAAGGTTTGCAGGAGCTGTCGTCTTTTTACACACTAAAGCCAAGTCGTGGAGATCAGGGCGGTCAAGGCGAGCGGTAGACCAGTCGAGAAATTCGTTTGGCAGGGCCTGCATGCCCTTCTCTATATCATTTGCCACAAAGAAGAAAACACATGCGTCGAGCGACCAAGCATTTACGGTCGTGTTGCTGAATGTTGCTCCCAGTAGGTGAGTAGTCGCAGCTGCAGCAAACGAATTAATACACGAAAAAAGAGCTGCCCGATGCGTAGCACAATCTTTGGTGGTCTCGGCTCCTGCAGCTTGGAGAATCTACTCGGAGATGGACGCGAAGGGAAAGAGCACAAAAAACATCATGCGCTGAGCCACATGTGGCAACCACCAGAGGCTCAGATATAACAACTTCAATACATACTGGAAAGTTGACCCTCCCTGTCTCTGTAGAAGGATCTAACATGTTTTTCTCATCCATTGTCCTATCAACATCACTGCCTACTATCCTCGTACCCAACATCCTCCCAATCCTCCTTGATCATTTCTGCACCTTTCTCCGCGATCATGTAGATCGAGGCTAGAATGTTGGCGTCTGGCAATACAGGTACAATACTACAGTCAATGACCCTCAGTGCATCCACGCCGTATACCTGTAACCTTGGGTTGACTACCCCACCATCTTCAAGCGGTAACATCTGGTTAGTACCAGTTGCATGCCAGTTGGGAATAGTGCTCGCTTTGATATACTCAAGAATCGCCTCATCGTCGTCATCTGCGACAGCCGGACCAGGACTGACTTCGCCGCTGAACTCCCCAATGGTGAACTGCTGGAGCGCAGGATGGCGAAGAATTTCACGGAGGAACTTGAACGATGCAATGCCAATAGCGCCGTCGGTAGGATCGGCGTAGTAATTCGAGTCCACGAGTGGCTTGTCTGACATACTCGCTGTGCGTAATGTTACGGTGCCACGAGACAGCTGAACCATGCTGGAGGCCGTTACTGAGATGTACGACTCGTTCGGAAGAGGCGCCCAGTAAGGTGTTGGAATCCATGGATACCAAACGGATTCGAACAGATACTCGATATGCGCTTGATTAGCGAGACCGGCATTGATGACGGCTGAAGCATTGATGTCGCGAAGTTGTTGCTCCGTGAGTCTCTGAAAACCGTTTGTGATACCAGAAGGTGCAGTGTATGGACCGGTCAGGTTGGTGTAGAACAGAGTTTGTGCTTCGCGCAAGTTCTCGGGCGAACTCGACATTTCAGTCGTGGAAGCATTGGGCTGGGCCCGTGCCATAATGCTAAAGACTGAATGGTCGTTCAGGTTCTGGCCGACGTTCTCATTGACTACGACCGGCTCAATGCCAACTTTCTCAAGCTCTGCAGCAGGTCCAATACCAGATACCATCAGTAGCTGAGGTGAGTGAAAAGCGCCCATGCTGACAATAACTTCATTCCTAGCTCTAGCCTGATTGACAAAGCCGGTGCGCTGGTCGATGTAGCTGACACCGAGAGCACGGGGTCTAGCTGTGGAGTTCAAGGATGTGGTGTTAGTTGCGGTAAGCGTGCTCATTACAATGCCTGTGACGGGAGCATCATGAAGAACTCTCAAATTCGTCCGGTTCCGGGCTTTCTGATAGAAACTGTCGTAGCTGCTGCTTCTTCGCAGCCTGCTGCTCACGGTGGCCGTCCCATGCTTAATGCCAACGCCATCGCCAGTGTTGAGGTCCTGGACGATGGGAATTCCCAATGTCTCGGAGCAAGCAAAGATGAAACCGTTCGTAGAAGGAGGGACGTAGCCCTGGAAGCCAAGTTCGAGCGGACCGCCTCCATAGGCGCTAGCATCGAATGTTTTGAAATCTTGGCTAAAGGCAGCAAGTTCATCAGTCGAATTTGGAGGATTCATCTTCGTGCTCTTGCGGAACAAGTCATACGTATCATTCCAGCTCCAGCCTGGGTTGCCAAGTTCGGCCCATTGATCGTATATGACCGAAGATCCACGAGCATAATACAATCCATTGGTGGTACTAGATCCGCCCAGCGCCCGTCCTCGAAGGTACTGCAGTGTGCGGTTATTTAAGTACCTTTGCGGCTGCGTGTCGATACTCCAATCGATCACGCTACCTTTGATGAACTGATTGCCGCCTGGCGACTCATACGCGCGTACTTGTTCCGGAAGCGGGCCAGCTTCCAATACAAGCACTGAGAACTCCCCGGATTCTGTCAGCCGATTCGCAAGTACTAGACCTGCCGTTCCCCCTCCCGCAATGACGAAGTCATACTCTTCATTGAATGATGGTTCTTCATCGGCGCCGTCGGACGGAGGGTTGTCCCCAGAGGATTGACGTTTCGCATGTTGAGAGTTGTGAAGGTTGTAATTTGGCCATGCGAAGACTGTGCTGAATAGCGCAGACAAGGTGAACAGAGCCCAGACGGACGCCCGACCTGCTGAGAACCTCGGCATGTTGAAGAACATGATGTCGCTTGGACGCCAGGATTAGATACAATGGGATTCGACTGATGCGGTGAAGAGAAGGGTTTGGGCTGAGCGATCGAAGCCCTTGAGTAGAGTGCAATGACTGGACTCAACTCTTTATACCACATCACACTTATAGGGACGTCAGCGTGGTCATTTGGTTGACCGCCAAGTCGTGTTGCCTAAGGACTGCGGTCTAAGGTACGCCGGAGGCTTACGGTCAGAGACAGGGAACGAGGAAGCGAGGTGCCTGCAAAGCGTCATCTTGAGGATGTGCGAACGTTTTCGTACTCTACAAGCCATGATATAAATATCCCGCTTCTTGTTCTTGTTCACTACGTTGCTTTGATAGCCAGCAACACAGTCCGCACCGAGCTCATGCAGACGGACCATCCGATCAATTCTTCCAATGGACGATGAGTTTGGACTGTGAGAATCAGTGCTCTCTGAATCCGACGAGGCTAACCACTGACGTGGTCACTGACGTGGCTCGAACTGATATCTGCAGAACAACACAGGCTGATGGTCCTGTTCTGTGTAGAGCGAACTTAGCCAATATCTGAAGGTGCTGGCCTCGAGCTAGAGCCATGGCAACGCCGTCATCCAAGCCTGCCCAGCCGAAGGACACGTAAGATCGCGGCTTTACGGCGATCGATAAATGGAACTAAGACTGCCCAGAAATATTTGGCCAAACCTTGTTCCCAAGCGAGAGTAGTGGAGAGCCTCGCCAATACGGCTGTGGAGGATGAGACGTCTGGCGAACTGCGGGGAAGCCGCACATCGCAAGCAACGACACGCACGCAAGAGCTTCCGACTCAAGAACGACTGCATATCGTCCCGTGGTATCCGGGAGTTGATCGAGCGCAGGTGTCCGGATATCCTTTGCGCGGTTGCGCGGAGGAGAAACGAGCAGGGGCATGCGTTTTTAAGGTTCGAAGGCACGTGTGTCACGACTCCACGAACATTTCCGTCACGAGTAACTACGACTCTCATCTTTGCATGCGCAAACCACAAAGAAATAACCCTCGCACCCTCGACCTCCCGCCATGGACGTGGAGAGTATCGTGGTCTTTTCCCACGCCACCAAGCCCGACATCTCAACGAACCCTTCTCCTTCGTACTGTCAAACCCTCTGCCTCGACCTTGCTGTAAGATGGAACGCCGGCTCAACCATGCAAGTTTACTGCCCGAATTTGGCGTCTTTCAATGGAGTTATGTAGATTACGAGGGGTCACGATCGGGCCTGGCACTGACACAGGCATCGTGCAGACAAGAGGATTCAGAGAGCACTTGCAGTCTGAGAACTCCTTCAACTGAGCGACGACATTGTCAGTGTAAATCGAACCTAAATCACTTGGTTACCGCACATTTGAGATCGCAGAGCCGTCGCTAAACAATGTTACTACGGGCGTCTAGCAAGGTGAAAAGGGTTCGACCACCCAGCCAGTCTTTCACCATTCTTCCATCGGTGGTTGAGAAAGCTACCGTGATGTCTCTGCGTCTACCTCAGACCTGGAAGAATTTCTCACACTCTCATCGACAACAAGCTCGGGTAGCATATACCCACTTTCGACCAAGATGAGCAATTCTCACGAAGCAGACACATCATCCTTCTACGATGCGGACTTGAGCTCTGATGCCGCGTCTTTAAACACTGCGACAAATAAATCGAAGCACTACGTTTTGCGAAGAAAAGACTCCACTAGCATCGAGACAGGGTCGAGTCCGAGTAGGCCATCACTCCCAATTACCAAGTCACGAACTCAATTCAGGGTACGTCCCTACCGCTCGTCTCCCAAGATCAACAGTCCCAATAGCCCTCGACGTTGGGGTAAGGCCAACTGGCGTCCGGGTGTATCATCGGTGCTGTTCTCTGCATCGGGACGACAGTATGGTTTAGGCGATCACCAACGCGGGTACCACTCCTACACCTACATTACTCATTTAAGCTATCCAGACTCAGTTCCTGACGAGCGGCGTGAATCCCGCAGGATGAGGATTCTGCGCCGCCTTAAGTGCTGGCAGGCATAAGATTAGGTTCACGTGATCCCAACGTTGTCCCCAGTCCGGCACTTGTACCATAGGTAGCCTTCACTTCACCATGGAAGTAACGATCAAGGCTCGATATGCTCACGTGGGCAGAGGCGATGATAACAAACGACGCGGAATCTGACACTCCATCGCTCTTACACCAACCTACAATTTAATTATCGTTAGCGCTATTGGCTTCGTTGTAATGTCCAAACGCAGCAGCCCCTCGCTTCACAACTATACTAGAGACGCAGAGGACTTCAGCTGCGCAGAATCAATCACAGCGGTTACTGCTTCCCAGACAGATATTACGTCGCCATCGCCTTCTTCTCATCGTTACCGAACGAGTTCTGCCATGGGTATGCTCAATGTGCAAGGTCCGAATGATGCCTCCCAGAATCCTAGAGAAAATGCTCTACATGTATACGAGCCCATGATGTATGGCGGTATCTACATCCAAGACGATATTGTGGGACAGTACCTTGCACAAAGGGACGCCCAGCGAGCCAGCATAGAAGCTCTCCAGGCTCCAATGTCACACTACGTCAGCGAGCCTGCGGGGTATTCAAGGCGAAGCCACCGATTTGAACTTTCTTGTGAGTCATACGCCAGCGGCAACGCTCAGCGGTGGTATCCTGACCCGGAGACTATTCGCCACCTCCACGCTCTACACCCCTTATTGCCCCACATATCACCCGAACGCAAGCTCAATGCTCTCAACGGCCTCGAGATAGATATCATCGATGGCACAACCAACCAAGTTCTTTATCGCGCTGCCCCGAAGAAACTGCTTGTTTTGTTTCTCGGCCGCGAGGTAGTCAAAAAGTTCATACGGACCTTCGCACGCGAAGACAATGAAGCATGGCGAGGTCTCCCAACCGAGCAAAAGCTCGTCCTCCCATCAAACGCCACAAGCGCCGCAGCGCTCAAGATCCTGCTGTCCTGGATGGTGCATGCCTGTAAATCCGCCACCATGCATTCCATGAGGCCGATCCGAATACCCAACAATCTCTTCGTCGCCTGCTCGCTCGCTCGAACCTTTGAGCTGTTCAGGCTGCATCGAGATGCGTATCGTCTGGACGTCGCAATCACGCAGCAATTCTCGTCAAAACGCCCGATCTTCGCGGTCGAGATCGAAACCATGTGGACGTGTCTGGGCCAAAACGATAAATATGTGTATGCTTGCATCAGGGCGCTCGGCCAGCGGATCAGTGGCCCGAGAGTGGCGGAGGATCTTCAGAGTCTGGCCGTGAGATGTCCAGGATTGTATGCGCGACTGAACGATTATGGGCTCAATGAGCTGTATAGGCCGCAGTTTGGTAGGGAGTGGTTCGGAAAGATGGACCGTCGGAGTGATGTGCTTTCCCAGGCTCGGCGAGGGAGCACAGGCGACGATACTGCTCCAGTGCCGCATGGCTTGCCTTCAAACGGTCGTCCGGGCGATACAGAGACCAGCAACTTGACACCACAAGGTGTGAGAACATTCAATCCCTCTGCGCCCTCATTTCGACCGGTTGGTTCATGGGACAATAGCTAGGTACTAGAATTTCGTCATCGTGTATTTGAATACACGCAAAGTCAGCTAGGCCTTCGCAAAATAGTTTGCCAGCGTGTTCTTCTGTGCGGGCATCTTCTTTGTTGGCGACGCCCCGACTTCTTTCTCGAGCTTCTTCTTCTTTGTCATGCTGTCATCCAGCCCCATAATCGCCTTGAGCTCATCCCACTCTTTCTTCCCCACAATGCCTCCACTAGCCTCCTTATGCCCCCTCGCAAAGCTCTGACCCAACCTCTCCCTCAACTCCGGTTGCTCCGCCACAATACCCTCAAGCCGCTTTATAATATCGACCTTCTCATCGCCCTCGCGTCCTCGCGCGACTTTCGCGATTCGGCACGAGAAGTTCACTTTGTCCGGGAGATAGCCCTCATTGGCGCACATCACGATCTCGAGCTTGTTCGACTTGAGGTGGCCCGCCCAGCGGGTTGCGATGACGGGGTGGATCTGCGCGGCCGACGAGATGGTGAGGACACAGATGGTCGCGTCGGCGGAGAATTTGGGCGCCGTGTGCGTGCACCGCTCTGTCTCGCGGCGCACTTCGAACGATGCTTCGTGCAGCTTCTCGGTTGCTTTGATGCTGTTTGGATCCCTGGCGGAAATGACGGCGTCCCAGGCGTCCTTTACATTGTACGCTGCGGAGCGGCGCGGCGCGTTGACCAGGCCGACCGCGTCGTTGATGGCTTTTTTGGGGAATCGCTTGAAGGTTGCGGTCATGTCGGGGAAGGGCGGTTCCCATTTCAATGTGGTTCCGAGATCGCCGTGCGTGCCCATGGCCGCGAGCCATGAGATCTTGTCGCTGAGATCGGGATGGAGAGGCAAGCAGATGTGGTAGATTAGGAGAGACGTGGTCGCTACGGGGGGACATTCGTGGGCAGTGACGTACTCTGCACCATCCGGGAAGCCTCCGTCTTCTGCAAAGTGGTGATCGACTATCAGACATGTGTGTGGTAGATCTAGTAGAGCAGGACTTCGCCTACTCCCTTGGTCCAATACAAAGACATAAGAGGGTGCAATCTCGGTCAGCGCTTCTTTAGTGGCATCATCATGTACGTTGGACCCTTTTGGTGGAAAGTACACAGATATCAGATCAGGTGAAAGACCCAGTGATGTGAGTGTGTGATGTAAGATTGCACCAGATGATAGACCATCCGCGTCTTTATCAGGCAGTATCACTACCGATCTCTGTGCTCCTGCACTGCTGGGTGTCAGCTGCGCAAAGTGGATGTCGTTCGTCATGGTTCGTACCATTCTTTGATAATGTCTCTAGCTCGTTCAATCTGCTCTTTCTGCGCCGGCCACACAATCTCGCCGGCATCGTTGCGCCGTTGTGCTGCTGTGTGGTACTCTGGAATCACAACTTTTTGTTTCTTTGCTGGGGTTGAAGTTGCGCTTTTGGCGGCTTTGCGCTTCAGTGGACTCGCCATTACCAAAGATGCATGCAACTGGCGCGATGTGAAAATGGAAGCTGATGGTGACCTGAACCGGTATTGCTGTGGTGACTTCTGTGAAATGCAAAGCTTCCCTAATTGACGAGTGAAAGATCGCATCGCCGTCATGAACGGCTGTGGAAGTGTTGTTAGCTCTCCAGATTGATGCTAGATCTATCCAAAGTCGATGACGTCGTATTCACACTAACCCTTTTCGTACCATGTCGCTGCGACGCGTCTTTTCGCGTTTACGTCTTCAAGATCCCATTTTGCTCCAGCCACGCCTCACACAACGTCGGCCATTTGCTGACTGGTAGCCCAACGGTATCGAGCGCAAAGCCGTGCGGCGCGTCTGCAAACACATGGAGCTCCACCTTGGCTCCGGTCTTTGTAATCCCTTCTGCAAGTCGATACGCGTTGATAACAGGGACAACAGGGTCGCTTCCCGAGTACACGATGAAAGTGGGTGGTGCTGTAGTTATCTGGACATCTGGCTGCACAACATCGTACAGTTCTTGCTTCTCTGCTGGTGGGAGCGCGGTTTTGTTGGGTACGATCGTCCTACCCTTCGCATTTGTCGAGATAGGTCCGTAACCAATGACAGCGAAGTCAATCTTGGGTATCGCAGCTGAGGACTCTGGCGATGTCCATGACTTCGGATAGTCGGCAAGCAGCGCAGCACCGAGATGACCGCCGGATGAGAGACCGCAAATGCCCAAGCCGTTTTTCGACAACCCTTCAGCAGCGATGATGTTTAGTGCTTGCCTTGCATCGTCCACTGGAGCTTGAGGCGCTGACCTTGCGTTTGGAAAGCGATGGACGAGAACGAAGGCGTTGAAACCAAGACTGTTCAGCCAGTTTGCTACCTGGATGCCCTCGCGTCCGACCATGAGCTCGACGTAACCCCCTCCACCTAGGATGAGGATTCCACGTCCGTTGGAAGACGACTTCGGCTTGTAGTGAAAGAGCCATGGCCGCTCAACGCTGTGGACGACAGCTTGATCGATGCCATGTGCGAGCGTTACATCGAATGCTCCCTCGATGCACTGGTCGCTCCACAGTGGCCAAGCGTTGTCAGCTGCGAAACGTTCCATGGTTGATGAGAGTCAGATGCTGCTGAGAAGTGCACTTGACTTGTTTGAAAGGGCAGATCGTTGGTCTATGTAGGTCAAGCAGCTCGCTGGCTATTGACCCGAGCCGTCGCGAGAGCACATATGTGGGGATGGTGGGGCGGAGGAATCTGCCTGACCCTCGATGTCGAACGCTCGGAACAATTGCATATTGAAAGGAAGTACAACGACGCATGAAAACTCATCCCTATTGGCTACATGGTCTCTCGAAGACTGTCATTAAGGAATCAGACATAGCTTGAAAATTCCGACTCTTGCGACTCACTTCCGTCGACGTTATTATCCCAACCCACGCGGACATGACTCCTGGCTGTAGTGGCGAGCTTCTCTATTGATAGTGTGGAACAGAGGTTGACTTGAGCATCTAGACCTGCGTGCAACAGCCAAAGGGCCACGTAGATAGTGTACCAACCTTCAACAGTACTATTGCGCATGACAAGACTTCCTCGCACTTGCAACCACATTTACTTCGAGGTTAGTGGAATTGAACAATCTGTAGGAGCAGATTGCTCTAGCGATTGAGCCTCCTCAGGGTGCTTGACGCTCGGTATGCACTGAATATCTCCACAGACAGCGCTGAGGCTCACCTATTTCATTCCCGAGCTTGGGCCCTGCTTGAGCTCAGTTTCAGTCTCGAAAACATCAAACCCAACCCATGGACCGTAGCTGTCGCGCTCTCTCCAGCGACGTACGCCGTTTCTTCCGAGCTCCAAGGCCTTAGCGACCGCAGTGATGAAGCAGACACACAATGTCTTCGAATGGAGACTCAGCACGCGGTAGGCTAGATGTTCAAGGGTCTCGCTGTAGTCCCCAGAGAGAGTGGATAGTGCTGGAGAGCACAGTGCGAGCAAAGAGTACATACGGTCCCTTAGATCTGCGCATTGGTTGGTAGTGCTGCATCTCAGCAAGGTGATGAGGTTCGCTTGAGGCCCTGAATTGAAGTTGCCGTTAAGATAATAGAGGTGTTGTCTCTCCGAGACTTCGTCTGAGGGTCGTGGACATGGCAGCCTGAGCGTGGTGGTCGCATTGTTACGGAGTGCCTCCACAGGCAGTCAAAGGGTATCTGTGACTATCTGGCTACGTGAAAGCTCTTCTGGAGGCTACGACGATTCTGCAACGGGGTGCATCTGTTCCTTGAGTGGCTAATACGAAAGCAACAAGAGCTAAAAAGCAAGGCAGCGATGCTTGTGTGGCATTAATCGTTCGAACGCAAAAAGAAACTGGTCACTACGAGGGTCGAACTCGCGACCTTGGCGTATCAAGGATGAAAGCTATTAGCACCACGCTCTAACCAACTGAGCTAAGCGACCTGGGTGTTTCTTGTATGAAAGAACGGAAGGTCAAAGTGTATATATATCTAGCAGCATTAGTATGTTGTTGGCACCTTATGTTGTCTGCTCGACATGTGCCCGAGTCTGAATACTGGTACCTGACCACTAGGCTTCGTAAGAAGACGACCTCGGCTGGCCTGTTGGTGAAAATTCCAGTGTCGTAGGAAGTGGAAGCAAGGCATATGCTTGGAGGGGTCGACATCCCATGGCGAAGCTCTCGCTGGTGAAGGCTGGACGTTGTCCACTGCTCGCAAGGCCAGGAGCGAAGGAGCTGCGTCTCCACTCCTCGAGGGCCTCCGAGGTACGCTGCTGCTATCGTCGGCTCCACATCGTTATCTTGACGAAGCTCAGATCGATGCTCTGGAAACTTCGTTTGAAAACTCGTTCTGTCAGGCGCGAGCATTTCGTGAAGACGATGGCGTGGCGAGCACCAATCGCAAGGCGCGGGACTGAGGATGACGCTTCTGCAGCCCCGCGTGCACCCCTGCTCCCCATATCTCGCCGCATTTCGCCTCGTGCAGAGGTGAACCCTTCTTGCGCGGCTCCTCCACCTGTTCGCGCTGGTGCATGCCTCCGGTACGCTTCAACTTGCGAGGATCCTGCGCGCGAACAATTCCCTCTGCATCACCACGCACCGTCCCAAATCACCGCCCTGCACCAATCACTGCCACGCCACGACAGCCCTCCAGAGCGCAGCTGCTCAAGTTCCACAGCTCGGTCCTCAGGATGGCTTCCAAGAGCTCGTCCGGTGCCGGCGATGGCCTGAAGCTCCGCAACCGCCTCAATGAGAGCCGCTCGCCATACGTGCGCGGTCACATGAACAACCCAGTCGCATGGCAGCAATGGGGCCCGGAAGCGCTGGAGCTTGCGAAGCAGTCGAACCGCCTCATCTTCATCAGCATAGGCTACGCGGCGTGCCACTGGTGTCACGTCATGGAGCGCGAGTCGTTCGAGAACCAGGAAGTCGCCCAGCTGCTCAACGACAACTTCATCCCGATCAAGATCGACCGCGAAGAGCGTCCGGACGTCGACCGCATATACATGAACTACGTCCAGGCCACGACTGGGAGCGGAGGATGGCCGCTGAACGCCTTCATCACCCCAGACCTGCAGCCCATCTTCGGCGGGACGTACTGGCCGGGCCCGGGGTCAACCATGGGCGGGGACCACATCGGCTTTGTTGGCATCTTGGAGAAGATCAGGGACGTGTGGCAGAACCAGCGCCAGCGTTGCCTGGACTCGGCCGAAGAGATCACAGCGCAGCTGAGGGAGTTCACCGAGGACGGCAACATTAGCAGAAAAGACGGCGCGGACCACGAAGCACTCGACCTCGACCTCCTCGAAGAGGCCTATCAGTACTTCCTGAATAAGTACGACGCAGACTACGCCGGCTTCGGCAGCGCACCCAAGTTCCCTACACCCTCGAACCTCGCTTTCCTCCTCAAGCTCTCGCAGTACCCACGCGCAGTCGCCGATGTCGTTGGCGCGAAGGAATGCACACAAGCGAAAGACATGGTTCTGGCCACGCTGGATGCCATGAACCAGGGCGGCATCCACGATCAGGTTGGCAACGGCTTTGCGCGATACTCAGTTACACGGGACTGGAGCTTGCCCCATTTCGAGAAAATGCTGTACGACCAGGCGCAATTGCTGCCTGTCTATCTCGACGCCTACCTCATGACAAAGAGCCCAGAGCACCTCTCTGCTGTCCACGACATTGCGACGTACCTCACTTCTCCACCACTACGCTCTCAGTCCGGCGGCTTCTTCTCCTCCGAAGACGCCGACTCGCTCTACCGATCATCAGACAAGGAGAAGCGGGAGGGCGCCTTCTACGTGTGGACGCTTAACGAGTTCCAGGATATTCTAGGCGAGCGGAACGCCGAGATCCTGGCGAGATACTACAACGTGAAGGACGAGGGCAACGTTGCTCCTGAGCACGATGCCCACGACGAGCTCATCAACCAGAACGTGCTCAAAATCACAATGAGCCCTGCAGAACTGGCGAAGCAGTTTGCTCTGTCCGAGGAGGAAGTCGACCGGATACTGTCAGAGGGACGTCAGAAGTTGCGAGACCACCGCGAAAAGGAGCGCCCACGGCCAGCGCTCGACGACAAGATTGTCGTGTCTTGGAACGGTCTCGCCATCGGTGCTCTCGCACGCACAGCCGCCGCGCTGTCATCACAAGACGCCTCACGGTCACAGCAGTACCTCGCCGCGGCCGAGCAAGCAGCCGCATTCATTAGCCGCGAGCTTTACAACGCTTCCTCAAAAACTCTAACGCGTGTCTATCGCGAAGGCCCTGGTGAAACCCCCGGATTCGCAGACGACTACGCATACCTCATCTCCGGCCTCATCTCTCTCTACGAAGCCACCTTCAACGAGTCGTATCTGCAATGGGCTGACGACCTACAACAGACTCAGATCAGGTTGTTCTGGGACAAAGAGCACCTTGGCTTCTTCTCCACATCAGAAGGCCAGTCCGACCTGCTCATGCGCCTGAAGGACGGCATGGACAACGCCGAGCCTGGCACCAACGGTGTGAGCGCACAGAATTTGGATAGGTTGGGCGCCCTGCTCGAAGACGAGTCATACGTCAAGCTGGCACGGGACACCGCAAGCGCCTTCGAGGCAGAGCTCATGCAGCATCCGTTCCTGTTCCCCAGCCTTATGGATACAGTCGTTGCAAGTAAGTTGGGCGTCAAGCACATTGTAGTCACAGGCGAAGGCCAGCGGGTCGAGGAGTGGTTGAGGAGATACCGTGAAAGACCAGCTGGCTTGGGCACGATCAGTAGAGTGCGTGCTCAGGGTGGAGAGTGGCTGAAGCAGCGCAACGAGCTTGTCAGGAGTATGGACGCGAGTAGAGAGGGCGTCATGCTCTGTGAGAATGGCAGCTGTAGGGACGAGTTGGGAATGGACTTGGGAGGCGTCAGTGAAGCGGTGCCGGAACTCAGGTAGAGGACTGAAGGAATTGACGAAGCTGATGACTATACGTAGCGAATGACAGTAAATGCAATAAACAGCTATCTCCTGCATTGTGACCTCGTGGAACTGTCTGCACACCAAACTGGCGCGCATGCGCCCTTCTCACACAAACAGCAATCGCTGTGCGACCGAAGCGTCTGGAGAACACAAAGGATGTGGCGAGTTTCCGTTTCAAGCTCGCTGAAACACGCCGCATCTGTGCATCACTTCCATTCCAGGCTTCCAGAAGCACCGCAGAATTCCAAGAGCGCTCTCAATTCGCTCGGTCTGGCGCGGCATGAAGACGCGCTATCGCTCATAACTTTTTGTCAATCAGTCATCACCATTTCAATATTGAATTCTTGCCTCAACCTACCCCACAGACCTTGCCAGTTGTTTTTGATTGCTGTTTGTTCTGTACTTCCCCTCGAACCCGGACTCTTTTCTCAATCCATAGAAAGGCGACTTCACACAGCGACCTGATTCAGCCTTACAGACCGTCTAAAGGACCCGCATAATCCCACCACGTCCAGGAATACTCAGCCCTGCACAACCCGTCACTGCTTGCACTGGTCTCAAGACACTGGCAGCTGTCTGCTGCGCACCTAAGACCCCCGACTGCAGCAACAACCTACCTCACCGAGATTTGCCACGTGAGCCTATCAAATGTCACCTGCCCTTGTGAACGCCCCGCGCCGGATCCTCTTTTTGGACGCATACGACTCATTCTCAAACAACATCGTCGCTCTCATTGAGCAGAATACAGATGCTACAGTCACCAAAGTCTTCATCGACGACTCTCGCTTTTCCGACGGCAAGTCCCTGGTCAACCCGACATTCGCCGAGTATGTACAGGATTTCGACGCGGTTGTTGCAGGACCAGGCCCTGGATGGGCCGGTTGCGACAAGGATGTTGGTCTCATGAAAGAGCTCTGGAAACTTCGGGATGAGAATGTGTTGCCTGTTTTAGGTATCTGCTTGGGTTTCCAGTCACTTTGCTTGGCGTTCGGAGCTGAGATGGAGAGACTTGTGGAACCGAAACATGGCATTATCACGGCCGTTCTGCACAAAGGGCAATCTATGTTCAGGAATGTGGAGAAGTTGCAGGCAACACAGTACCATTCCCTGCAGGTCAAGCTTGGTCACCCGATTCAGACAAACCGCGCTGTACGGTATCCTGCGCAGCTGTGGGAGTCAACGGAAATGTGCCCGCAGTTGGAGCCGCTAGCTTGGGACTTTGACAGCGAGCAAAATGGCGCAGTGCTCATGGGTGTGAAGCATATCCAGAAACCGTTCTGGGGCGTGCAGTTCCACCCCGAGTCAGTCTGCACGAATGAGGAGGGGGCTCACATCATCCGAAATTGGTGGGAAGATGCGCAAGCCTGGAAGCGAAAGAGCATGTTTAGCCACGATGCTCGCAAAACAAGCATATCGGCTGCACAGCTACGGCCGATGACTTTCCACGATTTCCGGAGAGATCTCGGATTTTACGCGGAGAATGACGCTAAGAAGAAGCCGATGCAGAAGGGTGTAGCGGAGACTGAGTTCCTGTCGAAGGATCGTGATGGCCTTTTGCCGGATGAGCTGGCATCGTTGATAGCGTACGGCGACGAAAAGACACTACCGCATCTGCCGTCTACAGTAGTACACTGCGCTACCACAGGGAGCGGTCGACTGACAGTCGAGGAACTTTGCGAGACCCTCGAGATTCCCCGACATGAGGCGATCGTGTTGCAGTCTGGGCTTCAAGAGAACTTGGTTCCTATGGCAGTTGGCACTGGACGCTACAGCATCATCGGTCTCGTGATTCCAGAAGAGACACTTCGGTTGCACTACTATGCGGGAACCCGGATCATGCAGCTGAGGGACGGCTTTGACGAGGTTCACAGCCAGTGGAAGGTCACAGATCCTTGGCCGTATCTGAGAAAGGTAATGAGCACTCTCCAGCCAACAACACCGCCTCGGACTGCAACTTGGGCCCCGTTCTGGGGAGGTCTGATGGGCTACGCCTCGTATGAGGCTGGACTGGAGACGATCAACGTCCCTGCTAAAGGCAGCGCCGATCACCCGGACATTTGCTTCGCATATATCACCAGGAGCATCGTCTTCGATCACCAGGTGAAGAAGATCTATGTTCAGAGCATACGCGGACCGAACGATTTCGACTGGGTTGAAGAGACACAAGAGCTTGTTTACAACGCCGTTGACGTTAAATCTCGCCAATCTACCCCAACGTCGACCCCTATGCCAAAACCGGATCCGTTTGAGAAGTATGGCCCCATGTACAAGTACATCGATTCGTGCAAGCAGAACTTTGCCGACCGAGAGACCTACTACAAACAAGTGCGAGCCTGTCAGGAAGCCATCGCCGACGGTCAGAGCTACGAGCTCTGCCTTACACATCAGAATGAGATCCGCGCTCGCAAACCGACAGCCTGCCGTCTATCCAAGGCCGAGGACAACCAACACTCCTGGAACATGTACAAGCGTCTCGCGGGCCAGAACCCCGCTCCTTTCAGCGCATACATGCGCATGCACAACGTGCACATTCTCTCATCCTCCCCCGAACGCTATATTTCCTGGTCACGCAGCCAGGCCGCGCAATGCCGCCCGATCAAAGGCACCGTGCAGAAGAAACCCGGCGTGACCGCGGCCCACGCCCGCGCAATCCTCAGCTCCTCCAAAGAGCGCGCCGAAAACCTCATGATCGTCGATCTCACCCGGCACCAGCTCCATGGCGTGTATGGCAGCGAGAACGTGCGCGTCAGCCAGCTCATGGAGGTCGAGGAGTACGAAACGGTGTGGCAGCTCGTCACCGTCGTCGACGCCGTGCCGCCAGGCGTCTACAAGCCCAGCACCCCCGAGCTCTGGGAGGATCCTGTTGATGGCTCTGGCAGTCTGATTGCACGCTCAAACGTGCCGGACCTTGGGTTCCAGGCTTTCGTCTCGAGTCTGCCGCCGGGCAGCATGACGGGCGCGCCGAAGAAGCGGTCCTGCGAGATCCTGCAGGAGCACGAGGGCGGCGTGCGCCGCGGGATCTACTCTGGCGTGCTGGGCTATCTGGACGTCGGCGGCGCCGGCGACTTCAGCGTCGTGATCCGCACCGCGATCAAAATCGACGCGCCGCAGCCGTCCGCCGAGAATCGAGACACACCAGTCTCCCCCGCGACAAGCTCGCCCACAGAAGACGTCTGGCGCATCCCCGCCGGCGGCGCAGTCACCTCGCAATCCACCGCTCACGGCGAGTACGAGGAAATGCTCGCCAAAGCACATTCCACCAGCGCCGCATTCACGCACCTCCCGCCCCCGCCGCCGAAGCACAAGAAGCCGCGTGTCGAGCTGATCAATCCGGATCACCCCGACTACGAACAGCTGTGGAACGAGACGCTGCGGGGCGAGGACGGCGCCGAGATCGATGTGCAGACGACGGACGTCGAGACGGTGCTGAGGCTGCTGCAGGAGACGGTGCAGAGGACGCTAGAGCAGGGGATTGGGATCGTGGACGAGGAGGAGGTGGAGGGGGATGAGGATTAGCGCGGACGTGGCGCGAGGGGATGTGCAGAGTCCGGAGTTTAACAGGATTGAGATACCATAGATTTACTTGAATGTCGGGTTTCAACACCGCTATAAAACAACTTTCTTTCAGACTTGGTCCAGCGAAGTGTCCAGATTGCGACAATGTCTTTGATGACGCCCGGAATGTGAGTTTCTTTCGAGCCCGCTTCATGTGCACCAGCCACGAGAGGCGTGCTGCGTATGAGAGCAATACAAAGGTTGTCAATGAGAATAGACATTATCACGCTATCAGTGGGCTTGCACCTCCTTACTGATGCACCCATGTACACTTCTGGAGGAAAGATAGCGCCGCCACATCTTAGAAGTCACCACCCATATCACCACCCATATCCCCACCATCGAACCCGCCGCCATCACCGCCCATATCGCCTCCATCATCGCCGTAGTTATTCTCCACATACGTATCCCCATGATCCCCCGCATCGCCCAGCGCACTCCCCAGCATCGCGCCACCAAGCAGACCCGCGCCAGCGCCCATGGCAAGACCACCAGCGCCAATACCGCCGCCAGGCCGACGGCCCGCAGGCATCGCATACCCAGGCCGCCCATACATGCCCTGGCCCCCGTACATGCCGCCGCCGCCGCCGCCGTACGCAGGCTGTCCGTACCCTTGCGACGAGCCATGACTCCCGCCGCCGACCTTGCCCATCAGCTTGCCCAACAACCCGCCCTTGCTCTTCCCGCGGCTCTGGTCGTCGTACTGCTGCTGTAGCTGCGGCTGCGGCTGGTACGGCGTCGACGAGGCCTGGTACGGCGCTTCCTGGCTGTATCCTCCGGGCGCGGGATAGCCGCCCGAGTGCGGCGCGCCGGCGACGCTGGGGCCAGAGGCGCCGGATTGCGAGGCGTAGTAGTCGTTGCTTGCGCCGCGGTGCGCGTCGCCCGAGGCGCGGCCGGCGCGCGCGTGCTCTTCCTCCTGCAGTCTGCGGGCGAGCTTCTCGTCTTCGCTGATGCCGGGCTGCGCGCTGCCGTAGGGGTTGTTGCTGCTGAAGTTTGACTTCTCGCTTGCGCCCGTGGCGTACGATGTTGCGCCGCTGTAGCCGGGGGGCGCGCCCGCTGGTGGTGCTTCGCCCGGTGGATAGACGGGCTCTGTGGGCTTCTCCCAGGTGGACTGCTTGGTGTAGAGGTTCACGAAGAACCATTCATGGTACTGGTCGTTCCATACGGCTTTCCAGCCCTCAGGGACCTTTGGTGGGGGCGGGCCCTGCATATTGTGTAAGCTTGGTTGCAGCGCTGAGGTTCATGCATGGTTCATGCATCAGACATACCGGAGGAGGCGCGAAGTCTGCCATGCTATTGTGTAAGAACGTGAGTTTCTTGAGAAGATTTATCAAGTGACAAGTTGCTGAGATATGAATCAATCAGCTTTGCGGTAAGAAACAAAGTATACGATGGGAATGGCGAGCTACAAGCTTAAGCTCGCGAACCATCCGCGTCATAGTGCCGACATCATCACGCCCCACAAGGAAGTGGCAGTGCGGGGCAAACGGCACGTGGAGCTGCGAACACCTATCTTGGAACACTCGGCATCTGCAAGCGCCACAATCGTTCCTACTTGAGATGGTTTCGAGGCGCAGCATGTTTACGTGGACATGATCTGGACAAAGGAAATCAATATTGATTACTGCGAAGTATGTGCAAGGAAAGGTCGAGTCCATTGGCCGTCAAGTCGCCACAAATGCATACCACAATGCGAGAACGACAGACCGGAGGACAACGCTCAAGGGTATGGCAAGCCATGCTGAAAAGATATACTCATACAACAAAACAATCCAAACATACTGTCTGCCGCGCTAAATTACGTTTCGTGTCGAGTGTGCGGTATGATCATCTACTGCCCAGAGACCAAGTAGTCGGTGGCCTGTCCAAGATTAGCCAAGGTCGTGAACCAGGAGTGGTCTGGCAAGCTTACCTTGTTGATGTCATAGTCGAACTTTTCCAGAGCGCTCAGGGCCTTGTCACGGTTGTAACCCATGCCGGTCAGCTTCTTCAGGATAGGGTCGTCGTGCTCGGTGCCGCTGCTGATTGCACGGCCGAGCTGAGGCATCTGAGGCGACGAGGGGGAGAGATGTCCTTGCTTTGAGGACGAGGCAGTGGCATCTTCGTTATCGAGGGTGTCGAAGACCGACTTGCTGAAGTCAGTGGACGCTTGCTGAGAGTGCCCGGGCTGGTTGTGCTGCGAAGACTCGAGGTTGGAGAAGATGGCGTCCCAGTCCTGGGTCGAGGAAGAGGGCTGCGGGGCCTGGGGCTGTCCGAAGCTCTGTGACAAATGCTCAAAATCGCTGAAGCTGTCCTCGCCGCGCGGCTTGCCGGTGGGTGTCTGCTGTGAAGCCATTGTGTTCGACTTCGATGCAGCAGGGGAGTCGAAGACCGGGTTGAACTCATCATCATCACGCTGGTGCGACGAGAACATGAAGTCGTCGTCAGCCTTGTCATCCTCCTTGGCTTCGGTCAAGTCATCAAAACCGGCGTCGAAGTCGTCGTTGAAAGCCGACCTCTGGAGCTGGGGCTGGTTCGTAGCCTGGGTGTGGTCGCTGTTGCCGTGAGAGACGGCAGAGTGGTAAGCATCGGAAGGAACAGTAGAGGATGGAGTGTCATTCGGTGGTGGCGACGTCGTTGTCGGCTTCGACGACGGACCACCGAACAAGGCCGCGCCGTGACCGCCAGCAGGGCTGAACGACTTCTCGGGTGACTGAGAGGTTGTCGGAGAGCCAGGCACCTCACGAGAGGGCAGCAGGCCGCCGAACTCAGGAGGGAACTGGTTCGAGCCACTACGCTGGCTGACAGTGGAATCGTACGTTGGCGGCGACTTCTGTGCATCCGCGGAGGGCAAGCCACCGAGGTTCGAGTCAAGACGAGTTGTTGGGGGTGGTGGCGACCTATAGAGCTCATCTGTCGAAGCTGTACCAGGCCGCTGCTGTTGCGCCTGTGCCTGTTGACCAGTGCTGCTGCGCTTTTGCTGGGGAGATGTCGCAGTAAAGTTGTCATCGAAGCCCTGCTCAGCGTCGCTGTCGCTCTCGTCGTCGTGAGTGAGGTCCTCAATAGGTGGGAACTCCTTGTTGAACTTGTTTGAGCTGTCAGGAGCGCCGTTAGCACCAGAAGCAGTGTTCTGACGGCTGGGACCAAACCCAGCGAAGGCAGAGTCGAAGTCAACCTTGCCACCAAGGCGGGAGCTCTCGCTGGTGGTGCTGCCAAAGGGATCCGCACGGTTGGTGTTTTTGCTTTGGTTGCTGAAGCTACTGCCTCCAGTGGGTTCCTGCTGAAGAGGTGTGGCACGCTCGCTGGGAAAAGCGCCGGGGATGTCCTGAACGGCAGCAGAAGGAGCGCCAAAGCTGGAAAAGGTATCCTGGCGTTGAGGCTCGGCTCTTGTGGATCGCTGAGTATCGCTGGTCACACTGGCTACGGGCGAAGCTGTAGAGAAGTTGCGATCGAAAGAGAACGGCTGCGAAAGGTTGAAGCCACCAGTCTCCGTACGATTAGTCTCACTACGCTCCAAAGTAGCCTTCTCTGGCTGAGGAGTGCCAGCAGGCGAAGCCTTCGAAACAGTAGGTGTCT
Organism: Phoma herbarum; assembly: GCA_001599375.1. NCBI lineage: Eukaryota > Fungi > Ascomycota > Dothideomycetes > Pleosporales > Didymellaceae > Phoma > Phoma herbarum. The sequence continues at coordinate 1,088,672 of BCGR01000011.1, read as the reverse complement.
CCTGGCCGGGTGCGCCAGGGCCGCCATACCTGCTAGCAGGTGCAGACACCTTGACAGACGAGCTGAACGAGTCAGATCGGGGAACATCTTGCCTGAGAGGCAAGAACGACGAGGTGAATTGGCGAGACTCGGGAGCAGCTGGTGGCTCTACACCACGGGGCGACTCCTGGTAAGACGAAAGAGGTGGCGAGGTGGAGGGTGTTGGGACATCAGGGCCCTCAGAAGAGCGGACAGACTGTCCAGAAGGAGCAGAGAAGTTGGGAACGTTGCTCTGGTTCTCCGAACGGAAGGAGACGGGTGGCGGGGTGTTGTGTGCAGAAGCGAAAGAGCCGAAGACGCTGTCAAAGTCCTTGTGCGGTCCCTGAGCGAAGCCTGAAGGAGACATGGCGTTCTCTGAGGTTGGCGCGGGCGACTTTCGGAAGAACGGGTTGGTGGACTGACTAGTCACGGACGCAGCAGGGCTGGCGGCTGCTGGTGTCGATTGCTGCGGTGGGCTGCGTGCAGCCTCTTGTGCAGCCCTGGTCAGCTCGTTCATTTCGCCCTTGATCTTGTCACGCTCGCCCTCGTTGGTAGCCAGCTGCTTCTTGTTGATTGAGACCATGCCCTTCTGCTGGCGTGCATCTGTCCTCATCTTCTCAAGTTGCGGACGCAGTTGCGCGATCTCAGCGTTCATCTGGCGGATGCGCTCCTTCAAGCTGGCGTTCTCACGCTGATCGGCCTCGAGAGCGGCGCCAACCTGACGATGTTGCGTCTGAAGATCCTGGTACGTTCCCTCAAGCATTGCAATGTCTGTTTGCAGCTTGCGTGTCTCATTGCGCGAAGCTGCGAGACGGTCCTCAAGATTCTTGTGAGCCTTCACCTCCTGCTCGTAGGTGGTCTTGAATTGCGCGAGGCGAGTCTCCAGCTCTCGGCGCTGGTTCGTTACGCTGGCAAGATCGCTCTGAGTGGCTTCCTTCTTGTTCTGGACCTCCTGCATCTGGTTCCTCAGGGTAGTCATCTGGTTTGACATGTTTGCCAGCTCCGTCGAGTCCTGGGTCAGCTTCTTGTTGATCTCAGGGTCGCTCTCACCCAGCAAGTCGTCCATGGCTGAGGGCTGGTTCCGTTGTTGCGAAGAGTTCGACTGACCGGTAGATTGCGAAGTGAGAGTCTGGCCGAATGAAGATGTGGGCAGGAAAGGTTTGAAGGTCGAAGCAGGGTTGCGCGGCTGCGGCTGAAATGGGCCTGGGGAAGTCGGCGACGCAGCGCTACTCGAGAACGGGTCACTGTCGCCGAAGGGTTTGCCCAGTGCAGCAGAACCTCCAGTGATGACGGCTCGCTGTGGCGATGCGGGTGTAGGATCAGAGAAGGCATCCAAGCCAAACAGATCGTCGGCAGCGGACTTGGGCTGGGGTGGAAGGGGTGCAATCGCGGGAGCCTGCTGGTTTGCCCGGTTTCGCAGACTTGGGGGAATGAGATTCGAGGGCAAGGTCTGAGGCAACGGGTCGCCCTTTCGCTGCTGTCGGATCAGGAACATGGCAACGGCGAATTCGTCCTTGGACAGCTGCCCCTCAGAGTTGATGTCCGCAAGGTCCCAGATGCCTGCCAGGATGTCTTCTGGAAGCCCAGAGTCGCTGAAGAAGCGCACTGCTTGCTCGCCTGTGATGAACCCGCGTCCCATTGTGTCCACTCCTTTGAAGAGGTTGTCGTACGAAGCCTTCTCTTGCGGACCGATAAGCCAGTCGTTGCTGATCTGCTGTACTGGTGCAGGTGGACCAAACGGCGGTTGTCTAAGGGGACTCGCTGTCCTTGGAACATTCTGTTGGCCACTGAATTGACGCGGGATGGCGGCTTGATCCGGGCGCCCTGGAGGAGGAGGAAGACCGCCACCTCTTCGAGAAGCAGCTTCGTACAAGCCAGGAGGCAGTGTGTTTGGCAGCGCCTTCATGTTCCCTGTTCGGTAGGAAGCAAGAAGATGCATGGCAATGATGAATTCTGTGACGTTCAAGGCTCCACGCTGCTCTGTATCGGAGAGGTTCCAGATGCGACCGAGGACTTCGTTGGGTAGCCTCGCCTTCTCGAAGATCTCCTTTGCATTCTCGCCTGATTCAGTGTCAGTCTTCGTCCGCAAGTGCCCATGCGCGCGACCTACCAGAGAGCACGCCATTGACGGCCCCCGACTTCTCAAACAGGCCAGCATACTCGGCGGCTTTCGCGGGAACGAGCGGAGGGACTCGGATGGGCCCCTGGCCGCTGATCTGAGGTTGCAGAGGTCCTGTCGTCTGTGGAGAGAAGCCCTGGGGCGCTGGCGGCGGTGCGGCGGGCACTGACAGGCCCTCGAACTTGGGAAGCGGTGCAGCTGCATGTGTGTGTTAGCGTCTCTGGCAGCTGCAGTCGCACCAAAACGTACGTCTGAACGCCAGCTCTGGCGAGGGATCGCGGCCCGCCTGGTAATGTCCGATGAGGCGCAGGACCTGGCAGAAGCCGGCCATGGTCAGCAGGCCGCGGTTCTCTGTGTCGGCGATCTGCCATATCTCGCCCAGCACGGCCGGGGCCAGCTTGGTGCGCTCGAAGAACTTGACGGCGATTTCGCCCGTTATGACGCCGAGCTTCTCTGTGTCGGCCTGCTGGAAGAGGTGCTGGAACACGCGCTTCTCCTCGGGCGTCAGGTTGAGGACGGGCTGGTCTATGCGCGGTTAGCTGTCGTCATGGCTGCCGGCGGTGTTGCGAGGACGGAGGACGCACTCAGCTCGCCGCTGCCTGCAAGGTCCGCCATGGCTGCGCAGTGTGAAGGCTGTCAGACGGGGAGCTCGTCGATGAACAGGCGCCTGCGATGAGGCTGAGCTATGGGGTAATGGTCGTGGTACCGCGCGGGGAGCTATTAGCCGAAGAAGAGGCTGGCGCAGACAGTACGGGGTGTGGCTGGCGGCACAGCGTGCGGCGATTCACTGCACGGATGGCACGGCCGCAGGATGGGAGAGGATAGGGAATTAGGAGCGTGTTTGGTGCTGTTGTCGAGGACAGTTCGCTCGGGCAGCTCCCGTCGTCACTTGCGGGAGCTTGATTCGGCGTCCAATCACGGGGGCCAGCCAGCGCATCGAGCACGGCAGCGTGGCGCTGATCCATTGCGACACAACAGGCTGTCAAAGCTGTTGGAACCAAGCAGACGGCCTATTTCGGTTGTGCGACAGCGGATCGACTCGACAAGAATCTGCCATGTCTTGGGAAAAAGCAAGCTGTCAATGGACCCTGGGGCCGTTCACACGCCTGCCTGTCTTCAGCGAAGTACAAAGACTCACGCCAGTCCATCTATGCTTGCTTGACCGTCTTAGCCACGACGATTTCATGTGATGCTGGAAACTCTTCAAGTTCGAACATGATGGTACTGATACAGTTACAAAGTATCTCATGGCTATGCTACAGAGACCGTTTCTTCGTGACTACACATGTTGTACAATGAGGAGCGAGGCTAACTGCCAGGGACGTAACCAACAAGAAAGGCAGAGCTAGAACGAGAAGTAGAGTGTACAAAGGCTCGCCAAAAAATTCCTCACCGACTCCCACGCCTGGTGCTCTTGTCCCTCTCATATCTCACAAATGCCAGACTAGGCGTCTCCTCCCTCCTCCCCCACGCCCGCCCCAGCAGCCAATCCGTCACACTAATGAACTTGGTCGTCTTATCCCAGTTGTGCCCCTCCTCCGTATGCTCAATCGTATGGCTTACAATCCTGCCCTCCTCGTCAAACTCGAACACGAACAGCCCCGTGAACTCATCTTCCTCTCGCCCGCGGCGCACAATATTCGTCACGCTCTCAAACGTCTCGCTGACATGTCTGCTATCTCCCTTGTCCGCTTTTCCACACGTCTGCCACTTGACGATGAGCTTCTCGTTGCGCGTAGTGAGGTGTGTGGGCGAGCAGCCGTTCTTCACCATGCGCTCCGACAGGATCTTCAGCTTCACGTTGCCAATGACAGGCACGCGGCCCCAGGCCACGGGCGCGGTCCAGAGCGCAGCGGTGTATGCGAGTCTGCCGCTCACGGTGGGGAGGTGCGGGTGCGTCGAGGGGAAGAGGTGCAGGCTGATCTGCGGCGAGAGGATGTCGGAGGGCAGCGGCGAGTTGAGGAGGTTGGGGAGGGAGTCGTGGAGGATGCGGATAGCTGTATCAGTGTCAGCACCAAGGTACCCAACAGTAACAATACTTGTTAAAGCATGTTGAGCCGTACTGTTTCCGAGCTTCAGGTTGCGCTCGTGCAGGCGCTTCTGCTCGCGCTCATCCAGCTCGTGCGCGCGTGGCGACGAGCTCGTAAACCAGCTGCGGCTGCCGTTCACAGACGCCTGGCGCGGGCGCGCGTCGGTGATGTGGCGCTGGTACTGCTTGAGGCCCAGCAGCCGGGGTGCGGACAGAGAAGTGCTCGAGGATCGCGGAAGCTGGGTGCGGGCTGAGCTTGAGAATCTCCGCATCAGACCGGTGGTCATCTGTCCGGATAGCAACGATCGACCATAGGTAGCAGGTCTGGTACAGCTTGGTCGTAGGTGCGCGGGATGATTAATGGTAGAATGCAATTGCCGGTCGAGGTCGGAGGAAAGCCGATTGTAGTGACGTCGTGCGGGAGCCATACATTGCTGTGCAACGGAGATCACCCCGCAAACGTGGATACTGGGAATATAAAGAACCGCAAAGATATTCAGGCAATTGTAGTCTTTGCATGTTTCTTCAATTGACTCGTCGAACTTTGTCTTCAAATACGACCCTATCACCCGCAAGACTGGTTTCTGCAGGCACAAGAGCATCTCGAAACATGTCGTCAGGAAAGCGGATTGTCTTTACCGGTGGCTCAGGCAAGGCTGGTCGCCATGTCATTCCTTACCTTCTATCGAAAGGACACAAGGTCCTCAATCTCGATCTTATCGACTTCCCTGACCCGAGTGCCGGAGTCTTTACGCTGAAGACAGACCTAACGAAGAGTGGGCAAGTCTTCAACGCCCTCACCACGCACTTCAACTTCGAAGGCTACGAGCAGAAGACCGTTCCCCAGCCGCCAGATGCCGTCATCCACTTTGCCGCCTACGCCAGGAACATGCTGGTCCCAGATGATGAATGCTACGCAGCAAACGTAACATCCACCTACAATGTCATCGAAGCGGCCTGCAAGCTAGGCGTACGGAAAATCATCATCGCCAGCAGCGAGACCACCTACGAAGTCTGCTTCGGCCAGGGAGACCTGGACTACCAATGCTTTCCACTGACCGAGGACATGGACCTGAACCCCATGGACTCGTACGCCATCTCGAAGCTCTGCGGCGAGCGCGTGGCCCGCGGTCTGGCGCGTAGATTCGACGCTGACATCTACGCGCTGCGCATCGGCAACGTGATCGAGCCGCACGAGTACGAGCGCGACTTCCCCAAGTACATCAGCAAGCCTGAGATCCGGAAGCGCAACGCGTGGAGCTACATCGACGCCAGAGACCTGGGCCAGATCTGCCATCTGGGCGTTGAGAAGGACGGACTTGGCTTCCAGGTGTTCAATGCTACCAACAACACCATCACGGCGACGTTCCCGACCAGGCAGTTCCTCGAACAGTATGCCCCGGACACACCGATCACGAGGGAGCTGGAGGAGTGGGAGGCGCCGCTGAGCAACAAGAAGATCCGGGAGGTGCTGGGCTTCAAGGAGGAGCACGACTGGAGGAAGTACTACAATCCGGCGTCTTAGTCAGGAATGATGTCTTAGTTAGGAATAGCTTGGTAGATATATAGACCGGTTGATATCCATCAGGACTGGCGAATGGTGCAAATGTGTGTGTGTGTGTGTCGTCTCAAAATGGGTGATATCCAGAGAAGTCGTGATCTCCACAGGTGTCGAGGCCGATAGCGGGAGCTGGAGCTCGGACTGACCCGTGCGATTGGTACGGGAATCCGCCTCGCGATTTTTGTGCTCAACACCGTCTGTCGCTGCGTCGCTCCATTACTGCCGCGCTTCGATACCCGTTTGCTGTGTCTCTTGTTTGGTTGCCAGGTCCTTCCCATTGCATCGTCTCTCATTCTTCCGCACAATCCACAATGTCGCCCACACCCTCGGAAGCGGTCGCAAAGGTCGCCCAGGTCGCCGCAGGAACCAGCTCGTCGGCCAAGGAGTACAAGCGAGAGTCCAACACAGCGCGCTTCCTGGGTGCAGGTGCGTCTGCAGCACTCGCAGCCAACGATGGTGTCTAACATGACGCAGGATGCGCCGGTCTCGCGGAGCTCATGGTCTTCCACCCCGTCGACACCACCGCCAAGCGCCTCATGAGCAATGTCGGCAAGATCGAGTCGGCGTCGCACCTGAACAAGGTCGTCTTCAGGGACGCGGCCAATGCCTCGGTCGGCGGTCGCTTCTTGTCGCTCTTCCCTGGTCTCGGATACGCTGCGGCGTACAAGGTATGAGCCGTTGCGACTCGTCCAGCGACACGGGCTGACGGCGCTCCACAGATCCTCCAGCGCGTCTACAAGTACGGCGGACAGCCCTTCGCCCGCGACTACCTCGCCAGGCACCACGGCGACGCCTTCGACCAGACATTCGGCAAGGGCAACGGCAAGGCCATCATGCACGCGACTGCGGGTTCGTTGATTGGCATTGGTGAGATTGTCCTGCTGCCGCTCGACGTCCTCAAGATCAAGCGCCAGACCAACCCCGAGGCTTTCCGGGGCCGTGGTCTGTTCAGGATCATCGCCGACGAGGGCTTTGGCCTGTACCGCGGCTGGGGCTGGACAGCAGCCCGCAACGCCCCCGGTTCGTTCGCGGTATGTCGAGTCACCCATTGATGCTGCCTGCACGCACTGACACACTGTAGCTGTTCGGTGGATCCGCCGCCGCCAAGGAGTACCTCTACAAGCTCACCGACTACAACAAGGCCACCTGGGGCCAGAATTTCGTTGCCTCGATTGCCGGTGCCACTGCCTCGCTCGTCGTCTCGGCGCCCCTCGACGTCATCAAGACCCGCATCCAGAACAGGAACTTCGACAACCCCGAGAGCGGCATGAGGATCGTGTCCAACATGATGAAGAACGAGGGCATCACTTCCTTCTTCAAGGGCCTGACGCCCAAGCTGCTCATGACCGGGCCCAAGCTCGTCTTCTCCTTCTGGTTGGCCCAGACCCTCATCCCTGCCTTTGGCAAGGTCATGTAAATTTGTTGCTAGCGTTCATGATGATGTTGTACTATACGGGCTACGGTTGTTGGGGCGATAGAACTGGTCGCCGGAAAGGCGTTAGGCTCACGATGCACACGCGAGTGCGTTCAAGGGTCCAGAGATAGATAATATCAAGATCTCCATTCTGCTGACCCAGAGCTCTGCTGGAGCGTGACACTCGGCAGCGAAGGCGGCCAGTTTTGGGACCACAGGCTGAGACAGCAGTGGAATCACGTGAAATTTAGCCTGGACGAGCAGACACGATGACGGACTGCCCTGCGTGGCGTTCGAAGCAGTGTCTGACGTATGACTACCCTCCTGAGTGCTTCGGTGATACCAACGGAGGCAGCAGACGGTGAGTGAATGTGATGTTCCAGATAGTGTCCGCCAACGGGAGAGACGGCTTGTGACTTGCTGAACAACGCTCGGCCGCGCCAAGGAGACAACCCCCAACTGCTCGTAGCCAACCTTTGTACTTGACACCGCCCTGCCAGCACCTGCGATACCCACGACTCTCACCTCTCCCGCCGGCAGCCTGTACAGATACCCCGTCTCCTTCTCTCCGCACCCGCAACAACACCGCCAAAATGAACCCCGAGTAGTACGTAACCCTGCGCGCATCGCCCACCGCCACAAGCCGAGGACCGTTGCGTGCAATCTACGCCAGGCGCAGTGCTAACGACAACCCGCAGAGTACTCCACGTCTGAACCCGCAGTGCCAGCGCTGTGCGGTCGCCCCTGTCGCCCTCCCCCGCTGACGAGCCCGCCCCAGATACGACTACCTCTTCAAGCTGCTCCTCATCGGTGACTCTGGTGTCGGAAAGTCCTGCCTGCTGCTTCGGTTCGCCGACGACACATACACAGAGAGCTACATCTCGACCATCGGCGTTGACTTCGTACGTGCACCCGCCGCGTGCTGCGCCTCAGCCTGCGCCAGGCTAACACAACACACTGCAGAAAATCAGGACCATCGAACTCGACGGCAAGACCGTCAAGCTGCAGATTGTATGTATTTGACAAGTATCGGGGGGAACGGCGGGGCTGACAGCGACGCAGTGGGACACAGCCGGCCAGGAGCGCTTCCGCACCATCACATCCTCGTACTACCGCGGCGCCCACGGCATCTGCGTCGTCTACGATGTCACCGACATGGACTCGTTCAACAACGTGAAGCAGTGGCTGCAGGAGATCGACCGCTACGCCACCGAGGGCGTCAACAAGCTGCTGGTCGGCAACAAGTCCGATATGGCCGACAAGAAGGTCGTCGAGTACACCGTTGCAAAGGTGCGTCACTATCATTATCCAAGGACTTTTGGCAACGGCGACATCTAACCCCACCCAGGAGTTCGCAGATAGCCTCGGCATCCCCTTCCTCGAGACCTCCGCAAAGAGCGCCACCAACGTCGAGCAGGCTTTCCTGACCATGGCCCGCCAGATCAAGGAGCGCATGGGAACCACAACCGCCAACACCAAGCCCACAGTCCCCATTGGGCAGGGCCAGGGTGTCCAGAGCGGCTCCGGCGGCGGCTGCTGCTAGACGAGTCGGTGGACGAAGCAGAGAAGTGGGAGGAGAAGGTGCTACCCTCGGTGTGCTGAGCCTCGGAATCGGTCGAGACTCACTATCGAAGATGAGACAAGCGATACACGAGTTTCGGGCGCTGGTGTTTTGTGCGGTTGCGGCTTTTGATACGGTTACTTAATGCTCATGGTCATGGTTTCCTTCGACTCAAGACGATCTGCCCACGAGGTACTGCACGAACTACGATCACTGCCGCTCACCCCTCCCTGTGTGTTAGTCCCAGCATGGCGGCTTTCGGATTGCGACTTTCTTTTCCGTTACTAGGTTCTAGAATGGGCTCTCGTTGGATTCTGCATAGGGAGAGCGCTCGTGCAAGTGGCTGCTAGGCCAGCGCGACCTCGACCATCTCATTGCTGCGTTAGGTGTTGGTAGTTTGGTATGAATACTTTCTCCTAGACCTGTGTGACTGTTTGACGATGGTCGTGACACGGATTCTACACATTTCGAACTCTGAAGAGACCTTGCTCGATGACTCCCAATCGAGCCGGACTGATCGAAACAGCTTCGCTGGGAGAACGGGCGCACTCTAAGCTTGCGTGTGCGTGTACTCTGGCGTACCTATGGCAGCGTACAAGCGTTGATTAGCGCGGAATCCTCCTCCAGGCCTCCAACTTTAATACAGGATCAACATAATCATCATGGCTGTGCAAAGCAACACTGCTTCTCCCACACATTTATACTCGCAGCACCTCAGATGAAAGAGCTGGGGAAACGGGTATTCGGCATCACAACCAGGCAAATGCACATGTAAACACGTAAACCCAGCTCTACTCTGACTCAACCCTCGTACTCGATATTTCGACTTCATCAGGCAACAACATCTCCATCACTTCCAGACCCCACCATGGCCCCTTCCTCGCAAAGCAGGATGGGCAAAGCGGCATCATGGATCGCCCGCGAGTTGGGCCTGCACACCCTCTGCACCGCGGGCAGCGACGTCTACATCATCATCCTCGCGCGCTACCTGCGCATGTACGCGTACGGGTCGGTCGCGCTGGTGCTCGCGCTGTATTTCCGCGCGCAGGGGCTGTCCGACGCGCAGATCGGGTTGTTCATGACGCTCACTTTGCTCGGGGATGTGGTTGTCTCGTTGCTGCTCACGCTGGTTGCGGATCGGATGGGGAGGCGCAGGATTTTGATGCTGGGCGCGCTGGGCATGAGTGTGAGCGGCGCCGTGTTTGCGGTGAGTAGGCAGTATTGGGTCTTGCTTGCTGCGGCGGTGGTGGGTGTTGTCAGCCCGAGTGGGAATGAGATAGGGCCGTTCAGGGCCGTGGAAGAGAGTACGCTTGCGGGGCTTGTGGGAGAGGCGGGCAGGGCGGATGTTTTGTGAGTCCTTTTCCCTCTTGCTATCTCGTACATTCGACAGATGCCGGGGTAACATATCAGTACGGGTAGTTGAGTGGAGTGCTGATGGCTTTAGCACATGGTACGTCGCGTTCGCGGTACTGGGCACATCGACAGGTCTCATCGTTGGCGGGCAAGCCGTTGACGCGCTCTCGGCGAGACCAGGCTGGACTGACCTCGATGCGTACCGCGCAGTTTTCTGGATATACACCGCCGTCGGCCTCGTCAAGGCAATTTCTACGCTCTTCCTCAGTCAGAGGTGCGAGCAACACACTCCTTCCAAGCCAACCAAACCCGATCGCCTCTCAAGCGAAGAAGAAGAAGGTGAAACAGAGCCTCTATTGCCCGCTGCAGATGACGATACGCATCCCGCCGCAACCAGCAATGGCGTTTCCACCGGTGGCAAGCAGGAGAAGAAGAGCTGGAACCCGTTCTCCAGCATCTCGCCTGCGAGCAGAGCGATTCTGTTCAAGCTGTGCAGCTTGTTCTTTCTCGACTCGCTTGGCTCGGGCATGGTGCCTTTCTCGCTGATAAACTACTATCTCGATCGCAAATTCAGCTTGCCCAAGGGGAAACTGGGCGGGATTATGAGCGCGACATGGTGAGTTCCTCCATCGCCAGGGGGCAAAACGTCAAGCGATTTCCAGTTCCACCCGTTTCTAACCAAAGGCGGCTCCCGACTTCATCCAGTCAAAGTGACTGACTGCTATGATTCTTAGCAAGCTGACCACCCCCAGGTTCCTCTCCACATTCGGCAACATCTTCTCCGCCTCTCTCTCGCGCCGGCTCGGCCTCATCCCCGCCATGGTCATCACACACCTCCCGTCGTCCTTCTTCCTGGGCGCCCTACCCGCAGCGCCGAACCTCGGGCTCACAGTCGTGCTGCTCATCGGCCGCAGCATGATGAGCAGCATGGACCAGGCGCCACGCTCGGCCTTCATCTCCATGGTCGTCTTGCCTGAAGAGAGAACCGCCGTCATGGGGATTGTCAATACGCTGAAGATTCTGAGCCAGAGCTCGGGGCCCTGGATCACGGGCGTTCTGGCGGGTGGAGGAAGGTTTTGGGTTGCTTTTGTGGTCGCTGGTGCGTTGAAGGCGAGCTACGATGTCCTGTTGTTGGGCATGTTTGGGGGGAGGGTGCATGTGAGGAAGGTGAGTGGGGAAGACGGGGAGCATGAGAGGGTTAATGGGGATGGTCAGGTAGAAGAATCGGAGCGGAGAGCTGCAGAGGCGCGGCAGTGAGTAGACACATAGAAGTACTGAGAGAGTACCGAGCATGGTCAGGGAAGCTATCTACTTGATTCGAGGCGTGACCTCACTCGGAGGACACACGAAAATGCAGTGCGCAGTTGCTAATCGTGACCAATGCTCTACATCCACTCGTAATAGCACCGCAGCGGTAAAATAATTAATGTGCCATCTTTGCAAAGAGGTGTAGATAACGGACGAGTACTGAGGATGGTGTGTAATTAGCGTAGCGAAGCAATGCTACCATACTTACTGCAAGCTCAAGTACAGGTCCAAAAAGTACATCAAAGTTTCAACACAGCAACGCGATGATCCTAGACGAACAGTTTGAGAAACTCTAGTTTCGAAGGAACGTTTGCTGTCCATTATTAGTCTACTCAGCAGTGTTTGCTCCAGCGTACCGCCACCTATGACGTATCAGCGGGTTGTGCTCCACCGAAACTTATCTTCAATACCATGTCCGCGCCACGCTCGCGATCACAACATCAGCAATACAAATCTTTATGCTTCGAGCTGTCTCTCGACTTGCGCACACAATGGCAGCTGAGCAACAAAAACGCGATATCGTCATCATTGGTAGGTGATGATTCCAATAGGTTCCTGGCGTGGAGAAACGTAGCTGATTACGGCAGGTGGCGGCATCATTGGATCGACCACAGCATACTACCTCTCGCAGCATCCAAACTTCAACAAAGAAAGAGACAGCATCACACTGCTGGAAGCAACTAAGATTGCCGGCGGAGCGTCAGGAAAAGCCGGTGGCCTACTTGGTCTCTGGGCGTACCCGTCTTGCATTGTACCTCTGTCGTATCGTCTGCACAAAGAACTCGCAGACAAGCATGGCGGCGCAGATAGATGGGGGTATCGCGCTGTGCACTGCGGGCAGATCGACATGTACGGTGTGCTGAAGAAGGAGGGTAAGAAGGGTGTAAGCGGGAGGAGCGAGAACTCTGAGAGTTTGCAGAAGAGAGACAAAAAGGCGATTGGATTGCTCAGAGCGGCGGGCGTGCCGCCCGATCTGGACTGGATTGCTGCAGAGGGGATCCAGAGCTATGAGGCTATGGGTACGCCGAGTACGACTGCGCAGGTCCATCCGTATCAGTTCACGACGAGTATGGCGCAGTTGGCGGAGGAGAGCGGGGCGAAGATTGTGTACGGGAGTGCGACGGAGATTCAGCAGGAATCTGGTGCTGTGAAGGGTGTAAGCTTCAAGCCTAGGGATGGAGGTGAGGAGAAGACACTCGATGCGAGCACCATTATCATTACGGCGGGACCCTGGACGAGGACGATTTGGCCATCGGCTCCGATTTCTGCTATGCGCGCGCATAGTGTTACGATCAAGCCGACAAGGCCAGTGTCTGCATATGCGCTGTTTACGTCGATTGATCTGCCGCGCTCGCCGACTTCGAAGCGTGGAGAGACTGTTACGCCGGAGATTTATGCAAGACCTAATCAGGAAGTGTACGCTTGTGGAGAGGGTGACCAGCTCATTCCCCTCCCAACCTCTTCGGGCTTGGTGCAGGTTGACGACAAGAGATGTCAAGACATTATTGATCATGTTTCTACGGTATCTGAGGAGTTGAGGGATGGAGAAGTCACGGCGAGGCAAGCGTGCTATCTTCCAAACGTATCAAGAGGGCAGGGGCCGCTGATTGGAGAGACTGGCGTGAAGGGCCTGCTTATAGGTGCCGGGCACACGTGTTGGGGAATCCAAAACGCGCCAGGCACTGCGAAGTGTCTGAGTGAGCTTGTTTGGGACGGAAAGATCAAGAGTGCGAATCTCTCGAGTCTGGATCCACGGAGAGTCATGTAATGATGGATAGACACACCAAAAGAGGAAAGAGGTGGGGATGATGAATCACAGCTTCCTTGTTGACGAGTCCCTATGTTTCCCCTGACTGCCTCCTTGCTCTTCGAAAGGCCAGGAACATTTGCGCCTGACACCAACGATGCATCTTCTCAGCTTCGCCAGACGACGTCGCTTGGAGAACAGTATCGCATTATTCAACAGAATTTCAATTATTCGTTACTGACCAGACATCGAAAATGACCTATCTGGGACGTGTTCGACCTTGACATTTGGACGCCGTTATTCGCATAGCGAGATGTTGTTAGAAGACGCATGTGTATTCTGGCGTAGGCACACTAGACTTTGTGGCAAAGGTACCAGGTATGCAAGATGGACTGAGTTCTAGAAATATTGTGGCACGTCGCTACACAGCCCCACAATCTGGGTCTCAGCCGTGTCGACCTTCAATCAGTAACGGCACACGCAATCGTCTCGGCTCAAAAGAACAAAATGATCCGCTCTGTCAGCAATGAGTTCTGCCACTAATGCCTTCATATCGAGAACACTCAAAAATGTGGGAGAAACAGACTGTACCCGTGGGCGAAGGGCTCCCAGGATCACAACCACGCCAATCGCGGGGGTCCTCTTTGAAGTCTATCATGCCTCAACGTCCGGCTAGGATACACTCAGTTTCGGTTGTCACATCTGGCTATACCGGCAACGCAAAGCCAGCACCTCATCGGTCCTCCGAGATCTTTGAATACGACCCACTTGACCTCTCGAAACCGTCAATCCGTTTGGTGTACATCCTGCCCGACCTGACCACTGAAGGCTACGTCCAGTGCCAAATCTTTCACGCGACCACGGAAGATGAATGTACCTGCTTGTCCTACGTCTGGAGCCCCCGACATCAGTCGAACAAGCAACAAACACGAGCTCCCAGTGAGAGAATCATCTCGTTAAACGGTAGATTCCACTCAGTCCGAGCCAATCTTTTTTATTTTCTCTGGACAGCACGCATCAATGGCCCTAGAGCGTCCCACAATGAATGGAGATTCGATTTGGCGAAGCCCATCTGGATAGATGCTCTGTGCATCGATCAAACCAGCCCGCTGGAAAGGAATCACCAGGTTGCGCAAATGGGTGCAATTTACTCTTGCGCCTCGACTGTGCACATCTGGCTCGGAATAGGTAGTCCCTCGAGTAGTGATCACAGCTATGCAGAGACTATCAACGAATCATCGCCTACTGTGCAAGAGATGCTGCGCTCTCTTCTAGACGAAATCTCGGAGGCTTCAGCCAGACCGTTGTGCTGCGAGCCTTCCACAATCTCTGGCCAACCTATGGAAGTTCAGGTAAAACCCCATATCTGACTAAAACACCCAGTCTGTCGTTCGATTATGGCTGTTCCCTACAACATTTATTGGAAGCGTGCTTGGATAATTCAAGAGATACTCCTGGCTAAAAAGACTATGTTCTGGCTTAACTCTGAAATTGTGGACTCCGACTCGATTCGTACCATGGCCAGCCTATATTCGCGGCTGAGATTCTCTCTACCTCAGTCTTACAGGATGATAACATATCAGAAGGCCCCTGACATACTCGACTTTTACTTGGATCAACCAGGTTCGCCCCACGCCCCCCATCTCATTACGTTGCTGGACAGATACAGAAAGAAGGGATGTGCCGACGCTCGGGACCGCGTCTACTCACTTCTCTCGATATGCTCCACAGAATCCCGAGTTGAAGTGGATTACGACGTCCATCCGATAGATCTAGCGTACCGAGTCCTCCAGAGTCATCCTGGACCAATTTGCATCTGCTCCGCTGTAATTGTCTGTAAAGCTTTGGACATTGGAGCATTGGACAGAAGCTATCCTCCGCCTCTCCATTTTCGCGACAGGCGTCGATTTGACCTCCTCGACGGACCTTGGGTCGAATTCGAGATGTGAGTGAGTGAATCCAGTCTAGATCTGGGATCGTTTCACATTTGCTGCCAGGGAAGCACCCTTTGTCAGCTGTATAAGTATATTGTCGAGACGAGAAAGGTGTTTCCGGCACCGTGCACAAACGCCGAGAAGACCTGGTCAACAACGTTCAACGGACACAACATTGTCACCATGCGAATGACCTTGCCCAATCTGGTACGACAAGCCGTGCTACCCAACAAGATCTGTCCGAATACGAGCGACGGCCCTGGATCGTTCACGAGCACCCAAGTCCGCCTGGGATGGGGAAAACACCTCGACGAATAGGCTGTGGTATGATGCACGATGAAGGCAATTTTTTGCATGATGCTATGCATTTCCAAACGTTCTACTCGCTATCCGACGACTTCGGACTCCCATACCCATCAGTCCTAAACAGATTGATCGTATCTACAAACGTGCTATTATTATCCACGTTACTTGCCAAATCAACCCCATCCCTCGTAATCATGTTGGTAGCCCCAACAGTGTTAAGGTTGTAAATGTCAATGTCGTAGCTCAGACTATCACCTTCGATGCTGAAGATCCTAGTCTGGCACACCGCACCCGCACCCACAGCAGAGCACGCAGTGCTGTAGTTGTCGAAGAACGAGTAAAGACCCACACCATATCCGAGAATGTTATTACTGCGCACAATCCTCAGACCCCATCCAGACGCTGTGCTCGCCGTGCTATTTCCTGTGCCATTGACGAACGGAGCGAAAATAGGATCGTTGAGCGCCGGATTCGGCGGGAAAGGGATAGTAGCATCGGGGTTAGGCTGGTAGTACGCGGTCTCGGTCTGGATCTGGCCCATGAACACGTTGCGGGTGTTGACGAATTGATATTCGTAGAGGACGTGGTGCTCGACGGCAGTGCCCCAGCTATCTCGAATTAGCATGCGATGGAGTGCATATGCGACGGGGAAAGGATGCTTACAGCCAAACCGTACCGCGCTGGCTCTCGATGTTCAAGCCGCGGCCTGCGTATATGGTGATCTGGGTGTTGTTGTTGCGGGCATCGTCGAGATCGTGGTCTGCAACCCAAAGCCAGTTGTTCTCCATGTAGAGGCCAGTGGCGAATTTGGTGATGTGGATCGACATGTAAGCGGCAATGCAATCTTGGACTAGATTTCCGGAATTGATTTCGGTGTCAGGGGTCTTCTCGCACTGCTCGGTTTGGAGGTCGGAGCCGGCGAAGCCACCGATGCGGGTGTGGACATCCCACAGACCGGCGGGGGTAGCGTCGTAGGTGCCCAGGTTGTACTCGATCAGGATGGCGCCCTTTTGCTGACCTTGTGTGCTTACGAAGAAGTCAGACCACTCGATTGAGCCTTGCTCGCCGGGCCTGGCAACCTGGATTACAGGCTTGGGGTCGTTGATGTCGTTGAAGTACTCTCCCGATGAAAGGATGACAGATGCAAGTGCTTCACCGACAATCTTGGAACCCGGCGGGATGTAGATTGTGCCTGTGACCTTATAGAACCCAGCATCCACGAAAAGGACCTTACTCTCGGCCTTAGCCTGCGACAAAGCAGCGTTCAGGGCAGCAGTGTCATCAGTGACGCCGTCACCTGCAGCGCCAAGGTCACGAGCGCTGAGGAATGAAGACAGCGGAACAGAGCCATATTGGGGCTTTGAACGGGTGTAGTAGTTCCCAGCGGCATCGACCAGCTCAGACGGCCTCTTACTGGGCTCAATAGGGCCTCGAGCCTCGATGGGACCCTCAGGTAGGTAGCGATGACCGTCGGCCCATGCAGCGATCGTAGTCGAGCCAGCAGAACCCTGGAGGTAGGTAGAATTAGGCCCAGCAACAGCCACACCAACGTTGTTCAGCTTGACGTTCTCAAGGTACAGACTTCCAGCAGCGGCAGGTTCAGAGTTGTCAGTTCTAGCAGTGATAATGCCAATCGGTGTGTTGCTGATCTCGCTGTCGAAAAGGGTAATGGATCCAACATTGACAGCTGATGGGCCTCCAGCAGAGATATTGAGACCAACTTGACAGTTGCTGATCTTGACGCCAGAATATGTCCATCCCCAGTCCCAGAGCTGGTTAATGGCGGTAACAACATTGGTAAAAGTCAAGTTTCGTGTAGTGAACTGCTGGTTGCCCACGTTGAAGCCATAATTACCACCCTCGAACACGAGATCAGTCATGAAACCTCCAGATCCCTCTTCTACGAACAGTCCCTGGTGTTGGGTACCATTGGCCGCGTTCATCTTGAAGATGATGTTCTGGAGGCTCGTTGTCTGTGCAGTAGGCCAGTGCACACCAGTTGCTGAAACATTGGCTGGGATATTGGTCATATCCAAGACGAGATTACGGATCTGGCGGAAGAACGTGTTGGTCGGTCCGAAGCCAGTTCGTCCGGGACGCGTGCCAGTGCCCAGGTAGGGGCTACCGTCGATCAAACCAAGACCGGTGAAATTGGATGTGGCCAGTAGAGTAGGGAGACAATTAGGATTCCCAATAATCTGCCAAGATTAGTGAAGTGCTGCCGAAGAAAAGCTTAGGGCACCCTACCTGAGTGTAATAGTAATCAATGATACTCGAAGAGATCAAATACGTGCCTTCAGGGAAGTAAACTATCGCCGGGGTATTGGTCGAAGACTCGCAAGCACTGGGTCCACATCGATTGCCTTGGGTGACAGCTCTCTGTATAGCTGCGGTATCATCTGTGACTCCATCGCCACGAGCACCGAAGTCCTTCACGTTCCTGAACACCGTGTAGTTGCTTGGGTTAGGATTGAAGGACGCAACGCCCTGGTGCTTGATGTTCTCAAGCCAGTAGGGGGCACATGATCCATGCGTTCCAGTAGACAGCGGCGCCGAAGAAGTGCTGGTACCATTCGCTTTGGTGGGATACGGTGCAATCGTTGGGTTCTTGCTCGTGGGTTGAGGCGCATAGATGGTAGTTTCAGCGGTCGATGAAATCACTGAGCTGATTCCCGAAGCCAACGAGGAAACCCTTAAGTCTGAGGACGAAGAACGTGATAAAGTTGCAGCCGCGGTCTTGGCGGACGCGTCTTCATGTGGAGGAATATCAGCACTGTAGGAGAGAGCATTGAGCGCTGACGCGCAGGTAGAAAGACCCAGGACGATAGCCTTGAGCATCTTGTCAAACAGACAACAACAACAACAACAACAACAGGGAAAAGAGCGACTGTGGGCGAATTTAAAAAGTCACAGACCCATCCCAAGACGCGGAGCACGTGTTCAATAAATAAAAGTTAGGAGCTGATCTACACAGCCTTGTAAATGGAGATCATCGACCGTGAGCGGTCCGGCGGGGAGGCGATGGACCACACCACGAACACGCGTTCGTCCAATCATAGCAAGTTCGTCAGCTGCAATTTGGCGTTGTGGCTTGCGTTCCTCCCGCTTTTGCTGTGCATCTGAAACACATCTTTGCAGGGGCTGCACATCTTCGCTGGTGGCTGGCTTGATCAGATAGTGGGAGCTGTGGTGTTGCTGTGACCATGTGCAACGATTATGAGGTAAGGCACCGCTGGACAGCACCAGGATCCTTGCGGATGCCCCAGTATTGTGACAAGGACGTGTCGTGTATCCAGAATTCGGCCCACTGTCAACGAAGTGTCTGGTGATTGGTGTGGGTAATCACGAGTGTCGTCGAAGAGTTCAGGGGTGCATGTCATCTTCCAGGTTAAGGGAGGTGCTTAGCTTGCCCCAGGAAATAACTTCGCTTTCCTCGGACTGGGCTGCTTGTCCACCACGTAGTGACGCATGGAAGGTGCGTACGGAAATGATCAAATGAACGCGACGACCTGCATGCGCGCTTTGTAAGACATTGATGTAAGAGGTTCAAGACGAACGTCAATGATGCAGTGAGCAAGCAGTAAGCAACACGCCTGCACGTGTTCTGGTCGGCAAAACATTGGGTGAATGCCGACATGCTGCATTGAAACTTTGCGAGCGAACGTCATCTTCGACATCTGTACAACACAGCACCGACGCATCCAAATCTTTGTTCGCACTCCCAAAACATACACAAAATGTTCGGAGGTAAGTGTCGTCTTCTGTGGTGAAGTGCGTTCGCTGACGGGCGCAGCACCGCCCCAACCGTCCAAGCAGGAGCTCGAGCGCGCCGAGGCGCAGACGATGACCGACATCAAGTGGACAGCTGCATCTGCTGTTGTTCTGTACCTGTGTATGTTCTTGGACCTCAGTCTTGTACGCTTGACGCAAGCTAATGCTGTTGCAGCGCCTTTCCTCGTTGATTACGTCTACAAGCTCATCTAGACCGTCGCGACCTTCGAAACGAAACATCCTTGCAATACAAGTTCAATCATTCGGCGGCATTCGTGCGATCTGTAATATATTGCGCTTGAATATGAGCGCCTGTACAATATGACTGGAGGCACTGGGCACTGAGTTGATGTATGGGATGAAGATGCACATCACACGCTGCACTCTGACTCTGTAAGCAGTCATAATAATGTCATGGAGAATTGGAGCAAGCAATGGCATTAGACTCTGTGCTAAGGGCTCCATGAGCCATACTGGTATCTTGCAATACCAGACTCTTCGCCAATGAGATGATTGATAAATGTTCCGCTCTCCAATCGTAAATGCAAATCTTTCATGTTCATCGTCGCGCGGGCTTCTGCTCCTGAATCTTCTCATATTCGTCGTACTCTTGCTTTGTATCGTCGACCCATTTCTTGAGGTGCTCGAGCTGTCTGTCGTAGTCTTTCAGGAGCTGTATAACGTGTTAGTCTATGTGTTGTGTTAGAAAATAAACTGAACGTACCTTCTCCAGCGCCTTCTGATCTTCCTCTGAGAGCAGCTCACCGTTCTGCTGGCTGTCGATGTTCTTGCCCAGTTTTTCTGTCTCCTCCTGCAGTATTCGAGCTCTTTCACGCACACCAGACATGCGCGCCCAGATCTCTTCTTGTCGCCCACTGAGCACAGGGTCAAAGGTCTTCTTTTCCAGTTCGACGAGCTTCTTCCTCAAGTCCTCTTCTTGCGTGTCCATCACGTATCCCCTGTTTCTGAGGATCTGCACCTTTGTTGCAAGAGCCAATGTCCGTTGCGTGAACACGACATGCTTTCGCTTCGCTTCGGTGATGCGCGACGCGACGTTCAACTCGTGGGTATCCTTGAGCACTGAAAGAGCGTTGTTGATCTCGTGGAGACGCGTTCGAAGTGCTGTAACGGCCATCTGCTGCTGGCGTATGCGCTCGGCTACCTGCTCGAACCCACGTGCCAACACAGGAATGGCGCCAGGGGCAGGCTTCTTCGACAGGGCTTCTTCCCATTTCCTCTCATCCTCTCCGGGCTGAGGACCGTAGAAAGGAGCTTCCTCCGGCTTGACTGAGTTGTAGAAATAGTGCGTAAAGACGCAGTCAGGATTCTCGGGATCCCACTTGCTGTTCAGCACTTGAATCTGTTGTATGACAGACTTCTCGCCTGTTCTGAATTAGCTTGGGATCAAGACGCCAATCGTTTCACATACGGTGACCGTTGATTGAGGCTCCAGCATAAGGCTGAGCTGTCGACTGTCGCAGCTGAGGAAGACCTTCGCGCGTCTGCTGGAGGCTCTGCGCTTGGATGGGATTCAACCCTGGCGCAGGTTGCAGTGAAGAGCCAAACAAGCTGTTGCTGAACTGCTGCTGCTGCTGCTGCTGCTGTTGGGGCTGCTGTTGCTGCTGCTGTGATTGCTGCGCCTGTCCCATCTGACCCCAGAGACTGGAAGTCTGTGCTTGTGGTTGTTGTTGCTGCTGGGGCTGGGGCTGCCCAAGCGCCCCGCTGAATAAGCTGGTACCGGCATTCTGCTGTTGAGGTTGCTGTGTAGTGGATCCAAAAAGACCGCCAGTCGCAGAGGCAGCTGTGCTGGCGCCAAACAAGCTGGGTGCTGCAGCATTTGACTGCTGCGGTTGTTGCAGCGAGCCGCCAAAAAGTCCTCCAGCTGGTGCAGTTGTACTTCCAAACAGCGTACCCGTCTTCTTCTCTCCACCGGTGTTTCCAAAGCTGAAAGACATGTTTGCGAGCGAATCCAAAAGTGCGCAGTTGGACGGTGTTTACGTGTGTACCTGCTGCAAGTACGCGCAGAGTCGCGAGGGAACGGGACGGGAAACGCGTTATTGATGGACGGTGAAGCTCAATCGGCTTGCATATCGGTAGTGAAAGCGGCGTCAGTGTACGCGCATCGGGTTGCGGTGATGCGAGACCGCAATGGGTGTTGTGTTTTGGGGAGCGGCTACTTCTTGTCGAAAGCTTCAGGACAGCGTCCAATCAGCGCGCGGCAGTCAGCCTTATGCGCCAAGGCCCGGAAAGTGGAAGTGACGACCGGCTTCAACTCAGATCACTTTGGGAGCTATTCGCCTGCCATTGGCACCTCACACCCACAATGTCGTCGCGTCAGCCCCGGTATACTTCCTTTTGCGAGCTCATGGCCGAATTTTGATACTAACACCGCGCAGCTTCAATCAGCAAGCCCTCATCGACACCACCCCTCTGCCCGACGACATCCCCAAGGTCAAGGAGCTCGGTGCCAGTTCTGCGCCCCTTCTCAGCGCCTCGTTCTTCATCGGTGCACGATGCAAGGCCTACAACGATGACTACATGATGTGCAAGACCGAGGCCAACGGCCGGGGAGAGCTTGAGTGCATGAAGGAGGGCCGTAAGGTCACCAGGTGTGCTGCGAGCGTGTAAGGGAGACCAAGCCTTAGAGGTTGGAATGAAATGCTGACAATTTTGCAGCATCAGCGACATCAACAAGGAGTGCCTCGACCAGTTCCGCACCCACTGGCAATGCCTTGAGAACCACAACCAGCAGCTGTGGAACTGCAGATCAGAGGAGCGCAGGCTGAACAAGTGCGTCTTTGAAAAGCTGGTGAGTACAGATCTGTCAGAGGGGCTGGTCCTCACGTACTAACGGAAGCAGTCGCTCGAGAAGACCATCCCAGATGCGCCCAAGGGCGACACACCTGTCCACCTCAGGACAAGGAACATTTTTGCTACCCACTAGTTTTGTACATATTTACCCGGCACACGACGATTAGGAAATCCAAAGTTAAATTTGCAATGGCCATAGTGTTGAGTAAGCGCAGTTTATTATGTCATGGTTTGATTTGATAAAGGACTTGTTCAGCAGACCCTGGAGGTACTAAGTGACTCGTTGCAGCCAGCCACACTAACCCGACAGGACGTAAATACGTTTGTCGTTATTTGTGGTTCACAGACAGTAGGACTCGCGGTTCAGGATTGTGAACCCTTATGGATCACCAAAAGGCCGCCGATATTGGAAAAAAAGTTCACGATCAACAACGGTTCGCAACGCAATCACTCTGGAACTTTGGACTCGAGAACTATATTGAGAGGCCTCAAATACATTCTTGTCGTCTTCCTCTTCCAACTTGTATTTACACATATAGAACAAAACACTTCCAAATCCGAACACACCTGCAGACATGCACAATGTACAGATTCGCTAAAGCCTTCCCCGGTGCCATCTTCACCATCCCGTGTGATGGGCCTCCTGTGCGCAATCTTGTCTACAGAAAGCCGAGTACCTCTGACGCGGCATCAGAATCGCACGCCTGCCATTTGCCCAGCCCTGCTCAAAGTACACCGACCATTGCCAGCGCCGACATAGGGAGGCTTACGTGCACGCCCAGTTCCGCGACATCTACCCGCACTTGGTCAACGTCTTCCACGGCTGTCGGTGATTCGGCCTACGGTTACGACTCCAACTCACCCTGTTCAGAAAGGCTAACTGGGACCGGCGCCCGAGGGTCCCAGACCTAGGTCCGCGGATCGAACTTGTGTCTCCGTATGAGACTGGGGACGTACTGCGATTTGAGGGTAGGAGTAAGCCTGATACTCCTGCTCCTTTCGAAAGTAGTCAGTACACGCATTCTTACCCGCCCATGATACCGGCGAGGGCAGATACACCGGTGCACGAGGATACTACCGCTTCGTCAACCCCTTCTGGAAACGTTCAGTCTGGGAACATGCAGTCCAGGAGTGGGTTGGTGAATACAGCGCCGGCTCTGAGACCTGATGTAGCGCGCTCCGAGCGCGTTGCGGATTTGATGAGGGTGAAGGGGTTGAGGATTCGAACACAGAATGTCAGTGGCCGCTATCGAACGCCGGCACTTATGGAAGAAGCCGCGCGATAATGTTGATGCAACTAGCGTGGATTCGTGGGTGTCTCAAAGCCTCATAAGCGGATTGGAGACCACAAGAGCTCATGGATGCTGGTTCTTTTGCGTATTTCTCTCTATCGACGGTGTAGGGGGTGGGTATACTTTATTGCCCCTGGGTATCGAGTGCTTCGGGTACTTTTACAAATGCATGGTCATAACTTCATTACTCGTTCCCCGTCTGCTCTTGCTATCGTCTCAGCCTCTGCGGCCGCCTCTCGCGGCCCTCAGGAACTGGTCTCTAAGGTTCGTCCGCTGCGCAGCTGGTGAGCTCCTAAGGAACGAGCTGCCTTCAAGAATGGAGCTGCTCCCATCGATGCCGAAGCTACTGCGTCCGTTCCCAAGGCTCGCGCCGAGATCGATGCCACGGCCGATGCTCTGGCTGAAATTGATACTCCTCGAGTTGCGGGCAACGCTTGGTACTGCTGTACTTGGAAGGCCTGAGCTGCGGCGTCCAGAACTACGTCGACCGGTGCTGCGCCGCGCGCTCTGGAAGCCGGAGCTTCGCCTCATCGAGCGCGTTGTGCGTACCGAACTCATGTCCAGCGGTCGACTCGCTGCATCGTCGTCGCTCGAATCCTCCAGCTCGGAGTCGGTGTGCTCATAGCTCCCCGCCTCCGGTATGTCGTCGTCCAGATCTCGTTCATCTTGAAGCACGCCTGCCATCTCCGCCTCTTCTTGCTCCAGCATGGCGCTGACTTCTGCCTCGACCATGCTTCCCTCGATGAACGAGTCTTCGTTGAAGAGTATGCTTTCGTGCTCTCGCGCGCCATCTTCAGTATCAGAGACACTGCCTTCCTCGTCACTGGAGACCTCGCTCGCAGAGAGTTCGCTGGCGCTCGCTTCTGCCTCAGGCACGTCGTCGTCGAGATCCCTCTCTTCCTCCATCTCGCCGTTGTCCTCCAATTCTTCTCTCTCCTGTCTCTCCTCTGCATTTGCAGCCTCCTGTTGCGCCGCAGCAAGGTCCATCATGACCTGCTCGCGGCGCGCCATGACTTCCTGTTCTGCCTTCTCGAGCTCCTCGTCTGTGATGGCTTGCAGTGTTTTGGCGACACCAGGTGGGCGAATCCAACCTGCGCCGAAGCGCTGCACGTTGGCTTTGCGCTGCTCGAAGGTGTTTTCATCTTGGGTGAGGGCCGCGAGGAGAGCAGATGGTCGGTGTTTGGGAGCCCGTTGTTGGGCGTGTTGATGTGCTGGGGCGTTGGGAGGAGAGGTAGAGGGCTCATCTGCGGGGAAGAGATTTTCGGGCCTGTTGGAAGGCCAGAGGCTTGCGTCCTGGTATCGTGATCAGTGTATATACACCATGATTGTGAGTATTCGGAGCATGACCAGGCGTTGCACGAGAGCTTGGAAATGTTTGCTTTGGTGCGGAGAACATCAAACAAGGACATACATACCGCCCGCGGAGCGATCAGTGGTAGCGACAGCATTGCACACACGATCAGACGCGTAGTTGGAATCCCATCTAAAAAGTGTCGCGTGCAGTTGCAAGAAGACGCGTTTGGGGCACAGGCACCTCGGCACTAGAGTGAACGGCTGTGTCGATCAATCAAGCTAATGAACCAATGACGGAAGGCGGTACCCAACGTGCTTCACCTCCCTCACTTCTTACGGTAGCTCTCCGATTGATCCATGTTTCGCGATATGAACGATGTCAGGTAACGTAGATAGCAGGTAATCTTACTCGCTGTCTCACAGTCTCTCCCCCCAAACATACATTGTTCTTCGTTCGCGCAGTATTGACATTTGCACTTATACGCGAAGTCCTTCGACACTATTGAAGAGCCGGACAGGTAGCACACGAACCAAACATCGAACGACCCACAGTATTCTAATCGTTTGAGCGGGGACTTCGATGATCACGACCAATTTCGAGAACGACCTGGTCACAGCACATCGAGCCGCTGCTCATCTTGACTCTGTCAAGAGTATGCTCAACATGAGAATAATCGTTGCCTTTACACTGCTGGCCATGCTATCCCTGGCCAGCGCTACACCGCACGCACATCAAGGTGCATCTAACAACGAGGACGACTTCTGGGCAAAGAAGCCAATGCACACCACGGATCTCATGGCTGGCAAGGCACGCACGACCAACAAACCATCTATCGGCCACGCTCAGGTCCCCACAACGACTCCAAGAATACCGACGCTATGTGAGGAAACCAATGAGCTATGAAGGAAACTCTTGTCCGCTCTGCAGCCCTACGAAACGGTTGGAACCACCGTATGCAACCCATAACGTACCTGGAGGGTTTCAACGAGCTATAATCAAGACTGGAATCGATGGACACCCTCGGGCCTTAACCCGGCAGCATGGACTTTCAGATCGCGCAAGAGTCGCGCAGTAGTTTTTTGTTAGACGACTCCGCTTGGCATACATATTTAAAGCCTGTCAAAGAGACCTGAGTCCATTCTCATCCAATCCATCCCCCTGAATCAATTCGAAAAATTGTGGACCTGCTCCCTCTTTATGTCCCTTCTGCTCGCCCGAAACCCGTTCACCCGTTCAAAATCTAGACATGTCTGGAGGTCAACTCCGATCCCCCCTTAACGCTGACTGCTGGACCGATATCCTCCAATTCCTCGATCATTTCAACCCCAAACTTCCAAAGAATATGTCCACGGCGGCTGCACATGTTCATACTATCACCATCAGAAAGTAATTTACGCGCTGCCACCTCAAACTCTTCTGTCACTTCAGTGATGTGTGCCTGCTCGTGCAGATCCTTATCATTTACCAAGCCTGATCGATTATGGCTTACATCCACCTAGGAGATCCTCCCTCCAGGTGTCCTTCCTGCACAATCTTCGAGTTCTCAAGATGATCAAAAGCAAAGCCACGTTTTCTACCCAAAACATCCGCAGCACATACTCTCCAAACCTGTTTGAAACCGGCATTACTGACGTGATTTGAGACGCCTGAGTAAGAATTGGTCTTCTAAATGCGCACAACTCAATCCATGATGCTCTTGCATACTTCTCCGAAGATCCATGGGAGCTCACATGCTTTCCTTGTGTCAAGAAATGCGGCCCAGTTCTTACATGTGACTGCGGTGTTGCAGAAGGTAGACAGTAGATCATATCACCCGCCGCGGTTCGATATAAATGCAAAAGTAATTGACCATAGGTGATTGAAAGGTTGTGCTCTCACGTGACTGTCACGAACGGGGACCCTCGTACATGAAGTCATCGCGATCCTCGAAGTATGAATCTGGACACGACGTGTTAATGCATGTGAGCATAGACGAAGAAATGCTGAGGTCTTGCGCACTTTGACTGAACATCTTTCTCTTTCCTGCCAATTGCACTTCGATCATGTTCAGTCGTGCTACCAACTACCATGCAGTGAAGTATTCCAGATTAGCAGGTACTTATCAAGAGCTGCGCAGCACTACTGGGGCACAATGTCGCTAGCAGCTTTCGTCCTGCTGGCTCAATCTGAAAGCTTCTATAGCGTAGTAAAGACCTCTTCTAATCATTCGAGCTCCTTCGATTCAGCCAGTGCTTCACGCACGTGAGAAGCACTTCCAAGTAAAAATTCTTATCCAGGGAAGACGCACGGTGCTAGTAGTTTGTGTCTCATGGATCTCACGCTGTACATGTACATCTTGAGGTGCTATGGGGTGCCCAAAGATTGAATTCTTACACTGCATGAATAGGACCTGGAGGTATACAAGGCGCCAAGCATAGAAGCGCTTGGGAGCCGTTGATGGATCCGGCGAGTGCTTTTCCTCGTGCACGAAGCATGCGATACGTATGTCCACGGGACGGGTCGATGAGCGACGGACGCCATATAAAGGTCCGAATATTCTCCCCGGTACCCAGGTACCTCGTATTGCGGGGAATTTCCGTCTCTGTGTTACCCGCGGAAGTCTTGCGATGCACAGCGTTCGCATCGAGGCACCATCAGCTCATCGCAGGATTTCCGTCTTTCTTGACCGATCCTGCGCTCCAAGGCATGTCCAAGCTGGTCTCGACAATGGCGTGGTGTCGACATAAAGATCGACGATAAGCCGACTGTCTAAGCCAAACATGCGTTCATGCTGATGAGGCTCACTCAACGGGTACTGTAAGCGTTAGCTGCCATTGCCTCAACAACATGTCTAGTCCACTTTTCAGAATCACCCTGCATGAACTGCAGCTATATCCCGCGTCCGTCGACGTTCATGTACTCTACCTTGGGGTACACATGTATCTCTACATTCATTTGCCCCCAACCCCTCGTTCTCCAGACACAGAATTGTGGGTTTGCAAGGTCGAGGTTTCCCTGCAAATGCCGCTCTAGCGCCGCGGCGATTGACACCCACGCTGTTGCTTGGCTGGGAATAAGGTTACCGGAGGTCGCATCGCCACGGCACCACTGTCCAGACGGCACAGCGGACATCATTTTGAGGACACATCTTTGACATCAACTTCGATGTCCGTCGACGTGCTGTCGGGCCCGCCGCTAGCATGCACCTGGGCCCACGCAAATTTTGAGCCTCAACTCAGGCCAGATCCCACAGCCCGACGGTCCGAAACACACGAACTCCACAAACCGCGGCCGTGAATTTCTCACGATCCCGTCGACAGGCCCCGGATCCGTGTCCGTCAATAGGGAAAGTGCACTTGGCAAGCCGAAGCTTAACGCGACGTAAGCGACAGAAAATGCCGCCTAGCCGCGTTCTGATCGTGGGTCAAGTTCTCGACTGAGTCTGACGGCAAGAGGCGCAATGCGTTGTTCACAAGTGCGGGATGCGGCAGAGCCGATGCTTACCGAACTTTGGGTAGCTGTAAAGTAAGGAGAGAGAAAGGGACTGGGCGTGATCGAAAGTGGATGTCGATAGAGAGCGGATAGCGGCATGCTCTTCCTGATGCTGGAAGGTGAATAGTCGAGCCGCGCAGCCGCAAGGCAGGAGCGCGCTTGCATTTAGCTGAGCGGGACGCTCCAAGGTTCCCAATTCGCGGCTCACCAAACGGTGCGTTGCTGGCGCGCAGTTGCCGAACGGTGGGGCAGAAGCACCTTCAAGGAGAGAGTTTGACAAGAACCTCCATACTGTGCAATACGTCGACGGACCAAGTTCCCTAAACGCCGGAAAGCTCTACATGAGTACGCGTCTTTCAATGCTATGTTGATCGTACTAGATATGTTCCAGTGTTATTGAAGTCTGTTCAGATATGGACGCGATGCAGGTGCCTTGCAGACAACATCTGATAGGTCGATAGCTGGTCGAACTTGATAAGAGCTGGCGTAGAGACAACTTCGAAAGGAAAGAGGGGCAAACCCACAACGAGACAACGAAAGGGTCCGTACCAAGAATCTCACTGCTCATACCTATAACAGGATATTCTTATGCTGCCTTTGGGTGCTGTTGAGCTCGTGTCATGCCGTCGTGCAGGCAGGTGCATCCTACATAACCCGTAACGGGCGGAACGTGAAATCAAGAGCGTTGCGCGATGTCCAATCGACACGGCCAGTGCCGTTCGTAGTGACGAACAGGGGAAGACGATGGGCAAGGGACTGCATAGGCGAGTCTTGGATGCAGCGTGGAAGGCGTTGTGCTGACTGGATGGTGGTGCAGCGGAACAATTACCTATTCGCGGGCTGGGACAGGCCACGATTGCGTTGTATGGTGTGCATAACGGTAGCGTTGATCTCCGTAGGCGAGATACGGGCTACACCCCTTCGCACATGTCTTGGTCGCCTAACATCTTGGTGCGAGATGAAGAAGGTATTGTTTGGTTCTCCAGCGGCTGAATACCACGAGCAGTGGTGAGGTGAGCCACTGGACCCACCCAACCATGCAAAGTGTGGCTAGATATGGATAGAGATGCACTTCGACTTCTGGTGCGGGTAGGAACGCACGTGCATCTCTTGATGAAGTACACTCTCGGACCACGAGCGGCATGGTGCAGTGGTTCATGTAGTTCCTTTAGTGACGCTTGCAGTGCTCTGCATCTGCATTGTTGCTCCACCAGCTGGAGCTGGATGCCCAGAACGCATGTCAATAAGTGGAGAAATGAGGGGGGAATGAAGCTAGCTCCACAATGAAGACGCTGGGCCTAGTAGTGACATGCCACCTCGGCGGCATCCCGAGACATACGGCAATGCTTTGCTTCCGAGTTACCGGAAAGAGCATGCGCAGAATGAGTGATGAGGCTTCAAGGTCTGAACGGCACGCAGATCACTGTTGGGCCAGCTCGTGTCCTTTGAGGCTCGTTGGACGAGAGGCAACAAGTAAGCATGTCAAGTTTCATGCGCTGCATGCAAAGTCGAAAGTATGTTTGATGAAGGATCCTGTGTCCACTTTGTGTGGATATTGCACGGATGCACAATCACAGGAGCGTTCGTGTCGTATGGATGCTGTCTCGCCTGAGCCGTTTAGGCGCCTATAGCTTTTAACACCTGTCTTCCATGTCAATAGCCGTGAGTATAGCATGCGGTGCCGCGTCTGCGACTATGGTGACTGAGTCTGTGCGATAGAACACGAGGAACAGTGACGTCCACGCGGCGGATGACAGGCTTCCACGCCACTGCGTACCCTTGAACTTCTGGGGGCATGCCTGATGGAAGCGTACTCGACGGTTTGTGTGTACCATACTGCGAGCTGAAGACTGCGGCCACGTTGCGATTGGTGACTCCGGCGAGGGGAATGGTACAGCCTCACGAGGCAATACTACTCAACGTCAACATTAACTTCTGGGCTTGTGGCTGCAGGGCGAGTTGGATCTGGACGTAGCCGCGTGTCAAGTTTCTCAAAATCTGGGGCGCCGCAATACTATTACAGTGTTACAGGAGCGTTTACGTGACATGTGACAGAGCTCAAGGTAGCACACGATGCTCAGCAGGTTCTGAAGAACAGTAGAGAAATGGGTCCCTTCATGCAAGGATATGAGGCAATTACGATGAAATTGAGCAAGACCGGACATTTTCTGTGACTTACATACATTGAAATAGTGTTCAAGCAACGAATGCACAAAGTTGGATCGACGGAATGATGACCAGTACAGCTTTGCTTTTGTACGGACGGTCATCCTCGACGACTGCATTGACCTTAGCAAATTCGTTCGTAAAGCGCGTTTCCAAAGGATTCGCGAGTTCGATGATCCCAAATTTGGACTTGGACCCGCAACGGTTCTCAAAGAGCATATCCATACGGGTCGTCTACCGACGCGAGCAAAGATCTGCCAAAACGAGGAAGAACTTGGTCGAAGCCCGCAACTAGTCGTATACCCGCATGATCTTATCAAACCATCTGCAAGCTGCATGTATGGATGGCCTGTGATACTGGTTCAGGACACGGCAAACAGGGAATTGCTTTTAAGCTAAGAGTTATTCTCCGTGATAACGGTGTGGTGTTGCCAAGTAAAGATCAACTTCAACTTCGCGTCATGAGGTGAGGTCGATATTTGTTCCAGCTAGGATCAAACTCTAGAGATTGAGTTCGCGGGAATATCGCAGAGACCCACCGTTTCCGGTCCAAAACTCCGGGGTCGCTAATGATCGATTGAAGAGGATTTCCACCTGTTCTGGCGATGTGGGCACAAGCGGCAAATCACATTCGATGTCAGCTTTCGGCAGATACGGCGTAGGAATCGCGCAGTGACACACTTATTGCTGTCTTTCGGGACTGTCAATCTGGAAGCAAACCATGTTCCTGGCTACGGCAAATAGTGCTGGTGCAATTGATAATTGGCTTTCACAGCTCGCGTAATGTGTGAGGTGTATGATGACCTCAATGCAGGCCAAGAGTCGAGGCTGAACGCACTGGCAGGGCCAGCTTAAATCCGGAACCGACACACAGCGAATCAAGGCAGTTGTCCACTAGCAGTAAAACGACCGGCTCTTGTCAGGCTTCGGAAAGCCGAAGTCGCTTTGTGAGTCGTTGTATTCCGAAAAACTCAGCGGTAGTGCATCGCCACTGGAGGCGGGGGCCAGCTAGCGGGCAGTATTCGTGGGGTCAGACTTTTATGCATTACAGCAGGTCAGGATTATCGAACTGATGGCGCGGTGGTTTCTCTTACGCGGCAGATTGCGCGAGTTGGGACCATTGGAGCGAGTGCAAGATGCCTGGCGCAGAGTTTTATCAAGTCGACAGGCATCAGACGGAAGAGCACTAGGGAGCGTGCGGCAGCGGCTTCGTCGTGCAGTGGGTGCGAGTCGGCTGGATGAGTGCCTCTGTGCTGTCTGGCACGCAGCTGGGCGATGGCGGCGCGTCGGCCTGCTCTTCCACCTTGCACCATCAGCCCTGCGAAGAATTCGATGCTTTTGGACAGAGCGGATGGCGTAGGACAGCTGGCGGGCAAAGAGTGCTTGCCATTCGAGGCCGCTGGAGACGCGCCCAGGGCGAAGGAAGCGTGGCGCGCCGTCGGTTTACCGGATGCAAATCCGCGGCTTCTGGGAGGCCCAGGGCGCGGAGCACAGGCGCTGCGCAGCAGATGGCTGGCTCGATGGCCATCGTGCAGAATGATTAGCAGCATGGCATGGGCCCATGGCTGCAGTGCATCGTTTTAGATGAAAGCATAACGGCGCAGTTGCACAACAGACAGCCGAATCTTTCCGCTAAGTCCTGCACTCGCCTGTCACCGCGAGCAAACGGGCAAGCCTCAGCACAGCAGCGCGATAAAAGAGCCCAGAGCGGCAGCTGCAGCTAGTGCGCAGTTAGCCGTGCCCGGCTCGTGCATGGCGACGGCGTCGATGTTCAGGTACATCTCCCGCACGCTTGCGTTGCCTTTTTGGAGATGAAGATGCGCGCAGGCGGGTGCAGATTGCGTTGCCTGGCTGCCAGAAGCAGAGTTTCGAGCTGCAGCTGGCGGCGAGGGCACGTCTCCGCTGCACTGGCGCCCGTTTGGGCCACGGCGGCACCGTGAGCCGGCGTGGGCAGACGACGGGTGATGTCGTCGAAGGTACCTGTACAGAGGCGCTCGCTCCACGCTGGTGGTGTTCGTACGCCATTGCAGGGGTCCCCTTGGCGGATTGACGTTGCTTAGAGCGCGGCGACGAGCGACGGAGCCTTCTGTGCTGAGTGGGGTGCGTGTTAGCAAGAGAAATACAAGCCCGCGCTCGCCCATACGACCTCAATTCACTCTCCGCAGTCCACCTTTTTTCTCCCCCCGCCCCGCCAGACTTGCTCGACTGCCGCTTTCGAAGAAGCAATCGACGCTCACTGCCCTCGACAGCACACCTTGCGGCGGCCTCCTCTGAAACATTTTCCCCGCTAGGCCCGAGAGGACGCCCCGGTAGGCGATCATACGTATTGTGATTGGCCCACTTCCGGCTCCGCACCAGCTGCTCCATCACCGCTCTCAGCGCCCTGCCTTACCACAGCACAACTGCGTGGTTCGCGACATCTTTCCTCAACCACGGAACCGACTCATTCCTAGCCCCAATTATCAATATCGCTCGCTCTTGCTCTGCGACTCGCTCTCGTTATCTTACACGCATACGTCCGTTCTCTGTCGTCTGAACTACTGCAAGACGGCTGCGCACTGCACTCTCGCGACACGACCCACTCTCGCCAGCTGCTCACGGCACCACGCCTCCACATCAGCTGCAACATCGTGGTCTGAGCAGAGAACAGCAGCGACCTTTAGCTGCTGGAATTATTCTTGAGCAAAGACGTGGCCCACGTCTTCGCCATGGACTTCTCCTCGACGTTCGTCAACCCGGCCGAACTTACCTTTGACGGTACTGCCCAGCAGCCCTTCACCGTAGCCAACAACACCAAGTTCGAGGCCTTCGATTTCTCCGCACCCGCCGAGGAAGAGCTGGTACATAAGCACAAGGACTCTGCCGTCGATTTGACTAAGCTTCATCAGTTCCAACAAGAGCAAGATTATCCTTCCACAAGAGCGAAGAGGGTCAAAATTGAGCCAACTGTTTTCGACGCATTCCTCGACAACTACTCTTCGGAATCCAACACACCATCCCCTGCTGCTGATTTCGACTTTGTTTACAGCACAGCCAACTCACCTGGAGAATTCGTCAGGGAAGAGAGCCGCACTAGCTCGCCTGAGGTCTCCAACGATATGACAGCTTACACCCCGGGGACCGCATGTTCCGCTTACGGGTATCAATCTCCAGAGGCAATTCACATTCCTCAGCAAGAGGATGCTCTCTCGCTAAAGGTTTCTATGGACCGCACCAAGACACGAGCCGAGACCCAGACCAAAGTTACCATGGTCCTGGATCCTCTACCCGAGACTTACGAATGGGCACGTTTCGCGCGTCAGACTATCTCCAAGCCTAAGCAATTGGCCACCGCGGACGAGATCCGCGAGAACCAGAAGAAGGGCGCCGCAGTTTCCATCGATTTCACTCTCGTCTGCGC
Organism: Phoma herbarum; assembly: GCA_001599375.1. Lineage (NCBI taxonomy): Eukaryota > Fungi > Ascomycota > Dothideomycetes > Pleosporales > Didymellaceae > Phoma > Phoma herbarum. The sequence continues at coordinate 1,055,117 of BCGR01000011.1, read as the reverse complement.
AGTTGCAGTGGAAGAGCCAAAAGATTTGGAACTTGCATTGGCACGCGCTCGCGGCGAGGGTTCATTCCCCACAAAGATCCCGCGTGTCGAGGTCTCAGAAATGGAGAAGGATGATCCCGCACATCCGCAAAATGGCGGTGCAGTGATCATCTGCAACGGTTGCCAAGAGCGTGAAAGGAAGCGGTTTGGCCGCAAGAAGAAGCGCAACGAAGAAGAGGAAGAGGAATGGAGCACATACGATGACAAGCGCATCATCATTGTCAACGAGAAGGAGTTTAAGCGGCTGGCAGACGCTGATGTAGCAGACAGCAAATGGGGCACAGGCGCGAAGAAGGTCGAGTTTTCCATGCGCATTGCATGCTACTGCAGGCATCAGGAGTCAAAGACACCAGTCGGCTACCGAGTCATTTTCACCATCAGGGGCGCCAACGGAGAATTGCTGACACAGAGCCTGTCCGAGGTTCTTCAAGTGACAGACGATCACAAGAACAAAGAGACACCCCAGGCTGAACTCCTTTCGCCATCATTGAGCTTGCCAAGCTCCATGCCTGCTCAAAGCCAACAGTTCCAGCAATACCCACTCTCGTATCAATACCCCATCAACACACAGTTCAACTTCACTGCACCGGCACACACGCCATATGGTTACAACCATCCTCCCACAGTCTTCGGCATGGAATCTCAACCACCGACACCGATGTACTCTCGCCCTCCTTCGCCTGGCATTCACTCACAGCCAACCACTCCTACCCTGAAGGCTTTCAACTTCGGCAACTACCCTCACTTCAGCCACGCTGTTGCCCCCCAACAGCTCACACAGACGTTGAACAGGGTAGTCAACCCTCAGCAGACCCTTCAGACACTTCGTCACCCCGTCACAGCTCAGCAATCACACCCTCTGCCAAGCTACCCTGTCGCTCCCCAGCAAGCACCTCAATCAATGAGCTTCAACTTCAATATCCCTCAGCAGCAGTCTGCTCAGATCAATACCCAGTTCTCGCAGCAAGAAAGTTACCATGACTTCAGCAATTGGAACGCATAGTATTTCTCGGTGCTGCATCACGAAAATGAGATATGGACTTAATGGCGTTTCGGAAGGTCACTTGAATTTGGTGTTGGTCAACTTGGGCGGTTGCATAACGAATGGCGGACTTGCATAACGGGCACTGCAGCTCACGGTTTACCATACGCACAGCATATGGCGCCTTTTGATTTGATACTGTCATACTTTTACGACCTTGGTCCAGATGGACTAGTCTGGATACCATTATTGCCAGACGATTATGCTTTTAATTACTAGACTAACGTTACTGTTGCTTCCATTATTGTTACCACAGCCCTCTGATGAGGCCGTATAGACTACGAAACAATCAAAGAGATACCACACTTCAGCTCACCGTTCTCTGTGTAGCGTTTGACGTGATCGGTATTGAGGGGCTGGGTCAAGGCAGGTGCTACGACGTGCCTACCTCCACCTTCTGGAGATATGACCCCGCACACATATCTTACATCCAGCCATCTCCTCCCAAACTTTGTTTATCTCATGTTGTCGCTCCTCATCTTCAAACACATATGGACTAGCGCATGCATGCAGTCAGCTCGAATTCTCTGGTAGCCTGTGAACAAGGCGTCTGGCGCCTTTACCTACCATTCGAGCCCTTTCATAAACCTAGTCATTGAGCTTCACTGACGGCCCACAGCCATGACATGGCGCACTTTCGGGACCACAAAAGGAGTTGTGCTTCGCTCAATTGGACTTGCATTGATCGGTAGGAAGCCGTCTTCCGCAGCGTCGAGAGCAAGGAGCTCGCAGCTACCCCGTCACAACTAGAGTCCAGACACTTCCAATTTGATTGGTCCCCACCGCCCCACAGCGCTTGAGACGATGGATCGATGAAAAGCAGTGCCAAGGTGACGGCAACGGGCAAGTTTCAAGAGGGCCTGAGGCCATCCTGGGCTGGTGCTGTTCATAGTTCGGGCGACTTGCACAAAGCGGTCAGCCTCTCGCTTCTGCGCCGTTTTTAGCGGCTCACGGCACAAGTCGCAACACAAGCATGGAAATACGACAGCATCCATTGCGCATGGAACAGGATGCCTGGCCAGCTCTTGGTATCGTACTGTTACGCAAACCGTCACCATGGACTCAGACACTCAGACCCCGTCTGCTACCGTGCCACGGAAACACAGCAGAGGCTGCCAGATCGGACCTTTTCGTAAGCCGAATAAGGAATTAGCATGGCTATTACTTGTTCAAGACGCATTCCAAACTTCACGGGATCGCGGAAATTCGAAGGGGGCCCGGGACAGATTTCCTAAGTTCATGTCCGTTACGTCGTGATCGCCAATTGGGCTGCTAATGTCATCTACAACGAATTGAACTGACTACCTCCACGCTGCGTGATGCTCACCGAGTCCAGCATCAAGGTACCTGCAGCCCGGTGCCGCAAATCACAGAGGATGATCGCTCTGTTTCTGCTTATGTGCACCGCTTCAACGCCCCACTCCAATAGCACCCTCAATAACAAGAGAGGTTGTCCGCAGCTCGCAGGCAAAAATCCAAAGTGCTCCCGTGGCCGCCGTCCTTTACATCCCTGCCGCGCCAGCTTTCCTGTACTCTTCAAACGAATGGATATGTCCGTTCGATGCGTCTTCCTTACTTCTAAGCTCTTCATCCCATTTCTCCTCTTCTTGTGTCAGCGTGGTCTGAAAAGCATTCATCTGACCTCGCTGGAAATAGAGGGGAGCAGTCTTCAGAAGAGCTACGTCCTGCGTGACGAGGATATGCTTGACGTTTGAACCTGGTTGTGTTAGTGATCTGCTCAGGCAGAAGGGAAAATCGATTTTACCAGGTGTCTCGTACTTAGCCTGCAGGAGCAGCTGGTCCACGACATGTCGCAATCCACGGGCACCGGTACCCATCTTGCTGGCTTTACGTGCAATCTCCCGCAATGCGCCGCTGGTGAAACGTAGCTCGATGTTTCGCAAGTAGAACTTGTGTTGCTCCTGCGAGATCAGACTGTTCTTTGGTTCTGTAAGGACACGGACAAGGGCCTCCTCATCCAGAGCGGAAACAGCGCATACGGTAGGGATGCGTCCGATAAGTTCAGGTATGATGCCATACTTCTGAAGGTCCGCTGGCTGCACATAGTCGAGCACGTTGACCTTATCTTCAGGCTTCTTCTGATGAATACCACCAAACGGATTTGGCTTCTCAGGAGGGATGTAGAACGGCGCATCCTTCTTGAATCGAGTCGCCTCTTCGCCCCTCAGCATCACTCCATCAGCAGATGCTTCTGAGCTCGAGGTACGGATCGATGCACCGAATCCAATGCCACCCATCGATTTGCGATCCAGGATCGTCTTGTGCAGTTGGGCAAATGCCCCGGTGCAGATGAATAGAATGTTATCGGTGCGGATATTGAACACCTCGTCCTTTCCCCCGCCTGGCGCGCCACCGAGCGGACTCCTTGGACTGCCTCCAATATCCAACGGGTTACTAGAAGGATAGCCGTTTGTGCTGCCAGGGCTCTTTCCAGCGCTCTTTTCTGGCTTCGCGCGGACTTGGACCGTAGTGCCCTCAATGATCTTGAGTAGTGCCTGTTGTACGCCTTCACCGCCCACGTCCTTTCCGTATGACATTTTGGCCGAGGCGATCTTGTCGATCTCATCCAGCACGATGATGCCATGCTCAGTGGCCTCAATGTCATGGCCGGCAGCGGAGAAGAGTCGAGACACGCACTGTTCGACATCATCTCCAATGTATCCAGCCTGTGTGAAGGTTGTGCAGTCAGACATGGAAATGGGAATGCCTAATGTCTTTGCCAGAGTTTTGCACATCAATGTCTTGCCTACACCAGTAGGTCCTAGTATGAGCACGTTCGATTTGTCTATCTGCAGCGGTTCGGGCTGAGCCTCGGGTATGGGTTCAGCTTCCGGCAGCGCTGACGAGTGGCCTGGGAAGGCAATATCGCTATACGACGGTGGATCGGCAGGATTGGATACGTGCACGGTGGCCTGCTGTCCTGGAAATTCGTCTATGGTACTCAGTCATGGTTCATCAAGTGCAGAGGCACCTCGTGGTGGCGAGAAAACGAGATTGAATCTACCTTCTACAGGATGCCTGAACGCTGACGCTCTCCGCTGCGCCTGCGCTGCTAGCCTAGCTTCCTCGTCCCTCTGTCGCCGCAGCTCCTGTATGCGCAGGTGGTGCTCGTGTATGGCGACACTCAGCACCACCTTGGCGCGCTCTTGGTCGACCACGAACTGATCCAGATGCTGTCTCAGCGCCTTGGGCGTCACATGGTTGCCTCCCACGTTGGAAGCGCCTCCCAGCGGGCCACGTGTGGGCTGGTCGGTCTCATAGAAATTGGAGAAGCCCTGGCCGCTGAAGTCAGAGCGGTTGTATGCAGACAAGGTGGCACCTCGGGTATGGAATGCGCGGCGGCCGATGGTGCATAAGGCGAGGTGGGACGCGCGTGCCTGGGGCGAGACGGCGACAGCGAGCTTTCGGACAATCATGATGCGTCGCAGCAGTCGCGGAGGTGTCACATCACGAGAGCAGAGGCTCAGCAATCACGGGCGTGCGATAGTGCCCAGGCGGGTGTGGACGTGTGGGAGCTACAGCTCTCCGCATTGGGCCGATGGACCCCGCAGAGGCTGGAGAAGACCGCCCCATCTGGGGACTGTCGGTCCGTCCACGGAAGTCAACCACCAGCTAGCACACCACAGAAGACCGCTGGCAGCAGCCTCGCAGAACAGGCAGGCCAGTCAGCCAGCGTCAGGGTGCGCCTGCCGCAGTCGCAGCGAAAATGCTCCCACTGAATTGCTGCGTGAATCCTTCCGACCCCTGCCATACGCGCTGTTGAGTCGCGCTATGGTCAGCCCAGGCCAGAAAGGTAGCAGAGCTACCCCCAGGTATGACGTTAGACGAAGGGCTCGTTGAGGGCTGCAGCCAAACACTGCGGCGAAGACCCCGCAAATGTCCACTTGCTTGCCGTGCAGTCTGATTGCGAGCTCGTGCATTGTTTGCGACTGAAAACCGTGCACTTGCCTCCATTCCTGCGCAATCATCGCTGCTCGATAGCAAACTCCCCTTGGCCGCACGTTGTCCCCAGCACCACCATGGAGCTCGTCAACGCCTCCGCAAACTCGGTGAACGATGCCCCCGCAAAGGGCGCCAACGACGGCACTGGTAGGCGTGCACGGTGTGCCTTGACATGGGCAATAGACTGACCAGCTTGCTCGCAGGCATCGTCCAGCTGGATCCTTATCTGGAGCCCTTCTCCGGCGCGCTGAAGAGCCGCTATGCCAAAGCCCAGCAGTGGATCAAAACGATCGAAGAGACAGAGGGCGGTCTCGAGAAGTTCTCAAGGGCAAGCAGTCGCACCTGTCTCTTCAAATACCGTAGCTGACCCCCGCCTAGGGCTACGAGCGCTTTGGCTTCCAGGTGCAGCCAAACGGCGACGTCGTGTACCGCGAGTGGGCGCCCAATGCCTTGCGAGCCTACCTCATCGGCGACTTCAACGACTGGAACCGCGATTCGCATCCCATGAACAAGAATGAGTTTGGTGTGTTCGAAATAACAGTACCTGGCAAGAACGGCCAGACCTCGATTCCCCACGACTCCAAGATCAAGGTGTGTTTGCTACATTGTATGGAATCGAGACATGAGCTGACACTCGACAGATCTCTCTGGTAGTTCCCAATGACCACGCACGCCAGGAGCGCCTCCCTGCCTGGATCACCCGGGTGACCCAAGACCTCAGCGTCTCCCCCGTCTACGATGCACGCTTCTGGAACCCGCCCCAGAAGTACCAGTTCAAGAACAAGCGCCCCGCGAAGCCCAAAAGCGCACGTATTTACGAAGCACACGTCGGTATCTCCTCGCCTGAGCGCAAGGTTGCTACATACAAGGAGTTCACACAGAATATCCTCCCCAGAATCAAACACTTGGGGTACAACACCATCCAGCTCATGGCGGTCATGGAGCATGCATACTACGCCAGTTTCGGCTATCAGATCAACAGCTTCTTCGCTGCAAGCAGTAGATATGGCTTCCCAGATGATCTCAAGGAGCTCATCGACACTGCGCACGGCATGGGCATCACAGTTCTGCTGGACGTCGTCCACAGCCACGCGTCCAAGAACGTGCTCGATGGACTAAACCTGTTCGATGGTAGCGATCACCAGTACTTCCATGAGGGTGCGAAGGGGCGACACGAATTGTGGGACAGCAGGCTGTTCAACTACGGTCACCACGAGGTCCTCCGCTTCCTGCTCAGTAATCTGAGATTTTGGATGGAAGAGTACCAGTTCGATGGTTTCCGCTTCGATGGTGTCACTAGCATGATCTACACCCACCACGGTATCGGCACAGGCTTCTCGGGTGGCTACCACGAGTACTTTGGCCCTGGTGTCGACGAGGAGGGCGTTGTGTACTTGATGGTTGCCAACGAGCTGCTGCACCGGCTGTATCCCAGCTGCATCACCATTGCTGAGGATGTGTCTGGTATGCCTGGTCTCTGCGTATCGCTGTCTCTAGGCGGAATAGGATTCGACTACAGGCTCGCAATGGCAGTTCCAGATTTGTATATCAAGTGGTTGAAGGAGAAGCAGGATATCGATTGGGATATGGGCAACCTCGTCTTCACGCTGACGAATAGACGACACGGCGAGAAGACAATCGCCTATGCGGAATCCCACGACCAAGCGTATGTAATGTTCCCCTATTACCTAGCTTCCAACTAACGTGTGACAGACTCGTCGGAGACAAGACCTTGCTCTTCTGGCTGTGCGACGCCGAGATGTACACCAACATGTCCGTCCTGTCAGAACTCACTCCTGTTATCAACAGGGGTCTGTCTTTGCACAAGATGATCAGGCTAATCACCCACGGCCTGGGCGGAGAAGGCTACCTAAACTTCGAGGGTAACGAATTCGGCCACCCTGAATGGCTCGACTTCCCCCGCGAAGGCAACGGAAACAGCTTCGACTACGCGCGCCGGCAATTCAACCTCGTCGATGACGACCTGCTGCGCTACCGCTTCCTGAACGAGTTCGACAGCAAGATGCAATGGACGGAAGAGAAGTACGGTTGGCTGCACTCACCGCAGGCGTACGTCAGCTTGAAGCACGAGGGCGACAAGGTCATCGTATTTGAGCGCGCGGGCCTGCTGTGGATCTTCAACTTCCACCCTTCCAACAGCTTCACTGACTACCGTGTCGGTGTCGAGCAGGAAGGCACGTACAGGATTGTGCTTAGCACGGATAACAAGGCCTTTGGTGGCCACGGCAATGTCGCTGAGGATACGAGGTTCTTCACTACGCCGTTTGCGTGGAATGAGAGGAAGAACTTCTTGCAGGTGTACATCCCTACCAGGACTGCGATAGTAAGTCAAAACACTCTTGAACGCGTTCATCACGACTAACCACGATGCAGGTGCTGGCTCTAGAGAATACCTTGTAGATTCTGGAAGAAGAAAGGGGTATATCAGGGATTCGAAAAGAGGGTAGTGATCATCTAATAGCGTTGCCGTACCTACGCGTCATGTAAAGATACCATCGAGAAAATCATACTGTGTAATAGAGCATAAAGTCAGCAATCATGTCACAACCCGTATGCCTCACCCTTCTGCTTGTAACGTGCAGCGGCCTTAATTTCGATCCAAGGGGCTCGCAGATCCAAGACGCTCGCAGCTTCAAGACCACCCCAGTGAATCAATATTGACATCAGATCCTGGAGCCCGTCAGTGCCATGACGTATCAACGTCTTGTAAGCTCCTCACGACTACGCAATCCGAAAGCCGGAGAAGTGTTTTTCGACAATGCACACTGTGTCAGCACGACTACTCTTGGCCGATTGTTATTTTGGAGGCTCCAACGATTTATTGTTGTTTGCTTTTCGATAGCATGTAAGAGCAGTCGACGACTTCAAACTGGCATCAGCGGTCTGCTTGGAGCAGACATGGTTATGCGCCTTCTTCTCCCTTCTCCCTTCTTCCAACCAATCTCCCACCGTCACATCTGGGACGTTCCTGTCGTATCTCTTGGCCTGCTTGTCATTCACTTCTCGTGGTCCGTGTGTTCTTGAAGTCGAATGCCTATTTTTGGGTGTGCACGTTGACACGCGTTTGGTTTGCCGGACCGACGTAGATCGGAGGTCAGACGATCGTGGTAGCTGCATACTAGGTCAGAGTTGAAGTCAGTGTCCGGAGAGATGATCAGAGATGTTCTGCCTGCTTTGCCTTCGTGGCTTGGCTGGATCATGTGTCAGCCTGCGAAATGGGTTTTGTGACACTCGATATGGTATTTTACGTTGCTCAGTACTCATTCGTACTGCATGTTTGGAACCTCAGATTCGAGAGTCCGACAGAACGACATTTAGTCTTCGCGTGAGTCATGTAGGTCTTCATGAACGGCGATGCTGCTTCCACGGCGACGACACTTGTAAACTCTCGGGCTCTGGAAGTGCATCTCCGGCAGAGCCTGCGGTAGTCTATTGAGCAGAGAAGAGTCATGTATTGGAATTCTTCCCGTGGCGTCCCTCGAGCTGGACTGAGATAGACGTTTCATGAAGAGGATCAGATGAGTGCATGCTTCAAAGTGTTTGTCAGCTGTAGAAATTCCACCAGCTGGTGCTGATTACTATCTTCAGTTTTGAGAGAATCAGGTTCTGTCAGCTTCGATAGTGTCTACAGGAAGGACGACGTGTAAGGGTGCACATTTCAACCTTTCGAGGCTACGGTTGTGGTCAGAAAGGCATGGAGCTCTGAAGTCCAATAGCACTACCAAGTCAGCAACAAGAATAAAAGTCTCCGCAACTATTGAGGCGATACGGTTTGAAGCAAGGCCTCGTTGGAGATCTGAGGTTTCAAAAGCCTCGGAGCGAATCGGGAGGGTTGTTGTTCCACGTGATGTTATCGATGATGTTCTTTGGAAGGGTTGCAGCTTCCTAGAGCTCGAGATCGGTACATTGGATACTATATCAAATTCTGGGGTATGAACAACGTCATTCGCAGGCCGTGCAAAGTTGCGGGGAGCTCAGGATATGTTGTGGGAGAGTGAAGCCCGAAAGCGGTAAGCGTGGGTGGTCTGTGTGTCTGAAGCTCTCTGCTCGGAGGCGCTTTTCTCTCTCCTCTTCAAAGGAACACCCGTCTCCTCCACCCACCACAACCGTCTCATACATCTCACACAATGTTGAGGAGGTGAGTGCCGACCCCGCTGAAGCCAATTGATGATGGCAGGCCCGCTGATTCGATGAAATGCAGCCAGTTCCAGCGGTCCTTCCGCTCCCTCAAGCCTTCCCAGGCTGCGCGCGCCTTCGCACCTGTCTCCAACCACGCGGTCCGCTACGCCTCCACCGACGCCGCCCGTGATGGAAAGATTCACCAGGTCATTGGTGCCGTTGTTGACGGTGTGTAGGCCCCTTTGCGATGCTGTCGCAAAAGTTTTCCGATCTGGGCTGCGACGAAGCTGCCACCGAGCTCGCCAGCCATTGGACGGCATCGGCATCATCAAAATCAAAGCTGACATCAATTGCAGTCAAGTTCGACACCGAGCAGCTCCCTTCCATTCTCAACGCCTTGACCACCGACAATGGCGGCAACAAGCTCGTCCTCGAGGTTGCTGTAAGGACGCCAAGCAATCGCACACCTGGAGCAACAGACTGACGGATTGCAGCAACATTTGGGTGAGAACATCGTTCGTTGCATTGCCATGGACGGTAAGTCTTCGCCGCTCTGATCAATCGTCATGGACGGAACTGATGGAAATGCGCAGGTACCGAGGGTCTCGTCCGTGGTGCTAAGGCCACCGACACCGGTGCTCCCATCAAGATCCCCGTCGGTCACGGCACTCTTGGTCGCATCATGAACGTCACTGGTGACCCCATCGACGAGCGTGGTCCCATCAAGGCCACCAAGTACGCTCCCATCCACGCCGACCCCCCGGAGTTCACCGAGCAGTCCACCTCCGCTGAGGTCCTGATTACCGGTATCAAGGTCGTCGACCTCCTCGCCCCCTACGCTCGTGGTGGTAAGATCGGTCTCTTCGGAGGTGCCGGTGTCGGAAAGACAGTTTTCATTCAGGAGCTGATTGTAAGGACCCTTGGAGGTAGTCAGCCAATTCGCAGCTAACAGCACCGCAGAACAACATCGCCAAGGCCCACGGTGGTTTCTCCGTCTTCACTGGTGTCGGTGAGCGTACCCGTGAGGGTAACGATCTGTACCACGAAATGCAGGAGACTTCCGTCATCCAGCTCGAGGGCGAGTCCAAGGTCGCTCTTGTCTTCGGTCAGATGAACGAGCCCCCGGGTGCCCGTGCCCGTGTCGCCCTTACTGGTCTTACCGTTGCTGAGGTGAGTAACGAGCACCCTTTCCACTGAGAAATCCTAGGCTAACACTTTTACAGTACTTCAGAGATGAGGAGGTTCGTAGTTTTTTTGATGACCCTGCTGCTTTGAACCGATACTGACTACCTCCTAGGGTCAGGATGTGTTGCTCTTCATTGACAACATTTTCCGTTTCACTCAGGCCGGTTCTGAGGTGTCCGCTCTTCTCGGTCGTATTCCCTCTGCTGTCGGTTACCAGCCCACTCTCGCCGTCGACATGGGTGTCATGCAGGAGCGTATTACCACCACCTCCAAGGGTTCCATTACCTCCGTCCAGGCCGTCTACGTCCCTGCTGACGATTTGACTGACCCTGCCCCCGCCACCACCTTCGCCCATTTGGACGCCACAACTGTCTTGTCCCGTGGTATCTCCGAGTTGGGTATCTACCCCGCTGTCGACCCTCTCGACTCCAAGTCTCGTATCCTCGACCCCCGTATCATCGGTGACGAGCACTACGATACCGCCACCAAGGTCCAGCAGATCCTCCAGGAGTACAAGTCGCTCCAGGATATCATTGCCATTCTTGGTATGGACGAGTTGTCGGAAGCTGACAAGCTTACCGTCGAGCGTGCCCGTAAGATCCAGCGTTTCCTGTCGCAGCCCTTCGCTGTCGCCCAGGTCTTCACTGGTATCGAGGGTGCTCTCGTCGACCTCAAGGACACCATCCGCTCGTTCAAGGGCATCTTGAACGGTGAGGGTGACGATCTTCCCGAGGGTGCTTTCTACATGGTTGGCAACCTTGACGCTGCCCGCGCCAAGGGTGAGAAGATTCTTGCTGAGCTCGAGAAGTCATAAGCGAGCGGTGTGGTGGGCGAGACATGAAAGTCGGCCACTGTGTCGAGGGCAGTCGCTGGTAGTCTCACTTGTACAAAACATATACCTCCAAATGTGGGATTATGAGCGGGTGCTTGGAGCATCGTGGCTTCTGTAATCTATCTTGCATGCAAAGAAACCATTTCCTAGTTCTTCAAAAGCGTTCTCATTCTGCGTGATTTTCATTCGTGTAGACTACCCATCGTGATGCGCTTCCTAAACGACGAAACATTTGCTAATTTGTTAAGAGAAATAGGAGCATGTTGCGGCGTGCTGGATAATGTATCGCAAACTTATAATCAGACTGAAGACTACAGAGCATTCTATATACGGCAGACGTCTTCCGAACACTAGGCACTGAACACCTCCATGCTATATGATGCTAGTCAGCCAAATTACCTACTTGTTGTCATACGGGATTAGTATGGACTCAGCTCTACGTACCGCGTTTCCGCTTCAACCCTCGAGTCAGCCTTACCGGCGCAGTCTGTACAGTACTCGCACTTCCTGATGAGCTGTCCGCCATCAAGCCGCTGATCTCTTTCAACCACCTTCTCGGCCGTTGTGATCTCTCACTGTCGTCCCTGAGGTATGACAGGATATGAACGTCGAAGTCTTGACCTGCTGAGCGCTGAAGGCTGTGCAGGAAGCGGTTACGCGGAATGGCTCGCACGCCAGCATCGTCGACAGTGCTGAACGTGCCATCTGGCTCAAGAGCACTGGCGATATAGTAGCCTCGCATGACCTCCTCTTTCTTTTTTTGTGATTGCTGGGTCCAAGATTTCTTGGTGGAGTCTTTGGCCTAGACTTTGTTGGCATTTCCGGTGACTGGCTTGCTTATACCGTTGTCGTCGTCGGCGTGATGGGGCTCCTCAAGCCCGTTACTAGTGTCGTCTGTTACCTCTGCATCGCGGTCGTTGGGTGCGGCAGCCAGTAAATCCTTATCCTCTTCCTCTTCCTCTTCCTCACTGCTCTCGTCCTGGGGTTCCAAATAATCTCCATGATGCGCAAGCACGCTGCTCAACCGGTACCGTAGCGGCACTGTCGGTATCTGCTGGTGCGTGGTCAAATCCAAAATTTTTGGGTAAGCCAGGTGGTGCAAGATTTTCTGCTGAGGCATCAATATCAGAAGCTGGATACGCAAGATCTTTGGCACGGCGACAACCTCTGTCCTCCGACGTTGGTCTGATTCGAACGACATTGTGCACATTTAATGCCATTTATGTTGGTGTTAAATGAAGCCAGGATGGCTTGGTTGAGCGACGCGTGATTGGTGTCGATGCCGACATTGATGAAGGTTTCGTCTGGGGATTGTTCGGATAATGAACAGTGCTGCATGTAGTGCACTCGTCACGGTATCGGAGAGTCACTGCGTAGAGAATCTCATGTTGAAGGTCCCATGTTGGGTTGCTGGAGGTGATTGGCGCGAGATCGAACTTAGAGGGGATATCCTGTGCTAGTCTGCGAATCACTTGGTATCTGAAGAGTTTATCCCGGAATGATGTATACTCAGAACTCCTCACTCGAAATAGCACATACGTCGGACCCGCTTTCAGTTCAGTCCATAGCCAGTCATAGAAGAGATGTGTATCTTCCTGGCTTCCCGGATGGAATAGTTGTGTATTCTACGCCAACTGTGCAATCTCTCCCAATCGCCCTGATTCATTACGAGACACCGCAGAGCTGTTATGTCCATCATGGCGTGATACTAGCTTTTGAAGTGTGCACAGAATATTGTCGAGTTGAACACGACAGTCACTCCTCACCCATATCGACTTCTGGTGTTCCATTCCAAACAAGTACTGGACATTCGTGCTAGACATAGACACAATGCTAACAAAGATTGCATATTTCCATCGTTGCTTGCTGCTTTTCCTTCAATGTCATCGAGGTTATTCGAACAAAAGTTCCTTGCATTGCGCAGTCCTTGTTCGCAAACTGACAGGCTTGTATCGATGCACTTATTGTCGAACAAGCCGCTCAGAACCATTTTACAAGCGATTAGGTCTGTAGATTGACCGATCCTGCCACATCTCAGATCTGAAGCCGACATTTCTTCAAAGTTCCAGCTCCAAAACGCTACAGAAATCTCTAGCAGATAGTATACGACCAGGAAGGCGTATGGAAGATCAAGACCGACCTGCAAAGTACACGTGATGACTCTGTACGACGACCATTATCCGAGATTTGACATGAAGAATACAAGTAGCTAACAAGCAAAAGTCTGCTCTTTATCCAAGAGCTCGCTACCACTCAGCCTGACCTGCGCAGCCCTACCGACTTGCATACAATGTGCTTTGAACGGACTGGTTGACGAATACTGAGGACAACTGGTTCCTCGACTTCCAATCCCAGTACCAGGGCCTCTGGAATAGCTTGCAAACATGGCGTCTAGAAACGGAGACTTACAAGATGGCAGCAGATTACGTGCGAGAATCCCAGACGTGGCTGAACGACTATATGTCGCTTGGTCACTCGCCAAGCAGGTAGCTTCAGCCGGAAGCGTTCTTCCAAATCAACTACTCTCACAGCAGTGCCTTTTCGTGGGGTCCAAACCGACCACAAGCTGACCTGGCACGAGTGGGTTGGTGAATCCGAATGGGCCATGTCGCTCGAGCGTATTGCATATGCCTCATCGTCTTCGAAGCTGAGAATTACCACATACTCGCTATGGTCGGGTCTTGTCTCTTCAGCTAAACTTTGATTGAACTGGATTAGCAGTCGCGTCGGTAGTGTAGTCGACATGGCAAATCAACATTGAGCAGTTGGTATTGCACATGTTACTGAAGCTGAAAGGGTATCATTCGTACTGAACTATCGCTCGTCTGATGCTGTATTGTGTCGCCCTCTGCCATGCCTGCCTCGGTAAGAGTCATTCCAGCTGTCGCTCCAAGCGGGCATTCGTGAGTTTCACTGTCGACGTCCTCCGTACATCCTGCAGGATCTTTGCGCCCACTTGCGCCCATTACAGAGTGACGCCTTTGTTGCGGATTCATTGCTTCGTCGCCGCAGTGGGCTCACTCTGCCACGCAAGAGCCCATCTCCTCTTGAAAACGTCTATTGTCTCTTGTGTGGAGCGGCCCTTCTCCTTCTCCTCACGATTGATGCGTGTAACGGCTGCGGCAAGTCCGATCGAGATCGCGAAGATAGGATCGAGGGCTCTGCAGCTCGGCGTTAGCACAAGTGTAGATGCAGTAAAGAAAGGAAGTGACATACTTCGAGATGATGTACATCTTTGGTGGCTAGCTGTCCAAGCCTGGTCTTTTGTATATTTTATCTGGTTTGTGGGTACCTCGATGGAATACAATACTGTCAAAAACGCAATTGAAGCGTGACAGTGGTCGTCGCAGTGATTGTGGACAGGAAAATGAACACTCTCGTTCGATGTTGCTGTTACAGCGTTGAGTATCGATAAACTTCCCCAGCGATCGGCGGCCCGCACCACTTTAGCCTGCCGCGTTCGACGCGTGCAGGCAGGCGCGACTCGCAGCTTACCCCACGGTTACCGTGAGTACTGATGTGAGAGCTGTACTTTTATCTGAAGTACGATAAGCTCCTCCTTCTTTGATGGAGCTTCAGGTACAGCGTGCTCCTTCATCTCCTTAGCTCCGAGGTACCTGGTCAGGTGGACGATGTCCAGATGTCGTCATCGTCTCAGAGGCCGGCTGAGCCGCAAGTCACGCAGCGATGTCAGCAGCGCATAGGGCTTCACGAGGCTCGCAGAGGAAGTCACAGAATAGAGAGTAGTGTCATTAGAGAGGATCTGGTGCATTTGATGGGGTTGCAAGCAGAATTCAGGGTGGTAGCGCAGGATAAGCCAAATGAACTAGCTAGCCTCACTCGGTCTCGTAGCAGCGGTAACGCGAACTCGATATCATCGTGAGTGGAAGCAACCGAATACCTCCGCGTCACCACTTCAGGACACCAGCTCCTTACTAGGTCCAGTACTTGTTGCCTCGCGCTGGGACCTCAGGAAGTAGCCACCACGCACCTCGACCACCATGATGTCCATAGCCATGTGTCGTGTTATAGAGAAGAATGAGAAAGCCCGTGAATCCGGAACGCCCGTGCCGCATGATATTGAAGAAGTAGAATGGGAGTGGGCACCTCAGATCGCCTCACCGAACGTGTTCTCGCCCGAGTAGCTGCAGCCTTGTTAGCATGTGTTTCCGTCACTCTCAGGGTAAATGGAACACACGTAATGTAGAGGAAGCCGTCCTCGTCCTTGTGCTCCTCGTATATCGAGCTCATGAGAGCAGCTGTGGGTGGCAGGACCTCATCGACGAAGATGAAGATGGCCTTCTCGGGCGACAGCTTAATGCGCTTGCGAATAACGTAGACGAACTGGCCGACAGTGAGATCGGCAGGGACCAGGTACTTCTTCTTGTCGATGGTCGCAATATCTGACTTCTCAACCTTCTCGCAGATGACCTGTTGTTGTTAGCTGCTTGGGCTTGTAGAGATAAGGCTGCAGGCAGACGTACGGGAATGCGGTCGTTGTATTTCTGGCGAATGCGCTCGGCCTCGGCCTTGCGCTTCTCAAATGGGTGCTCGTCCTTGAACTTGGAGCGCATGTTGGCGGTGATAAATTTGCTGTGGTGTGGGTGTGGGTGGTGAAGATGCAGCGGGTAGTCGCAGAGAGTGGTGCAAGTGGTGTGGCGTGGGAGAGGTTATGTAGGAGAGACGGAGTTGGGCGGTGTGAGAGAGCTTCAAGGCAACAGAGAGCGGGGCGCAAGCGTCCCTGTGATAAGTACCGCTTACGAAACGATCCATGGCAAGGTCACCGACCAGCCACTTCACTTTATTGGCAAGTGCATTCTAGTGCAAGACACTTCAAGCGCCCTTCATAGCACTCGCTCGTCATGCGAAGTACCGCCCTCATTGTTGCACTCGTGAAGTGACTGTTCGTATGGCATCCTGACCGTCTCCGCCTCACGCCTTACCAGTCACTTGCTCAGCTTCCATGATCCAGCCTAGCGTTGAGTCACCCGCACTCAGGTACTCACGTAGCTGAGACAGTAGTCAGTGTTCCCGTAACTTTCACCGAGATGTTCGAATTTACCTGCCCCAAGTATGCTGGTGAAGCGCGTGGAGTCTGCTCTACTAGCTGGAGACACATTAGAAGTTCAACGGCCCCGCAAGTAGCTCAGACCCTCCAAGCAACACCTGGTCACCAGTAAGGCGATCTGTAGTCCTTCTCAATATCATCTGCACATCCAAATATGCTGTGATCTGTGGTATGTGGAAGAGTGACCGTACAGTATGGACAAGAGACGGCTTAGTAACTAGCTCGTGAGCGCGCCTCGGTCCCTGCATCATCATCCCCAGATGCGCCCACCGTGGTGTGACTTCAACAATTCTCTAAGACGATACCTTTTCGCAGCGCAACCAATATAAACCGATCCAGCCATAGATACTCTCTTTTCCTCTTCCATGGTTGTATTATAGCATCGTTCTCCTCACTCAAGTCAGCATTCGCCCGCAATGCTTCCTCGATCTTCTTTTCCCACTGCCAGAGCTCTCGAGCTCCCGGCCAGCTTTGCGCCTCGCCAGTCGTTACGCGCAACGAGCTTGAGAACCAGACAAACACCATTTCAGCGAAGATGTATGGGAGAATATCCTCGCAACTATAAGATCAAGCCAGATCCTATGGAAGAATGGCGAAACCCTCCACCGAGCAAGTGGCCGAACAGGATTCGACTGCTCATGCTGCCCTTCCTGGGCGCCATAATATATTCCATGGTACTTGCGTCGCTGTGATAAGCTGCAAAGTCTTTAATTAACACCATACAGTGGACAGAGTCCGACTCGCTGAAGACCGAAACGCCCTCGATCGCACAAAAAGATGCCATCCTCAAGCGCGAGAACGGTGTATCTGCGCAATCGCCAATGCGCCTGCGAATGGAGCAGTTTATCAAGCAACACCAGAAGCAGATCGTCTCTGAGCTGGAGAAGGTCGACGGCACAAAATTCAAGATCGACACATGGCAGCGACCCGAGGGAGGAGGCGGCATTACCTGCGTGCTGCAGGACGGTAAGGTCTTTGAGAAGGGCGGCGTCAACACCTCTGTTGTCTACGGCCGCCTCCCACGCGCTGCGATCCAGAAGATGCGCGTCAACCACAAGGCGCTTGACCCTGACGTCGACTCCCTCGAGTTCTTCGCCGCCGGCCTGTCGATGGTTCTGCACCCTCACAATCCGAACGCACCGACCGTCCACCTGAACTACCGCTATTTCGAGACCGCCGACGAGTTCGGCAATACCAACGCCTGGTGGTATGGTGGCGGCTGCGACTTGACACCCTCCTACCTCTACGACGAAGACGCGATACACTTCCACAGCGAGATCAAGCAGGCGTGCGACAAGCACGACAAGGCATACTACCCGCGCTTCAAGAAGTGGTGCGACGAGTACTTTAACAACAAGCACCGCGGTGAGACACGTGGTGTAGGCGGCATCTTTTTCGACGACCTCGACGAGACGGAGAAGGACCAGGAGCAGCTCTTCAGCTTTGTGCAGGACTGCTTGTCTGCATTCCTGCCTTCGTACCTGCCCATCATCAATAGGAGGAAGGATATGCCGTTCACAGAGGCACAGAAGCACTGGCAGCAGATCAGGAGAGGGCGGTATGTCGAGTTCAACCTAGTTCACGACCGTGGTACAGCTTTTGGCTTGAACACACCAGGTGCGAGGGTAGAGAGTATTTTGATGAGCTTACCGCTCACATCAAGGTGGGAGTATATGCATGCGCCTGAGAAGGGCAGCAGGGAAGAGCGCCTGGTAGATGTCCTCAAGAACCCCAAGGAGTGGGTATAGATGAGGTGTATACACTGTAACATACTGAACTGTAAGATCTGTAAAAGCCAGGGGACATTACGATGCCGAGCCAATTTTCGATAGCGGCGCACCAAACGATCCCGTGAACTGCGTACTGATGACATTCTACCAGACATCGGTTGCTGTTTGGTGCCTCTCTTACCTGGATGGGGGTGCTTATGATTTCGACTCACTTCTCGAGAGCAATGGGCTTCGTTCATGACCTTATAGAACCACACAATCGAAGTTGTAACCCATTTTCGTGGCGTTGTTGATACTCTTCACGGTAGCAATGCTGATCACAGACCTTGCAGCGATGGTTCCAGTGAGTCGTTCTTCGAGAGACAGAAGAAAGAGAATACGGTATGTTGGCGTACGATGGGATATTCAAATGAAGCACAGGAGCCGCAGATCCTAAGGACTTTCGGAACTGTCGTTTTGGCAAAAGCAGAAATAGAAGCCGTGGTATGCAAAAAGCAGAGCAAGAAGAAGACTTCGTACACGCCCTCAGCCATCCCGACGGAGGACCACCATGTGCTCCGTTTCATGTTCTTCCGTGCTCGCTCGACATTTCCGCAAGGTTCTGAACATATCGGGGTATTTACCATAGCTAGCAGCGGGCAGGCGTGTCCACGAATTGCGTTTCGAAGCAGCGCGGAGGCAGTCATGGGACCTGGGTAGTCGATTTCGAAGTAGATGAAGGTTAGAAAGGCAGAAAAGGACGACATATGCGGTGTCCCAA
The DNA here is from genome assembly GCA_001599375.1 of Phoma herbarum. NCBI lineage: Eukaryota > Fungi > Ascomycota > Dothideomycetes > Pleosporales > Didymellaceae > Phoma > Phoma herbarum. Next base: position 1,036,358 of record BCGR01000011.1, on the reverse strand, counting down.
TCTGCTTCGAACAGTGGAGAATGAGCGGTTAGTGAGGTAGATAAACCTAATTTTGTAGTGAAAAGTTCCGACAGACAGGCAGTCATGCTGGCGTGTGTTGCTCTTTTTGGTATCCATAATGAGCACAGCAACTCTTGAGAAGATTTTGGATCACGTTACCGCACCAAAGCATTCCGCAGATCTGAGATGGCAACTCCTATCGATCAAGGTCGTTGGTCTAAGGTCGTCAGCTGAGGAGGTGCGAGTAGTACGATTTCCGCTACGTTCAACCTTTCTGGGTGTTCCTTCTGTAGGTGGTGGCAACCGGACGTCATAACCACATGATATAGTGAGTCTCATCACCTTCCCAACAGGTCCAACTGAGGACGCCTTGCCCCTTTCCAACTCTTGTCTCAATACGAAATCCCACTACCCACTACAATCGCCCATCATCTTCGCGGATTTACCTTCAGAACAGCTCATCGTATCGGATACCACCTGTCAACATGCCTTCTGTTAGCAAAGCCATTGACAACATCAGCGCCTCTGCCTACTTAGCAGGTGGTTCTCTCTGGCAGCTTGAGCTTGAAGTCAGAGGTCGGCCCAATGCTTCGTCAAGTGACAAGAACAATACCAGCCATATGTGGTTTGAGATGGCTGATGTTGCCATTGAACGCCGTTTGCAGCAAACAAGCCTTTCCTCATTATGCTTCAACGCATGGCTTTCAAGAGGCTCCAGTGCAGGATCAAGCTGCAATGTCGTCAATAACGAATAAAGACGCAGTCGCCCTCCTCGCAACGATAGATAGAGGAGTCACAGGTTGACTGCAGAGGCGTTACACTGCTGTGTGTACGTGCGTGTACGGCCGGCCGCGGTCGAACACTTGTGAGCTGTAGGCGTCAATGGGAAACATTCGTAAGAATTTGGTGGCGATGTACCTCGAATTCGGCCGCGGATGCGTCGGTGGTCAATCCTTTGTGCATCCTTCGGCTACCGCTTTGCACACGAACATTATCCTATGTGCGACTTGAGTTGCACCTCAGTCAGATTGCTGCGCAGGCTGTCGATTGTCAGCAACATGCTCAGCTCGTCCATGTGATCTGCCATATGCCTTCGCACCCCGACTCGATTTTTGCGAGAGGGGGTTTGGGATGGCATGCACTAATCTTGACTGCACTGCCTGCTGTCCTGAAAACCAAATGGTCGTAGTGATGCCAGGCCCTCTTTGGCCTGCTTCCTTGAGAGCGGGTCACAAAGGAGCTCTCATTTCATGAACTAGGAGCCCACGACTGTGGCGTAAATGATCAGAGAACACCGACGAAATTCGATCTGGGCCACATAAACAGGGCTTGAACATGGTCTAGTTAATTAAACTGGTGGTCTGATCCTGGGATGGCTAGCAGATTAAGGTCTGACACTGCTGACTCACCGTGGATTTCCCCAATCCAGATGGAGCTATTCGAACTTTGTCACCGGCTCGCACTAGCATATATCTGAGGAGATGGAGAGAAGAGCGCGTAGATTGGAGTGCTCTGTACTTGTACACTGTGCTCTACGCACAAGATCGTAGTGGAGACGGTACAGCAAAAATCGCAAATGCCTCTAAGATTTCTGTACATGGAGGGACTAATATGACATGGGCCAATCCAGCAGAGGCTCGTAACCCTTTCGATCTTGTCGTATATCTGACACAGACAGTACCAAACGGAAAGTTGACCCAAGGAAATGTAAGATTGGTATTGGTATTGGTATTGGTATTGTGCGTTCGTGGAAGTTTTATCCGTTCGTTTACTCGTCGTTGAGCTTCTGGCCGGGAGGAAGGTTCTTCTCCGAAACCGACTGGACCATCATACCCTTGTAACCAGTGATGGGCTCGGTTCCCTGGGCCTACAAATTGTGTCAGTACAAATGTCGTGATTGGACCTGCCGCGCCTGTGGCATTGAAGCTGCGCACCTTCATGTACTCCTCGGTAGCCTCCTGCCATTCCTTCGTCATGGTGCGAGGCCTGATGGGGCTGGCGAACATGCGGGTGAAGGCGAAGAGAGCGAAAGCACCGGCAATGACGGCGGAGGAGATGAAGAAGACCTTGCGGCCCTCATCCGGAGGAGGAGGACGGCGGGGGCCGTGGGGACCGAAGGCAATGAAGTAAGCTGTACATCGAGGTATATATTAGCTTCAGATCCTTATCGATGGCTTTCGACGTAGACTGAGGTCACGCTGGGTGCACTGATGCCACGGGCCAACTCGGGTACACTCTTATCAACCCCGGGTACGTCATGCGCCCAACTGCGAAGCTCAATGGGTTTGCTGGAGGGTTTACGCACCGGCCTTCTTCTCCTGCATGGTAAGCTCCTTCCAGTCGGTCTTCATGCGGTCCCTCAGCGACATCCAAAGATCAGCCTGCTCCTGAGGAGGCATCTCTGCGCATCGTCAGCAACATGCTCAGCTCGTCCACGAGATCTGCAACGTGCCTTCCCACCTCGACTCGATTTTTGCGAGAGTAGGGTTGGAGATGGCGTGAGCCTGGCGGAACTGCTGGACCTGGCAGGTTGTTCGAGGAACGGCTGCGGCGCGCGTCGCGCGGGCGATCGAGGAGCGCATCATCGTGGTGGAGGAGTGGAGAGTGTCGAAAAATGCGAAAGGAACGGAGAAAGCTTCCCTTCGAGGGACCTGGAGCTGCCAATGGGTGGTGGTGATGACGGTGGTGATGGTACAAGGAGACGGTCGAGCTTGCGGTGGGCAGTCTTGGCAAAAAAGCGAAAGTCATTCGACTGTGACACAGACCACGCCAGGAACGGCACCCAATGAGCGCGCCGTTGAAACTCACCCTCACGATCGAGAGCACTGAACTTGCAAAGAAAAGTGAATGTGTGCCCTCAAAGAGTCTGATGTGGTTAGATCTAAGTGAGAATCGCTGGCAACTGCGTGATTTGCTCTTTGCATGTTTTCGCTCACGCTCGACGTGGAAAGAGCGAGCCCATCAGCTTCGCCATTGCCGCGTATTGACGTCTGAGGTGCAGCAAAGCGCGGTAGTTCATTGGATCGGCGGACGTCGTAATTTGACGAAGAGGTTTGAGTATGTGAGGTTCGAGCTTGTGATTATTCGTCTCGTAGATGTCTGTGGGGGCTCGATTTTTGATCGTGGCAAGCGTTGAGAAGAGAAGCTTAGCAGAGGCATTCGTGGCAATGTTGTATTCAAGGGTTGAGATGAGTTATTTGTCCTTTGCGGTCCTCAAGCTCTAATGTACATGCACGCTGCACCTGTAACCCGTCGCTGATCACGTTGCTAAAGCTCGCAAACTGCCTCAATTCCAAACGACCGGTTCCAGAGTGTTTGGACGGCAGCCACTCCGAATCCTGAAAGTCACGAGTAGATATGCAGTGCTCGGGCAGTGATTATAAAGAGGTTGAAGAATGGGGAAGCTATCTCGAGACCACTCATGATCGACTCAGTGTAGCGTAAGAAAGTCACATGATCGAAGAATTTCGTCATCTTAGGCTTTCTATTTGACCGTAGATGGACACCAGAGTATCTCCGAAAGACACAGTATTTCTGATATGTAATTGTGCAATTGATCCGAAACTTCTCGAGGTGAACGATTCATCCAATTTTCTCCAAGATCTGCTGCTCGATGGTATTTGGTGGTGGAGATGGCTCTAGCTTGGCGATGGCATCAGGGCTCAAGCTCAAGCTTGTCAGCCCTACGGAGCTGAGCTTCGATCACTGCCTCAACGCGTGGACGCGTCCAAGCTGCCCCTCCGACCTCTATGCAGGTACCCCAAGGTGTTCTGGACGCCGTTGTCGCACATCACTGTCAGGTGGTGAGCTCAGATCTGCTGTAGCAGACCCCTCGTCTGGCCCAGGTCCCCAGTCTCGGCCGCGGATGCTTGCGCCTTACACCTCAATCAGTTTCATGAACGACAACATGCTCGACTTCGCGTGGCGGTCAGAATCTCGGTGGTAGCACCAGAAGTTCGCCTCCCCGCGTTGACCAAGTCCGCGGTGCTGCTGAATTACAGTGTTATTCTATCGAATGATCAAATGGTCCAGGATTACAGCAGAGATTGCCGGTCACGCTGAGTGAATGCTTCTGCCGACTAGCTTGCTCCATGCCGCCGTGGCGAGCATTACGAGACGCTGCGGGTACCTCTTTCGTAAGCTGTTTGGAGATGTGCATCTGTGGTGCTGGGCGTGCTTGTGCTGTATGGCTGTTAGCGAAAGCCAAGTGAAGCAATGTGCATGTGCAAGGATAGCGGTTGAGCACATCGGTGTCCGCAAGTCAGTGCAATGAGGCTCTAGGTGGACACCAGCTGAAAGTTCCTACGAGGGCCTCGGGCACGCTTTAAGCTCATTCGACGCATCCGGGTTGCTCCTTGACCCCGTGCCTTTCCGCGCATTCTCACGATGGTTGCTCAGCGCGTCCGAGGTACGGTTGCAGCTGCGGCCTCGAGCTCAACGCAGCCGGCCGGATGTGTGGGAGGGCTGAAAGGAGCTCATTGGATGCGGCCCGCGTCGCAGCTATCAGATTACAGTCCTTTTTCTAAACCAAAACGTCACAGAGCTACTTAAGGATAGCCCCGCTCACCCCACCATACGACCCAACAAACACCGCGCCTTCCCAGCCCACCACAAATCTCTTCTCTCAGGCTTTCAGACTACTTTAGATTCCTTTAAAGCGTGAGCACCTCCTGACTTCCTACTCATCACTCCTCTTAATTGACAATTACCACAGAACAATAGTCTATCCATCATGGTTGTCAAGGTAAGTCTGCCCTACCCCTCTTCAGCTATCTGCAGCTATTGACGTCCTCAACAGGTCGGTATCAACGGTTTCGGCCGCATTGGTCGCATTGTCTTCCGCAACGCGTGAGTAGCCCTCATTGAGAGCTTCAAAGCGACGTCAACGAACTGACAACTCGCCAGCATCGAGCACAACGATGTCGAGATCGTCGCCGTTAACGATCCTTTCATTGAGCCCCACTACGCCGTAAGCTCCCCAATACTCGAAGCACTGGCTCAGCACGGATAACATGCTTCGAATTGGCACATGAGGACGAAAAGCTGACACAACGACAGGCCTACATGCTCAAGTACGACTCCACCCACGGTCGCTTCAACGGTGACATCAAGGTCGAGGGCAACAACCTGTCCATCAACGGCAAGACCATCCGCTTCTACACCGAGAAGGACCCCGCCAACATCCCTTGGAGCGAGACCGGCGCTTTCTACGTCGTCGAGTCCACCGGTGTCTTCACCACCACCGAGAAGGCCAAGGCTCACTTGAAGGGTGGCGCCAAGAAGGTCGTCATCTCCGCTCCCTCTGCCGATGCCCCTATGTTCGTCATGGGTGTCAACAACGAGAGCTACACCAAGGACATTGAGGTTCTCTCCAACGCCTCTTGCACAACCAACTGCTTGGCTCCTCTTGCCAAGGTCATCCACGACAAGTTCACCATTATCGAGGGTCTCATGACCACCGTCCACTCCTACACCGCCACTCAGAAGGTCGTCGACGGCCCCTCCGCTAAGGACTGGCGTGGTGGCCGCACCGCTGCTCAGAACATCATTCCTTCCAGCACCGGTGCCGCCAAGGCTGTCGGCAAGGTCATCCCCGACCTCAACGGCAAGCTTACTGGCATGTCTATGCGTGTCCCTACCTCCAACGTCTCCGTTGTTGACTTGACCGTCCGCATCGAGAAGGGTGCTTCCTACGACGAGATCAAGGAGGCCGTCAAGGAGGCCTCTGAGGGCAAGCTCAAGGGCATCCTCGGCTACACTGAGGACGAGATCGTCTCCTCTGACCTCAACGGTGATGACCGCTCCTCCATCTTTGATGCTAAGGCCGGTATCTCCCTCAACAAGAACTTCGTCAAGCTCGTCTCCTGGTACGACAACGAGTGGGGTTACTCCCGCCGTGTCCTCGACCTTCTGGTCTACATTGCCAAGGTTGACGGCAACGCTTAGGAATCAGGACAGAGCCAGGCTACGCCTAAGCTTTGAGAGCTGATTTGGAAGGGTTATGAAAGCAAGAGCAAGTAATGCCTGGACTGAAAAACGCTGGGTTTGGAGCATCAAATATGTTTTACGCCAGATACGAATCAACGAATAATAGTACAATAACAACTCTCCCAATGCCTTTCCTGACTGCAAACTGACCGGTCGACCGACTGACCTATTTGCATAGATAATGGTGTAGCTATGCTTAAATTTCCGGACACAGCTTCGGGGCTTTACGTCTGGACATAGTTCAAGGCCCTGGAAGCTTTCACGTGACGGTCGCGCTGCTAGAGTATGCTAAGTTACTTTCAGACGTTTGGCATTGCTGAGAGCATTGAGCACACGAAATGAGTTCGAAGCTCCTCTCACCCGTCGATGGCCGTTGGCCAACGGAAGCTACCCCTGTCGTCGATTGTCTAGCGTCCGCAGGTCAGCCTTCCCGAGGCTGTCAATTCTGGGGCATCATGTGCGGATGCGATCCGGAGGAGTATTCCAGCATGTATTTTCCGCGTTAGTGCCCGACATTCAGACCCTTTTTGACTGTGGAGTTGCTCGTTTTACGTACCGGGAACACATGGGGCTGCGTCCCGGAGGAAATCGGGTGAAGTAAGTTCCAAGGTTCGGGAAATGGAGGGGTGGCTAAAGCCGGCTTTTAGAGCTTTGTGGAGAAAGAGAGGTGGAGTGTGGTTGGAGAAGAGCTGAATGAGTGTGGGCTGAATGTTTTCCCGATGTGACGTATTTGTTGTGTCCTCGAGAGGTCGTTATTCATGGGATTTGGCAACTTAATCTTGCTGCACATCTTGTAAGCATAGTTTGGTGCTACGCCCTCATTCTCAACGTTTCCTCGTTGAGACTGTCACAAACAGTCGCGGAGCAACCTGTAGGTTGGCTTTGTCAGTCCTCACTAAGCGGGTCTGATTCCAAACGACAATAGAGACCTTCACGAGCCAACAGATAACAGGTCCTAAGTAGACTCGAGATCCTTGCCTCTTCCTTTTCCTTATTGACGTGAAGCTGATGCAAATCGGATATGACCATCTGCCAGAGCCTCAACAACAAACAGGGAAGTCTGCAGCTGCAGCTTAATGCAGGCGTTTGTAGCTGTGATTGTCGAGGCCGTTGGCTCGCCCAACCGTTCCTATGTTCGTTGCTGTAAGGTGAAGGCCCCTCAGTGACAGGTCCCCATATCAGAACCGCAAGGATAGCATGGTCAAGTGAAGGATCAAATATGACTTCTTGGTTCTTCAAGAGCAGTGAAGAAGAAGCTTGCATTGAAAGGTAAGCTGTAGGTGTCATTACCAATTAGGCTAGCGTTGCTTAGTCAGTCGACCTGGCGCATCTGCCCGAAGCATCACAACTGTCTCCTACCTGATCCAATATCCATTCAGCGCTACTGCATCGAACAAGCCACAGTTGGGTTCCAGGCTATTCCAAGCCACTACTGCTTCTTACCAAGAGCGTGCTTGAGTCGGAAGTTCAACGCGACGCGAACCTCGACCCTATCCCAATTTCACGTATCAAAAGGACCGCTTCACGGAACGTGCCTCAAGGCAGTCTGTTCGAGAGAGCCACACAGATTTGGTCGCAATATTTCTGTGCGCGAGCCTGCTTGTGTTCAGGTTATTCCTCGACACGGTTGTGAACCGCATTGCAGATTCCTAGCATTGAAGTTGTCCTCTCAGAGGTGAACGTCGACTATAATCCTATGACCTAGAAGACATTGGTACGTTGCACCCAAACTGTAACATTTTTTGCATTGCACGAACCCCTCCCGGCATTTCAGTACTTCTATTATTGATCACGTCCTGATTTACTGTTCCGCGTCTCACTGCCACCCTCCATGCCACGATTGAAGCCGTCGCCATCTACAGCGACAGGCTCATGTGCTTCTCTTCTTCTCACAGATTCCTGGACCATGAATCAGATATAAATGTGAATTCGGCCGCCTTCACTTTGCCGGTCCTAATTCACATCGGGAATGCTAACATGTTCCTCCAGCCGCTGGTCTCTTCACGTGCATTGCGAGGCGCTCTGCGCTCGCACTGGCCTAGGAGCCGCAAATATGAACGATGAGGATGTACCCATGGAGGACGAGATCATCGCTTCCACCGAGATCAACAATGGGCCCACGGATTACGCACCAGAGTTTGTGATCCCGACTGATGTCTTCGCAAACCCAAACATGGCACATCTACCAAAGAATGCGCGATTGCCACTCCTTGAAAGTCCACTGATTGCACGTCCGACCTCACACTATGCTGATAGTCGGTCAGACATGATGGACATCACACGGGCAACTCCACATCGGCATTCCAGCCCCCATGTACGAATACCGCCGAAGGCGACATCACAAGCCCTCCCAATCGCAACATTAAAGACAGGCCTAGTCTACGATCCTCGCATGCGATTTCATGCGGAGCTCCCAAATGAAACAACCATAGATGACATACATCCTGAGGATCCACGCCGTATTCATTCGATCTTCGAGGAAATTCGAGAAGCAGGGCTTGTGCGCGGTCCAGAGAGCTCAGAGACTGAAGATCACAATGACTATTGCTGGAGAATCGGGATCCGGGCAGCTGAGAAGCACGAAATTTTGTTGGTTCACACGCTGGAGCACTATGAGTTTGTGTCGTCTCTGCCACGTACGTTTTTATGCTGATGAGATGAGCCCATCTAACTCAATCGTAGATATGACTCTTGAGGAATTGTCACACCAGGGTCAATTGCGAGATTCTATTTACTTCAACCACTCTACCTACGATTGCGCTCGACTAGCAGCAGGCGGTGCTATCGAAGCGTGCAAAGCTGTCGTGCAAGGGTCTGTGCGCAATGCGATTGCTATCATTCGACCACCAGGCCATCACGCCGAGAGCGACTCACCTTCAGGGTTTTGCATCTTCAACAATGTTCCTATTGCAGCGCGGGTGTGCCAAGATGCATACCCGCAGACATGCAGGAAGGTTTTGATTCTCGACTGGGACGTACACCACGGCAACGGTATCCAACACGCCTTCTACGACGACCCAAACGTGCTATATATCTCATTGCATGTCTTCCGTGGAGGCAACTTCTACCCTAACTTACCTGACGGTGACTTGACGTACTGTGGAGAGGGGGCTGGCATTGGCAAGAATGTCAACATACCTTGGGAAGAACACGGAATGGGTGACGCCGAGTACTTGTACGCTTTCCAAGAAGTTGTCATGCCAATCGCCAGTGAGTTCGATCCAGACCTGGTCATTATATCAGCTGGATTCGACGCTGCGGAAGGAGATGTGCTTGGCGGTTGCTTCGTCACTCCAGCCTGTTACGGTCATATGACGCACATGCTTTCGCGATTAGCGAAGGGCAAACTCGTTGTCTGTCTCGAGGGAGGCTATAACCTGCGCTCGATTGCACGCTCTGCGCTCGCGGTCACTAGGGTGTTAATGCAAGAGCCTCCAGACCGACTCAGCGAGGACTTGCCGGCACCAAAAGCCACTGCTGTCCGTGTGATCGAGCAAGTAAAGAGACAACACTCAAAGCATTGGAAGTGCTTGTATCCAAAACATCTCGACCGGACCGATCCAGGCTTTGCAGCCACAGACGCATTACATAATGTTATCAGACAATGGCAGAGCCAACGCCTTGCTTTGGAACATGGTATGACGCCTTTACCATTGCAAATCAATCACGCTGGGCTCGCACAGACCTTTGAGCATAATGTGATTGCCACGTAAGTACCAAACATAAGTGCCAAAATAATCTCCTGACGATTTTGTAGACCAGATTTCATGGAACGAAAGCCGCTGCTAGTTATCTTACACGATCCACCCAGCTTTCAAGACCATCCTGACCCAGTCACTGGTCGGCGGGAGTTGCATAACACCTGGCTTGTGAGTCCAAATTACAGTCTCGCGCTGTATAGCCGCTGACCTTGAAGACTGATGTAACCAAGAGCTACATCGACTGGGCCATAGAAAACGACTTCTCCGTCATTGATGTCAACGTCCCCAAGTTTGTTGCTGTAGAGAGCGAAGAGGTCGGTGTCTCCTTCTTCATCCCTGGCAATTGACGCTGACGTAGATACAGTCTAATCTCGGCTTCACTAAAGCGGACGACCAAAAGGTTCGCGCGGACAGAACCCGTGAAATTGCCAACTATCTCTGGACCAATTACATCGAGTCAGTCGCTCCTACTTAACACACAAATTTCCTGACTGACGTTCAGACCCAACAATGCAACACAGGTCTTCTTCATGGGGATAGGCGATGCTTATCTCGGCCTGGTTGATCTGCTAAGTCGCAATGGTCAGTGGCTATTGAATCTGATCAAGTTCTGGACTGATAGCTTCAGAAACAACCACGGAAGAAACGTCGAAGCTAGAGCTCATCATAGGGTTCGTGGCCGAGTCCGCCATCTCGTCTGTAAAGCGTATCAATACGGATGACGACATTGGGCTTTGGTATCACCAGGTACGTCCTCAGCAACCCCTGACATATTCCGCACGTCAGCTAATCTCGCGCCTTTCAGCACACCAAGATCTTCGTCAAGCAGAGCCACTACGCCTTTAACCGCAATTCAACGAAGAAGCTGCGCAAGAAGCTGGGCGACCTCCAACAGTCAAATTGGGACACCTTGGACGATATGCTGGTCGGCCATCGACTGGAGGTGCAAGATCTGCTGTTGGAGAAGAAGAACGAGTATACAGAGGACACGGAGAATTCCACTCCTGATGAGGACCAGCAGGCTGCACTAAATGGTGGTTTCCGAAGCCCCCCGCTCGGCCTCGACACACAAGCGATTAAAGCCAGGCACGCCAATGGGTTGCGAGGTCTGCCACCAGTTGGTGTCTTCTCAAGTCCAGTACCCAGGAGTCCGAGGAGCCCAATGGGTTTTGGAAAGCCGTTTTGATACTGCTGGAAATGAATTTGTTGGCCAGCTATAATGGTTTTGTTGCCATTTGTGCTGTCTCTATCGCTTGTCGCAGCAGTAATCTCCCGGCGGGTTGTTGTGAGCCTCAGCGCCACCGGCTTGTGTAGCTTCGCGGCTGGACGTCGGGCATGCCGGTACGTTCTCCGTGGCGCAGCTGTTGGGGTATAGATCAGAAGGCCTTTTGCGACAGCAATAACGTTTCGCACGGAGTGCAACATGCTGATGATTGCTGGGACGAGCAGATGTCTCTCCAGCAGACGGAGTTACTGAGATCCCATGTTACCATCCTCCACACTGTTCGGTACATACATTGCCGAATCTCACTATCGATTGTGTCCGCTGCTTGCTGACAGTCCTACTTTTAGAACGTGCTTCCGCTCCTGGTCGTGAATCGTCATTGCCAATGCAAGTCGTATGCCTAAGGACCATCAGAATCGACTTTGCGCGATGGCACCTAGGAACATCCGTATGCCGCTACTTGTGTGTACGCCTCGATATTTTCAAACCTCGTTCGAAGACTGGGTTGCGCCAGCTAATGTGTAGATTCGAAGGCTTGCAGCCGAGACCGCTGATCTCGCTTGACGTACATGCTAACCGCAGGGTTAGGCTCTTCTGATCTTAGTGACTCCTCTTATCCACCTGATGTCCCCTGATATTCGGCGTAGGGTTGTGACTTGGACAACAGCACATCGATGCAATAGCACTATGTTCCAAAAGGTGAGCTTCAGACTGGACGTTGTGCGAGGTCTGCCGGTAGATTTGGCTATGGGGAAGATGGCAGGACCTGTACGTATCTGAGAGCAGGGGACGGGAACGCTACCCTGTCAATGCAGCGAGGGAAGCGCACCCACGAGCCTTACAACACCGCCTTCCTAATGCAAGAATGCCGCAAGGCCATCCATCTCAAAAAAAGACCAGCACGCGCGTGCTGACAGACAGCCCCGACGCGGCGAAAACCCATGCTCAGAGCCAATTGCGTGTTGAATCCATGTCCACGATGCAGCGCGACAACAAGCGAAGCCATTCAGCTTGTGTTCATTCAGCCAACGTCCGTCATGCAGCGGATAATTCGCTACGCCGATAGGCTGAGTCCGAAATCTTGGCTCTCGGAATGAGGGGAGTGAATTCTAAGAGGCGTGTCGGTCAGCTATGAAGCGGTGATCCCTGAAGCTGAGAAGGCTGTGTGGAGACATTGCTGACGGGCGAAGCACAGGTGCTGTGCTGGTAACCTGAAGGTGGGTATGCGGAGTGCCGGTTCAAAAGGCGGCTGTCAGCCGTACGCGATGGGTCTCTTCCTGAGTTTTCGGCGCCTGTGGAGGTCCTTAAGTATTATTATCATTGAAGAAGTCAACATCAGGGCATCGCTGGGCTTTATATCGACAAACTACGCTGTCGCACATCGACGAATTGGACTTAGTCCGCTACTGTGCCGCACGCCCTCTTGCATAAGACAGAGACCATGGTCCGGATGAGGATCGCAAGGCTTGCTGTGGTGGTCGCTGCTTGTCAGCTTCTTTCAACGACTTCAGCACAGTCAACAGCAACATTTACGTCTGCAACAGCATCAGCATCGCTCACATCGCAAAATGGACTCCAGTCAGCGACATTGCCACCGACCCCTATAAGCCTTCGAAGCACCGCAGTCAGCGCGTCGACGGAATCGGGATCAGCGGCCACATCAAGCGCATCAAGCGAACCTCAAGTCCACCTCATCAAAGCTGGGTCCGGTGGTTTCAAGTTCACGCCACAAGAGCTGACCAATGTATCTGTTGGCGACATTGTGACCTTCGAGTTTTACCCTCCAGATCACTCTGTCGTCCAGGCGGAGTTTGGCAGTGCATGTGTACCATACAGCTATGCCGACAAAGATCATGCCGGCAAGGGCTTCTGGACAGAGACGCAATGGGTCAATACAACTGCAGACGTAAGTTGACATGCTTCCTCTATTGAGTACATTCAGCGTCCACTGTTGCACACAATGCACCTTAGTTTCCGACCTTTGCTACGACATGTCTAATTTTTCTCAGATCACTCACTACAACATTACCATCAACGACACACAACCCATCTTCTTCTACTGCGCAGCACCCAACTCGTGCATTGGTGAACTCATGGTCGGCGCTATCAACCCTAATTCAACTCAAACCCTCGCCTCTCAGATCCAAGCTGCGAAGAACGCAGACTTCCAGCTCGCAGTCGGCGACCCTGTTCCCAACGAAGCAACATCCACCATCCTCAACGGTCCAACCGGTGCTTCCACCCCTTCTTCCTCGGGCGGTGGCACCCACCTCTCGGGCGGTGCAATCGCCGGCATTGTCGTCGGCGCCGTTGCGTTCTTGATCATCTGTGCCGCATTGTTCTTCTACGTCGGACGCTCCAAGAGCCTGAAGGAAGTGCTCAAACGCCAGGATGCGAACCCAGGCAATCCAAACAGGGCCTCGACGCCGGGCCCGGATATGGGATACATGCCACACGACCAGAATGTACCGCGGTACGGAAGCCCCGCACCGCCGTATGGCCAGCATAATGTGGGCGAGCAGTATCCGAGTGGGTGGCAGGGTAGTCCGCAGATGCATCAGGGTCATTTGAGTATGCAGAGTCAGATGAGTGGGATGAGCCAGGAGCAGTATGTATTGCCGTTGTCCGAGAGCTCGAAAGCGGTCAAGCTAATTCACATAGGCTCGATTATTATAAGCATAATCAGGCAGTCGCTGCGCCGGTCGAGTTGCATTCGCCAGAGCCTGGACAGCAGGAGTTCAGGGCAGAGTTGGCGGATAACGCACAGAAGCCACCGAGGACTTGAGGGTCACCAATACAGGAGATTTCACTACACATGTCTTCTCGCTCGTGCCCAACCAGGGTTCTGTGAATGATTGTGAAAAGTTGGGGAAGCCCTAGTCTTCAGGGTTCCTTAAATCCTTACATGCAAAGGGCGGCGTTTTGTACAAGTACATACGATTGTTGGGTGCATGTATGTATGCTTCTCTTTTCTTCCGCCTCGGCGACCTTTAGATACCACGCCTTTACCAGAGATCGAGGCCATCATCATTCGTTAGTGCATAATCATGAGGTTCATCTCCAATTCGCAATCTGAGTACTGAGAAGCTCGCTGGTGACTTCAAGCATCGCCCTTCCGTGTGCCTTGAAGGCCTTGACGGTTAATGTCGACCCATAACGTAGCTTCGTTAAATATACTCTGCTCTAAGCAGGAGATTCTTCCCGCAAAATCGACGGCGTCAACGGCGACTACGGTTGCACTATTATCGATGACCGTAGTACTGGAGTGCACGTGGGCACAGCTCGAGAGCCCATTCGTGCAACCTAAAAGTGCATCCCCATATCCATGGGATTTTAGACTTTGCAATACGAATACAGCGATTGTCTAGTCTGTGATGAAAGCGTGCTCGTAACAGTTCCAGAAGGTAAGGCTTATCGCTGGCGAGGTGCAACGGCAGCAGCAGCAGAATACTTGGAACATTCGCGACATTTTCTGATGCGTGGGGGATTCTGCGCTGTATGATAGCTCATCCACCTGCCTTGTGCGGTCTTGTGTGCCTTTGTAGCACCAGATATCGGATAGGCGTTCTACCATTCTACCGAATACGGTCAATACCAGATGCAGGGTGTGTTGTTCTGTGGCTGAATGAGCCTCCTCCGCGGTGGGTCTGGCTTAAGGCAACGGCGTACCGAGATGTAGAGTGTTGGCATCTGCAGCCCTTGCCGTGCCTTCCTCGATACAAGCAGCAGATGGTGTTGAATTCCCAACTTAATCCTACAGAAATTGTAGCTACGTGCAGCAGCTAAAAGTACCTCAAGCCCATCTCTCCAGGATCTGCTCCCAAACCGTGGCAACCCGTAAGGCTGACAGAGTTGGTGTTGCCCTAGCGCTATCATTCGCCGGTAGCGAGCACCGGGCTATGACGACTCTAAGATTCGTACGAACGTCCAGACGCCGGGCAGACGCACTGAACGAAAGAAATTGCGGTGTAAATCGCCGGTCATCGCGCAGTTGCAGTTAAAGCAAGCAGAGCGACGAAATCGTGTGTCATGGGCCTCTAAGGGCACCGCAGCAAGGGGGCCACGTCCAATGACAGGGGCCCGCGCAGACACGTTCGTGGTTGCTCTCGTGCAGCTGGCTTCGTGAGCTGGGCCTGACATGCGCACGCCGGCCAAGGCGCGGATGGCTGTCGGCAGCGCAATTCTCTTTCACTGCGCCTGCACGCCTGCACGCCCGCACGGCAGAGGCTCTTTCTCCACAGTCGCCCGTTGAGCTGCCCTCGTCCCCTGCGCTATACTGGATAGGATGATCTTGGGCAACTGTCGCGCAAGGAACTGAACGACATCGGCAGGCACACGCACCGCAGCTGCTAGCCCACCTGGCTCAACCACCAAACCGCGGACCCAGAGCGCGCGCGATGCTGACCTCGTCCTCGCCAACTCTCTCCGCGCCGCCCTCTCCCTCGACTGCCTTCCACGCCGCCGCCCACTCTCGCTCGTCGTACCATGCCGCCCGCCGCACCTCTGTCCCCTCGACCTCTCGCTCGCCGCTGTTCCACGCCGTGAGCTCGCAGACTGCGCGGCGCTTCGACACGCCGCAGACCCCCAAGGCCGTGCCTCTGTTCAGCAGCAGCCCGTCGCCGCAGGGCACGAAGCGCGCCTACGCCGACGCCGGCACCCAGTACTCGCCCGCGGGCTATCCCCCCACCTACCACCCACCGCAGCAGGCGTCCGCCGACGAGCCCGCCGCGTCTGCCCTCAGCGCGCCCGCCATCGTGGATACACAGCGGGCAGAGGGCGCCGCCTCTGTTGCGACTGCGGCTGCCGCCACGGAGCCGCCAGCGCCGCCCGAGCCTGTGCTGCGCGTTGACCCTTCGCCAGCGCCCGCACAGCATGCCCAGCCCCAGACCCGCAAGACGCCGAGAGACGCTCCGCGGGACGAGCACCGGCAGCGCATAGTGCCCACTGAAGCAGGGGCCGCGTCAAGGGAGGACGTGCCGTCGTCTCCCGCCAAACGGCTGCGGCCGCCAGAAGCCAACGTCAAGATAATGCCGCTCAAGTACGAGACGTGCGATGTCAAGGACCTAGGCGTGCTCATCTCCGACATGCTCATGGAGCTGGTGCGCCTGAACGACGGCTATCCTCTCCGCGACGGGCAGCTGACGCGCTTCCACTCGAGGTATGTGCATCTACGGGAATTCTGCTCTTTACCATGGGTACTAACAGTCTTCGCAGAGCACCACCCGGCATATCTGTCCGCGACTACCTGCTCCGTCTCATCGTGCATGCAACCCTCTCCCCGCCCATACTGCTCGCCATGGTCTTCTATGTTGACAAGCTCTGCGCGACGTACCCGGCTTTCACGATCAGCAGCCTGACGGTGCATCGATTTCTCATAACGGCAGCGACGGTAGCAGCAAAGGGGCTTTCGGATAGCTTCTGGACCAACACACTGTACGCAAGAGTCGGAGGCGTCAGCGTGAGGGAGCTGGCGCTCTTAGAACTAGAGTTTTTGAGGAAGCTGGACTGGCGCATTGTGCCAAAACCTGAGGTTCTGGTGGACTACTACAAAGGCCTTGTGGAACGAGGCACGGGATATACCATGGAGAAGGAGCCGGAGCTGACTCCGGCTCCCAGCCTCGAACGGGTGACCAGCCCTACAGGGTCAGCAACGGGCATCCACACCAGCCAATGAAGATTCGATGTCACAGGAGTAACCGCTCGGCAGCCTGCTCTCAAGCATGTGCCAGTCGGAAGTATCGACGCATGTCGGTCGACCTGCCCCCCTCAGATCATATGACACAGCCAGGGGAGTACAGAAGGGCAGGGAGCTCCGTTGCCATCAGACGTTGGCACCCACGAAGATCCTTTGTAACATACACAAGGGGAAGGCTACCGTATAGAAGGCTGGCAGGCTGTTTTGGCGACCAGCTGTCACTATACGAAGGAAGCTCTCTTGGGAAGGAAAATGCTTCTCGTCATCTTCAATGGCGAATGGCGAAGGTTGAGATGCCATCAACGACAGCAGCCCCAAGACGCACCACGTGCGTGGCACCGTGGCATGATGCCGTTTGGCACATCGTACACTCACGAATCAACGAGCGAAAAGCATTTCACGGCGTACATACACGGACAGGCATAGAGCAGAAGGCGTACCGTCGCTGGCTAGCCCACATTCTGTGAGCTTAGCACGATATGAGTCCAAGGGACGGTGCAGGAATATCTGCATGGCCCAGGACAACGATTGGATAGATAGCACTAGTGAATTGACATCAATCCTCCGATCGACCGAAGTGGTGTTGTTATGTGCGGTGCCAAATGATCAAGCAGCTAACAGCGTCGGCCGTGACCAACGTGGACGATCAAGAGCCAGTGACGATCGTACCCCGGCAAGAGGCCCGTACCGCAACACAATAGTGAGGCTAGGACTCCACATTCCATGGCTCTTCTCTGCATCCCTTTCGCTCCCTCCCGCAGTGAGGTTGCGGCGCTGGCAAGCAGCACAGAAGAATGACACGCGCAGCGTCTGCGATGTCGACAGACGATGTCGGCGTTGGCTTACCTAGTACCTGAATGTGAAACCTGTTCGTACACCACAGCCTCCCTCAACCCCACTGCGCTCGCGACCTCCTTCTGGCTCACATTGGATGGAGCATCTCACTCAATCTGCAGATTAGCACGCCTACAAATCGATCGGCGCTTGCGATAGACTGTGGTAGGCCGTAGCTATCGCTAGATCGCGGCAACGGCGCAACGAAGACCATGAGAGTAGGTAAAGTCACGAGCGCCCTTAACATGTCCCCAGCTATGTGGACCCCCATTGCGCCTGCCTCGGTTCCCTGCAGACCGCAAGCAGCCAACTGACTTGGGCTAC
This sequence comes from Phoma herbarum, assembly GCA_001599375.1. Classification (NCBI taxonomy): domain Eukaryota; kingdom Fungi; phylum Ascomycota; class Dothideomycetes; order Pleosporales; family Didymellaceae; genus Phoma; species Phoma herbarum. The sequence continues at coordinate 1,018,591 of BCGR01000011.1, read as the reverse complement.
AGAGCTGCACATAAACATCACACCCGACACTGCTATGCCCAAGACATGAACTCGAATGTAGCCAGGTGGGAGCTGGGCCAGCAGCCGCACGATCGCACGAGATGGGGCGACCAGTACCCTGAAGTCACTCATGCGCCTATGCCGTACGCGTTTCCCGAGCAGCCCGTCGCGCGCCTCGCCGAGGGCTTTGATCAAGTGTCGCTCAGGAAGATACCTAAGACGCGCACTTCGCCCATAGCCACGCGCACCAAGGTCACACGCCATGGCTCGCACAATGGGCCCGCAAGACCCTCTTCGAGTGGAGGAGAGCCGAACATGCCACCCCACCGATACCCTTCAGCTGGTCGCTCCACGTCGTACTCGCAGCCGACGCCTCTCGAGGAGTTTCGAGGATCGAGGATATGGCCTCCACGCGGATACAGACAGGACGATGCGCTTGAAGCGCGGCAGGCCGAAGAGCTCATATGCGCTGGAACAAGTACGTTCCAAGGGCATGCGTACAAGTCACACAACGCGCCGGCGGGGTACAGTCGCTTTTATGCTGTGTTGGATGGCGGACACCAGGGCAGGACAGATCGCGCATCCTTCCAGACCGGCGCATATAGAGATGTGTCGTTGGACTTGGTTGGTTCGTCTGAGAACCAGTCTCCGTGGGCGTCTTTGGAGCAGCCGAGTATGGCGTACGCGTTTGGAAAGAGTGCAGGAACTACGACGCTGAACCACTGGACGAGCAAGTCTTCAAGCATACCACCCAAGGTCGAGCGCACAGGCACGGCAGTACCCAAGAAGATGAAGTTACTACAGATCTTGGATCGGTTGCAGCATTTGGAAGCAGGACTTGGAGAAGATGTCAGTCAAAAAATCCGCCTCGGGAGACCCTTTGGAACAATGACCTAACATTTGGTTTGGTAGGATCCGGATGAGATGCAACGGTACCTCTACAGCACGCTTATCGAAGACCCTGCACACCTCAACGGACGCCCGTTCATGAGCATGGAGCAGCAGATCCAGGACCTCATCGACATCCTGATGAACCCGCAGTGGCTCGACTTTTCGAACCCGAGAAACCAGGTCGTAGCGAAATGGTTCGACTCACCAGACCAGCGCAAGAAGCAGGAATTCTTCCATCAGCTACTGCTCTCTGTTGAGTTGTACTTGCGCATACAGTCGCCGCAATACAATAGCAAGTACAGGCGGAAACTCATACTAGAGCTGCATCCCACTGTTGCTTGGGATCTGGCGGTTGCGCAGCGGTGGCTGGACAACATGTCGATCACGAAGAAACGCGAGTCCAAACAGCAAAGTACGTTCAGCTTTCAGCTCAAAAGCAAAAGCAGGCAAAGGGAGGCTTTACGCAAGTTCGCGGAGACGCTCAAATGGCCCAACATGGACGAGGTCGAGTACATCTTGGACGAGGAAGATATGAATGAAAGAGCCCTCGAAGACCGCTCGGCGGATGCTATGTCCTGGTTTTCCGGCATCATTCTTCCGGGCAGGACTTTGCCTTGGCTGATAATGAACAGCTTGATAGATTGCGATCGCGACACCGGTGATGCTCTGAAGTATCTTACACACATGCAGCCAGCGTCAGGCTTTCAGTACCGCGCAAACACATACTGGTCGACATCCTGCATCGTCGGCAAAGTACTTGGAGCTGCGCGCGGCGTAAAGCAAGTCGCCGGCTGGGTGGGGCCATGCATCTTCACCCCAGACTTGAAGCGCACCGAATGCGTCAAAGTCAAGCAGTACGAGTCTCCGGATCCGCGGTTGACCGAGCACGATGTCATTTCCATGGAAGAACGCACGGGGCCGCTGGGTCCAATCGACGAGACGTATCCAGTAGATGACTACGAAGTCCCCATGCCAGACATAGAGGACGTGACAGATCTCATCCGGATCGAGAAACTGGCTTTTCTACCAGCAAAAGAGCAGCCTTCGAGCACGAAAAATCTCCCCGGTGCACCGATGCTTTTCGATGCTGCAATCCATTTTGCGTGCGGTGGGAGCAGTTGGCCGTTGAGATTGAAATACGATGTCAGCTTTATCAACGCCTTCCCCTGCCACCAAGGCCCGCACGGTACGTACTGTATTATCATTGATAACTGGTGCTACATACTGATCAGGCAACAGTCCTCTTCTACGACTTCGCCTACACCGCCAAAGCCGTCGACGAAGGTCTGATCGACCTGCACGATTGGGGCACACAAAGCGGGCGTCTCAAGCGCCCCTCGCCTCGCTCAAGTCCCAAGAAATTAGCCATCGAGAAACCAGTGCCGGCCCACGAACAGGTCCAGAAGGTGCTGGCTATTGAGGCGCTGGGCGTCAGTGATAACGAGGTCTTTGCGAGAGCATGGTGCGCGCATCATGGCTTCAGTGCCGTGGTAGCGAATATCAAGGAGACTTGTATGGCGTGTGCTATTAGGGAGGCGTACGCGGCGTGTGTTAGTGTGGTTATACTCACGGAAGGGGGAAAGGAGAGGGAGAGTGATTCTTGAGGAGGGATGAACGGGCATTGCTGGGTGGGATTGCTGGTATTGCACTCGCAGAGCATGTCCATGGGCGTAAAAGATTTATATCGATGTGTGTTATGAATGTACGGTCTACCTTTCGGCATGGCTTTAGCCCCTCTGTTGATACTTCAGTATCGATTTTTTTTATCGCTGCACTCTGTGACAAAACGTTCTCTGCATGATACGAACATGAGTGTTTTTGATATCGCAGAAACTGAAAATCGAGGCTTATATGTCTCTTATGTCACCCAAGGATCATAGCTTGCACAAGCCGTTTATCCTGCATGGAATGGCGAGACAGCTTCCACCGCTGAGCTCGAGCAAGAGATGTGGCACGTGCACTACTCTGACGTGTGAGGCATGGATCATGATGGATCGCGGATGCGGCGACGCGCAGCAATCAGTCCACGAGCGACACGACATCCTGCAGCTCCGTTGCGCCTGACAGTAGCCACGACATTCCTTCTCCGCCATTAGTCGCGATTGCCGTTACTTCGTACCTTCCGCGTTTTCGACCCCCCTTCCCAACTCAGTCGGCGCGTCGAAGCCTGGATGCGAATGCGGAGATCTCCCCGCAATATTCCCCAGTTCTCGACGTTTCACTGAGGCATTGGGCAGCTTCCTCAATTGCTTCTCCGCCGACGATCTCTACCGTCCTGCCATCCAATTTCCTCACATCCCAACGAACATGGGACGCTCCACCATACCCTCCGCCCTCGCCGAGCTCTCGAACCCAACATCTTCCGAGGCGCAAGTGATCGCTTTACGGAATCTCAAGAACGAAATCGTGGGACATGAACAGAGGAAGGAACTCGCGGTCACATATGGTGTCGTTCGGCCACTCGCTGGTCTGCTAAGGGAAGGCGTGAGAAGAGGAGGAAAAAGGCGGCACAGCAATGGCACAACACAAGAGGCTCGCAATGGTGCTACCCCTTCATCAAGGCCAGCTGCTCCTTCGCGAATACGGCAAGTGCAGGCGCAGGAAGACTGGACAAAAGAAGACGAGCTGCGCTTCCAGGCTACACTAGTGGTCGGCAGCCTTGCGAATGGTGAGCATGTGATTCAGCCGCACAAGAACCGTTGGGGACACGAAGGCTGATGTGGATTGTACAGGTGGCCCGGCATTCACTGCACCGTTGCTTGCAGGCCATGTTCTCCCGCCGCTGCTTGAGACGCTGAGACTCGGCGAGACGCCGCATCGACTCCTCACCACGACCCTCATGACGCTCAATCAGATCGCCGATGCTGTTGCGCAGGAGAAGCCTGGGATAGATGCGAACGGTGCGAGCCTTGCGGCGATTGTGAGGGAGCAGATATACTCACGCTCCGTGGTTGAGAACATCGCGGAGATCTTGGCGCAGACGGCTGGTCCGTCCAAGACCAACCAGCAGGTGCTATTGGCGATACAGCTTCTGACTAAGACGTGCGTGGAGGACGCTCACAAGAAGATGCTTGTCGATGCTGGTATATTGGACATTCTGGCTGGCAAGCTGGCAAGCATTGCGGCAGCAGACGATTCAATTCCTCAGACTGATTCGACACACGCACAGCGCGAGAATGTTCCACCAAGATTCCTGTCCGAGATCGTTGAGGCTATCGCAGTCATAATCAAGGGCTCGCATTTCTACGCCGCGCGCTTCCTCTACTCGCAACCCGTGCAGCAGCTCTTCGGCTGGCCGAAAGAGCGCACATCGACCGCATACGACGCACAAAGCAGCTCCACACAGTCATCGTGGGACAAGCTGATACCGCGCGTGCAAACGATGACGAGCAAATCCGATCCGTATACCAAGTCCTGGCCGGCGCTGGGCTCCTACACTGCAGTGAGCGGCGAGAGCTATGCGCGGCTGCCCAGCATGGAGACGCTGACACAAAGCTCCGGCCGCGGCGTCATTACAGATGAGTCTGAATCACCGCTGTTCATATGGCTCATGTATGTGGCTCGGCGCGGTGAAGGTGCGGAGCGATTGTCTGCGTGCTGTCTCCTGGCGCTGCTTAAGAAGTTCGGCGAGAAGTGGCCACTCAACGATCCGTCAAAGACCACAAGAGAACGACACTTTTCATATCTTGTCATCCCACTTGTCGTCAAGATGATTGAAGAGTCATCTGAGCAGGCGAAGAAGGCGCAAACCCTCAGCCCTGCGGCGAGAGATGAGATGCGCTTTGTGCTCGAGCGCTCGCCCCTTGTACTAGCTGAACTGGTTGCGGGCAACAAGGCTCTTCAGACAGCTGCTGTAGATGCGCAGATTATGCCCACATTGGTGCAAATCTTGAAGAAGTCCTTCGAACGAATCACGACGAATGCAAAGCCCTTGTGGCAACCGAGAGCAGCGTCACATGAGGTCAAGGACCAGTCTATTGATCACGAGTCCTCCACTTTAGGCAGATCCGGCCTCAGTGCAGATGTACTGCACGCTTTCAAGGTTAGAGAGAGCGTTCTATTGGCTCTGGCAGCGATTGCTGGAGACCAAGACCCCTACAGGAAACAGGTCATCGAGATGGGTGCTGCAGCACACATCATCGAGGCTCTAGTGCCATATTCAGAATCAAGCGATAAGGACGGCAACCCTGATGATGTCTTGAAAGCGGCATGCAACGTTACAAGGTCTCTGTCGAGGTCGGTCAGTGTGCTCAGGACCAGTTTGATCGACCATGGCATTGCGAATCCGGTCTTTGAGTTGCTGAGCCATCCGAGCGTTAAGGTGCAGATTGCGGCGACAGAGGTTATCACCAATCTAGTTTTGGAGGTGTCGCCCATGCGCACTGTGAGTGTTGTAACAATCCCAGTGTACATTGCACTGACTTCCTGACAGGAAATCATCGAGGCCGGAATTATGAAGACCTTATGTGAAAATTGCCGATCAGCCAACTTCGATTTGCGTCACAGCAGCCTTTGGGCTTTGAAGCACCTCTGCCTGGGAATCCCGGTTCCTATGAAGATACAGTGCCTAGATGAGCTGGGTGTCGGTTTCCTCATGCAGACGCTCAATGGGGAATCTGCGAAGCCGGCAATGGGCACACCGAATGCGGCTGGTGAGCAGGTCGACATATTGAATGCTGTCGATGAGCCACAAATGGATGTCGATGATGAGCCGTCATCAGACGAGGATGAGGATACTATGACTGACGCCATATCTTCGATGCGACGGCATCAACGCCCGGGGTCTCGGTATACAAGTGCAACAAACATACGCGACCGTCTCCAGCAAATCAAGAATGACGAGCTGGATCCCCGAATAAAACTTGAGCGCGAGGATCAAGCGATTCAGATGCAGTCACTTGACTTCATCCGTAACTTCTGTTCAGAAGAGAAGCAATCCGGCGAGATGATCGACCACCTCCTCAAGACCTACGGTCACAGTCGATTCTTTGAGATGCTTGATTCCAAGATTCGTCCCAAGACATCCACTTCCACAACCTCTCAATCGCAGGCGGACTCACCAACACCCACATACTGGCCCGGCACGACCCAGCAACGGCCGCCATTCCCCAGCTCGCCGTCAACACAGCCAAACTGGTCCACCTACCATTCCCCCGATATCCTCAAAGCTGCCGTTTTCATATTCGTTCACCTAGCCAACGGCCGCCCACACCACCGCACACTCCTCCTCGGACAAACGACTCTCATGCGACACCTCCTCCCACTCTTCTCGAACCCCATGCGCGACGTTCGTCTTGGCTGCGCCTGGATGGTTATCAACCTTGTCTGGGTGGAAGACCACACCGAAGAAGCTCCGACACGGGAACGGGCGAGGGTGCTGAGGGAGATGGGTTTTGAAGCTAAGGTCACCGAATTGACAAGGGATCTGGATCTGGATGTTAGAGAGAGGGCAAAGACGGCGACGGATGCATTAGCAAGGTTGCATGGGGAGGTGGGCGAGAGGAGAGGGGGAAGTGGATATGCGAGTCCGAGTCAGGCATTTGGGGTCGAGGGTTTGAGGGGGTTGCAGGGATGGGACAGGAGTTCGAGAGGTTGAGGAGCTGAGGCGATGAGATGTGTACGATGTGCAGTGTAGCATCTATGGAGTTTGTAATGCACGTAGCCTAACGGGTGCACGTGAGAAGGTGTCGATAGGTGAGTGTATAAGCCACCCGAAGTCAAGTGCGTTCTCTTTCAGCATCCAATCTTCGGCCGCGTTTCATTCTAATCATATTCTGATCGTGTTTACGTCCGTTTCTCCTTCCTCCAAAAGTGACAGAATCACTACTGATATTCTTGCTTTCTTCCTTCAAAGCACCCAAGTTCGAGCGAGAGTTATCTCTACTAGGTCTCTGATGACACACTTTTGTTTTCACGAAAAGGTCGACGAAAGTGGCGTGTCACCTTCTGTCGACCTCAAAACTGTATCGTTGGTGACAGTACCTGTATGAAGCTTGATTCCAAAACGTGTGCATGCTCCGTCTGCTCCCGCCTAAAGCGACTGCTTGCTTCACCCATGTTCTGGCCTCCCGGCCTGATCAAAATTCCACGCTACCTCTTATATGTGTCCGGGCGACTGCTGGCTGGTATAAAACCGTGAGCAGATCCGGTATGACTGCTCATTTCACAGCACTTGACCTAGCCGATCTATCGAAACCCACATAGCGATTGGCGATGTGCGTTTTTGTCCTCTGTCCTGCCAAGTATGCCTTGCTGCGTGAAATGTTCGCTTCTGCTCGTTCCACCAAAACTGGAGATGCATCCTTCTGATGGCTTCAGTGACTTGAGTGTTGGAGGAGGTACACAACGCCGCAAGATGTGACTTCGGTGTACGAGCAAACATCCTGTCATCGAGTGTATGTGTTCTTTACAAACGCAAAGTTCAATCACATTGGTTCAAACGGGCATGTGATAACCGCATGTGCTGGCTACTCGCGGCTGCTTGGACATAAAGCATCGTCGGCACTCGATATGCCCTCAGTCCTCCAGCCTCGAAACCAAGTTTCAATCTTCAAGACGTATTGTAGCATCGATGATGTTTTCTGGTCCGATATTCGACCACCTCTAAGCCCTTCGCCTCCAAATTGAGGAGCGGCGGTGTGTGTCGGGGAAATCTTCGTTCAAAGAGCAAAAGCCGCCCTTTTCACGCTCCTCTTTTGCCCAGGTGTTGCTGCTGCTCAAGGCGATTCGCGCTTCGAATGAAATAGTGCCCGGTGCTCATATTTCTCGTCTGCTCGAGCAGCGCCTGCCCAACTAAGGTCATGAGACAATGCGCAATTGACATCTGTCATACCCGTGGGTGCCTCGAGGGATGCAACACTCGTGACAGCGCGACAGTTTGGCGACAGATCTCGAGCCGCTTGCATCCGCACCTATATCTCCCTCATGCTTACGAGCACACTAAAAAAGCTTGTCATACCTAAGCATTATCGTGCCCGCCATCTTGTCATTCAGCATGCAGGACCGCGGAGAAGAGGTGCAGAAACGGTAATCATCGCTGAGGTGCGTAGCTATGCCGTACACCTACGTCAGCACACATAGCCGACTGACCACCCGCAAGCATCGAATCCTTCGAGCATCGACGTTGGCAAATGCTTGAAGGTGATCTCGGAGTCCGCGTGGTGTTGCAGAAGGAAGCATGCCCACCGCGGAAGCACGACCATGTCGCGATCGAGACGTACCTCCCTCGAACCCCCCACCCACTAGCATCATCTTGCACAAGGTGCCCTGGATAAGCAATTCATCTGCCTCTTTTCGCCATTAAGAAGCATCTACATCAGGTTTGGAAACTCACACGGCTTGGCAATACGCTGCCGCTTCGTAGATTATTGGAAAATGGTCGCTCTCGTGTTGCCCACGCGCCGGATGACATGGGAGGCGCTGGCGTCGTATCTTTGCCGTAAATCGGTCCATGGATAAGCAGCTCGCGAGTCGTGCAAAGCACCGAAGCACCGTGCTGTCGACGGCTCATGATGTGGTGATCAGCAAGGCCGCCGTGCGAGCCGTTTGCAGATGCACGGCGAACGATGATGGCCGGTGAGACGACGGGCATACGTCATGCTGGTACGGCTCGCCAGCCTCCTCGTCGGGATGCGGCCTGCGGTTCAAATTGTGAAACGCAGACCCGCAGGCAAGTGACGTTCGAAGGGGTGATTAAGCCGGAGTGCACGATGACAAGAGGCACTGTCAAGTGAGGCCGCATGTCGGGCGCTGACAGAACGCGGATAAGCTTCGTGCGAGCCTCGAAGCTTCCAAACCGGAGCATCGCGCGAATGTCAGAGCTCGCGCAGCTTGCGTACCGTTTCTCTGACAAAGACAGCGTACCGCGCAAGCCTCGCTTGATTCATCAACAACACATTCGTTCGGTCATCGAGCACAAGATGGTTGACCTGCCCGCATCCTGATTACCGTGCGAAGCCCACAGGTTCATACGCAACCTGGAGCTAGCTATGCACTCACCAACCACCAACCGTAGCTTCCCCACGATGCAAGATGCACCAAGCGCATACGCTAATGCATGCACATCTCCAAGCCTTACAGACCGGCATTGACCAATAATCTTCACCAACTTCGCTATCTCTGACCTCGTCCTCTGCCTTCGCTAAGTTTTATGGTTCCGTGGTAAACTGTGCGACGCCACGTCCGCGGATGCTGCAAAGTGTACGCTGCGATTGCACCGTCTTGTGACGAAGCGACCGCGAACGCAGGACCAGCGCAATGGATTCGAGCTGTCGTCGAAGCCATCCAATCCCAATTCGTCCAGCACCAAGCACGCTGATCTACCCCGCTTGGGGCGTTGGCAGCTCCAGCATCGCTTCAAAACTTAGCTGCTGCAGACGGCAATCTGTGACGACTGGTCATCTGGCGCCTTGCTGGCGACCAACCACGTTCAGCGGGAAGTCGTGATAGGCAGACGATGAGATCAATTCCCTTGCGGGAAGACTCCGTTGCGGTTGTCTCAGTCCCGGTCATCTTTCCGTAGCAAGCAGTCGGCTCTCAAGCGGCTTCTAATGCTCACTTGAAATCCTTGGCTCGCTATCTCCAGCCAGCTGGCTTTCAAGCTCGCTTTCAATTTGTCACCTCTGGGTGCTTTGTAGGGCTGAATGGCACCACGGAATATTGCGAGGCTTGCAGCGCGGCAGAGATGCGGCACCTAGCCAACTGACACCCGTGAATTCGCCCGATATGTACGCTAGCGCAACCGCTCTCGAGAGGATTCGAGGGATTTTGATATGGAGGACCAGAGTGATTTGGATAGCAGTCTTGCTGTAGACGTCAAGGAAGGGCTGGGAAGCGTCAATGAAACGATATGCTGGGGATGACAGCTATTTGCATGTCACGAACGGATGCTAAGTTGCAAAGAATACGTTGGAAGTGCTCAGGAAGAGTGAGAACATCACAAGCATTGGCACAGCAGTTTGTTTAATTTCAATCGGTATCAATTACTACAAAGAAATATGCTCCTTGGTATACAGAGAGTAATTAAGAAACGGCGACTGATTATTAAACCTCACTAAGGAGGTGGGCTCATCACACCCATGGCCAGTACATGTAACCAACCACATATGCCGTTCATCTTTCTCATATGCACCCATGCATCGTAATTTACATTTACTCGTCATCCTCCTCCTCGGCAGCGCGGGCGGCAAGGACGTAACGCTGAGTTCCGTGCTTGTCGGTTCCGTGCTCGAGAGCAAGCTTGCTGAGAGCAGCAATCATGTTCTCGATGTGAGGGTTCTTCCTGTGGCGGTCCTTGCGGCCGAGCTGGTCGAGCCATGTGATGCGGTTGAGCAGGTAGTAGACAATGGCGATGATGATGGTGACACCAATGGAGTAAGCCCAGATGAGGACAACGGTTACAATGTCAACCCAGCCGCGCTCCTGGAACTTGGAGTTGTGGGTAGGAGGGTTGGTCTGGTAGTCGGAGCCGGACATCCAGCCGAAGAGGGCGAAGATGGTGGCAAGAGCGTCGACACCGAGAATGGCGATGACCAACTGGAACGAGGGGAAAGTCTTACCGCCACGGGTGACGAAGATAAGCCAGTTCTCAGTAAGGGCAACCTCAAGGAAGAGGATAGGCTGGATGGCACCGAAGTTGACGATGATACCACCGTTGGGCAGGAAGAGAGTACCGCGGATGATCCAGGTGGCGAGAGCGAGGAGAAGACCAAGGATAACGGAGATAAACCAGATCTTGGGCAACTGCCACTCGACGGGGCGCTGCTCAGAGTGAGCGTTGTCGTAAGCGACGGCGACGGTAGCCAAATCAGCGAAGAGGGCAAGGAAGACGATGAGCTCGCCACGGATGGTCTCGTTAAGGATGATCATCGAGGTGACAAGGTAGACCTCCAAGTGGAGACAGAGGGCGATACGGTACTGGATGTAGGCCTTCATACGCTGGAAAATCTGGCGGGCAGTCTTGATGGCAAGAACGATGGTGGACAGACCGGGGGCGAGGAAGACGATATCGGCGGCAGCCTGGGCAGCCTCGGTGGAACCCTCGACAGCAATACCACAGTCAGACTTCTTCAGGGAAGGAGCATCGTTGACACCGTCACCAGTCATGGCAGTCAAATGACCACGCTGTTGGAGCATTTCGACGACCTGGTACTTGTGCTCGGGGAAAACCTCAGCGAAACCGTCAGCACGCTCAACGAGATCGTGCTGAGTGGTACCGGTAAGACCACCGTGGATGAGCTTGGTAGAGTTGTAAACCTTGGTTCCGAGAGCAAGCATCTTGCAGGTCTCCTTGGCGATAGCAATAGCGTCACCAGTCAACATCTTGACTGGGACACCGAGCTGCTGAGCCTCAATGATGGTCTGGGCGGTATCCTCGCGAGGAGGGTCGAACATGGACAAGAGACCAAGAAGAATCCAGTCACCGTCGTTCTTCTGGTAAGCGACACCAAGGGAACGGAAACCACGACGGGCAAGCTCGGAAGCCTTCTCCTTGTAGAGGTTGGCGGTGACCTCGTCACAGTTGGCAAGGTTGACAATAGCCTTGGGGGCACCCTTGGCGCAGACGTACTTGTCACCACCCATGTGGCAGACGGCGGTGATACGCTTGGAGACGGGGTCGAAGGGAGTGAACTTCTCGGTCCTCCAGCCCATGTTGAGGATCTCACGAGCCTTAGGGTAGCGGCGGATGGTCAGAATGGTGACCTTGTCGATGGGATCGAGAGACTTCAGGTTGTGGGAGGAGGCGAGGGCAGCGACAGCCATCATCCAGTTGACATCCTGGCCCTCAGCGACGTAGGGCTCACGAAGAGACAGCTGGTTAGCGGTGAGGGTACCGGTCTTGTCAGAGCAGAGAACATCGACACCAGCGAGGGACTCGATGGCGGTGAGCTTCTGGACGATAGCCTTCTGCTCGGCGAGGTAGGCGGCACCAACAGCGAGGGTGGTGGTGGTGACAACGGGAAGACCGACGGGGACACCGACGATGAACATGATCAGGGCGTAGTGGAGGAGAGTGACAGACTTGTCGGTACCCTCGCGAGCGACGGAGATGGGAATGTGACGGAAGAAACCACCAATCCAAGCCAAGAGGATGAAGAACATGACGAGGACGAGGAGCGCTGTACCGATGGAGTTCATGATAGCCTTGAAGTGACCCTGGTCCTGAGCGCCCTGGACGAGCGAAGCAGTGCGACCGACGAAAGAGTGCTTTGCAGTGGCGATGACGATACCGTAGGCCTTTCCGCGCTTGCAGCCAGTGGTGTAGTAAGCGACCTCGCCCATGTACTTGTCGACAGCGAGAGATTCACCGGTGATGGCAGACTGATCGCAAGCAACGAGAGAAACACCCTGGGTGATAGGGTTCTCCTCATCGAATTTCTCTTCATCGAGCTCGTCCTCCTTCTCATCTGGGTCACCGTCGTGGAACTTGTCCTCAGCCTTGAGCTTAAGGTAGAGCTCGAAGTCCTCGGGCTTGTCGTAGTCGCAGATAAGACGGACGTCACCGGGAACGGTGGAACCCTCCTCGACGACGACGATGTCACCGGGGACGAGCTCACGGGCGAGGATAGTCTGTTGCTGGTTGTCACGGACGACAGTCGCCTTCATGGCGATATCACCCTTGAGAGAGGCGACGACATCGGCGGCCTGCTTTTCCTGGTACCAACCGACGATAGCGTTGAGAAGAAGAATACCGCAGATGACACCGAAATCGATCCAGTCCTGAAGACCGGCAGCGAGAAGGGCAGCAAGTTCCATAACTGCATTGCATTAGTTGTGCACGGTCATAAAAGTTGTGCACATGTACATACCGTAGAGAATAGGACCGGTGAAGTAACCCATGAACTGCTTCAGAAGGTTGGTCTTCTCCGAGGAGATTTCGTTGTAGCCATAGCGCTTGCGACGGCTCTCAGCCTCCGAGGTGGTGAGACCGGTGCGAAGCTCAGTGTTGACGTCTGCATCGCGAGTTAGCAATTGCTTTTCGATAAAAATGCACAAAAACGGGTCGCATGCTAAGGCGTTGCCGGGGGAGGCCTAGCTGTCGCACCAGGCAGTTCGCACGTGACGAGCCCCCACAGCGGCTGCAGCAAGCTCCAAGCTCAAACTGGGAAGCTCCCGCGGCATGCAGCTCACAGCAGAGCGCCACCGGATAATGGGCGTAACTATGGTTGTCCAACAAAGCGTGCGATCCACTGCTGTGATGAATGCAGCTTATTGAGAAAGCATTCGTAATTGCCAGTTGGTGTGCTAGGTGAAGAATTGGATTGTTGGAAATAGACTTACAGTCATCAGGAACCTCAGCGGCGAGGTCAGCACCACCGGCGGCCTTGCCGCCGCCGGACTGCCACCACTTCTTCTTCTTGGGGGCCTCTTCCTGGGAGTGGCCGGCGGACCTTGGGTCACGGTAGAAGAGGATGTACTTCTGCAGAGCAGTGTACTCGTCCATGCCCTCGAATTCGGTCATCGAGACGATGGACTTCTGGCGCTCAGCAGCGCTCGAGGCGCGCCCGCGCTCGACATCTTCGCCGAGTGCCATGTTGATTAAGGAATGCTCAGCAGTATTTTCGGAGGTCGGATTATTAGTGGGTGTTGTAGTGGTTAATCACAGAGAAGGCTCCCAGCGACCGGAGGTAGGGAGGCTTTTTGTTGTCAAGGTCGGGCAAGCTCAGCAATCGGTAGGAGCGAGCGAGTCCTTCTCTGTAAAGAAAGAATGAGGGAGGAGGGCGCGCAGCGGATTATATCCAAAGACGCTCAGGGAAAAATCTGCTGGCTGGATCCGTGTCTGCCGATGGCTGGTGATTGGCTTCGTCGATAGCAGTCCAAGGTTGAGAGTGCACGCACCAACGCGCCGCTCACAACAAACCGAAAGAGCTACAATAAATCGCGCACACGCTATGTCATTTGCGGCCCGTGCTCCAGGCGATTTGCGGCCTTTCCCCGTTGCAGTGAGCGTCTATCCGCGTCCGCCGCCGGGCTGCACCAGCGCGCACGGGTGCGGCGAGCGAGGTTGCAGACGAGTTTGTGCCCGGGTGATTATTCACTGCACGCAATGGCTCTTCACGCTGCGTGTCTTCGGTGCTCATTCTCACCAAGTCCCACACAGCAGCCGCTAGAGCGCCCTCTCTCCATCGCGATCTGGGTCGCAGGAGCATAGCGCGACGCTGAGCGGCAGGAGAAATTAAGCGTGTGGGATAGCACGAGACTGTGTGCAACGCCAGCAGGGATGGTGCTTTATGACGTTAGCAGCAAACAGCCAGCACCTCCACCATCGCTGCCTCGAACTGCACGACGCCACGAACAGTAAGGCGCTTCAGACTGGCATCAGCCTCCGGCCCCCCATGCACCAAGCTTCTGCAGCCAAGAGGGCAAGCTTTGGGTGCAGGGCTCTTCGACGCGACTGGAGCTGGCAGCCACTCTGGGGGCGCGTCTGGCCGCGAGATACGCCGGCGAGGCATTTTCGAGCCCTGGGCGAAGCCCTGGAGCTCCGTCGCCAGCTCCGCTGCTGGCTCGCACGAAAGAGCGAAGCCGCAGAGCCTCAACGAGGATTCCCCACGCGATGAGCGTTTTTCACAATTTTCGCTTCTAGCGCACGTCGCGGCCCCGTCTGCGTGCTTCCCTGCGCGAGCTGGCGGCGCTGGCAGGGCTACGCAGCCAGTGAGTGAATGCCATTTCCCGAGCCTTCTCCAGACCCATCTGCGCTGCAGCGATCAGGCATGCCCAAAGGAGCAACTGTTTGCATCGCAAGCCTGCGTCCACCCCCGCGCCGGCTGCGACTTCAGAAGCACCGAGACTGACCGGGGCCGCATCGCCGCAGGCGAGTGCTCACTTGCCAGACTGCCCAGGCCAGCTCAATTCACCAGGGCTGCTGATTAGACGCCCCATCGTCGGCCGAATCAGCGTGGCCAGAGTGCCGAGTTGCCTAGGGCAACAGCGGGTTTCCAATTACAGAGCATATTATTGTAATACGACACCACACCCAGATCTGTCGCAAGCGCGCACCGCTGCTATGAACACTGGAGACTCATTAAACGCAGGGCCTCCACGTCTGGACATTGTTGTGCTGGCTGTCGCCGTGTACGGCCAGCCTGGCCAGCAGCGCACTCCAGGAAGGCATGCCCGATGCGGAAGTCGCGAAGGAAGGGGCAGCCGCGCACGTGACCAATTGATAACTGGGTCCACCAGGTGCGACTGCCGATGCTTCACCGGCAGGCTGATTTGACGGGCTCACCGCCGTATCTTGCTCGGGAATAATGATTGCGTATTTCTGCGACTCCATCGAATTATCATTTTGCCTCGGCGAAGTTCCCTCGTGCTGCACAGTGCTGTTTCTGAGCCTGAATCGCGACACTTAACCCGGTGTCGGACCGCCAACGTTGCTTGCCGCACCATGTCCATATCCTGCCTCAGGCGCCGCTTCCCGCAATCTGGAGCCTTATGTTTCGACGACTATTGTTTCGCCTGGAGGATTCTTGCGACGAGTTTCACCCACTGCAACCTCGCGATACAGGCTTTTACCGAGTTACCTTGCCAATATTCTCACAATAGGGACGGTGAATTATTTTGTGCCTGCATTACTTCCACTATTGACCAGGTGGAGCGCCTAACAATAGTACTTGGGAATGATTGGGATAGAAGTCCGAGTGCTTCGGATATTGGTGTGTACCCACTGTAGACCACTGCTAACCGTACCGCTTGATCCAGTTTCTCCTCAGTTTCTCCGCGAGCTTGACGCAAGAGAAGTGCTCTCCCGCCTCTTCTCCAGACTCAGCTGCAGGTCAAACGTGCACAAAGCTTTGCGTGTCTTGTCATGGACCCTGATGTCCCTCACACGCACCGTTTGCTTCCGAAATCCCTAGAACACGACAAAAGACCCAACCACCACAATTGTGTTTCACGAGAAGCCAGGCAAGAAACTCGGTTGTAGGTGTGTTTGCCTGCAACCTCCGATGTTTCGTCTCCAGCCTCTTCGGCACTTTTCCCCAGATGCAGGTACCAACCACCTCTGAAACGTCATGAACCGAACAAGGAGTCGTATCGACACGAGCCTCCCGTGGCTGCAGCGGCAGAGAACGGCATCAACTCGCTCAATACCGCTGAGTAGTATTACCCTGCGAAGAAACACATTGGAAGCGTTTGATGTGCGAACCGTTTCTTGCGCGACCAATGAGGAGCATTTGGTGGTCATTTTGCTGCAACTGCCCACGCAACATCTTGCTCGATCGACCATGGATCTTCCGTGTAAACCTGCGCACTCGCGCAACGTCCCTCCGACATCTACCAAGCCCCTAAACGCGACCTGAGGCATGCAGCTGTGACAGCCAAGCATCGGTCTACTTGCTTGTTGCACATCGTTGACCACACCTGAACCCGTGAGACTCGGGCATTGAAAAATGTGGTGATCGCACTTGGCGCCGAGGCAGCTCCACCCCCATTTTCTAGAATTGCGCAACGAGATCGACATGTCCGTTTCCAAAGGGGTCGGGTCCACTTTGAATATTCTCTGTCTGCTTCGTGAGTCGTGGCAGAACCGCAACATCTCCAGAATGAGGCTGGAAATCCTGGCTGCAGCTGCAGGACGTCGAATTTCACCTGCAGAGGGTTGCATAAGCGCGAACGCATTCAAGCGGCTCTGCTTCGTTCCGCGGTTGGACCCGCTCGGGGCGACTCTCGCGCAATCAGACTTGCAGGATCCGCATTAGCCTCATCCAGGCCGTCCTGCGAGCGATGATTGGTGGCTTCGTTTCTCAATCAGCACGTAATGAAGAACGCACCTCAAGATTACGACTTTGCTGCCATACAGTACCACGCGCTCTGCCGAATTGCAACAAGAGCATCGCAATGTCTCCTGTGCAACGCCAATGTCTTGTCTGCGACGTTCCGCTCATCGCTGCCAGTTGCTCCCTGGGGACATCGCCCAGACATCTCACTCTTCAATGTGCCAACTGTCTAACCGTCATAAGCAATGCGTCCTTCCTGCCAAGCAGCTCCACGGACACGAGCCTCGAAGCAGATGATTCCTTGCGCAACCCACCTGCTCTTCTGGTCACTCCTTGTTGATTCTCCGTTCAAGTAAGGGGGCGTGCTGTACTTCCCACGATACGCTTCGCGAAGTAAGATGCCCCCCGCTACTGCCCAGACGTTACTGTACGCCTTTCTTGCTCCTGCAGTAACGCGCCAAGCTATTCCGCCCAGCAACGATTCTTCCCGAAAAATGCGTCTTTTTTGCACTTTACTTGGCGACAACGTTCCGGCCGTGAGAAAGAATCCGAGTCTGCACGAAGCGCCCAGGACGCCAGATTGTGCATCTGGCGCTGTCTGGTGTGCTCGAGATTGAGGTCAACGAATTTAAGCCGGCGTGGGACTGGGGCCCCACACTCACCGCCAGGATTACCTTTAGAAAACTCCAGACGTGTAGCTAGAGGTGCATTTCAGCCCGCGCCAGAAATCGTTCGTTGAGCTACCCGTTTCTTCCGACTGACCACGAGGTCGGAATTTCCTGCGAACGACTCGCTGCCCCAGCTGGTCTTCAGTATCAACCACCTACCCGCGCTCTGTAGACAGTCTGACTGATTGCGCGCTCCTTTTTGCTTCTTGTAAGAGTCACGATACTCGAGTATTGGTAGGTGAGGAGCCAACATGCGCATCGAGCGCGCACCTGCCACAAGACGGCTCTGCATCCTGCGCGTTTGTCAAGCTTTCAATGCGATTCTACACCGCACTCAAGTACCGCATTATTGAAACATTAACAAACAAATGCGACTCGCGAGCCTGAGATTCTAGTCGCCGCAAACGCTGCTATCTGAATCCTTTGCCGATGATCGCAATCACCCCTGCAACCTGTAATTCAGCGACTCCGCGATGTGAGCTCGTGCCAAGAGTACATGTATTGATGTCTCGAACTTTGTTCAGTCTTTTTGCTGATCAGTCAATATGCCCAGGCGGTATCTGCCATGAGGAGCTCATGCTGTTTTTTTTGGTGAACGCAAGCAACCCCATACCCCACGTTTTCAAGCATTTCTTGGATGCCTCAGGGAAATTCAACAGCGTACGAAATCAAGCAAGAGGTGGGGATCCACACCATGAGTTTGCGCGGTGCCAATGCAGATCGACAGAGTGGCTCGAGTAGCACGTATGCTGTCTGGCTGTCCTTTGTCATCTTGGCCCATCCTCTCGAACACAACGAATAGCTTGAAGGGGAGCGCAGATCGCCGCAGGACGCGAGGACGACATACATCCACATCTCGAGCATTCAAACTCTTCAGTCTTGCCTCCTTTTGAGCGTCGCAGCACGACACTGATGCGTCAGACTCTTCTCCTTTATCTTTGGACGCAACGTACCAGCAATGCATAGAGGCAGAGGCTGAGCCGCACTCCAGTCAACTTACGAGGAAGAAGAATTCGTCGCTGCCGGACCAACCCAGAGCCGAAGGCCAACATGCATCAGCAGTCGCTGTGTTTCGATGTCGACGGAGCGGAGGCGCCCTTTCGGCGCCCTCGTGGAAAGGTATTTTCGGCACTTGTAAAATCGATGACAGAAAAGAGGAAGTACCCAGGCGGCTCCTACAACGCGCTGTTACCGTTTTTTATATATGTTCTTAGAGGTATGCTGAGTAAGGTCTCCGTGTATTCACCATGCAGGGCGTGATTCCGAGACATTTGGTAGTCGAAGAGCGTCTGCAGACACACAGCAGACAAAGCCGACGGGGTAGGCTGGTTTGTACCGACCAAGAAAGTGAGTAGCGAGGGCATAGTGCGCTTTTCATGCCCATTCTAGGTGCTGCTTAGAAACAGGAAATCGCACCTGAGACATTGAAGTCCTTATTTGGGATCTTGGGGGCCAACGACGAAGAAAGTAGAAATGACCAAGCTCGAAGCATGGACTCGATAGCGGATCCCAGAAGAGTTCAGATCTCCATGTGGTCGAAGTTTGAACATTTGAAAGCAGTAGTACACAGCCACGACACCGACTGATAGAAAGCCAGGAGACAGAAGAATTACCACAGCTTTTGAGGTCAGCATATGATCAGAGCATATCTGCATTGACCCAACTGGTGTTGCTTTGTTTGACTTTGAGGTATCCGCCACCCGGCGACCATGAACACGATCGTCGTTGCTCGGAGTGAAAGAATGACTATCGGGAATCCTGGCGTAGTGGGAAGTGACGCATGAAAGCGCGTGTGGCTAGAGGGAAGGAACCATAGCCCGTTTTCACATACGACACGCCAGCTGGTTATTCGGAACACAGCAAACACGGAGTCAATGTATCCGATGTTCTGTATAGACGCTGTTCTACAATTCAAGCAGCAGCACACATATGATGGCTCAACCAGGCTATTGAGACCAGTCAGACTAGCACCTGGAACTTGTGCTTGTGGTTTCCAACGTTTTAGAGAATGCGTACACAAACTGGTAACAGTGAATGTTTGAGTAAAATTTTGACGGCAACGTATAGCAAACATGGGGAGATGGTTGTCTCTGGGACCATTAGCACTTTGTGTGGATCGTCAGGTCATCAGCACTATGTGTGGGTCGTCAGGTTTGCATGGCGAACTAGGGGGTTTTTAATCAGCTTGCGAATTCAGTTCAAGAACTTTGGTGGATGCAGCAGGTTCTGTACCGCCGATGGTGATGGCAATTGAATCTTTTGTAGTTGTCCGAGCCTCGCAGCCGTCGGTTCCCACGGGAACCAGGAGTGATGGGCCAGTTCCTTGGCAAGCTTTCGGCTTTGTGTCGTCTCTCGCGTTTATTGATGGCTGTAATGCCCTAGGCATTGTGCTCGAAATCGGCCGATTGAGGTGAGGATGTTTACTGGGCCACGATGATCAATCTGATGTTTCTCAATGACGTTGAAGCAGACAAACCACATCTGCAGGACTTCTGTGTCGTGGTGTCGCACGCCGCAGTAGTATCTACGAAGCAGCAAAGACACGTCCTACATCGATAGGGATGGAAAACTTACACAATGCTACGGAATGGAAGTCGTACTTCAGAGTCGCTGACAACGTTTTGAATTGAGAAAGAATAATCTACCGTTGAAGTCAAGAAACAATCGAAAACAGCGCCTCTAACAATTCCTTGTCACTGCCATTGGGTTTCTGCGCTTCTGGCGGTTCCATACCCACCGGCCAGCCATATGTACCGTTCCAGGCGCCGCCGCCTGTTGCATCCGGATGAATTTGTCTTGGGCCAGCTTTCTTTATGTGATCATGCATCATTCCTTTGAAACGTTCACGATATCTTCTTGCTTTCTCTGCAGTGCACTTAAAAGGTACTGATCTTAAGGCTGGCTCCGCCATAGATCTTGGTGTCGATCTCGGTATCTCCCTCTGTTCCATCTGCTGTGAGCTGCTCCGGCACATGAAGCCCTTGATATGCTCCTGATACGCACGCATCTCTTCCGAGGAAGAGCTCTGAGGCGTCGGATGCCCTGACTGGCCTTCGGCTTCGTCTTCTGGGTCCCAGACGGGAATATCGTCATCCAGATCCATGATCAAATCCATATCAGTGCGGCCAGGAGGAGAAATTTCGGGTGTCTGGAGCTTAGAATGACCCTCAGCCTCCTCTTCTGGGCCCCGGAGGGGAATGTCATAATCTACATCCATGTCATTGCGGATGTGAGGAGATCCTAGACCGAGTGGCTCGTCATCAGGATCGACCATCGTAATATCGTCGTCTAGCTGGCGGAGTCGTGGTGACGGCGGCGAAGGCGGTGAGTCGGACGAAGTAGCCGAGCGTTCTGTGTTTGGCTCTTGGGAGAGTTCAGTAAACCGTGGCAACTTCGCTTCAGCCTCGGTCGACGGAGCATCTTCGTCCAACACTGGCGAACCTTCTGAAGATCGCCGCATCGCGACGGCATCTCCAGGTAGAGATGCTGGAGCAGTATCATTGGCAATTTTTCTCACAAATCTCGGCTCTCGAGGTGGTCGCAGCCCGGCACCTGACTGGAAGTATTCCATCGCTTTTCTTCTGGACGGCATGGTCGGTGTCTTCTTTCTGTTACGCTCAGTGCGAAGCATTTCGGCCGTCTTGATCTTCTCCGCTTGCATTTTCTAATATGTAAGAGGATGCTTGAGATACTGCGGGCGGAAGCTGATCCTCAGCTTGTTGCTTGAGATCGCTGATCGTATGGCATGATCAATCAACGTTCGATCTGTCCTTTTAGGTGAGGGCGAAGCCACAGAAGCGTCGTCTTCACCGCTCGGCTCATGATGAATGATTTTCGCCGCCGTATAGTAATACTCTCGGGGCTTGTCGTGCACATGTTCAGCCCATGGTCCATGAGGATGAACTCCACGTGAGTCGATCGCCGATGTAAAGGACAAATCCTCACTTCTCAAGGAGTGGGGCCCGGTTGGGATCTTTTCATTGTGTACCAGCTTCCCAACAGTTGGACTGGAGTTTGAGTTATCGTCTGGAGGAAGTCTGACTGGTCGC
This sequence comes from Phoma herbarum, assembly GCA_001599375.1. Taxonomy (NCBI): domain Eukaryota; kingdom Fungi; phylum Ascomycota; class Dothideomycetes; order Pleosporales; family Didymellaceae; genus Phoma; species Phoma herbarum. The sequence continues at coordinate 997,270 of BCGR01000011.1, read as the reverse complement.
TCCGAGGTGTTCGGTGCCAGTTTGGCATCATCCAAGAACTGTCTTACCAATTCGCGTCCATCGGCTCGTGGGACTTGTGTACCTTCTGCTTGGTCCTTGAACTGCGACATGGAGCTCTTCACATGCTCGACTTGTTCCCGCAGGGTTGACTTGCGGCGCTCCATATTCCCGACATGTCCTGACCTCATGTCCTCTTCTGGCAATGAGCGAAACCCAGGTCGAGGGCTATCTGGCGGTCGCGGTGTATCTGTGGGAGCTACAGGCATGGCAGGAGATATCGGCGGCCCTGCGACCTGAGAAGGCCCTGAGAATGCTTTTCTTTTGTTTGAGCGAGGCGGGAGAGGTGGAGGCGGCATATTTTGCTTGTCTCGGAAGCTCCTCAAACGGGCCGTCCTCTCCTCCATGTATGCCTTGTTCGAACATTCTTTGGCACCGAAGTTTTGACAGACGTTCAGTGGATTATCGGAACTCCTGAACGGGCAGAGCATGCCAGAATCCCGCCGCGCCGGATTCAAGGGGTTTAAAAGACGAACACCCCATCGCCTCTGACCGAGATCGACGAATTCGATCGTCCGGCCTCGATTGTCACAATCTTTTGCGAACGCGTACTCAATGTCTTCGATTTGGTACTCCGGCCAGCCATCAATGAAGTCCAGCATCACATTCACATCATCAACGAATTCGTGAGTCAGTAAGTAATGTGTTTCGATACGACTGAAGTCAACATTGAGCTGCCCTCGCTGCCTTGATGGATCTCGCCATTGTATGTTGGGCGGAGGCGATGGTGTCTTATTTGGAGCTGTGAACGCTTCTGTGTCTGTTCGTTTCAGGCTTGGTATGGCTACGTGACCGGAATTGAAGGGTATAGCTTGCGGTACCCTGGACGTCTCGGGAACGTCACTTGATATTCCTAGCGGCGGTGATGGCGGGGCCTGCCTTTCGGGCGCCCTGCCTCTACCTCTTCTTGGTTTCCGACTTGCCGGATACTGTGTCTTCGGATCAGGTTGCTGCGCTATTCCCAGCGCTCGAGCGGCTATCGATTGCATCTCTCGCATCGAGCTGTTTCGCAGATTTTGCAAATGCTCGATATGTTGAGTAACGTCTCTGACACGAGTCATAGTCTGTAAGTCGTTGTATCGCCTGATCTCTTCCTCGGTCGGACTCGCCTGTCGTAGCATATCGGGGATGGGTTGTTGCGTTCGACTTGGGGCTTTCTCAGCTCTCAAGACCCGGGAAACTTTGCGCGCAGCATCTTGCTCTCTCAGTCTCCTCATCCGGAGTTTGTGCAAATCCTCGTCGTGTTGAGCCTCAGCCTTCGTACGTTTCCTGCTCTGCAGGTCGTTGTATCGCTTGATTTCTGCTTCTTGAGTTTTGGCTGCTCTGAGCGCCTGCCAGCGCGCACTGGCATCTCCTTCGTGGTCTGTCTCCCTCTTTGATCCGGGGTCAAGATCGGCGTCGGGCTCCTAAGCGCCGTCGAGATCCTGGTCCTGATCATTGGTATGGCTGCTGAAAGGCGAAGGTGCCTTCTCTTCCTGTGTCTCTTGGGACTTGCCGGCGTCTGGCTGCTCAGAGGACATGTTGCGCTGGAGCCGGGTGCGGTATCACAGATTTGAGAGGTTGCGCCGCTTGAATGAGCGTAGTAATATCAACGATGATGTGAGGTAGTGGTGATGGTATTAAGCAAATTTGCTGACATGTTTGCATTCGTGAGGCAGGGCAGCCACAAGAGTAGCAGGTGCCATCTTGCTGGCATCAGTCGTGTGGCAAGTTGAAGGATGGCAAGCAGAAACGATTGAGGACAGGATATCTGCTGTACCAACGCGACTGCGCCAACAGGATCGCTGTCTTTCAAGTTCCAGTCAGTGGGCTCCGCAACACACGAGTTCTATCCATACTCACCGGTGAAGCTTTTCATTACACGCTGCTACCTTACTCGAACTTCATCTTGTTTATGATACTCCCAATCCCCTCAACATAAATCTCCACCTCATCCCCATTCGCGACAAAGCCCTTCGGCTCCATGAACAGCCCAACGCCACTCGGTGTACCCGTCAAAATGGCAGTACCAGCCCTCAACGTGGTACCCCTACTAAGATGCTGAATGATCTCCCCAACAGTGAAAATCATATCGTCGGTCCCTGTCTCCTGCCTCTTTTGCCCATTGACCTTGGTCCAGTACTTCAACTTCTGCGGATCGCCGACGACCTCTTTGCTCGCAATGCATGGCCCAATGGGCGCAAACTTGTCGAAAGACTTCGCGTAGCCGAATTGGCCACCCGAGACGCTGGCGGGGAGCTGAAAGTTGCGTGCGCTGACGTCGTTTCCAACGGTGTAGCCGAGAATATAGTCTTGCCAGTTGTCGGCGGTGGCGTTCTTGCAGTCTTTGCCAATGATGATGGTGAGTTCACCTTCGTAGTCAAGGTTGCTTTGGCAGTCCTTGTGGATTGGAATGTCGTCCAGAGGTCCGGCTAGTGCATCGCTGGGCTTCATGAAGATGGCTGGGTTTGAGGGGATCGTGAGCTGTCAAGATCAGCAAGGTGGCTTGGGTAAGTATGAAGTAAGGCTGACATTGCATTCTTCGGCATGCTGTCTGTAGTTGAGACCGACGCAGAGGATAATATTCGTTGTAGGCAGCGGACATAGCAGCTTCGATACTTTGGCTTTGCTGCCCTTCTTGCTGAAGCCGCTCTTGACGTCGCCCTCGAGCACCTCCACTTCCTTGCCTTGAATCTCTCTTGTCGGCGTCTCTTTTGCTAAGTCACCATAATAGGTCTTTCCGTCATCGGCTTCAAACCGGATCAGGTGTGAGAAAGCCGCCATGACTCTGGGTTTCGATGACGTCGAGAGAGGATGTATATGTGCTGTTGTGAAGCTAGTGAGGGTCGTCCTTGGTGTAACACAGGCAATGCGTGTACGTGAGCAGGTAAGCAACGGGCGGGCGAACATGAGAACCGTTCAATTGTCATACAGCTTGCTTATGTGTACGTCGTTGATGCGCGTGTGGGGGAGCTCTGCCCCACGTTCCCGGTGGGGCCATTCGCGGTTCGGCATATGGAGGAGCTCCACGAAGCCACGCTGCGAAGTCGGCTCCAGTGCCATCCACACATGGCAGACAACGCAGGCCTGGTTCGTCCTATTATTGAGAGACACTGGTACGGACGCAGATGTGTGATAGTGTTGACGGCGTGTGCGAATGCAATGGTCATTCCTATGAATGCAATCCCTTTTAGCATGCAAGCCAACTTTGAAACTCCACAATATGCAGTCTGGCTAACAATGCCTACCCAAGCGCGGACTACAACGCCACGAACTCCAATCTGTAATTTGAAAGTGACACAAATATCGTCAGAGCCTCTCAACGCCTGCCACCGCCTTGCCTGGCCTTCACTGTCTTCAATATGTCTACATCTCTTCGGGAGTTGTTGCTTTCGTTGAAGGTAACATGGCTTGTTGGCGCAATATCGTACGTCATGCGACCAGTCTCCATACGAGCGCGCTGGTATGCTTTTGGAACCTCGAGGGCCTTCTTCCGGGCTGCAGCTTGCGCAGCTGCTTGGCTATTGGCAGCAGAGTTGCCAGAACCGACCTTTCGTCTATGTGCGCGTTAGTCAAAAGTATACTTGGAAAGCTAGGTACGTACGTAGGATCGAAGTCCGCCTGTTTAAACTCTTTCTTGCGGTAGTCGTCTGTCCGCCTCAGGATCGGACGAGTCCAGTCTGTAAAGAGGCGCTCGGCTTGTCGCTTGATTGTCAACTCAGGACGCTTGCTCTTGATGTAGAACATGATGACCTTGCCAATACCAGATGCAACGAGAGTGTCCTTGTTGATGGGCAACTTGGCAAGCGCAGCGAACAGCTCCTTCTGAATGTCGTAGGCTGGCAGACTACCGTCGCTAAGGGGCTCGAGGAAAAAGCGTACTGCTTCCAGAATGTTGGACTCGGGGTCCACAATCGACTCCTTGAGGTTGCTCTTGTTCAACAGAGCAACGACTTCCGGCAGCAGCTTGAGCTTGTGCCTAGCTGGTTCGCCGCGTTTTCGGCCTTCATTGTCTGCCTCTGCTGCCTGCGCCATACGGCGACGCATCTCCTCGATTTCTTGATCGGCCATCTGCTCGAGATCGATTCCGTCCTTCTTGCGGCGGCGGGTGGAGCTGCTCTTCACAATGGCATCCATTTGACGCTCCAATGCGCGCTTCCGGCCTGTCAATTTGTCAGTGTCTGCCTCGTTCTAGGTGCTGTGGTGCAACATACGCTCTTCGGGCGTAAGGTTTGCCTCTGCCTCTTCATCCGGGCTCGCACCTCGAGTCCGTCCCTCCTTCTTGGATCTCCTGCTCTTCCTGCCACCATCGCCCAGATCTGCACCCTCCTCATCGCCGTCTTTGTTCTTCTTGCGACGCGGCTTGTCGGCGCGCTTCTTCTTTTTCTTAGGTTCCTCGCCCTCACCTGCCGCACGCTTCCTCTTGTGCACACCGATCTGCTTGACTGTGTCCTCGTCGATGGCGCGCTCTTCGATGGCGATGTTGCTGGCATCGAAATCGCCGAACTGCTCGTCCATTTCCGCATCATCGAGCACTTCTGACAGCGCAGACTCGTTGTCTGACAAGCCAGCTTCGATGTCGTCCTGATCAGGCATCTCCTCCTTATCCTCCGTCACCTCCATATCCTGGTACGTTGCGGCATTGGTAGGGTTCGGCACCGAGTTTTCTTCGTCGATCTCAGGGCGCAGAGGGTCGTTGGGGTCGTTGCCAGCCTCGGGCAGCGGCGAGTTGGAGTGCGACTTGTTGAACTCCACGTCCTCCATGTTGCTGGTTGTGTGCGTATGAGAGGCGCTGAAGCCGGTGTGGGTTGATCACGTGAACGACTCTGGGGCTCGATGTATGGAGACCTGCGACCGTGATACTAGAGGCAAGAGACGTCAGACAATGGCGATGGTGTCTGCGCTGCGTGAAAGAAAGTTGTTGCTGAGCGCGACTGCCAATGACGCGCGGACCTTCTATTTCCCCGAGGCTTGGCTTGGCGTCGCGGAGCTGGAAGGCGCGGCCCAGGCTGCGAAGACGTAAACCACGGCTCACACCTCTCCTCCTAAGCATCAACCCGCGCTGGCTGTTTACGTACCAGCGCGCACAGAAATCCGCCCCTTCGTCTTTTTTGGTCCTCTTCTTTGCATTCACCACGCTTGCGACTAACCCCGCGCAACACGCGACACAGCATCTGCAGCCTTCGCAGCCGCAACACTTGCTCGTTCGCGGGTAACTGCATCACACGTAAACGCTTGTCGGGCGTCTCGCGACCACACACTACTTCGCGTCTATCAGCGAGTAGAGGAGGAAGGCACACAGTGGGTGGAGTGCAGTGGCTGGAGGAGAGCGAGTCTTGTCACTGTCCTGGCTGTCCTGGCGCAGTTTTCTTGCTGCACAACCCAGCGAGGGTCATAGCTAGTAGCAACACAAACATCCTGTCACACCGTGTGTTCGAAAGAGAGGAAGCATCTGTTTGTTTTGTCTGCGAGAACGGCCTGCTTGGAACGCCTGCCACTGTCTGCAACGCATTCAGCGCGACTGCATTTCACGTCTAACCCTCACACCCCTACCCAAAGCACACACTCTACTGCCCATCATGTCGCTGCCTGCTGCTGAGGTAGCCGCCGACTTTCGCGATGCTCTGCAAGATCTGAGGATGAACAGCAGGCCAGAGATTAGCAATCTAACCCTCATCGCGAAGGAGAATACAGAGTACGCGCAAGCCATTTCGACTGAGCTTGAGAACCACATTCGAACAGTAAGTTCAGAGACATTGCTGACGTGTCCACGCCTTCTTCCTACCCATCATGCAAGTGACTAACACGTGCCAGACGCGTCCAGAATGGAAGCTCCCGTCTCTCTATGTCCTCGATTCTATTGTCAAGAATGTCGGCACTCCCTATACTGTGTACCTTGGACGCAATCTCTATCGTACATTTATGGATGCCTACCTTGTGGTGGACCAGGCTACTCGTAAGGCGATGGAGGGTCTGCTAAGAACATGGAAGCAGCCGGTGCCTGAGTCGATGGACACTCGTCCTGTCTTCCCTGCCAATGTCACTGCCGATATCGAGAATGCTGTCAACAAGATCCGTTCGGTCGCCGCCCAGACACAACCACCGCGGCCTATGCATGCGCTTCCGCCGCGCCCGCCGTCGAATGTTGCTTGGAGAGACACTTCTACACCACCCCAGACCCTGCCTCGGTACCCTGCACCCAACGATCCTCGTCGCCCAGCAGGCCTACCGCCCACGCCTCAGTATGGCGCACCTTCCGCTACCCCACCCATGCCCTACGGTTTCAACAGCCCCCAGCCTATGTCTTCAGTCGACCTGGCTGATCTGAAGGCCGAGGTCGCCCAGCTTGTCTCAACCACGCAAACCTCATTTGCCCACAACCCTGCTGACAGGGACGTTCAGACGAAGCTGCAAGCTCTCCTCTCGCTCAAGCAGATTCTGGACACCCAGACTTTGCCCCCACAACAGCTTGAAGCTGTGCGCAAGCAAGTGCGATCCCTTGCACCCACCCCAGCGCCCATGCCGACCTTCGCACCACCAACACCTGTGCCTGGTTTTGCTCCCTACGGCGTACCCCAAGGCTTCCCTCCCGCCGGGGCTCCGCCTGCGAGTGCACCACCCAATATCGCTCAACTGCTTGCAGGGTTCAGGCCGCCGGTGCAATCGACACCACAGCCCGCACCAACTCTACAACCTCCAGCGACTTTCAACCTTGCCGATCTACTGAAGCGTGTCTCATCACCGGCCCAGTCGTCTTCCGTACCTGCGCCTGCGCCATTCCAGCCGCCACCTATTGCTGGCTTCCCACCGCCGATCTCGACGCCTGTTCCTGCTCCCGCTGCGGCTGCTCCGCCACCAACAGTGAATCCCACAGCAAATCTGGCAGCTCTGCTCGCTCAGTTTAATAAGCCAGGGGCCGTACCACCTCCCGTACCTCCCACCCCAGTGCAACCTATACCCACCCCTCAGCAAGCAGCGCCTGCGCAGGGAAGCGCGGCCTGGCTGCTTGCTGCTCTCGGTAACACGTCTGGTGCAACGCCCGTCAACGGAAATTCATTCAATGCCCAACCAATAGCGAGGCAGATCTCGACACCTACAAATGTTTTGAACGACATCGAGCTTACCACAGCATCCATGAAGAAATCTCGATTCCATCTCATATCGCGTCTGTACGAGGCAAAGCCAAACATCTGCGCCACGTGCGGTCGCCGTTTCGAGAACACACCCGAGGGCAAAGAGAAGAAGGCGCGGCACATGGACTGGCACTTCAAGGTCAAAGACCCCGATGCCGCCAAACGCGGTGTGCACCGCAGCTGGTACATGTCCGAGAAAGACTGGATCGACTACCGCGAAGTCGACGAGACAACACCTGCCACCGACGCCGCAAGCACAAACAGCGTTGTAAAGCCTAGGAAGCAGGCTAAGGATCGCTACGTGCTTGTACCGCAGGACGTCACGCTCCAGCACGCTCCCTGCCCCATCTGCCAGGAGAAGTTCGAGACGCAGTGGAACGTCGATGCCAATGACTTTGTCTGGATGGATGCGCTGCAAGTCGGTGGTAAAATCTACCACGCCACCTGCTTCGAAGAGTACAGCAAGGGTGCTGGTATACCAATGCCGAGTACACCTGACTCGGTGCTAGGGAAGAGGAAGGCTGATGGTGGTATAGGTGTGGAAGGCAAGAAGGTCAGAGCGTTCTAGCTGACTGTAGTAAAGAAGATATGTCATCAAACCGACGATGCATAGCGTGGCGTTGGGTTTTATTGTCTTTGCTCGAGTGCAGCGGATCTGTGTTTCCAGGCATGTTGCCTTGTACATAGTCCACATATCAACATGACTGCCGAAACATTTCGTCGTTCCCATCGACTGTCCGCCCTCTCCTTGTAATTCAAATGGCAAGATGTGACCTTGGGTGCTGTCCTGCATCCATTGGACCGCTTTGACAAGCAGCAGTTCATCGCAGCGCCTGCTAAAAGCGTGAGCCTGACTCTCCCTGCAATGGACAGACGACAGGTTGACCGAGCAGATGCGAACGCCGCGCCATACGCTACTGTCTTGCAGCATTGAGGTCGGAGTTTGGGATGACAAATCTCCGTGGCGTCGACATGGAAGCCTCGCGAACGTCACGACAGACCGAGCGCCACGACTAATCGTCAGCAACCAGCTGCGAAGCTTCATATTTTGATCACCGACTAACGAATTCACTTACACACAGCGTATCAGCTTATATAAAGCCATTCCTGCATCAGTAGAGTCTACGTAACATGGCTTCAGACACGCCCTACACCGATGCGATCGCCGACGAGATCCAAGTCACCTTGACGCACCACGGCAAGCCAGTCATACTATCGTTCGCGCAAGATGCCACAATATCAGACCTCTCAGACAAGATTGCAGGAGAGCTCTCGATACCACCAGCGAATCAGAAGCTGCTCATTGGCGGCAAGCTTGGCTTGCAGAAGCCGCCCTTCAAGAACCCATCGATACCTCTGAGCGACTTCAACGCCAAGAAGATCACACTTATGGGCAGCACAACCGCCGAAGTATCGTCTCTCAATGCCAGTATATCCGCCGCGTCCGCTCCGCGAAAACCGGGACCTATCAAAGCTGCGATGCCCGCACGAAATCGCGATTACAAGCGCATACAGGAAGAAGCACAATACACATTCCACATATTGCGGCCGCTACCGTATCTCCCGCGCCCAGAGCGGTCTTTAGCGTTCCTTGAGCGCCTCCGCGACGATGCTGGCATTAAGGCCGCTATGCGCACCCACAAGTTCAGCGTACCTCTGCTCACAGAAATGGATCCCGCTATGCACACCACGCAGGAATCTCGCACACTGGGGCTGAATCGCAATAAGGGTGAAGTCATCGAACTGCGCTTGAGAACAGATGCGTATGATGGATATAGGGATTACAAGACGATACGCAACACACTCTGTCACGAGCTTGCTCATAACGTATGGGGACCACACGACCGCAACTTTTGGAACTTGTGCAAACAGATTGAACGTGAAGTCGCAAGAGATGACTGGAAGAGCGGAGGAAGAAGCGTTGGGAATCAAGAATACTACGAGCCGAACGAGGAGGAGATGAATATGTGCGACCATGGTGGGTGGACCGGTGGAGAGTTCAGACTGGGCAGCGGAGGTGATGAAACGACGCTGATCAGCAGTGCCGGTGGAAGCGTGGCTACCGGCAGTCTGGATAGAAGAGAGATACTTGCGAAGGCTGCAGAAGAGAGGGCGAAGAGGGCAAAGCAGGCTGAGGAAGAGTCTCGAGATGCTGGGTCTGCGTCGTAGCATTTTGCTTCTCGCTTTATCATATCCTCCAGGACAGCCATTCGTCTGTTCTCTTGCATAGCTGTGCGTATACCCTCATAAATAATGAAGCACCAGCGCAGAAAGCTCTTTCCCATCTCACCGATTTAAGTCCAGTGCCCTGTGCCATTCTTCTCTGATTGAAGAGGCTCTGTTCGCTTCCACTGAAACGGAACGAAGCCAATCGGACGCAATGGAGCCAGACTTCTGCACGTCACCCATTTGAGCTACCCCACAAACCTCGGAACTTCCCCAGATCGCGCTAGTCGATCACCTCCGCTCCTCCGCTGAACATCACGTCGTCGCCTTTCCTCTTCTTCTCTCTCTATTTGCTTCGAGATTTGATTGTCGAACGAGCTCAATCGACTGGTCCATACCAAAATCCCACCATTATCTTCGCCAACAACAGCATTCTCCCCAACATCACACATATTCATCCAGCGAATTCATGAGCATGGGCTTCTTTCTACCCTTCGTTCTTGCAGTCGCAGTCTTCTGGCTCATCATTGGCATCTACCTCGCCAAGTTCCTCGCCCAGAAGTACAAGGGCAAGCCGTGGAATTCTAGGAACATCGACTCGCAGTACATCTACGGCAACGCCTTGCAGAACGACCAGAGCGCACGGGTGCATAGCGGAGGCTACGGAATAGGCGGACAGCCGGGAGGATTCAATAGGGGCTATGGAAGAGAGACCATCAGTATGGGACAATTTGGTCAGGGGAGGATGAAGGGCATGTGAGGAGCTGTGAAGTGTATGAGGCGATTGGGCAACCGGCCAGTCACTTGCCTGTCACAGCAACGTATCTGACGAAAACAGTTCAGCGACAAATCGTGTCTCGCCGAGCTATTTTACCTCGCGCGCAGGCATCTTGCCCCATATGATACCGCCTCAGTACCTCTAAAGCACACGCAATATATCAATACGGCATTCTACTTGCTGTGACCGTCTCCAATCGTTCTCAGTATTTCATCTTGGGTATGATGTTCCCGTAACGTAATGCCTCGTTGCTTGCTCGACATTCAGTCCACGACAGGGCATTGAGCAAACGCTCTCAACGCACGATGATCGCATTGCGCGGCCACGACCTCTCGCGGAATGCTGACTACACGAAGACAACATGCTTCACAATACATTCCGTTTGGTTCTTACAGGCCTTCTCGGTTTGCTGCGGTCGTTTCCCTGGCAGTGTTGCTGGATTATACGTAGGTGAAGTCGCCTTCACTACCCCGACCCTTAGCTCACCGCTGCGCCCTCAACGTCATAAGCTTTTTAGCAGTCGCAGCGCGGCGACGCCTTCACTCGCTTTCTCTTTCGCTTGTTCACACACACACCGATAATTTCCGCCGCCTTCTGTCTCTTCCACCACCGCCTCGACAGCAGCGCAACTGCACACAGCTTTCCAGCTTCTCAACTCAACGACAACGACTTTCCCACCGACGATCCACCGCAGCCGTGCCAGATCTCTACTACGTTTCCGAAAAGCTCGTTCCCTTAAAGCTTCTTTCTGTCCATATACTTTGGTGTTGTTCACATCCCATCACTGCTCCCGCCGTCTTTCATCACAACAACTTGCTCTGACCACGCATGCGATCACGACGCTCATTCGCCATGCCTTCGTACAGTTCGTTTACTACTAAGACCTGGGTCTCCTACTCTCAAGGTAATGCAATCTCTTACATTTTGCTGAAAGCCATCTCTGACATACCCCGCACAGTTGCCGCAGCGTCTTCCGCTCCAACACCCTCCATTATGAACAGCGCTAGTCTCCTACGCAACTCTAACCCGCGTTCAACATCTGCCGCTCAAGCTGTCGTGAGCTTCGTCTATGATGGCGCGCAGCTTCCAGAGTACCTTGCTCGCTACGCTGGCTTCTTCGCTGGCTTCGTGACCGGCATGCTGAGTGGCTCTGTTCTCTACGCCTATGTTCACCGCAACCAGTGCGACCGAGCCAAAGTCAAGCTTGCCGTCTTCCACATCCTTCATGTAATTCAGCAGGACTATTCGTATAACGCCTTGCTGCAGAATCCTCAGGAGCTCCCCAAGCGCATCGAGACTGAGGTGATGCGTCTCGTCAACAAACACCTCACTCAAGACGAGGTTACTCAGGTTACCAAGGAGGTAAAGCGCAGCTTTTCTCACATCTCTTTCAACGAGTTAGTCCACAAGAGTGTTCGCGAGAACGTACGCAGCGCCGTGAAGAAGCGACAGGGTCCAAGCCTTGCAGCTCCTTACCAGAAGTCCATCCGTGGCTTCTTGGATCCAACCATTGCTGAGCAGGCATACGAAGGGTATGTGCCCGGCCCAGCGACTACCTCCAGGATCGACTACAAGTCGCCCTTCGACGCTCCAGATCGTTGCGACTCACCCCTGCAAGCGCCGGACGAGGCCATCGCTCGTGCCAAGCTTGGGCTGGGCCACGACCAGATGGATATCGACAAGGCGGCACGCTCATCTTGTAGTACTCCTTATGTCCTGGAGCATCTCTTCAGCGGCTCTTCTCGCCCTGCTGCCCGCCTCCCCGCCACTACTTCTGCTCACCAGAGCATCTTCGTCGGTCGCGTGGATACCTCCACGTCCACTCTGGACGAGGAGGACGAGGGCCACGAGGGAGATGTAAACATCGCCGCGCCTTTTGTGCCTGCCGAGCGCGCGACCCAGGTCGCTGAAAGCCTCCAGGAGGCGGGTAGAACCTGGTCCCCTTGTCATGCACCGGAGTTGGGCAGCTTCGGTCTCGACTATGACGGCGACGTCTACTCCTCTGACGAGGAGAAAACCCTCCAGACGGATGGCCCCCCGCCCGTCGTGCGCAAATGCGACCGTGTCAAGTGCTCTGGTACTCAGCTGTCACCAGTTCCGGGCTCACCATGGCGCATCGAAGACCTCCCTGCCGCTCTCTCGCTCTCGGGCTGGTCGACGAAGGCGGAGCTGGAGTACTCCAGTTCGGAATCCGAGAGCGAGAAGACGCCTCCAACCTCTTTAGCCGTCAACATGTCCACCGAGCCAGAGCTGGAGTACTCCAGCTCCGAGCATGGCTCTGACGCCGCTGCTCCCGCCTCTTCTGGAGCCGCTACAACTCCCTCTCGCTCGCCGACGGCATCTCCCGAGCCCCTCGTCGCCGCCCCAACCCAAGAGGAGGCCGGTTGTCCTCAGACGCCCTCATCAGAAGTTTCGCAGGAGAACCTTGCGCCATCGCCCCCCTCGCACAAGCGCAAGTCGGCCCTTCCTTCTCCTTCGTCGCCCTCCAAGCGCACTCGTACCTCTCTCTCTCCCTTGGCCGACATCACAAATGGTCCCTCTACACCCCCTCGCTGTACCTCCCCACCACCGACTAAAGAGCCGCTCAAGAAGGGTCGTGGCCGTGGGCGCATCTCGAAGGCTGCCCCGACACCCGGCCGGCGACAGTCAAAGCGTCTGCAGGAGAAGAAGGACAAGTAGATAGATGAGGTGATCTCAACCCGAGGGCGTACATTCGGACCTGAGGGAGGGTATCTTTTACAAGCGGAATAGACGACCGAGCCAATGTACATGGTTGCGTTTGGCCTTGAGACACATGGTGGACTCCTGGCGGTATCGGGAGTGGAGGGCGGAGGATCCAGGGTGATGACAGGCTCCCAGATGGTATCGGGAGATGGACCAGTCATGTAGGCGACGTCGTGGCCCTGCATGTCGCAGACTCAAGTAGCATCTCCGCCTTCCTTGCGGTTTGAGGCGAGCCCGCTCGTTGTAGCCGTCCCCGACGCTCCGAGTAGGCGAGCCAACACAGCCAGTTGAAGGCGGGTAGACGCGGAAGATGAAGCGCGTGCAGGCAGCACAGTAGTGTGCTGATGACAAGACGGCGGTGATGGATGCGCCGAGACATTCTCACTACGTATGGCGATTCTCTTGGTGGTGTGACATGATGATGATGACTTCTTTGTACGATATTGCGTATGGTTTGATTCTCTCTTCTAAATGGTATACCTCCGCACTACTGTGCGTAACGGTAGAGACGAAAAGTTCAAAATCCAAGGACCTCCACTCGCGGTCATCTCGTGCTGTATCAGGAACGCCAGCCTAGTGCTTACTAAAGTTGCAATTCCCGAACCTCCTCGCCAACAACGAATAAGCCGATGACACGGTGCTCAAAAGCCGACGATCGACATTTCCAAGCAGCAGTACATATATATGCCTACCGCCAACCTACGTGATCTGCGATCTTGCCCTGTTCACCTCAAACTCCAAAAATGCAGCAGTTCGAATTCCACCACTTCTCCACCAACCCTCTTGTCGCTCCCACCGACCTATCACATCATCGTGAATGGAAAGACTTGGAACCCGGCATCTCGCAACTCACTCTCAACCACGATCCCTCTACTGGGCGCGGCACATACCTTCAGCGCTGGGCGCCCGACACCTCGAATCAGATCCAGAACTTTGTGCACGATTATGTTGAAGAGATCATCATCTTAGAAGGTGATCTGAGGGATCTGAAAGGTAGAGCAAGTGGCACTGGGAAGCTACGTACGGCTCGTGGAAGTAAGGAAGGTGAGAAGGTGGAGGGAGAGGTATGGACAAAAGGGTGCTATGCGTATCGGAAGCCGGGAATGGAACATGGACCCTTCAGGAGCGAGGGAGGATGTTTGATGTTCATTGTATGTTTGCCTACTGATGAGAGGAATGAGGAGGGCAAGGAAGGCTGAGAAGTGCAGAATCTGGTAGGAAACTCTGTTCTGGGTCCGAGCTGACTTTTGAGCCGTGGATGACTTGGGTATCGTGAATGATAAGAAAAAGGGAAATGAAAAAGTGCCCTCCGAAATCGCCATTCTACATCTATAGAAATCCCAAGCAGACATGTCATGTGGGCACACCCGTCGAGCCTGATGATTTAAAGGGGGCCTTTCTAGCATACGAAAGTACCACCCGGGAATACTTTAGTGTGCTATAGATTCAGATGTCACTAGACAGTACTGCAGTTCAGCCTCTCAGGGTTCGCTTGAAAAGAGGCATCATGTATCTCTCAAGACCCTGCGAATTGTCGTAGCCGATTGAAGGGTTCGGGTAGTCATTCTACAACAGGCGACGCATCGTCGGCTCGACAAAGCCAAGAGTGCCGACGGCGTGATCGAGCAGTCTGCCGAACGTGCAAGCGTAGTGGAGCTTGCCAGGCCCAGCTTTGTCAATTGTCAATGATCTTGGTATACAAGACCTTAAGCTTGTCGACGTGTTCACATTGAGTGCAAAAGGCGAAGCCGTAGTCGCGTTTCAGACACGGCAGAGGCTCGTCGTTATCTTCGTCTCGAACGAACTGCATCAATCGGTGGACTGAGAAGACTGAGAACCGCTTCTCTGGTTGGGCGGCAAGGAACTGCTGCATTGCTGGGAAGTACTTCTCGATGTTCTGAGCGACCTAGTTTCGCAATAGTCCAGGAAGTGTACCATGCTTGAGAGCTTTAGTGATGCTTGCGAACACGATGGTAGGCTCGATGTTGGTGTTGAGTAGTTGTCGATAGTAGTCGGCCAGGTCACCCTCCTCTTTCTGAGTGCGGCAAGTCGTGAAACCAAAGAGATAGTATGAATCGGACCCTGGGAGTACCAGTAAGTCATGCTGGAGGCATCCAATGAGCAAAGCCGCCGCTTGCTTTGATGCTGGCTGAATCCTCAGCAGTCCGAGTGCGCGATCCTCTTCGGGCAGATATCGACGAATTATATCCATCATAGTGCCTTGTGGAGCAGTAATATGACGTTACTATAGAGAGTTATTGCGAGGTGGACACGCAGGTTGGGATACCTGAAGAGCTTGCGATTGAGGTGGCGGTGTGAAGGTCTTCAGTGTTCGATTGATGCTCTTGGGCGAACGTGGAGGTGGCAGTCCAAGACTGATGCTAACTGTCCTGAAATTTAAAAATGTTGACGCGGTTCTCACAATGGTGTGATGTGTGCTCAGCGCATGGCTCACTTCGCAAATAAGTTCGTAAAGCCTGTTGGAGAACACACTGCCGAGAAGCGACCTCAGGCGCACGTCAGAGGCGGGACAGCACTGAAGCAAATTCCATGCGAATTTGATCAGCACATTCTGTTGCTTGACCGTGCCATTGTAGATGTTTGCCAATTGTTGCAGTTCGATGAC
Source organism: Phoma herbarum (assembly GCA_001599375.1). Taxonomy (NCBI): domain Eukaryota; kingdom Fungi; phylum Ascomycota; class Dothideomycetes; order Pleosporales; family Didymellaceae; genus Phoma; species Phoma herbarum. The sequence goes on along the minus strand of BCGR01000011.1, from coordinate 981,807 downwards.
GAGGTCGCCCAGTTCAATGTCAAGAGAAGAACCGAACTCGTCCACATCGTCGACACCGAAGAGCTGGGTGACAATGGCATTGTACTTCTTGGCGTGGTCTTGAAAGTGGCTTGAAGTTGCATAATGGTGTTGTGGATGGCGAGTGATACGTGTAATAGAAGAAGGCCCCATGTGTCTTGTGACAATTCCTCTTTTTGCGAACCTCGTTACGTAAGCTTCGTACCGCGACTTGATCATCGTACTTACCTTCAACAGAGCAACATGCGATTTTGCGCAATGTATCTTGAAGATCCTTGAGGAACTCCCGCGTTGATTCATCTTCTGTACTGACCGCTGATGGAATGCCTCGTTTCGGCGCAACGTAGATGTCAATGGATTGCGAGTCCTACGCATCAAACATAATGATTACCCTTCCTAGCATACAGCTGAGACGGTATTTGAAGCGATCCTTCAAGCTCAGCGAGCAATTAAGACCTTCAACAGGGTTATCGTTGCTCGCGTCGTTGATGAGTTCGTCGCGCAGAAAGACTGGCATCATCGTTACGATCGTCGTTTGGTATTTGCCAAAGATTTAGAGAGTTCCAGGTAGGTGTGTTGACGTGGGTTTGTCAAGATCTGCTTGCGATTAGCCTGAAACTGTATGTTATCGGTGAAGGAGGGTCTCTCACCCGCACTTGCTTTTATAGCAATCCGCTGCTCTATCACCGCCTTGATGCTGTTGAGGTGTAGCGCGCGTGCGGCGGAGAACAGCATGTAACGCTTCGCCAAAGCTTTTGCACCACGCTGGTTGTTTTGAGAGCAATGCTAGATAGGAAAGTGTTTTGATGTGGGAATGGCGAAGGGATGTTTTCTCCGCTTAGATATCTGGTCACTAGACTAGGGCCAAAGGCAAAAAATGGTGATAGACATTGTGGCCGCAACCGGCGAGTTTTGCTGTTGTGTTGTCGGTGGGAAGTTAGGGCTGTGCTGCGAAGATAGTAGCTGCAACAAACGGCAGGCGCGACTTTACTTGCACTTGCAGAAAGCGCTGACGCAATGGGATCGAGGCGGCCTGAGTGGACTTGGATTTATTGTGGTTTGATGATAGGAGGCATGAGATATGAGGAATGCGCTTGATGACAATGAGATCTAGACATGTTTGCGAGATGACACTCTCGATGCTATACAAAATGAAAAGCCGGCGTAGTCGCCATATGCAATGCAACACATGATTTTACAACACCCACATCCTCCCCCATCTATGCAAATCCAAACACCTCAGCGATACTGATGATGCTCATCCGCGCACCCCACAACCCAACGAAGATCGCTACAACGTCAACTACCAGCAACACAGCAGCACCAAGCATCCACCTCGGGCTGAAGATGCGGTACAGCATAAGGTGTCTCCTCAGATGCCCTGCCCACATAGTCGTCGCCAGATTGACAACCGCATAGAACAATATATGCGTAGCAACCGCCTTCGCAACCGTGCTCAGCAGCCTCTTCTGCTTCGGATTGACCTTCCACAGCACGAGCGCCGGAACCGCCACAGCACAGAGGATCTGGGCGCCGAACGTGTTGAGAATGACAATGATGGGCGTCCATGGGTAGCGAATCGACTTCAGTGGGATGAATGCGGACTCCCATTGTATACTTGACAGCGTGGCCTGGTGGCCAGTCTTGAAGTAGTGGAAGGAGCCGAGCAGACCGAGCACGACGGGGCCGATGGACGATTGGCGCAGGCTGTTTGTGTCGATGATTTCGAAGAAGGAGAAGAGTTGCCACACGAGGATGCCGATTGCGCCGGCACCCATTGGTTTCTGGAGGAGTGCGACTGCGAGGTACCAGATGGTGACAAGGAGAGCGTAGCGGCTGCCGTGCACGTTTGCGTAGCCGTGGACGATGATTTGCTCGTTGGGCTTGCCTTCGTTGTTCATCTCGATGTTCAGCAGCGGCTTGGACCAGCTGTACAGACCGTAGCCGATACCAAAGGCGAGGAGCAGAACACCCTGAGCCAGCGCTTGTTTAGAAATCTTGATGATGCTAGAGAACGATGGGTACCAGTCGCCGTCGTCGGCGGCGTCGAGGGCCCAATATGCGGCGCTGAGCATGAGGCCGAAGCGGAGGACAATGCCGATCCACATTACGGCCATGTTTTGGTAGCTCTTGGTACCCTCGAAGTAGCTCTTGATGAATGTGGGAACGAGAAGCGCGGCGACGGCCGGGATAAGGAGCTGCCACGGTGCAGAAGTGGTGGAAAGAGCAGAAGCGTAGTAGGTCGACTCGCAGTACGGCATCTGCTCCTCGCGACAAAGCCTCGAAAGGCTTGCAACGCGGAGTAGAACGGTGAAGAGGATTGAATGATAGACACCGAGAGTGCGATCAGACATGTTCTTTTGTCTGAAAGATGAGATGATGGCCAGGACACCGAATGTAGTAAGGAAGTGCAAGAGGATCTCGTCTTCCCAGATGGTGAACGAATTGGCCGCGAAGCCTCCCGAAAGCGAGACTGTAAAGAACAGACTAGCCCAGCCCCAGATATTGTTGGGTAACAGGGAGCTGAGACGGTTGCGGAATGAGTAAAATGCTGACAGGACGCCGATGATGCCAGTCATGGCTGCTGTGAATGTTACAGCGTGCATCTTTGATGTGTCCGGAAGCACGAGCGATGCAATGAAACCAAAAACAGCGCCAAGCACGCTGCCCAAAAGACCTCTGGTAAAGAAGACTGGTGTGATCTCAGCGCGGTCGCCAGCCAGGCCTCGAGCATAGAGCGCAATGAGCAGAACACTGAGTGCCAGGATCAAGACACCGTTGATCATGCGGGGCACATCGAATCGTGCCCAAAGAGAGCGACAGATGCGGAGGTTCTCCTGCTGATAATCAGCGAAGGCTTTGTATGCAGCCTTCATCTGCTCGCCCTTGGCAGTGCTTCCACCAAAAGACATGCGCTGGAATACAGAAGTCCAAGCCTCGTTGGCAGCGGGCCAAAGAGACAGGGAGCTAGAGAAGACACTCTCATCAAGACCGCGGACACTGGCATACTCGCCTTGGTAGCGATGAATCTGGGCGCTTGCAAGGCGATTGACGGTAGCCAAATTCTCAAAATCGCCGCCCTTGGCACTGGCGAAGGCTTCGTCGATCGGCTTGCCCAGGTTATTGAACGGGATGGGGAGACCCAAGAGCAAGGACAGAGTTGGCACGAGATCGATCTGTGCAACGGGTCTGTCTTTCGCGTGCGCAGGTGGAAGCGCGAAGGAAGGATCGATACGGCCAAAGTCGCCCTTCTTTGAATACATCCATAGCGCAGCCTGGATCTCGTCATCCGATTCACCACCGTGATCGCCCTTGGCGTCCATGCCGTGATCGCCCATAACAACAAGCAGAGTATCATCGTCAAGCTCGTCGATCATGCGGCGGAAGACGGCGTCCATCTCGTTCAGCTTCGCTGCCATGGCAGGGTGATCAGGGCCATAACGATGCCCAGCGTGGTCCACGCCTAGGTAGTGACCGAAGATGACGTCCCACTTCGTCGAGTTCTCGCCCTTCAGAAGGGGGAAGATGTGCTCGGTAACGCCATTGTCGACCGTGTGCAAGTCCCAGACGTTGAAAGAGTCGTATGCGTGGGTGAGGTTCGGCTCGAAGTATCCAGGGAACAGGGCGTGCCAGGTATCGTCGCCCAGGTGCACGACTCTTTTTCCAGCATCCTTCAACTGCGCGACCAGGTTGTCCTCGTCAATAGCGGTTCCTGCGAAGTTGCTCCCAGCATCGACAAAGGTAGGCAGTGTGCCAGTTGTGAGTCCCTTCAGTCGCTGCAGCGTCGTTGTCGGCGGATCCGCAATGAAAGGCAGCAGAAAGGCATTCTCTGGCGACTGCTTTGCGGTCTCATAGAACACAGGAATGGCGTTGTGGAAATGGCGCGGCGCAACGTTCTTTTCTGAAGAAGCGGCTTGGGCACGATCTCCCTGCTCCTCGAGATTGACAGGTTCGAATTGGGCGTCGAATGGTACGGTGAAGTCGTATCGCAGCGCGTCCACAATGACCACAATTGCCTTGTCGTACGTCTTCGGGTGCCAGCAACCCCTCCCCGCGTCGCCCGCGACGTAGCCTTTCGTCAGCTCGATCGGAGGGACGGCGCATTCGGACTTGTGCGGGAGGACGAGACGCGTGAGCAGGAAGCCGGTCGTGAAGAGGTATATGCCGAGAACGTGGAGGACACTGCTGCGCGTTAGCCACAGAGATTCATTCGCGTGTAGAGGACCTACAGGATGAAACTGAAGAAAGCAACCACAATGCCATGTTGCGCCTTGAAGTGCACCTCGCCAGCCTTCTTGGCCGTCCGCACGTCTGTCACAGTTGGCTTTGGCCCGCCCAATTGCGCTTCTTCCGCGCGCTGCTTCTCCTGCTTGGCCTTGGCCTCTGCTTGCATGTCCTCGATGGACGTGAACATCTCCCCGCTCTCCATTGTGACGTCGAAGAGCACTGGGGCCCAGGATTCGAATTGGCGCTACAGAAGAGTTGTTAAGGAGTGGAGGAACCCATGGATGGAAAATGACGTTCCGAGATCTGCGGGACATGAGCTGTGATGTTTTGAAGTGGAGACCATCATTTCCGCCGAGCCATGCGGCTCCACCATCGAGGTGCTCGAACGCGGCAATGGCTGAACGCGGCTGAACATGGCTGGCTGCACGAGGCGCAACGCGAGTCTCAACATGGGCTTGGTCTACAAATTGTAGTTCAGGATGTCTGGTAGGGCGCAGCGTCACATTACACAGCGGCACATGATGGTTGTTCTTGTCAAGATTTGTATTTGCTCTCTTGCTGCACAGCTACAGACGCTCGAGAGATGGGCGTATCATACATTAGAAATAACAGTTATGTAGAGAGGACATAACCTCAGCGAAGCGCTGGCCAGACATGATGGGTATACAGGGCCAGCCAACTCCAAGAAATTTACAAGTGGCTCAACGCCATGCCTTGCCTTCCAGACAGGTGTGGCATAGGCGAGAAACTGACAATCAGCGTGCTTCTTGCCGTCATCAAGGTAGGTCGTAGCCAAGCGGCTCAAATTCCCGTGGTGCCAGACTCGTTGCCGCAGTCGGTCGGGTATTGACGGCTGCAGCGCAGAGCTTATGCGTACTCCTTGTTGTCCTTCTCCTTCAACCCACCGATGCGGTCGAGATCAAGCGAGTCGAAGCGGTCCGACGAGTCGCGCTGGTAAGGGGGCAGATCTTCGTTGACAGGCTCTAACCCAACGCTGTGCTCGCCGACACGGACAACGACAACGCGACCAGACTGGCGCTTGCCAGACTCGTCGACCTCGTCAGGGAATGTGATGCGGATCTCAGGTACCGGGCTGGTGGGCGAGCTTGCGGCGCTGTTCATGAGGTCTTGCTTTTCTGAGTAGACGACGACGGACTCGCGGCCCTTGCTGGGCATGGTGATGGTAAGTCGGCGACCCGATTGTCTCTTCTCGTAGAGAGGCAGCTGTGCGTCCTGCTCGGCCTGTTTCCTTGCGCGGCGGATATTGCGAAGCCAGATGAGTGCGCCCATGAGGATCAGCGCAAGGACGACGAGGATAGCCAGTGTGGTAAGGAGTGCAACGGTCAAGTTGTTCGAGCCGTCTCCCTCCTCGGAGCGCGCAGCGAGGTTCTTAATGTTCATCATGATGGGTGAGCGGCGGTGGTAGCGTGGTCGTTATGGCGTTTGAAGGGCGTTCCAGATGATGCGATTGTGCAGTAGTGAATAGGGATTAAGATCGTATTCGCTGTCTCCATGTTAGCAATGCTCAATGCTCGTATACCTCCGCAAAGCTAATCGCTCGTGTGGTGTTTTAGTGTGCGGCTTGGCGGATTGTGTCCAGCTGAAACTGGGGAGAGTGGGAACCCACCTGTAGGAGCGCTGTCGTCACCGGAGATAAAAGGTAGGGAACGAGAGACACAAGGTCGAATGAATGTACGCAAATACTGCAGAAAGAGTGATGCAGTACCGCAAGGGAAGGTTGGTGTCAGTGGGCAGGACCGTGAGAGGAGCAAGGAGGTCGACAGGTCAAGAGGGCAAGGCGGTCTTTAGTTTTGTTTGGCGCAGGGCAAGCAGCCTTGTTCACCGTCAACGCAGATAATAGTGGGGCGCAACGCGTTACACTAACTCAAAAGACCCTGGAAGCGCCGCGCTAAGAGCAGGTCGTAATTAATGACGGCAGAGTCTGGCCAGTGGTGCTGTTCCTGGACGTCGACGCGCTGAGGCTGTCCAACTGTTGCGCAACAAGGATATCCAATGGATTTTTCGATATCGCATGCATGATCTCCTTTTTGTGTAGGATCGAGTACGGGGTTGTAAACGGGCAGCGAACGTCGGCCTTCGAGATGACCAACTGAGGATAAGTGCAAGGGGTAAGCCCAGATGGTACCTGACTAGCGGACAAAATTAGAATGTCTGGAGGATTGCCCTTATTGTCGACGATCAACAACCGTCACGCAACAACAAAACACCCAGCTGCGCTCCCTGCTTTTTGAGTTCTCGAGAGCACTGCGCTCGGCGTCTCTCGCTGCCTGTCTGCCTGACGAGACAGTCCACGTTTGGTCTCAGCGTGATGGGTGAGATCGCGGGGAAATGACAGCCGCGATGGCTGAGACGAACGGCGCGCGTGGATGCGGGATCTGTCAGGATGATGCTGAACAATGGCCCAGCAGTGTGCGTTGAGCCGGCAACATGGAATGCGGTGGACGTGGAATTCTCGCTTGCTGTTGTCGAAACTGACGAGAGTAGGGACTGCCACGTGCCAGCCCATTGTGAGGCTCGCGGCATGTCGTCAAACAAACAACGCTCCTCAATATGTCTGATCTGGCAGGCCCTGGCAGCTGTCTTCCGGCTGTCAGGATGCCTTCGAGGTGCGAAGGCTCCGCGGATACAGGCATGCGCGCCATTTGGACCTCTGAACGTCCCGTCCCACTGTTCACTTCAAGGCCTGAATCCCCGAAGACCGTCAAACGTCTATCATGCTTGGCAGTACCCTGAGACGCTGCAGCGTTTGATGCCTTAATACTCACGATAGCCAAGCCGGTGGTAAAAGTACGTTATGTGACAGATGAGCTCCTAAGGCCGTTCCACTTCTTGCAGGCTCCACACGCCGACTGTAAGGCCAAGAGCGCTCACGTGCCTACAGCTGCACTCTGCATGCACTTGCTGGCTGTACCACCACGGCATCCCGATGAAGTTGTTGGAGAAGCGGTGAAGCTGCAAGCACTGTGTCCATCGAGACTGATGAGCGGGAGAGACGCGGATCGTGAGTAGCTGAGGTAGGTTGATCCTGGATCACCCGGCGAAGAAGCAGCTGGGTGGAAGGCGGCGACTTGTTTTGCATGCAATGGCGCCAGCGCAGCACATGTGTGAGTACAAAGGTGGAGTCAAGACGCGCGAGAGCCTACTCGCAGCCTCGTAGGGACTGCACAGCACTTGGACAATGCAAGCAGATTCGTAATTGCACGATTCAGGCCGGGTGCATTCGCCATTGTGTGGCACACTTTTGGAGATGTGAACAGCAGTTCGACCGTGATGGGTAGTGGAGAGTGCAACGCTGACTGATAGCGTTCGACGGCTGGACTGGTCTCTGGGCAAGCCGGTGGTGGGCACACTCGAGTGAGAGCCGTTGCAGCGCCGGTGGCCGCCCGTTGGCCGGCTTTCGCACACAAGCTTCCGCGCAGCTCGACGAAGAGCAGGCAGAGCTAGCAGAGCTTGGGCGTAGACGGAGGGGCCAGACAAGCGTGAAGAGGTTCGGCACGGCAGCAGGGCGGTCGTGAAACACGCCTCAGGCTGTACATACATAATCCTGCACTGTTCCTCGCCATGTCAGGGCCGACGTCTTGTCTCATCTCATCTTGTCTCTGTCTGCCACATCGGATTGATCGCCCGGATTGCGTAGCCGCAATCGATCCCTGACTCGCCCTTTGCACACGCGAGCGCCGCACCGCGCCTACCGAGGACACCGCAGGACAGCGACCGTGTGCGCCCTGCGACGCCGACACATCTCAAGCGCAGCGCGGTCGGTCTGCAGGCAAGGTTGCAGCGGTCTCCTGTGACGTTGGCAGCGAAGTCTGCCCGGTTGACAGGTGGAAGGCAACCTGAAACTTAGCGCCCTTCCCCAGCGGACGCTTGTCGTAGTTGCCGATCCTCTTCGCCTCTGGCTGGGCCTTTGCGACATTGTTCACACGGCGCTGCAGTCCCCTCTCTGCGCAGGCAAACGTCGACTCCTCGCCCTCCATCCTCTGCGCACGCGTGCAGCCGGTCGCCAGTCCTCCACGCCCAGCCTGTCCCGGCCTGCCTCATTGCTCCTCCCTCGCCCGCCCGCTGCCCGCTGCTCAGCGCCGCGCCCGCCAGAGAACGACCCCACGGCTCGCATTCCGCGAATCTCGAGCCCGTCGCCCTTGCGTTGCATCCCCGCTGGCGTGTCTTCCGTGTCGACAGAACCCTGATGCGTTCCCCGCCTGGCGCGCAGTACCATCCGTTCGAGTCTAGCATGCTCTGCTGTTAACGCAGCTTCCCACCTTACACAGACCCAAGGGCGTGAGCGGACCTGCACATATCTACCCGCGCTCCCTCGCCCACCGGACGCACAGGCGGCACCACCTCCCTTTGCTGCCCGCCGTCCGCTGTACACACCTTCTTCGTATATTGTCTTTTTACCCTCGCTGCATCCATTGCCCTGGGACGGTGAGTCGCGTGCTTAACACCGCAAATCCGCCGCCGCCAGTGCTGATGCCTGAGTCTAGTCCAGCTTACCACCACCACCACCACCAACACCATACACTCGCCGCCCCCGCGCTGCTGTGCACCGAAACCATCCGCCGCGCCGAGTAATCGCCGCTCACTCCTCGCGTCGCCCACCGCACTTGTACAATCGACAGCTGTAGCATGGCCACCATGGCAGGTAGTGTACGTATGACCTGCCTGTGTTGTCAAGCATGTGCGCTAACCCAGTGCACGCAGACGAGAAACCGCGATTTTGCAGGTGGCATTTCACTCAACAGCACAGATAACGAACACTCGACCTACACGTGGGGCAACAGCATCTGGAACTCGAAGCCCCCTCGGCCTGGTTTTGGCTCGACACCTCGGGATGGATCACGAACCAGAGGTATGCTCGAGCTGCAATATTGTACATCTGATGTTTTGGGTGGGTGCTGACACGATAGCAGACAGCAACGCCCTTCCTGGTGCGAACGCCGACATCGCAGAGGGCAAGACGGGCTCCAGCTCCCTCCTCTCGTCTTCCGAGTCTGTTGGAGATTGGAGGAACCGTCCCCTCCAATCGACACAGTCGCCCTGGGGAAACAATGCCCACATGAGGACCGCTGGCGTGTCACCCGCGAGGAAGCGCTCAGTTGCACAAGACCAGAGTACAACACAATTTGGCGATAACTCATCCTCGCTCTTCTCGGTCTCGAGAACTGGATCAGTAAACCATGGACAAGGAACGAGGGCTCTGAAACCGCTGCTCGATCCCACCTCGAACAACTTCACCTCGCGCAATGTCGAATCGCTGAGCAACGGCTTCTCCAGCTTTGTTCTTGGTCCAGCTGAGCTCAGCCCGCAGCGAGCCGACAATGTCTTCACCACCTGGCCAGACGCTGCGGTCCACTCGCCCATCGATGACCGTCGAAGTGTTACGGGCTCAGACCACTACGGCACTACGACCAGCGGTGCGCCATCACGCAGTGGCAGTCTGCCGCCCTCAAGACACGGAGCTGAGGGCATCAATCCCTACGCCGACTCATTCGCTCGATTCTCCCAGCCAGGCGCACGTCAAGCTCAATCCCTGTCCTACGCCAACTCTCGTCCCTTCCAGGAGCGCAATGGGTCTATCCAAAGTGAGTCACTGCAGCTGCAGGAGCAGGAGCCTCGTCTTGGCGCACAACACAGGTCGTCTTTCAGCATCAATGCATTCACACCAATTTTTACGCCGGCAGGACAAGCATTGAACGACTCTCGCGAGTATCAGGATGTACAAATACCTTTCCCAGCCGAGATCCAGGGTTCCCGCGGCAACGGTACATACACACCCGAGAGCTTCACCAATGGCCAGGTCAACGACCTTAACGTCCAGTTTCGACCGGTCACATATGACACTCGGAGCGCACCAAATGGCAACAGTGCAGTAAAGCAAAGCCCTTTCTATTCCCATACTCACACTCCCCCTGTACATGACTACCTCAACCCCACCTATCGTGGGGACCAGGGACTGAACCACCCGAATAACATCGCGCTTGTGCAGAACAAGCTGGCTGGCTACCAGATTCAACAGGAGCGACGCAATGTTGCACCTCCGCAATACTATCAGCAGTATCAACACATGCTACCGATGAACCAACTGCGCAACCCTCAGGCGTACCAGTATGCTATGCCAAACGGTATGCCAATGACTGCACTGCCACCGCATATGACCATGGTCCAGATGGCACCCATGATGCCAGTGCTGGAAGCACCAAGAGGTCCTCGCATGCAACAGACTGCGGATAATATTGGCGCTATGAGTCTTGTGCTAGATTCGTTCAAGAAAGAGAGTAAGCAAAACAAGCGTTGGGAGCTGACCGACATCTACGAGAACGTAGTCGAGTTTGCTGGCGACCAGCACGGATCCCGGTTCATCCAGCAGAAGCTAGAGACTGCCAACAGCGAGGTTAAGGATCGTATCTTCCGCGAACTCGAAAAGAACGCATTGCAGCTGATGCAAGACGTCTTTGGAAACTATGTCATCCAGAAGTTCTTTGAACACGGCGACCAGGTCCAGAAGCGCGTTCTCGCTGCGAAGATGAAGGGCCATGTTTTCGCGCTGTCCAACCAGATGTACGCCTGCCGGGTCGTGCAAAAGGCGCTCGAGCACGTTCTTGTGGACCAGCAAGCTGACATGGTCAAAGAGCTGGAGAAAGACGTACTCAAGACTGTGAAAGACCAGAATGGCAACCACGTCATCCAGAGAGTCGTCGAGCGTGTACCAATCGAGTACATCCAACCCATCGTGGATTCTTTCAGAGGACAGATCGATAATCTGTCGACCAATTCTTACGGCTGCCGTGTCATTCAACGATTGGTGGAGAAGATCCCTGAGCCTCAGCGCAGATTCATACTCATTGAGCTGCATGCGGCTGGCCCCAAGCTCATTACGGACTCTTACGGCAACTACGTCGTACAGCATGTCATCGAGCACGGTCTACCTGAAGATCGCGCAAAGATGATCGCGCTGATCAGGAATCAGTTCCTCATGTTCAGCAAACACAAATTCGCTAGCAATGTTGTCGAGCGCTGCCTGGTATGCGGGTCCGAGGCCGAACGTCGCGATTTGGTCTCGACGGTGATCACAAAGAACGAGCGCGGCGAGAATAATCTCCTGAGCCTTCTTAAGGATGGTTACGGCAACTATGTGATCCAGAAGATGCTCGAGACTCTCACTCGCCCTGACTACGAGATCTTTGTTGAGGCACTCAAGCCTGAGTTGGAGAAGGCCAAGAAGATCATCTCTGGCAAGCAGATTCAATCGGTAAGCTTTTAGTCCACTGCCACGTTCGATATCATACTGACTTTGACGAAGGTTGAGAGGAAGATGAACCGTTTCGACCGCGCCGATTCTCCGACAGAGACCCGCGACGATGTGCCGTCAACACCCGGTCTTTCGAGTTCAGCGCAATCACCGCAGAGCAGTACGCTCCCCTCCACTTCTACGTCGACCATCGACGAACCTGTACATACCGCAACATCTTCGAAAACCCTACCTTCTGTTACTGAGAGCGTAAAGATTGAGGACTCGACCTCTTGAACGACCCACACGACAATAATGTTCACACGCACGCTACTCTTTACTTCCATTGCTCCATGCATTTGTACTGGCCAGGTCGGCATGTTTTACTGTTCATATACCATACTTCTTGCACTTCTGTCAGATATACCTCACATGAAACAATGAGCAACGGCGATTAGGTGTATTGCGCGGTTGCAGCTTTCACATGAGCATCGAATATTGCACAAAAAGATAAAAGATGGGTTCACGGCCGATATAGCGTAATGAGATGCCTTAGCATCATATATTCCCGATGGAGTTGTTGGGCGCGCGTAATCGGCTGCGCCTACGGTGGTCTATAGATAGGGAAAGGTGGAAGATAGTAGTAGGTAGATGTATGTGAAAATGGGATGGATGTAATGAAGATGTTTTATGGATCCCGATAGCAGCCTAATGGATGCATGCACCAAAATCTATGCGTTTTAAATCACTTTGTTTGTCAAACTTCACATCTGGGCACACACTTCGCTCGTGTATTTGCCGTAGCCTCGCTTTCCTCCAGCTTCATCAAGTAGCACATCCGCGGAACGTGCCAGCTATACCTGGGCGTTGCGAGGCCATGCAAGAGCCTTTCCAAGTTTGACCGGTCAGCCTTTTCTAGACTAAGCGCTGGGGGCAGTACAGACAAGGCTGCATATTGGGTCGTGGCAGTGTCTTGGCAGCTAGGCCTGAGTACCTCCAGTATGAGGTGCACTTCTTCTCTCCTTGACATTCCATGGGGAAACATGTTCGATCGAGCTGCTAACAATGACGAAGAGCGACAAATCAATAGCACTGACTGCAGGCGCAACGGTATAGATGTTGAGCGAGCAGCACTGCTGCCAGCTTTGATCCCACATTTTGACACAGCACATTCCGAACCCAACTCTAAGAAGCCGAGAGTTACGGCACTCACGAACCCAAAGGCGAAGCCGGGACAGTCTTGCTTTCTGTGCGTTCGCGGCAAGCGACAAACACATGAGGCAATCCGCATGCTGTGTCATCGACCCGACTCTGTGATCTGGAGTGGGTGGAAGGGCGTGAAGAAAGACGGAAAACCAACTAAGATGGGTCAATGGTCGAGGTGCACTAGAGGCTATTCTGAGACTGATCGTAAGATCACTGAAAACTTGATTGCTGCCTGCTACCAATACCACGGGAAGTGGAAAAGATACATCCCCTCTACGGCATCACAGACGTGCAAGAAGTCGAGGCAGGTTTGCGCTTTCTTGCAACTGACATCGATCATCACTGACCAGGCTTTAGTTTACTTCGCCTTCACGACAGATGACCCAAATCGATTCAAAGTCCACGTGCGGCCACTCAATCATAATGACATCAGAGCCGACTGCGACGACATTATTGCCTCGGGCCCGGACAAGACCATGTATCACGATGAGGGTCAATGTCAAGATGGCGCTCATATGACATTTTGTGAGATGCACGACGCTTACGACATTATTGGGGGGTGTTGCATCGAGGATAGACTTGCAGAAGCTCGCCGCATCAAAAGGAATCTTATACTACTGCATCTGCTTCGCGAGTGCGCGTTAGATCCGGCTCAGGCTGATCGCGGGAGCATACCCACGCTCGAGGGCATGGCTTTGAAGAAGGGTCCGATTATGGACAACAAGTAGGTCTCGGAAGTCACTGTTGCCATCATTTACGAGTGCTCTGACATAGGTGCAGGACTCTTGATCGTCTTATCGAAAAAGTCAAGGCTAAAGACCTAGACGATGAACTACTTCCGGCGCGCGAAATAGTATTAGGCTGGCAGACCGACCGGATACTCGACGAGACACCCATGAACATGGTTTCGACATGGTTCGTCCTGGCCTCAATCTGGGTGGTGGTGGTTGCGGGTGGTCTAGCTGGAGATTGGAGTCTTTGGGTCGCTGTCGGACAACTACTCATAGCGTCACTGGCTACCGGTCTGATCTGGCTCAAATGAAGCCGGCTTGTACTTTGAGTCAATGTTGGTTCGATAAGCCTCGTGCCACAGGTAGTCTCCATTGGAGAACCTGTCGGAGAGGACGTATGCGAAGATTTCGCCGCTTTCCTGATGCGAGACGGACGAGGCACTGCTTCAGCAATCGATCTTAGCTATCGGAGAGTCTTCTTGATCTTCCTTTCTCGTTAGCAGTTTTCATCCAATGTTGCTGATTTCACAGGCCAAGCACAAGACTCAAGACCCGGTCGACGCCTTGTGTAGCAAAGAGGCCGATACCCGTCTGCCTTCTTCATCAGACAGGACCAGCTGAGTGGAGCTTCCCACTAACAGGGCCAAAGAGCAGGAGAAGGGTTGCTATATGCATACCATGACAAAGGCAACGCATTAGGAGGTTTGATTTGCAAGAGCATGCATATGACCATCGATTCCAGGTATTTGTAAGAGCGAACAACACGACCTATTCAATCTATACTCATCAAAGATACTACGGCTTATCGGCTGTATCGCTCCGCGGCCAAGACTTTACCAAAGTACCTCTTGAAATTCCTTTTTGAGTATCCTCGCCTTGGCGTTTCATGGCGTTTCATACTGACAGCCTCGCGACAGGGGTTCCGGAAGAAGAGGACTACCACCGCCTCGCCAACGAACGCCCCACCCGGAACTTACCCATAAATCATTTGACCCAACCTCAAGTACCGTACCTAATCTAGTAATTTCTGGGGAACTGACACATCTGCCGGCGAATCGCATGCATACATCCAGATGAGGCTCCCGCTGCCAAGATGGCTTTGTTGCAACGCTCAATCTATGTCAGTAAGATAGTCCAAGCCATGCACTCATGGAGATTGGAAATGACGATGGGATGGAAATGCGGGCCGGTACCTTTGTGAGGTTTCGAAGCGATGTCTTGAGCAACGACCCGCGATTGAATAAATACTGCGCAGGTTCGAGCATATTTGAGTCTGTATCAAACGCTCGCTCGTCTCATTCGCTTATTACTCAGCCAAACATTCAAAATGAAGACCTCTCTCGTCCTCCTCGCCGCTGTGGCATCCGTCTCGGCCCACTCGACATGGCAGCAACTGTGGGTTGGCTCAACCGACCAAGCTGGAAAGTGCGTCCGCACTGTCAAGGACAACAGCCCAATTGAAAGCCTGTCCTCCGCTGATATGTTCTGCGGTCGCGGTCCCGCTAAGTCAAGCGGTGTCTGTGAGGTTGCTGGTAAGCTCGCCCATGGAGAGCCCACACGAGTGCAAAAGACTAACAAGAACACCAGCTGGCTCCTCCCTCACCGTAGAGATGCACGCCCAGCCCGGCGACCGCTCGTGCTCCAACCCGGCTATCGGCGGCGCCCACTACGGTCCCGTTCTTGTCTACATGGCCAAGGTCTCTGACGCGACCACCGCGACCACGGGCTCTTTCTTCAAGGTCGCCGAGGACGGCTACAAGGGCACGACGCCCACTTGGGGCACCGAGATCCTCAACGCGAACTGCGGAAAGCGCTCTTTCACCGTCCCCAAGAACCTCGCTGCTGGCCAGTACCTCGTCCGCTCCGAGGTTCTCGCGCTGCACGCCGGTGCTGGCAACCCCCAGCCCTACGTATCTTGCTTCCAGGTCAAGGTTACGGGCGGAGGAAGCGCGAACCCGACTGGTGTTTCTTTCCCCGGTGCTTACAAGCTCTCGGACCCCATCTTCTCCAAGGCTATTTACGATTCTTCGTTCCAGTATGTCAGCCCTGGACCGGCTGTTTACTCTGGTTAAGCGCCTTGTGAAGTAACTTGCGGACTGAGTCATGGATGACCATTTGGCTTCTTGTACATACGATAGATTCCACAATCACGCATGCGGAGCTTTCGCTCAAGCTTGAAATTTTGCGTCAGTTCCCCAAACGTGATCAATCATAGTAGAGGGCATTGTTCGAGGATGTGCTCTCCCTTGACCGCATTATCGTGCCATCTGCCCTACGCTGCGCTTTCGAAGCAGGTCTTAAGTCGCTGCTGAATCGACGTTGGGGCGCGCCTGTCCCATATATCCTCCATGGGATGCTATTCACTTCCTGTGTCACTTTTGCAGTAAAGCGATCCATTCTCTTGACACCAAGTCAATGTCTCTGGGACGTCGTGATAAAGACTGGCTCGTTCACAGTGATTGCTCCGTCTTAAGGGTGACCATGACTCCGCAAAATACGTATGTATCGCTGCGTGAATCAATATCGAGCATGGCGACTTTCAGGCTAGAATCAGCAGGCATTCGCGGTCCATCCCAACATATCAAAAGCCTCATTCCAAGATCTTCATTTAGCGCTACCGTAAATCCTTGATTCCTCTTCCGGGTCTGTAGGCGCCAGCTCGCCAGTGTCAGCGTAGAATTGGGATTTCGGTAGCGCAGGACGTGCATCTGTCGCTTCTGCAACGAGGTGCAGTCGCTTTGGCAAGTCGATTGTGTTGTCGTTGTATCGGCAAAAACAGTCTGTCAAAGTCTGTGATCCCGTCTGCGCTTGGAATCGAATCATTCCACGATTGCGAAACCTCGCCTACCCAGCCTAACCCAGCCCAGCGGAGACCAACTTGGGAAGCCATCACTTCTGTGATAGGAACTTAGGTGGTAGGACTTGATACAAACTTCGATCGTTTCTCAGTCTTGAAAAAGGAGTGAACCTGTCATACACGCTTCGTCGGCCTGTGGAATGGGCATTGGGTGTCTAAGGTAGGCTGAGAGGCTGGGGTGCCCCATACATACGATAGAGCGACGAATTTGCAATGAGCGGGTAGGTCGATGATTGTCTTGTTGGCACAGTCTACGATCCGAAAATTCGAGACGCGTTTGGAGTTACTGAGGTTATATTGCGAGCTATGTCGGTCTTCGCATTGTTCAATCCACCTCTTCGCAGTTGAGGTGAGAAACGTTGGAGGCCATCCGTGCTGAAAAGCACCCGGCGTCGCTTTTACATCGAGCCGTGAAACCACGATAACGAGATTTCTTAAATCCAGCCTGGGTAGACCCGCGGGAAAAATCTGAAGTCAAATACAGCCCACCCAGGCATGCCGATGTTCAGGCCCCTAGAAAGAACCACTGGACTAAAGCGGATCCTACAGTAGCGTGATCGGGACAGGAAATTCCTGGCAATGCAAACTTATGAAGTTCGCAAGCAAGCGGCATATGCAGTATGCTTCTTTTGTGGAGGTGTTCGTCTCGAGTGAAAACTGCAGCGACCTGAAAAAAGTATCCACTCCGGCTTATGTCACGGCACCGTTCGCACACGCTGAGGGTGCCTAAGGGTTGAACAAGGCTGCTGGCAGCGTCCGTAAGATTTGTCGTCAGTGTGAGCAAGAATACCAAATGGGACCTTTGTACGGCCACAGTAAGATGAAAGAAAAGTGGTAAATTGAGAACGCTGGGATCGTCGTTCCTGCAGGACAGCTTAAGGCACCCCAGCCTGCCTCCCTTGAGTACTTGGCGAAGCCTCTCAGCGTGACGTCCTCCAATCACATCGAGATATCGTGACCTGTGATGTGCATTATGTATAATACAATGAATGAACTATTGTCGATCAATGGTATTTGTGACGCAATTGAGAAAGCAGTGTGTGCGTGCTGGATCTTATGCTAGCACCTTCTCGATAATCCAAGCCTTCCCAACACCTTCCTGTTTCTGCACCACCTTTCTTACGCCCAGTCCCCAGCCCTGACTCCCTTTCTCGCCCACCAATGTCATCTCAACCTCACACTCGCGTCGCTGCGGCGCACCGCTCGCGCGTGGAAGCTCTGCGATCTTGCCTTTTGGCTTTGATGCTTGCAGCAACGGTGTTCCAAGCGCAATGTTGATGAGCTGTGGCCGTGTGATAGGCGTAAGAGGGTGCATGCGCGTCTTCGGTGTCTTTGCGCTCTGAATGGAGGATGCCGAGGCGCGCTGCAGGTGCGAGTAGATAATGAACCCTGGCAATTTTGCTGGTGGTGTGCGAGCCAGAAGCGTCGACGGATGCAAGTAGACGTATTTCTCATTGGGATTATCGCTGTGCCCTTCTGTCGACGAGAAGAGAGTAACATAGGGCACGTCGATGGCTGTCTTGGGCTTCCGAGCCAGCTCTGGTGGTACGGGAGCGAGATCTGCGCGCATGGCGACTTGGTCGACGAATCCTGCCGCACAGATCTGGGTCAAGAGGTTGATACTCTTTTCTGATGGCGCTGGTAACTTGGAGTTGTAGGTGCCAATGGCTGTTGGGCGATGTGTGCGTACGATGCTGGTCAGCTGCTGGCGGAGCTGGCTGGCTTCGTGCATGGCTTTGGCGTTGAGGAACATGTCCTCGCAAAAGCGCTGTGGGTCGTTCTCATATGCGTACGCGCAGACGGCGTTGCTGAACTTGATGCAGTCGCTTTGCTTCGCATTGACGCTGAGCTTAGCAAGAGCGGCGTTGTAAGCCTTGCGCAGTCGAGAGCGCTCCTCAGCCTCAATGTTGTCCTGCTCTGTGCGAACAGCATCAGGGTCTCTTGTTGGCTCACGCAGACCCAACTTGTTTTCCGGAATCACGAGCTCAGGCACAGAGAGGGCAGCGACGAGCGCAATTGTCTCAGCCGTAAGGTTCTGAGCAACGCCCATCGCCAGCATGCGGGCGAAACGAGGATTGAGAGGATACAAAGACAGCTCATGACCTAACTTGGTCACTTTGCCATCAGGAGATAGCGCTCCCAGGTATGAAAGAAGGTTCTCGGCACGCTGGAGGCTCTCGCGGTCTGGTGGTGTCGGGAACGGGAAATTGACAACAGGTGCGCCCATACTCTTGAGCTGCAGTACAACACCCTCAAGTGGCGTTCTTGAGATTTCTGGCGCTGCGTACTCTTCAAAATCGCGCTCGAATACGGCTGAGGAGTACAGGCGGTAGCAGTGACCTGGACCAGTACGACCAGCACGACCGGCTCTCTGATTGGCGCTGGCCTTGCTGATCCAACCGACTTCGAAGCTCTGCACGCCGGTGATGAGGTCGTACTTCTTCTCCTTTGCTCGTCCGCAGTCAAACACGTATCGAACTCCAGGGATGGTCAAACTGGTCTCTGCGACGTTGGTAGCCAGGACGATCAATCGAGATCCCTCTGGCGGCGGCTCGAAGACGCGCATTTGCTGATTTGTCGGCAGCTGCGAGTATAGTGGTAACACATGCACATTCATCACCGTATCTTCCGGCTTCTCTTCGTTGATGTCGAACTCCTTGTCGTCCTCATCGTCGTCGAGGCCCATGATGACGGAGTCTTCGGAGTCAGAGCCATCATCATCTTCGTCATTCGTAGCGTCCGGACCAAACTCAAGATCCTCGGTCTCTACAGGTGCTTCAGCCGGGTTGATCCGTACTTTGCCGGTCTTGATTTCCTGTCCCTGTGTGGATGGGAATGCCTGTTTGAGACGCTTGGCAAGCTGCATGATCTCGCCTTGGCCCGTCAGGAAGACTAGCATGGCACCGGGAGGCAGCTTGCGGTGTCCTCGAACAACCTTTCGATACATTTCCTCAACATAGTCGCGCTGTGTCTTCCGAGAAAAATGGTTTGTGACAGTGTATTGACGGCCCTCGGCCTTCAGAAGTGGCGGAGGTTCACTCCTGAAAAGACGCTTGTTCTCAGTGAAGTCTGATATCCTAAGGGTAGCGGACATGATCACCAGTTTCAGCGGTTTGACCTTGGGATCTTCTTTCGACATGCCCGCTCGAAGGTCAACAATTCTGCTAAGCATACCAATGAGGATATCAGTATTAACGCTGCGCTCGTGGGCCTCATCAATGACGATAGCGGAATACTTTGACAGGATGAAGTCCTGTGTGATCTCGCGCAGAAGCACACCATCGGTCATGAACTTGACTGCGGTTTTTGCGTTCGTTGTGGTGTCGAATCGGATTTGGTGGGCAACCTTCGAGCCGTGATCGCCCAGCTCGGCGCCTACACGCTTCGACATACTGACTGCCGCGACTCGTCGTGGCTGTGTGACGCCGATCAAGCCAGGTGTAGGCCCGTCTGGCGAACCGTACCCTGCTTCAAAAAGGAACTGCGGTACTTGTGTAGTCTTGCCACTACCTGTGGCTCCCCACACAACGACCACATCGTTGTTGTGTATCGCCTCCATAATCTTCTGTTCTTCTGCCACAACCGGAAGTTGCATCCTGGCTTCCTGGATCTCAGGCGTTCTCTCCACAGCCACGCTATATGCCTTCCTCGTTGCGTCGGTCGCCGTGTTCGTTTCGAGTTCTCTAGGGAGGGGGTCTTGCTCGGGCGCTCTTGGTGTGAAATTGGCGGGCTTCGCGGGTATTGAGAAATCAAGTTGGTTCGAGGGGACAAAGCCTATCTGTTCGTTTCGTTGACTCGTTGCCCAGGCTTTGAAGGCTGACGTCCGTTCTTTCCTGGCTGCTTTGCTCTCCTTCTCGTCAGAGCTAGTTTCGCTGTCACTGTCTTCCTGCGAATCTTCTTCCTCAGAGCCTTCTAAATCGTCTGAATCTTCTGGACTTCCTGACCCTGAGTCTGTGTTCTCGTCGTCTTCCTCAATATCTGATTCTGAAGTCGAGGCTACATCGTCTGCTTCCTCAACCTCAGCCTGCACGTCCTCGCCGTCCTCCTCGCCAGAGCTAAAGCCGTCCCAAGCCACCTCTTCCTCGATAACAATGGGTTTGCCCTTGGCCTTTCTGCGTTTCCTGACTTGTATGATTGGCTTGCCAGAGTCGTCTAATTCGAGAGGACGCTTCAAGCCGCCGCCGAAGAGACCGAAACTGCCAACGGATGCAGATGGTGTTCCGGAGGTAGTGGGTTGAGCAGGAGCGGTTGTCGGTTCTGGCGATTTCGACGGCGATCGATTTCGTTTGCGTGACTTGTTCGAGGAGGTATTCAGCGACTGCTTCGAGGATGCAGGCGCAGCTTCTTTCTCAATCTCGTTCTCAGAGGCGGAGCTCTCGAGTTCTGGTTCTCTGACGGTGTGCTCCTCAAAGAGCAGCGCTTCGTTCTTGTCAACGTCAACGCCGACCCTTCTCTCAGCCAATGCACGTCGTAGCGCTTCGCGCTTGGTATCGCCACCCCTCCCAAGCTTGCTAGAGCTCTGGAAGAGACTGGTGTCTACTTTGTGACTTTGCGCAGCCAACTTCTTGAGAAGCTCCAAGTTTTCTTCCTTCTTAAGCTTTGTGTCGATATATTTGTCCAACCGCTTCTTCTTCTTGCCGCTCATTTTGCTTTGCGATTCGCGCACAAGCTCATCCTTCATTGCGCGCCTCTTCTCGTCGCGCTCTCTCTGCTCAGCCGGCAGAATCTGCTCGGCATTTGCTTCGGCGGGAGCATCATTGGCAACAGCTTTTTGTCGTGCTACGACCTTGTGTTTACGCTGACGAGGAACAAACTTCGGCATCTTTTGTCGTGGTCCTAAAGTTCAATCTCGAGTCGCAGCAATTCACCAAAATTTTGGTGGGACCGGCAACTAGGATGCGCTAGAAGCACTAGCGTTGGCATTATGTTAGGCGGTGAACAGCCTCCGCATCACCTCCGAGAGCTTGCGTCTCCACAGCTGGACCCCTCCAAAACATTGTTGCCATCACCTTGCCGTTTGAGGACTCTTTCTATGTCACGGGTATTGTTGTAGCCAGCTGTATTCTAGTGTCACAATCGCAGTTAAGCTCGACCCTTCCACCATGGCCGCAGCAACAGAAGAATATACCATAATGCCAGCGCCGTTCCCAGCGCGCTCGAAGACTGCTTCGTCCAGCATCAATGGCAAGGAGACTACTGCGACATCCATGTCATTCTCAGACAAGATTCTCATTACTGTCACACAAGAAGGACGTCTGGCACACTGGGTAAGCTCTATTGAATTCAATACTCAATAGCCCATTTCTGACCAAAGTAGGTTCATGTGCCGCTCGATATTTCCGCGACAGATGCAGGAGCAACATCTCAATCCTACCTCGATCGCGACGACGAAGACCCCGATTCAGGCCTGCTGCCAATGCATCACCTTACCGCAACCAACATCCTCGGCGGCACGATACCAGAGCTCGAAGTGCTCGGCCAGACACTCGCAACTCAGATCGCTAGCGCTATTAAGACGCAGAATGATAGGGAGACACGTATGGTAGTACTTGGTATGGGTTTAGACAAGAGTGTGAGTGGGAGGCAAGAATTCAGTGAGCTGGTTGGACTGGTGCTGGAAGTGCTGTGAGCGCGAATCGATGGGACATGAGCGACGTAATGTCAGAACACATGTTTGGAGAGTACACAAGTCTGCGCTACCTGGCGCGACCCACCCTTCCATTCGGCTAGTATGTCTACATATACTTCCGTATGTCATATTGTGACTGAAACGCCGTCATGATGCTGACCCTTTTGTAGAACCGGAACGCCGATGCAATGCAACCGTACCTCATCACTTACAAGCTCTCACGGAGCTTGTTGATCAAACTGTCCACCGAGTCCATATCGTTCGCATCGAGCGGGCCCGATGGCTTGAAGTTCGCGGGTACGTGGGATACAGCCTCGTCCAGAGCGGGCTGGAAGTTCCTGACCGAGGACGAGAGCGCTGTGACAGCCTTCTTCTTGACCTTCGTCTCGTCGTTGCCCGTGGCTATGCGTACTAAGGTAGGAATGGCACCAAGTACCAGGAGCTGCGCGAAGTTAGCAACTGCTCAGGATATATGCAGTGATTTGGTTAAGCTTACCTTCTCCTGGGTTTTGATATTGTTCTGCACCGCTGTGCCAATGCACCATGCAGCGAACCTTCTGAGCTCAGCCTCTTTGTTGTCCAGCTGCTCGATCAGAGGTATCCAAAGGTTCAGCGCTTCGAGGTTGTTGGCATTGTCGAGATTCTCGATAAGTTGCTCGAAGTTGTCGAACGCAATGATGCGGTCCTCCAAATCGCAGTCGTCCCGAATGATGACCTCCATGTTGTCTTTCATCATCTGCGCGTCCGACTTCTGGTTGCCGCCGAACAGAGCTGCAAGGGCGTCCGGTGTCAATGTTGTCTTGGGTGCCGCGGCGCCCTCGGAGGCATTAGAGTTTTCGACACCCCATTTAAGGAGCGTGTTGAGATTGGGGTCGTTCATTGTATGAAGTCCGATTGAACTTGACTGAATGGTATAAGGTGTTGTGTTGTAGCAGGGTCAGTAGTAATTATTTGAACATCTGGAGTAAATTTCGCGGGATGACGCAGATTCGGTTTTGCGCCGACGCTGCGGGAAGGTACGACCAGATTCGCGCGCCTTCCATACCCTGGCAGCTGTCACCATCAGCAAGTCAGGGTCAGTCTAAATGAGCACATAGAGAAACAGGGTGTCTGTGACCCTGGAAATCACACGTTAATCACTGCTTGGACCACTACAAACGCTGCGTCTATCGTGTGCAATCGGTGTCGCCGTGTTGATGCTCGCCCTGCGTGGTCCCGCGGTCCCATCGGTGCCCCTCACCACGTGACCTGGACCCGTATTTTCTGGCGGGGATGTTGAGAGTTGGCGGTGAGCAGCTGCGGATGGCTGGGGATCGCAATGCTGCCGCAGCATCATGGCCAGTGGCGGTCTGGCACGGCACGAGCACTACCAGCCCAATACCACGTTGTATGCATCGAAGTGCAATCGCCATCAGCAACCATCATTGCTGTCGAGCGCCAAGCAGTTAAGGCGCTGCCTTGAGGGAGACATGCGCGTACAGGTGTACCATCCTCACACTGTGGCGGGAGAGCTTGCGTACACCTTTAGAATAGAAACTGTGATGCCTAGAAGCAACGCAGTGCCAGTATAAAACGCTCGCTGCAGCTTCGCCTCTAAGAATTGGATGCATTGAATCATCAAGAGTGACGCTGCCTGTATTTCCGTTGGACCTTGCCCGTTTGTGCAAAGCCCCCTTCATCAACCTCGCCGCTCCTTCTGTCTAGGCAAGGCCGGCCCGCTTATTTCAGCAGTGGGCACCCACTCGCCTCGCGCACTCTGCAAGACCTTAACCACAACCACCAACGCACCCGTAAGCTTCCCCGACATCCGTGTTTCTATCTAAAGCCGACCTCCGCCAACCTGTCCTTCTCTTGCTGACTCTCCTTTTCGCAGAGAGCACTTATAGCACTCCGCCCACATAACACCTCTACCTACTCCTAATCTACCATCTAATCAGTCAACATGGAAGGTAAGCAGCTGAGCCCACAGGCCCCCCAGCATCGCCGCCGGCCATCCCCTGACGATGCGCCTCTATCTCAATGAACTTGGCTAACGTTTGTTCTCACTGCAGAGGAAGTCGCAGCCCTCGTCATCGACAATGGGTGAGATCATACCCCCCGACATCGAACTCCTGCCATCCCTGTCGTGGAGGGGCTGTCTGCATTGGCATCGCCCACCMCCTCGACAAGCCGCACCAGCCCTGCGACAGGACTGCACGAGCGATGCATACCTGATGGATATGAGCTGACAATTGACAGTTCGGGTATGTGCAAGGCCGGTTTTGCCGGTGATGATGCGCCCCGAGCAGTCTTCCGTAAGTTCCTCAACCCGCCACCTGGCACCAGCAGCGCTCCACTACGCTCGCTGTGCGGTTAGGCAACGCTTGAGAACCGCCTTCTGACAACATGCAGCCTCCATTGTCGGTCGCCCCCGTCACCACGGGTATGACAATCTTCCCCCGGCAGCGCCTGCCCAATCCGAGCTAACAGCAACGTAGTATCATGATTGGTATGGGACAGAAGGACTCCTACGTCGGTGATGAGGCACAGTCGAAGCGTGGTATCCTTACTCTGCGATACCCCATCGAGCACGGTGTTGTCACCAACTGGGACGACATGGAGAAGATCTGGCACCACACCTTCTACAACGAGCTGCGTGTCGCCCCCGAGGAGCACCCCGTCCTGCTCACTGAGGCTCCCATCAACCCCAAGTCCAACCGTGAGAAGATGACACAGATTGTTTTTGAGACATTCAATGCCCCTGCGTTCTACGTCTCCATCCAGGCTGTCCTGTCCCTGTACGCTTCCGGTCGTACCACCGGTATCGTTCTCGACTCCGGTGACGGTGTCACCCACGTTGTCCCCATCTACGAGGGTTTCGCTCTTCCCCACGCCATCTCTCGTGTCGATATGGCCGGTCGCGATTTGACCGACTACCTTATGAAGATTCTTGCTGAGCGTGGTTACACTTTCTCCACCACCGCCGAGCGCGAAATCGTTCGTGACATCAAGGAGAAGCTCTGCTACGTCGCCCTCGACTTCGAGCAGGAGATCCAGACCGCTAGCCAGAGCTCCAGCCTCGAGAAGTCCTATGAGCTTCCCGACGGTCAGGTCATCACCATTGGCAACGAGCGCTTCCGTGCTCCTGAGGCTCTCTTCCAGCCTTCCGTTCTTGGTCTTGAGAGCGGCGGTATCCACGTTACCACTTTCAACTCCATCATGAAGTGCGATGTCGACGTCAGGAAGGACCTGTACGGCAACATTGTCATGGTATGTTCATTTCTAAGCAATCTGGAGATTTAGAAGCTAACAGGTATCAGTCTGGTGGTACCACCATGTACCCCGGTATCTCCGACCGTATGCAGAAGGAGATCACTGCTCTTGCTCCTTCCTCCATGAAGGTCAAGATCATTGCTCCTCCTGAGCGCAAGTACTCCGTCTGGATCGGTGGTTCCATTCTCGCCTCCCTCTCCACCTTCCAGCAGATGTGGATCTCCAAGCAGGAGTACGACGAGAGCGGTCCTTCCATCGTCCACCGCAAGTGCTTCTAAGGTACTGCATATCCCGCGCCGACACGATTCCACCGACTGACGATTTTCCTTCCAGCGTCTTCCTGCGTACGATTCTCGAGATTATGACAAGCCTGGTAGCGGAGGCAACGTTGTATTGGCGCTCTGTTACACCGGGGTCTTATGCATAACGTTTGTTCACAAAAAGGCAGCTGGCGAGCGATTGGGTGTTTAAGTTATGGAGCAGCTTGAGCTCATACGTGGAGGTGTGATAGGATCTTACACTGTAGCTTAGAACCTGGACATCTTCACATCTTGTACCACCCAGATCGTTTGGTGACTCAATCGAATGCTTACTCGACGTGTTTGCAATTTTCGCTTCAATCCACCCTTGATTTTCATCTGCAAAGAGCTCACCCGGCACTTTCGTGTACGACAATTTATGCCTCCCTGCTGATGTTCCTCTCACGGAACAATTATGACAACACCGAACAGCTGTGAACGTAGAAGCTAACTGCCTGATTGAGAAACCCTCGGAGGGCCCGTGCTCCTGTTAGCCTGGTAACAACCGTCAGCTTCTGCCGCTTGAGCAGGGCTTACTTGTGACGCATCCTTCGAGATTGGTATTATAAAGTCCTGTTCCGCTCTCCTCTCTTCCCGCAGCTTTCATGGACCGAACAGCTGTCTCCTCTTAGCTTCACCGTTGGAGTGGCCTAATCATATTTTGGAAGGAGGCGTGCACCTTTGGCTCGGCGACTGCAATTACATTTCCGCGATGTCCGCGAACAACAATCGTTTCGATAAGACCGGTGCTACAGCCATCGATGAGACGACACCTTTGCTTGCCGTCGAGACTGCTCCTATCGCAGAACCGGTGGATCCACCCCCAAACGAGCCCGCCAGCACGGATGGAGCTCACGCAGAGAACGAGGACGTACCATTACCGAAAGCCCAGATCTTCCTCCTGTGCTACACTCGCGTCATCGAGCCAATCGCCTTTTTTTCAATCTTTCCCTACGTCAACTCCATGATCGAGAATGTCGGTGGGATCCAGAAGGAAGATGTTGGTTTCTATGCCGGACTCATCGAATCTTTGTTTTCCTTCACGCAAATGTGTGTCATGATCTTCTGGGGAAAAGCATCGGATCGCTATGGACGTAAGCCTGTACTTGTACTCAGTCTGCTGGGCATTGCCGTGGCGACCACGTTGTTCGGGATGAGCCAGAGTATTGCGCAAATGATTGTTGCGAGATGCTTTGCAGGCGTTTTCGCCGGCACTGTGGTGACGCTCCGAGCCATGTTCAGCGAGAACAGTACGAAGCACACTCAGGCCAAGGCTTTCAGCTACTTTGCATTTGCTGGAAATTTGGGTATCTTCCTTGGACCGCTCTTGGGTAAGTACCATCAATTTGCCGGATGCAGCGAGTCGCTGACCGTGATGTAGGAGCTGCGTTCGAAAGGCCAGCTGAGAAGTATCCTGGTATCTTTGGAAATGAGTTTTTCCATAAGTATCCATATGTACTACCAGGGCTCGTCGTTTCTGCTCTGACCCTCACTTCAGCTCTCACTACTGTGCTGTTCGTTAAAGAAGTAAGTTTGGGTCCCATCTGTCCTGGCTTCATCTAATTCATTGCCAGACCCTTCACATTCACAAAGATAATCAGAACACGAATAAAGCACCAATGACTATGTGGCAACTCGTCAATGCACCAGGCGTCGCCCGAGTCATCCTGATCTTCGAATACGTCGGTATACTGGCCTTCACGTTCACGGCCGTCAACCCGGTCAACCTCTATACACCGGTCTATCTCGGCGGCATCGGCTTCTCCCCTGAGCTCATTGGTGCAGTCATTGGTTTCTCCGGTCTGTCTCAGGCCGCATGGCTACTTCTCGTCTTCCCGGCTCTACACAAACGCATCGGTACGGGTCAAGTCCTGCGTCTCACTGCATGGGCATGGCCAGTGTTCTTTGCTGTCAATCCTTTGTTCAATCTTCTCCTGCGCCATGGCCAGAAGATTGCATTCTGGGTGATTGCCCCACCGACTCTAGCACTCGGCAGTGGTGTAGCCATGGCATTCACAGCTGTCCAGCTGGCTATCAACGACATTGCGCCTAGCCATGAGACGTTCGGCACACTGAATGCCATTACGCTTGCTTTTTCGAGTGGCACAAGGGCTGTGGCGCCTGCAGGGGCCACCAGTGTCTACGCTATTGGTGTGAAGTATCACATTCTTGGTGGTCAGCTGTTCTGGGTACTGAACATAATACTAGCATTTGGATTGGTAGGGCTGTGTAAGATATTGCCCGAGAAGGCAGAAGGGAGACCGAAGAAGACGGGATCGCAGGCCGCATAGATTGTTCTGCATCGCCGTAGACAACTTATAATGATGCATCTCGCGTACCTGTTGCCCTTCTCAACCAGTGTCGTACGTGTAATATTGCAATCGTCCAGATGGTCCTGATCCTTTCCATTTGTCTTGCTCACGACTTGCTGGCAACTTTGACAACAATCTTGCCTTTCGCTCGCCCTGTCCTCAGCTTCTTGTATGCGTCCGGTACGTTCTCAAAGTCGAAAACCTCCTCTATCACTGGCTTGACCTTCCCCTGAGCAACAAGATCCGCCAGTCCTTGGTAGTCATCGAAGTTTGTCGATGCGAACGCGAAAGAGAATGGCCTTTCCCCACCTCCTAGCCATGTTGGTATCACGAATCGGAAAGCCAGATCGTAGATGAATCCCAGACTCACTTGCGATCCGATCTGTACGTACTTGGCGTCCGTCTCGGTGAACGTCGGTGCCTTCCAGTACAATGCGGCCGGCTCGCCCACGTTGTCCAGCACAAAGTCGAACTGCCTCCCACTCTTCTCGAGCACGCTTGTGACATTTTCAGCTTGATAATCGATAACCTCATCTGCCCCCAAGTCCTTACACAACTTTACATTTGCGCCTACAAAGAGTCAGCAAATCAACCTCCGGCTTTCATTCTATCTGCGCAAACTCACCAGAGCACGTCGTGACTACCTTACACCTCAAAGCGTTCGCAATCTGCACCGCAAACGTTCCCGTCCCACCACTCCCGCCATTGATCAACACCCGATCCCCCTTCTTCACATTCTTGACCAAACTCTGATACGTCACCAACCCACAAACACCCATGGTTGCACCCTCCTCAAAACTAATTCCATCAGGCAACGGCACAGTCCCCGCTCTCGAGCCAACGATATACTCGCCCAACGTGCCATACTGCTGCTTCGGCTCCAGCTTACCGAAAACGCGCTGCCCGATTTTCAAGCTCGAGTCAGAGCTGATCTTTGCCACGACACCAGCAAAGTCGAGTCCTGGTGTTGCTGGCTTGGGAATTGCCATGCGACCCACGATGGGTAGCTCGGCGAGCTTGTAGTCGACGGGATTGAGAGAGGCGGCGTGTACGCGGATTAGACATTCTCCGGGCCCGAGAGCGCTCTTGGGGAGTGGCGCTGATGAGTTCAGTATTATGGCGGATTCGAGGGTGCTAAAACAGGTGGTCCATTGCCAGGCGCGCATTGTCCTGGGTAGGTCTGTTTCGTTTGTGTGCATCGTTGCCGTTGTTGTGGCCATGTCGGGTGTGATGACAGTACTGTATGAGAAGTGCTTAATCCGAGATTGGGATCATGAAGAGAAATAAAGATTGAGAGATTCGTTTGTGAGATTATATGTCTCTGGCGGATGCCAATGAAAGACTCCGTACCGTCGTGGCACGCAGTGTTCGGCTTGGTGATCCGGATCCCCACGCGGAGAGATCTTTAGTAGCATATTCATCTCTTTCTTCGAGAACTTTGCTCGGACTACATTTTCCATCGCGGATGTTGTAGACGAGATGCAAAAGGCAAGCTATACCTTTCGTGTTGCTGAACAGTCGTGTCACAGAGATAACGGTACTCCGTTGCACGATTACGGTAGGGCGAACGGCTAACTTGGAGAGTCGTGGTCATCCCACTGTGTCGAGTTGCTCAGCAAACGCGACCACTGTACTGCATGCAACTGGAGGCTCCAGTTCCTTGCGAGGAGGCTTGCGAGATCAGTGCAGGAAAGATTTACGAACAGCTTGTTGACAGACTTCACGTCGCTGGCAAGGGCAGGCGTCCCAAGTGTTCAGGCGCCCCACACCTCCAGTCTCGCTTGCAGCTTCGCGCCTACCGGAACCCCAACCTCAACACCATCAGATGTGTGTTAAGCGCCATCACGAGCATGCTGAGAATAACACCACGGCGCATCCTGAAGGCTGCTCTGCTTGCTAGCTGCTTTCTCTCCATCGTTCTGCCGACCCTGTGGCTGGCACTACCGTTCACGCCAATCTCGACTGAAGAGCGGGTGGCATACATCCAGAGCACGCTCGCCGCAGGGAAGCCGATCATCGCTGCATGGGATCCGAAGCCCCTCAAAAGAACGGACTCGCGTGCGCTCGACACAAACTGGTGCATAGATTGTACTTCAGTCCTCTTTCACTGGCAATTCGTATCGCTAAACGACAAAGTGAATATACTTCTTGCACCGCATAAACATCCACGCGACTACTGGGCACGTGACAGACCGTTCGAACTGGAGAGCGAATTCCTTCGTGCAGTCATATGGAACGAATGCGCTGCTGGAGACAATGGCACCTGGTCTCCGTTCTTCGTTGATTTGTGGGGTCCACCTAGCTGGCCAATGATGGTGCCTGCTGGACAAGAAGATAAGCAGCTCAGTCAAGGGTGGTTCCACGAGATAGATCGCCATCTGATACAGCACGAGTTCATGAAGCAGGAAACTGAAGTTGACCTACGTCCGGTCATCCCGAAGCCTGGAGTTGTGGAATTCTGGCGAGGCGCAGCTGTCGATCGCGCTTTCGACGGTACATCTGACGGATGGGCCGACCCACTGAACAAGCCCGATATATTCAAAGATCATAGTCGAACTCCTGAGATCTACGCTCAGCTGAGGAAGTCTGAGAGAGACATCGATCTCGTTGCAGCTTTCCAAGCACCCAGGAACCCGGGCATTAGGGACGTCGAAGTCCACGAGCTGAAAGGTGATCTTGCGTCACGCACCTGGCCGACTCGTCAAAAATTGATACACTGTCTGCCTCTTTTCATCGTCAAGCCTGTCACCTTGTTCAAGGCCGCGGATGATCTCTTTGCTCCTTACTTCGCCGGCCTTCTTGTCATTCTGTTCATCGCCTTTACTCTCTTCATTGTGAGGGTCTGTTGCTCTTGGGTCGTCGCTGGCTGTCCAGATTTTCCTACATGGTCATCAAAATTCTGGTTAACACGGCATCTAGTTCCGAGACGATGGCAAACGAGGCCTGGAAGTCCGCGCATCTAGGTTTCATCTGGACCTATAGGGTCGACAAGTGCAAGGCTGGTCAAACAGAAGGATTACGCACTCCCTTGATCGCAGCCTAGCCGCTGGCCAAATGTCCTCTGAACCATCGCTGCATTCAACACATAGGAACC
Organism: Phoma herbarum; assembly: GCA_001599375.1. Classification (NCBI taxonomy): domain Eukaryota; kingdom Fungi; phylum Ascomycota; class Dothideomycetes; order Pleosporales; family Didymellaceae; genus Phoma; species Phoma herbarum. The sequence continues at coordinate 950,933 of BCGR01000011.1, read as the reverse complement.
TGTTGATGCAGATCTGTGCTTACTTCGAAGAGGTAGACCTCTTGATTGATTTGCCGACGTAAGTACAAGGCATCTTTGCAGGCTATTTCAGATCCTGCACAAGTGTCGAAGATCCCTCAGAAAGCCTTACGCTAATCCGTGACGTTTCCAGGGTCCTTGCTGTAATTAGCAAAGCGGACGTTTGTTTATGCCCTTACGAAAAACTGCAGGGCCTGACTTGACAACGCGTGCTGAATCAATAGCTAGTCGCGACCTGTTGACGCAGACTGAATTGCGCCGTCATATTATACTGAGTGCGCAACTACGACGGTTATGCGTCAGGCGTTCCACGCTTGTCAAAAGGGAACGTTGTGCCGACTCAGCCTCGTATCTCCACTTATTCGCGCGGTCAGCCTTGCCGCCTTACTATCTGTCACAGAGTCTCTGTAACACAAGCAGTTGCTTTATCGGTTGACTGCAGATCATTGACACGAAGTTCTTTCAGAGTGCCGTTGGCTAGTCGGTCAGCTTCTCTTTACAGCACTACCTCCTATTGCATAGCCGAAAAGGGTCAACATCCGCGGCGCTTTTGTGTATTGGCAACTTCATATACCGTTCTTGTCGTTACTTGTTGTATTCCTGAGTTTGCGGTCATTCTATCCCACAACGACCGAGAGCATGAATCTTTTTTGTCGTCAGACGTGGGCGTTAGTACGAAAGAACTGGCTCCTCACTTGCTTGAGACGGCCGACTTCGACTTTGTTTCGCGCGCTCCTTCTACCACTTGTGATTATCCTCATTCTAGCATACAGCAAGAACTTTTTCGCATCATCGCAAACATGGGGTGTGTCTTCGCCGCACGAGGTAAGTAACTTCAAACCGTTTGGCGCCTTCTCCTCAGCTCAAGCTGCTCGCTGACACACCACTAGCTGCGTTCTCTACAGGCGGGTCTGGCAGCCAGTCAGGGTCAAGACATCGTGGGGTTTGTTGACAACGGTATGAAGGGAGGGGATGTCTCTTCTGTGATCGACTCGCTCTCTCAGAAAGTACGCGCCGCAGGAAAGACCACCAAACTTTACAACGATACTTGGGACCTTGCAATAGATTGCCGAACAGACGATAAGGGTACCACACCCTGCTATGGCGCTGTTGTCTTCTTCTCAAGTCCCAAACAGGGCACGAACATCTCATCGCCAGGAAACTGGAACTACACTATCCGCGCATCAAGCGGTGGAAACATCGATATCAGGACCACGACCAATAGCATGGAGCAGGACATGCTGCCTTTGCAACGAGCACTGGACGAAGAGATCATTGCGCAATCTGATTCGAACGACAAGACGCAGCTTCCGGCCGATCTTCAGGTCATCGCCTTTACAGACCAAGACCAGGATGCACTCGCAGACAGTCGGAACGCGACATATCTGAGTCTTTCTATCTACATATTTGGTCCCCTCTTCGCTTTTTGTTTGGTCGAGATAGTGTACCATATGACCTCGTTTGTTTCGCGCGAGCGAGAGCTTGGTGAGTTGCCGTAGCACCTCGTTGAACGTACACAAACTGATCCAACACCAGGCATGTCCGGACTCATCGACACTATGATACCTGGTGGTTCCAATATCCGCGGCAGAGTTGCGCGACAAGTCGCGACCTACATCTCGTTCGCAACGATCTACTTCCCCAGCTGGCTAGCTGTAGGCATCGTCCTTTCGGTCGTTGTGTACCCGAAATTCTCTCGCAACATGCCTCTTGGATTCACCATACTCTCAGGCTTCGCTCTGACCGGGTTTTCCTTGTTCGGCGCCTCTTTCTTCAAGAAGGCCCAACTAAGTGGCTCGATCATGATTGTGATTGCGGTTGTCTTCGCCATCCTCCCAGTCGTACTGTTCCAGCAGACCAAGGTAGCTTGTGGAATCTTGAGCTTCCTCTGCCCGACGGCGAACTTCACCTACTTCATCACGGGCGTCGGCACTTTTGAGGCAGCGGGAAAACCTATCAGCATGATGAAGTTGGCGCAAGAAGGCTACCTGATCGACAGCTATCGGATGCCTCTCTATATCCATTGGATCTTCTTGATCATACACATCCTGGTCTTCCCTGTCCTAGCCTTCGCAACGGAACACCTTCTTTTCTCCACAGCCTCGAAACACCGACAATTTGCCGCGCCTGTCAAGACCGGGGATGCAACGGTGACGCTCTCCGGTTTTGGCAAGACGTAAGTGAATTGATATTCCGGCTTGATGCATATGCTGATTGTTCTCAGATATCGACCTGGCTTCTTCGCTCGAGTGTTCAAGCGCCGCAAGGCTGTGCATGCTGTCACTAGCTTAGACTTCAAAGCCTTGCCTGGTCAGATCCTGTGCTTGCTTGGACCTAACGGCAGTGGTAAGTCCACCACGCTGAACTGCATTGCTGGCTTTCAGAAAATTTCCTCTGGGAGCATCTCGATCGACTCTACCGGCGGGCTAGGCTATGCACCACAGCACAACGTCATCTGGTAAGTGTGCAGCAGTCTGTCCACTCGTCGACACTGCTGACCATAGCCAGGCCTGAGCTCACTGTTCGAGAGCATGTTAAAATATTCAGTGATTTGAAATGCCTCGCAGCAGTCAACGACGAAGTTGTCAACAGCCTAGTCAAAGGCGTTGATTTGCTGGGCAAGCTTCCCGCTAAAGCCAAAACGTTGTCTGGTGGGCAAAAGCGCAAGTTGCAGCTCGCTATGATGTTCGCTGGTGGAAGCACCGTCTGCTGCGTGGATGAAGTCTCCACTGGCCTCGACCCCATCTCGCGACGAAGGATCTGGGAGATTTTGTTGGCCGAGCGGAGCCGACGTACAATCATCATGACAACACACTTTCTGGACGAGGCCGATTATCTTGCTGACGATATCGCCATCATGTACAAGGGAGCTTTACGCGCCTCTGGTACCTCGGCATCCCTGAAGCATGCGTATGGAAACGGCTACACCGTTAAGCTACCTTACCAAACCGATGTCGATATCAATACGTCCGCACCTGTTGAGAAAGAGCAGTCACGTCTCCTAACAGTCTACCGTGTCCCCACAGGTGTAGTTGCTGCGGAACTTGTCGATCAGCTGGAGCGCAATGGCCTGCGTGACTACCAACTCTCCGGACCGACAATGGAGGAACTGTTCATGAAGATCACTGGCGACTCGATCCTGCCCGCAGAGAAGAAGCCAGAAGATAAGTCTGACGATGGTAGCACAGCCGAATTGAAAGCACACAATGTAGCTATCACTGCCTCGGATGTCGACTACGAGCTGTCAGAAGGACGCCCGATATCCGCCTTCCAACAGTGGTGGTTCCTGATTGGCAAGAGACTGTACATCTTCAAGCGCCGATGGATTCCATACTTCGTTGCTATCGCTTTTGCACTTGTTGGTGCCGGAGTTGCACCTTTGCTTATCAAGAGCTACAACAAGCCGATGGACTGCCCAACGCCCGCCGATCTTGTAAGCGATTACACGTACCGCAACGATTTTGGGAACTCTTACTACTCTTACGCCTATATTTATCCTGGGTATGAAGAGCAACGTAGAAAATATGTTTATGGACCGGCTAGCGGCCTGAACGAGTCACGTCTTGCCCTGATGGCTGATGTCTACTCTAAGAATCATACACAAAGTGAGTTCCCAGTCGAGTCGGCAACCAATCATCCTGCTAACGGAGGCCCCAGGCTACTCAGCTGATTATGCTCCTGGCTACTCGAACAGTACAGAGGTCTTGCAACGAATGATCCTCGTAGACACCTACGAAGAGTTCTCAGATGCTATCAAACAGAACTGGCAGAACCAATCGTCCATGTACACCACCTTTGGAGACTCGCCATCCACTACACTTTATGGTGGTATCTGGATGGGCAACGACTCCTCGGAGCCTACTGTCATGGTCAACATCCGTCAAGGGTACAAAGTTAACCAGCTGATGAACTTCTACACAGTCATGGCAAGTGGTGTTGGCATTTCATCTTCGTATTACGAGTTCGCGTCGACCACGATTCCGACTTTGTACGATACCAAGGCTCTGATCTTCATCATCTACTACGGCCTTATCATGGCTTGGTAAGTTGTCGAGCCGCCACCAGTCCTGCAATCACTGACTAACTCCTCCAGCTATCCCGCTTTTTTCGCTCTGTATCCAACAAACGAGCGAATCTCGAATGTTCGGTCCATGCAATACTCCAATGGTATCCGTCCGATACCGCTCTGGCTTTCCCATCTGTCATTTGACGGCATTTGGGTCATCGTCATTAGTGCTGTGGCAACAGCGCTTCTTGCCGTGTCTACACCTGTGTGGCATGGCATGGGCCTAGTGTTCGTGGTCCTCCTGCTGTACGGTATCGTCTGCGCTCTCCTCAGTTACAACATCTCGATGTTCGCAAAAAACGCAATCGCGGCATGGTTTATGATCGCACTCGGTCAAGTCATCTTATACTTTGCCTACTTCGGAGGACTGATCGGCATTCAATCCTCAACACCATATGCGGACCTGGAGTACTCTATGAACGCCCTTTTCTTCGGCCTTGGTATCATCTCCCCAGTGGTCAGTTTGGAGCGCGCTCTGTTCATTGGTCTACAACAATTCGGACTGATGTGCAACGGTCACCCTGACGGCTCGATCTACATGTATGGAGGTCCAATCCTGTACCTGGCTATCCAAGTGGTACTACTCTTTGCGCTTCTACTTTGGTGGGACAGTGGATTCGTATTCCCATCTATGCGGTCGCACACACAGATCAGCGATACCGAAGCAACCGAGATGTTCAACGCCGACCTCATGAACGAGCGCAAGCGGATGGCGTCTCCGAACACCGACCTTCGTGTTGAGGACGTGTCCAGGAAATTCGGTAAGAATCTTGCGGTAGACAACGTAACGTTTGGTGTGCAGTCATCTGAGATTTTCGCTCTGCTGGGACCGAACGGCGCAGGAAAGTCAACAATCATCTCAATGATCAGAGGTGACGTCAAGCCATCGACATCCGGATCGAAGATTGATGTCGCAGGCCACTCCGTCTTGACCTCTGCCGTGGCTGCACGCGCTAGTCTCGGCGTATGTCCCCAGTTCGACTCCGCTGACGCGCTTACCGTAAAAGAGACTTTGCGTTTCTTCGCCAAGATCAGAGGTGTGAAGGACATCGACCACAACGTCTCTACCGTCATCAGCGTCTGTGGCATCAAACAGTGGAGGGATCAGCTTGCTCAGAAGCTTTCCGGTGGCACGAAGCGCAAGCTCTCGCTCGCTGTCGCCCTAGTTGGCAATCCGCGCGTTTTGATTCTCGACGAGCCTTCAAGCGCGCTAGATGCCAACGCGAAGCGCACCTTGTGGCGCTGTCTCCAGACCGTTGCCAAGCGACGCGCTGTCCTCCTGACCACGCACTCCATGGAAGAAGCAGATGCCCTTGCAGACCGCATTGGTATTGTGTCCTCGCGCATGCTTGCTCTCAGCGGCCGCGAGGAACTCAAGAAGCGTGCCGGTGACGCCTACCATATCCACATCGTATCTCGCTCGGCACCTCGTACAACACCGCAGGAACTGCAGGCAATGAAGGATTGGGTTGTGGGCACGTTCCCTTCTGCAAACATCAGCCGCGAAACGCAAGGTGGGCAGGTGCGATTCGAGATGCCTGTCGAAGGACACGACACAGCGAGTCTGATCAGAACGTTGGAGGGTGCGAAGGACCGGCTTGGCGTGGAGTTCTACAGCATAGGGAAAGCGACACTAGACGAGGTGTTTGAGAAGATCGTTGGCAGGCACGATGATAAAGAGGTCCAGTAGACGAGCGCTCAAAGTTTAGTATGCCTCGGAGTGTAATTTGATATCGTGTCATCGTACAACTTTGGTTCACGCACGACCGCCGCTGCTTTGATTGCAATTGCCAGGCATGATCATCGTGAAGCGTCCGTCTCTCCCTAATGAAGTAATAAAGGGCGGAGCATGCTTGAGGTGTTGGGATCACGCCCTTCCGACTTGTACGATACATATTAATGCTATCGGAAGAACATATCCCCCAGGGTGACGTTCTCCGCAGGTGAAGAGGAAGCTCCAGATTTCCGGTCTTTCTTAAGTGCAATCTCTCGCTTCGTGAATGTGAACATACTTCTCTTGTCTCGTCTCTCGACCTGTCGCGGAGGTATAGTGTTTTCATCCTTATCGTGACGCGGCTGTTCCTCATCGAATGAACAGCTCTTCTTAAACGTGATCAGCTGCACTTCGAACCTCACCTTCCTCAGGTTCTGGAAGCAGCGCTGTAACATTGGGCCTCCGTACGCAGCAAGAAGTGACAAGCCTCCGACACCTGCGGTCACCGGCAGTGCGACAGCCCAGAACAGCGTTTGGGTGCTGCTCATGTCTCGTACATCGATAGTGTTCATGCCAAATATAGAGGAGACGAAAGAGAGCGGTAGGAATACTATCGTCACTAGGGTGAAGATGAGAATTGCCTTTGAGTTGCCTTCTTCCGCGATCGCGATGTTATATCGGAGGGACTCCGCGAGCTTATCGGCACCCTTGAAATTTTTCTTCATCTCCTTCTTGAGGATGGACGGAAAGCTTGCCAGAAGCCGATCCATGTTTGGCCTCTCCAAGGTGCTGAAAGCCTCAATGCGGACTTGGTTCGTTATTCGAAAGCTGTCACTGTCAAAGACTTCTCTCATGCCGCGAATGGCGTCTATTTGCTGCTTTAGTACGGATTCTTGAACTTCCATTTCTTCCTTCCAAAGGTACAGCTCTCGAAGGAGACGTTTGGAAGGTTTGCGACTGGCTTCATAGCGCTACGAGCGTGGTCAGGAACAATAAAAGCTTATATGGCTCCAGGATATTGACTTACCAAGCTGACCAGATGCTCGCGGTACAGGTCATCTACCTCGAGGCCGGGGAGCAAAGGCCGTGCCATAAGAGACATGACCAAGAGTAGTACATTTGTCTCTGGAGTCGTGCGTATGTGCAGGACAGGATCACGACTCTCCCCGGTATGTGCCATGAGCACAAGCTCATCTCGCGCATTCGACATAACATTGTCGGCTATCTTGGCGACGAATTCAGCTCCACTGACAACCGTGCGGTTGGTCAGTAGCGCCGGCGCATTCTTCGGAGCGAGTGGTACCAGTCCCAGTTCATACCAGCGCTGCATGCTGTACGCAGAATAGTAGATGAATTGAAATGTCTTTTCGGCGGCCCTGACCAAAGCGGTTGGCAATAGGAAACCAGCGTCTTTTCGGCCTTCTCTGTCCGCGACACTGCTCCGTATATCAATAGCTTTCGCCAGCAAGCGCTCGGTACAACGGTGAATGTTCTCAACGAATTCAAGCAGCCGTTCATTTTTGCGCTCTGGGCCAAGGAGGGTGACCGGCAAAAGCCAATGTGTGAGACGACCTTGCTCGACATCTGCATTTGGATCAATGTGAGAACGACGTAGGTGCTCCACGGCATCATCAATGTCTGCATAACGCCTCTCTCTCCGACAGATGGAGCAATGCTCGATAGGGATGCTTAGATTCGGAAGGTTGTGTAGATCCAGATACTGGTCGTTCGGTAGCGCCCTAACAATCAATACGTCGGTAGACCGCTGCTTTGGCTCTACAGTGTGATGCTTCTCGTTGTCCTTGGACGTTTCGACCAAAACCTGGGAGATGTGAGTATACGGAGAGACATGTGATACCTCATCCAGAAACGCGACCCGAGGACTATGTGCAATGGCTTACCTTACTTATAGTTTCCACCGAGCCCCAGCATCGCTGAATCAATGTATGGTCGAAGAACTCTGGCACAAACTGACCGATCAGTTCACGCAACAGCTTCACCATCGAGTCTCTCAGGGTGTAAAGCTTAGCGGTTTGCCAGGCAATGACACGCCGGCCCGATGCCACTTCATTAGATGCGTGTTTTGGAGTAAGCGCGGTAGTCACCGGCTTGACCTCTGGTCCTGACTTTGTATCTGCCTGACCTGTACGAGCTTGTAAAAATGTCAACTCTCTGCTCAGATCCTGCAGCTGTTGTGAAGCTTTGTCATTGAGTGTTATGAGTGGATTAAGGTTCACTTCATGAATCGGTTTCTTTGGACAGGCGCTCTTCTTGATCTCTACTGTGTTGACGCCAGATTTGTAGACGATCAGAGTAGAGTGGTGCACTTCGTCATTGCCATCATCGCTCCCATTGTATAGACGGGCTTTGATGGCGAGAAGAGTGAGCTTAATCCGCAGATCTTCGTCTGCTTCAACATCCAGTGGCATCTTTCCTTCACGTCTCGAAGATCTATGAGGCTCTTGTGTCTCTAGAGTCGTAGGCCAAGCCAAGAAAGGAGGCACACGCAAATCCATGTTGAAATGCGGCCTCGTGAGGTCAGGCGACCGTTCCCAAGATTTCTGTTTAGGGTCATATGAACGCGATCGACGGTCTTTGCTGTTGTAATTGGAGGATTTTGTGACTGGGGATAAGTCCCCAAAAGGTGCAGACAATCTCCCGTTGCTGTTTTTGCTCCTCGTCGAGTTATGTTTGTCCGATCGACGATCTCGGGACGGATTACGAACTTCGTAGTTACCACCAGCAGGTGGACTACCTGTAGATGGCCTACTTGATCGTGATCGAGACTTAGTCTTCCTGCGCCTGAACGCAGTTTCCTTCGTGCCACTATGTTCACCACCATCGTTGCCGTGATGTGTGCGCAGGCGACGCGTGTGCTCGAATAATATCTCGGTCTGTTTTTGACTCATCTCGCGTAGGACAATGATGTAATTCGGGTCCACGTCGTACTCATAGGGAATATCGTAGTAGTGCAGTGTTTCGATATCGAGGTAGTCCCTGCGGATTCTTGCATATGTTGGCTGTGGCGCTGGTTGAGACGAAGGAATATAAGCCGTGGGCATTTGTCGGGCAGGATGCAACATGGCCTGGATCTGGTTTTCTTGGAATCCGAACTGAGATAAACGATTGCGCATTAGTTTCTCCATGTTGCTCTCGTGCTCTCTTGCCTGCTCCTGTCTCTCAGGATGCACCATAGCCTGAATCTGATTCTCTTGAAACCCAAATTGAGACAAACGCATGCGCATGAATGCCTCAAGCTTTTTCTCTTGCTGCAGTCCCTGTTTCTGACCCTCTTTGTTTCTAGACTCGTCCTGTCTGGCGTTGTGCTTCAAGGATGCAGCAATTTCATCGTTGGTAACCTGTGGCACATCCCTGTCTTCCGAATGATCGCTACTTGATGCGGACTTTCGATCGTTTGGATCGGTCTGTCTGAGTTTTCCTCCTGTCCAGAACCTGATGTCATATTCTCCAGTGCTCGAAACTGAGGAAGAGTCATCTTCGGGAGAATAGACATCGCGTCCTTCCAACCCAAGGGAAGTACCATGAGAATGAGACGATCCTGAAGGCTTGTGGCTCGTGTCGTCGTTAGCAAGACTGGATCGATCATCTTCTGTAGCAAGCCCAGCGGAAGATTCGGAAGATTCGTAATCGTCCACTCTCGCTCGAAACGGCTTGTAAGCAGCTTGCCTATCGACTCTCGGCGGAGATTGTGCTTCATCTGACCTCACAGCGTAATGGTCAACCAAGTTTGTTAACGATGCCTGACCAAGCGTGGCAGATGCAGTACTGGATCCACTGATACTCGGTGATGCCGCGCCAGCTACAGTGTCGGACTCAACGTTGCTCCCATTGCCGTCGTTTTCGAACGCCAATTTTCTGTCTGAAGTATCAAACGACGATGGGTTGCTTTCCCACTCTACACCCGGCCCCGCATACTGAAAGCGCACCTGTTTCCCTCTGGACGCCGGTCCCGTAAAGGTGCCATCACTTGGTTCTGAGACGAAATGATCAGCTTGTGGTGGTTCACTATCGAGGCTCGAATACGAAGAGCGGTTTCGAGTGGCTTGCTGTTGCACAGCTTCGGCGTCGGCCGTCGTCGGACGCCGAAATATTTTTGGTCGTCCGCCCTGGAAAACAACAGGCTCTTCATTCTCCAGAGATTGTTCTACATTCACAACAAAGCCCTCTTTCTCAAGACGCTGCCGGCTTCGGGTAGCATACCTCGATGACTGTTTGGGAGACGACAGTGGCTTTTTACTGGGAACTTTAGGAGACGGTCGCAGTTTAAGTGCCCTCGGAGCAGCTGAGACTTACGGACGCCATTTCGTGTACAGAATCAGCTCCTTCCCTTTCACTGACTCGTTATCAGACCCAAGGTCCGTGTATTCGATCATCTTGGGTAGCCTTGATTCTTCGATAGTTAGAGCGTCTTCGCTCTCAGCCGTGGCTGCACTACTTTTGCGGCTTATGCGGATATACAGGAAGGCATCCTGCGTATCTTTCAGGAGATTCGGCCACAAGCTAGGATCCAACGCAGCCTCGCTCTCCCCCAGGTGCAGAATGCACTGGTCGATATGCTCTCCACTTTCTGAGAGACACTTTTTTTGGATTGTCTCCTCGAGAGCGAGATACGAGCCGCAGATATCAGGAGTCAGCAGGGTAACACGCCTGAAGTAGTCCGTGACATGAATAAGACATTGGCTGGTGCTAACAAGGTTGTCTTCAGACACGACTTCGAGCCGGCCTGCGGCCGTATCTACCAGCGAGCTCGGTCCACATGAGATGATGGTTGTCGAATTGAGGATGAGTATCCACAGTTGAGGCACTCTCAAGTACTGGCTATTCCGTACCTGTCTAAATCTGCGGAACTGCTGATCATTGTCTCGATCTTTGGTGTTCTCTTTGGGATAGAATTGTTGAAACAACGCTCTCGTCATGTGGACAGTGTCATCCTCAGGTGCGTCCGGAATGTTTCCATCGCCCAGATCGAAGTATGGGAACGAGATGAAGGTGGCGGACACATCCGGCTTATCGCGCTGTTTTCGTTCCATACCATCGCACCTGACCACAGTGCCAGGTCGGATATAGCTGCCGTAAATGGACGGTTGTTCATGGTTATCCTTGATGTTGCTTAGGAGATACATAACTACAGGAACCCAGTCTGGATAGAGATCGAAAGCGATGTTGATCGCGTGTCGCTGGCCATGGCCTATCAGTCAAGGCTCAATGAATAAATATGAAGGCACAATACCTTGAAGCTCTCAAACGATATTTTCTCCGTTATGAGGTGCCTGCAAGGTCTGAGCGATCCCACGTGTCGATACTCAGACGCGCAAGACATACAGCCAACGTTCCTTACACGAAGAACTTCCAGGCCTGGGCGATTTCGTAATGAAGCGAACAGTCGGCAGCCGCCTCTCTTCGCCTGACTGATGAAAAAGCGACGCTGCCAGATTAAACTGCTCTTGCACTGGCCGAGACTCTTGATGGAAGTTCGATGTAGTAGCTCGTCGAGCTGCAAGGATACTCCGGGCTGACTCTAAACTGTCGAGGTCAATCTCCAATATATGCTCGTAGTATTCATTATCTTCACTTTCCGAGTCGGACGACGATGAGGTGGAAGACATTGTGACGCGTGATCGACGCGTTATTCGATCAGACAGACCTCAAGGAGGGTAAGCATCGTGTGAGATCGCAGGCTGCGCGCACGCGCTTTTTTATACTCCATCGCTTCGGATCCTGCAAACGTAGGCAATATCATAATGTCAGACTGTGGCTGCCATTGGCAGACGGGGGATACGCGACCGGATCATGGTCTTACAATATGCATGTGGTGGAGGCGCTGGCGGGGTAGGTGCAGAGGCGCGCGGGCAAGTGCCCGGATGAAGCAGTGGGGGCCATTTCGTCAGCCCCGTACCTTGGCCGACGTCTCCCAGGCCCCATCACTGTGAGAAGGCATCCTGCCGATACTGTCTGTCCTGCTAGGACTACGATCCCACACGCAACTTAAGGTGAGATAGCTTGCGAATGGCGGGAGCCAAACACGTAGCCGATCAACACAGACAATAACACTGAGAGACCTGTGAACCTCGCCCGTTGATATCTGCAGAGGGCGCCGTGTGTAGCGATCTGTCCGAGCAGGATTCTGTCCTTCACCGGTCTCTGCCCAGACTGATGTCAGTCATTCAAGAACAACGTTCGTCTCCAAAGTCCCGGGGCTGCATGCTGCTACTGTTTGCCACTCGCATCCGAGACGTCTGAAGCCTTGGTCGAGACTCTCGTTCCATATCGTGACTGATGTATTCTCAGAAGGATGCACCAGAGACGTGTCCGGGGCCTTTTTGAGTACTGCGGGATAGAGCAATGTGCAAAGATCGCACTCGCCGTGTTCCCAGCTCGATGATAGTGGTCCGAGGTCCTTGCCAAAATGCTCGTCTTTGGCGAGGAGTATCTCTTTTGTAAGATCGAGTGTAGTGGCACACATCTTACACGAAAACGGCCTGAGAAGGCGCGGAAATACTTCGGTTGCGTTGCCCAGACTGCCTCGTGTAGTATCTGCGCAGCGCCTACAACGTTGTGTCAGGCTTGGATATTACTCGCGATAGATGTTGTGGTCCATAGCAGCGCCGCACCGAGGCGTTTCGTTTGTGAACATTGTTTCGTCAGGATCCACTAAATACGCCTGCCTTCTACATCAGTCAACAGAAAAGTGGAAGCGCCCGAAACTTTTCAAGTGTAATTGAACCTCAAACACTATAAGGAAAACGGCCGCAGATCCGTGCCAGCGATGCAATGGTGTACAAGACTGTACAACACTTCCAAATTCCCGCCTCCCATCGAATGATTGTCCAACTCCCGCTCATCAACTGCTTTCCAAAGAAATCGTGCCTTTCTAGATTTTGAGTTCCATGTTCTCACCGTAGAACGTCCCATTTGCATGCCCATGATGCGCAGTCTCCTTCGCATGCTTCAACGCCTGGTACTTGAACCCAAAGTTCAAACACAACGCAATTGCCAGGCCCACAGCAACAACCAGCGGTCCAGTCAGGGCATCGAAGTCCTTACCGCTCCTCTCGCGAATCAATTTGCTTCTGTACCAGTACATCGTATATCCCCAACCGAGCGCAAAAACCGCAATACTCGTGTATACAACCGCCAGCGCGCGAGCAATGTTGTTGCCCTCACCAGCAGCGTTGTACAAACCGAGAGACAGCGAAGCAAGCAAGACACTAATGTGCTGCCACTTGATGAAAGTGCGCTGATTCGCAAGCCAGACCTTTGCTTCGACGCGGACAGGGCCCTGATCTTTGATCCAGACGCCCGGGGCGGAGATACCAGGGGGCAGCTTGACGCGTCTTTGCTGCTTCTTGGCGTATTTGGAAGTTGAGAAGGAGGGGAAGAGTTTAGAGAGGCCATTCGTTTTGCCACTTGCGTAGGGCGAGATTTGTGTGATGCCCTCCTCGTCGCTGTCAGGTTCCTCGTTCGCGCGGGATTCTTCTTGATGCGATTCGAGGCGTGATACGGGGAGACGGGTCACAGGCATCGAGTGCGCGGCGGTGCTGGGTGCGACCTGGGCGGCGGATCCCCTCTTAGGGGCGGAGCGGGCTGCAGCTGGTGAGCCCACGGGTGATGTGATACTGCGACGGAACGAAGGGCTTGCTGCCGTGCCGAAAAGGGAGCCGACGGCGAACTCGTCCTCGGCAGCTTTGCGCTTGCGCTCTTGCTCGTCGTCGAAGGCCTGCTCAGGCTCCTTGCGGATGTCGTCCTCAACCTCGCTGAGCCAGAAGGGGAAGGTGTTGACGTTGTCTTCAAAGAGCTTTGCGACACCGTGAACGAACTTGGAGAAGCGAGGTGCTTCCTTGACAAGATGAGAGTGAATGAGGTCCTCGACCCATTCGTACTTCTTCAGGCCCTTGACTTTGATCTCGAGCAGTGCGAAGGGGAACTTGTGGAGCTCGCCCTTCTTGAGGTTCTTGAACGGAAACTCCATGTTGCTGTTGTCAATGTCGCGCCTGTGCCAGTCATCAGGCTCACGGCACGGCCTGTCCATGTCCAGGGCATCCTCGCGAATGAGGGCGAGGTTGGTGTCGAGCGAGATGCGGACACTGTCGTTACCTGGAATCTGGAAAGCGGTGCGTGTGTAGTTGGCGCGCAGCACAGGCTGGAGATCCTTCTCCTTGATGAACCCTTGGATATCCTCGACCGCCTGCTTCAGGTCATCGATCTTCTTCTGGTCCTTGTTGGGCCTGTATTCGAGCTTCTCGATGCTCTTCTCCATGTGGTACTTGTCCTCAAGGAAAGGCTGGATGTACTTTGCCTTGATAGGGAATCGGACCTCCTCGCTGGCATTGCCCTCCTTGATGACCTTCTTCTCGAACATGATCTCGGGCTTCTCGTTGAGCTGGCCGTACCAGCGCAGGCGGAGCGAGGAAGCGTTCTCCTTGCCATTGACCTTGTCTGAGTAGAGCGAGAAGTTAGGGTTGTCGAAGTAGATGGAGGTGATTGTGGGGTCGCGCTGCGAGCCCTCGGCGATCTTGGCGGACTGAGGGTTGTAGACGAGGACGGGCAGGCGGCGGAGGATGACGGTCTTGACTTCGAAGAGGTTGTCCATGTGGACCCAGACTGTCTTGTTAGCAGGCAGGCGGTGGTGCTTAGAGGGGATGCTTACACTTGTACGAGGTGAAGCCTTCGCCGGCAGTGCTGTCCTCGGAGAAGGACAGAGCCTCCTTGCTCTTGCCCTCGAGGCTCTGGCGGACAAACGAGTACAACGCCGAGAGCCTGTACAGCAGCGGCGAGGTATCCTCAGTCTGCAGCGGGTGTCTGGCGAGGCGGGCATCGATGAAAGGCCGCAGCTTGTACGACTTGCCGCGCAGCTTGTCGTGCTTCTTGGTGGCCTTGATGATGGCGGTGAAGTTGATGCGGCTGAAGCCCTCCAGCTCCTTGACCTCCTTGGTGATCTTGTCCAGCTCGACTAGAACCTCCTTCAACAGCTTCTCGCGCTCCTCCTGACTGAGCTCGGACGGCTTCTTGTCGCCATCCTTGGCCGCGTCAGAGGACGAACCCTCGCCGTCCTCGACGTCCTTGCCGTCCTTGCCGTCCGCCTTCAGACCGACGGCCAATGGCTCCAGCTTCTTCTCGCAGGCCGAGGTGCGGTCGCGCAGCTTCTGCGAGATGTCGATGATGAAATTGTGTACCTTCTCGAGCTGCACGTTGGCGAGCTCGTCGACAAACGCGCTCTCGTCCTCGGCGGTCCAGCTGTCGTCGTCCTCGTTGTCCTTCAGCAGCTTCTTGAGCTTGTCGTAGTCGATGTACTGCGCCTTCCACGGCGGGTACACGCTCTTGCGGAGGGTGCTGCCGAACTTCATGCTTACGACGCTGCGGGCTGCGGGCTGCGGCAGGCTGCCAATGCGTACCAGGTGAGTGGGATCGGGTCAGCGCGTGCTCCAAGGAATGTCGCACAGCAATTGCATCCGCGGGCAGCGCAGGAAGTCGTCTCGCGCGGAAGATCTCTGCGCTGCGTCGCCAGGGAAGCTGGCTCTGCGGAGCTCTGTGATGCTGCTGCCGTTCCTTGGCCAATCGGACTGGCACGTGTGACAGCTGCGTCACGGCAACGGTTAGCGCCGCATTCCTTCGCCCGTTCGACATGAACATGGGTCTGGGAGCCTCACCACGCACATGCAGTGAGAAGCTTGAGTCGAAGTGGCTTTACATCTACATCTCCCTGCAGGATTATCTCAGATTGTATGTATGGGAGTCCATGTTTCCATGCCCTAGTGCTGTCATCATCCACGTGCAGTCACGAAGGACCCCACGCCAGAGCGCACCCTTGTCAACATCTCAAACAAGAGTATCGGAAGACTCAAGATCAGCATCGAAACAATAGAAATGATATTACAGCTTTCTACATGAGCTCATCGCACGTTCTTTACAATCATCTCAGCATAAGACAGACGTCAGTCGTACCACTCAACAGCACGTCTATGCCACCCGTATAATCCAAAACGCCAGTGTATGCACATCCCACCTCCTCATCAGTTGCCCTGAGCCATGACATCGACGTAACGCCCGGCCTTCTTCTTCTTCGCTGCGGGGCCCTTCCTGGGTGCCGCAGCGCCGAGCAGATCGTCAATGCTGCTAGCATTGCTCATGCTGGTGCCTGGTCGGGAAGGCGGGCCAGAAGCAAGCGGCGGTCGTGCGAGTGCAGAAGGCTTGCCTGCACCCTCGTTGTCTGATGGAACACCAGGTGTGCTTGATCGCGACGGTATGCCCATCGGGGGCGGCATCGACGAGCTCCTGGGAGGCATCGAAGTCGGTGGCCGCAGCCCCGTCGACGGTGGCCCGATTGGCGGGGTGCCGCCTGAAGCACTTCTGGGCGCTGCTGGTGGTCCGCCTCGCGGTGGAGGAGGTGTGGCGGTGGGCTTACTCGTATCAGTGGCACCTGCCTTCTTGTTGATCCACTTCTTGAGCTCAGGGTCGTAGACGAAGCTGTTCTCTTCTCCGAGCTTGGCCTTGATTGGCCCTGGACCTTGTTGCGCCAGGTTGGGATCCTTCTTGAACCAACCACCGAACCAACCCTTCTTCTGAGCGGCAGCCTCCTTGTCACGCTTCGCATCTTCTTCGGCTGCCTTGCGGAACGCCTCGTCTGTGGCACGATCCGCTTCTGACTTGCCGCTTGTCTTCCCACTGCTGATCTTGAGTGCCGAGGCTCGAGCGGCGAGGTCATCATCATCGTCATCATCCATGAATGACTTCTTCTTTGGCTGCGTCTCCTTCTCCTCATCCTCATCAGGCTCTGGCTCATATGGAGTGTATGATGGTGGCTCGTACGAGCTAGTAGGAGGCTCGTAACCTGACGATGGCTGGTAGCCGGTAGAAGACTGCTCATCGTCCGCGGGAGAACCGCTTGCCGGTGCAGGGAGCGGATCATCAAAGCTGGCCTGTGGAGGTTGGTATCCACCAAACGCTGGGGCAGAAGCAGGTTCCTCGGCTGTAGGTGTCGGCATGTAGGGGCTGCCGTACGAGAGCGCAGCACTGGGCTCAGGTCGAAGAGGCGAGTACGACTGGGTCTTGCCCTGCAAACGCTGACTGGTTGGGCTGAGCATTGCCTGGCCGGGAGTGTATGGACTTGATGGCTGTGACGCAGGCATGTAAGTATCTGAGACGGAGCGAACAGAGTCCATAGATGGTCGCCCCTCAGGCTCGTATCGTGAGCGCTGTTGCTCAGAAGAAACTCGTGGCGCATATGTGCTCGAAGCGTTTGAGGGAGCGTAGCGCGAGTTCGACAGCGCCGACGGCTGAGGTGCGGGTGCCCCGTAACCAGCATACGCTCCATACAGGTCTGCACTTGACTGCGAAGGTGTGATGCTTGGGCTATTACCAGCGATCTTAGCAAAAGGACCGACTTCTGCTCCAGCAGAGAGATTGCCAGAAGCTTCGTCATCGTCTCCCGCAATGAAGCTGTTGAACTTGGATAGCAGGGAGCTGCCGACCTTGTCCATGCTCACTCCCTTGAGAATCGATGAACCATCCTTGGGTGACTGAGAGAGGCGTCGACTCAGCTCGTCAAGACTGCCGAGGAAGCTCGCGTTGTAATAGGGAGATAGCTTGGTAGTTGCCTTCATGCTTGCAGCGATAGCGTCGCAGTACGCTTGCGCCTCGGTCCTGTATCCGTACTCGGCCAAGCGATAGGCATGCACGAGCTTGTACGATTGCAGGTGCGGCAATACGAACGAGGAGGTCGGCGCTGAAAGTGACAGAGCAAACTCATACACTTCCGTCAGCAAGACGGGCTCCATCTCAACACCGAGCTCGAGAGCGTTTTGCTTGTGGTCTGCGCCAATGAGAACGAGGTCGGCCTGCGGATCGTCTGGTCCATTGACCAATGCCACAGTACGGGCGAAAATGAAGCACACGTGAGCCGCTTCTATACGGTTGTACTGCGCCAAAAGTCGACCGAGGGATAGCAGAGCCGCAGCATCGCCGTCACTGCGATTGTTCAAGATCAGAGCCACAGTCTCACGCCACTTGTCCAGACCCTGCAGGGCGTTCTGTGGTGCGCCAGCGCCATCTGTGCTGACCATTTGGAAGCCAGCACGAGCAGATGCTGGTACAAGCTCGTCGACACAGTCTTGGTGGTTGCCTGCAAACACTTCGTACAGTACCGCCAGAGACTGATTGTTGCCTCCGACCTTCCTGACCTCCTTACGGACGAACTCTTGAACGACTTGCTTCCAGGTGTCAGTTTTTAAAGTGGACGAGAGAAGCATGGCGTGGCCCCACAGTCGTTGATCGACTGCATGCCAGACCGCCTTCTCTCGGTCACCCTTGGTGAGCAATTTCTGGAGATCCTCAATCGCACGCGGGTCGACGGGCTCTGCCTGCAGAGTGTTGGTCCTTGAGCGACCAACAATGTCCGCTGTTGTTGAAAATGAGCCTTCAGCATCTGCTGCATCGCTCTCTTCAGCGGCCAGAGCTTTCCTTACTGCAGCCTCCGCAGCATCACCCTCGAGACGTCCATCATTGTCAACGAGTACCTGCAGGACTTTCCAAAGCAGGTGCTTGTCATCAAAACGCTTGTGCTCATCTTCACTCAAAGAGTGCTCGAATCCAGGTTCCTTACGTTGAGTGTCCAGAGCTTCAAGCTTGCGACCAAGCCAAGCTGAGACATCCTTCTTCTTCCCCTTCGACTTGAGCGGTCCGGGGAACTTCGTGACATCCTCTGATTCTGGAAGTACATCCTTGACGCTTTGGATTCTGACCTCGCCAGGACTGCGCTTGACCATGGGCGCCGAGTTCCCACCGCCGTAACGAGGGATTTCCTTCGGGAAGGTCGTAACCACGGTACCTCCGAGACCCCAGGTGAATATGGGGGCGCCCTTCCACTGCTGTAACGGATCCTGAGCGCGCTCATCTGCTGGGGCTATACTTTCGTACTCCAGGCTGAGTGACGTTTGTCTTCGATGGGGAATACTGTTAGCCGGTTTCTTGGCGACTATCGGCTTAGTATATGCAGGAGCTGCAGCTGCTGGTGGCATCATTCCGTAGGCCGAACCTTGATATTCTGATGTCGCAGTCAGGCTCCGAGTAGGAGCCTTCATAGTAGCTGTGGGCGAATGGGTATCTGATCGAGGAGGTGATGGTTGATATTGTGGTGTGTAATTTCCTGTCTTCCTGGGTGAGCCAACATTGGATGGTGGGTAGCTCCGTTGAGGTGGTGTGCCAGATCTAGCAGCAACAGGTGGCTGGGCAGCGGGCGATGCTGCCCTCTCTTCAACCTCACTGACGCCCTCCAATGGACTCTTGAACGGCGCACGTGGGCCGTTCTCCAGTGATTGCGAGGCGTGGTGGCCAAAAGAAGGCTCGGATGATAGCTCTCCTTGCGGGACCTGTTCTTGCTGACGAGGAGCAGCATACGCAAGTGGGCTGGAGGTGCGAGGTGCGTATGGGCCCTGGGAGAGCGGTCGAGGAGGGCCTGCAGGAGGGTCAGACCCGTAACGAGCATGAGCCGGCCCATGTGCGTTGGGCGGAGCCGGTGAATATCTAGAATTGGCAGAATGCGCAGAGGGAGGTGCGGGCGAGTATCGAGCATTGGTAGGTGATGCTGACGGAGGCGCTGGAGAGTATCTTGACGACTGCGGAGGAGCCGCTTGCGGGACAGGTAAGCTGTTTGTCCTTGCGAGCACAGAAGGCTGCGCGGGAAACATGGGTAACTGTTCAGGCTGTCTGAATGGAGCGGGACCTGGGGCAGCGCCCGAATCTGGTAAGACTTCATTGCGCAGTCCTGACCATGAAGGCGCTCGCTCCTTGGGAGGGAACTGTGATGGGCCTTGAGCGGCTTGAGGATGTCCATAAGGAACCTGGGGAGGTCCCTGCGGAATCTGCGGAGGTCCGTGGTGCATTTGTGGCGGCCCCTGAGGAATTTGTGGACTAGTTTGCTCTTGCGGTTGAGGTGTGTAGCGTCCTGAGGGCTTCTTGGGTTTTGTGGTCACAGGCAGCTCAGCGAAGAAGTCGGACGTCTGTGCCCTGGCAGGAGCTGCAGGCTTGGGAGGCGCCGCCGCAGGCAGTCCACTCATCGACTGTGTCGACTGACTTGACGAAGGCGGGGACATACTTGCAACAGTCGCACTGGGGAGTGGAAGCGAAGGCCTTGGAGGTCCAGAGTTCGAGGCGATACTGCTACTTCGAGGCGGTGGGGGCGGTGTAGGTTGCGCTGCTGGAATTGTGGCTCGCGGTGCGGCTCGTCGTCTAGTGGTGACGATCTCGTCTGGCAAATCATATGGCGATGCATATCCTCCCTTCGACTTATCGGCAAAGCTCTGTCCAGAGCTTGCCATTGCAGGGCGAGCTGGCTGCTGCTGAGATATGGGCTGACCGAAGCCGTTGTACATTGTCCCCGCAGAAGCAGTAGAGGTCGGGGCGGTTGGCGCTATATTGGTGAACTGAACGCCTGCGGGCGCATAAGGGTTGGCGGGCGGTGCCGGCGCAGCCGCAGCCGCAGCCTGCGAAACCTGCGCTGGTGCGTACCTGTTGGCGGTACTTGATACAGATCTCGCTGTCGGTGGGGGCTGTTCGGCTGGTACTTCAGGCTCGTCCTCCAGCAGATCGTCATCAAGTTCGAGTGCCAGAGCATCCTCGGTATCAGGTAGAAATTCGTCGTCCAACTCGAGATCATCAAGGTCAAGATCCCAATCGTCCTTGACCGCTGGTGCAGGTTCCGGCTCTTGCACCACATGGGCCTCAGGAACCTCAGCTTCCGTCTGCGCAGACTCAATTGTCTGAGATGCAGCACCTCCAAAGAAGTCATCCTCGGCATCTGTGTTGCCCCAATCGATGTCATCTCCAGCATTGCCTCCAACAGACGTATTGCCAATCACACTGTCACCGACTGTGGTTCCAACCGCTTCGGCCAGGGGAGTCTCGAGAGGGGGCTGCTGTTGGCCGCCACTCAATTCGAACGCATCGTCGCCAGAAGCACCCCAGTCGTCGGCTGCAGCTTCAGTATCTTCGACCAATGGCACACTGGCGCTCTCGACCACGGCGTCCTCCAGAAGGGTGGTCTCGCCCTGGTGTTCGTAGTTTTCGGCGGGTCTTTCCTGCGGCGCCAGCTCTTCATCGTCGCTCTCTTCCTCTTCTGAAGAGCTCTCCTCCTCAGACTCGGACGGCTCGGCGGGACCTCGCCCAACATGTGTCGGCGTCTGTCCTGCAATGTGGAGACCGCGCATAGCATCAACCGGCGCGTCAGCCTGCTTCGGCGTCACAGGCTGTGGCGGGAGCACGGTGCTCTGTGTGGCGGTCGCAGGGGCCTCCTCCTCGTCTTCCTCCTCGTCTTCGTCGTCTTCGTCCTCCTCTTCAGAAGTGTCGTCGCTTGAAGAGACGGGTGCGGCGACGGGCGCGGGCGCGGGCGCGGGCGCGGGCGCAGTAGGTGCAGCAGAGAGGATGGGCGCCGGGGCCGCCAGTGCCGGTGCTGGAGCGTTTGCTGGAGCGTTTGCTGGAGCTGTCCGAGACTCTTCTTCTTCTGCAGACTCGTCTTCCTCCTCCTCGGATGATTCCTCCTCTTCCGATTCAGACTGCACCGGTATTTGCTGTGCTGGCGGCGGCTGTTGTGCCGGTGGCTGCGCGGGCGGTGCTGTCGTTGCCGGGGCGTCTTGTGTCTGGGGTCGCAGGGCGGGGTTCCACGATGCTGCAGGCGTCGAGGGGCGCCTGTCGCCGTACGCGTAGGAAAAATTTGGGCCGTCGTCGTGGTCCATTATGCGAGATTATGATATGCGGCAAAAGGGTATATGCAAGTACTGCGGGAGTCAGCCCTGTGAGCGGCGCATCCGGTCAGATTGGGTGACGGGGCACTGTTCGGCTCGCGCACTCTGGGGGACGCACAACCGGCGAGTGAATGATGCGTGCGGCAGAGCACCAAAGACGGCCCCGTGAGCCTCGGAGGTCCTGACGTAGAAAGGGATGACCAGACAGCGCCAGACGTACCTCTACAGAGAAGCAGAAACGGCAGGCGCAATGCGAGACGCGCACAATCAATCAGCGTAGCTGTCCTCAGTCAACGAGGAGCGCGCAAATCAACAATAATGAGCCGCAAGGGCGTGGTGCATGGCGTGCAATGCGTCGATGTGTAATAGTGGTCGCGAGTGGACAGCTGTCCGGCATCCCTCGACGTCGGCTCCGCATACCCTGGTAGCCTGGTAGCCTGGTAGCCCGGCACCCTGGCCTTGCCCTGCGCCACAAGCGCCACGCCGCGACTGGAGAGGTGACGCGCAACAACAGACGCCAGGTAGCTGGATATTCGTTGTCCATTCACACCGCCCCACGAAGGACACTCTCTGCAGAGGCTGCACGCGAGCAAGACAGCGCGCTTCCAACGCTTCACCTGCAACTACCCTCAAAGCCGCCAAACATTCGAAACAAAACATCTGGCCGCCCACCACAGCCCCATACAACCACCCCCGGACTCGCCGCGGACTCCCGAGGGCACCCTCAACGGCAACAACGACCCCCACGGCGGTCGCATATGGGGCGCACATAGTCCACGCCCCTCTCGAACACGCCCAAACCTCCCCACCACCCCCATGAGCCATGTCCGCTCCGCATGAATATCACCAGCCAAATGCCCCAGACGAGGACTCAGACCTCGACCTCGACCTCGAAGAGCTGGACCCGCTCGCCGGGCGTC
Organism: Phoma herbarum; assembly: GCA_001599375.1. Lineage (NCBI taxonomy): Eukaryota > Fungi > Ascomycota > Dothideomycetes > Pleosporales > Didymellaceae > Phoma > Phoma herbarum. Next base: position 928,460 of record BCGR01000011.1, on the reverse strand, counting down.
AGCGCTCGTCAGACTCCCCTCCCCGTCGCCAGTCGAAAGAGCAGCGAAGACCATACCATGAGCTGGGCGCGAGGATACCGCTTAGGAACCTGCGAGTAGGGAGGTTGCGAGGGAACAGGAAGAAAGAAGAGCCCGAAGACGAAGACCTGCGAGGTCTGATAGACGACGACGAGCGGGAGAACCGCAACTCGGCCGGCAGCTACGGGCATTCCGGCGACGACGATTCCCCGCTGCTGCCTGCCAGCACCAATCCACGCCGACCCACACCTCGGAAACCCAGCGCATTGTCCAAGTTGAGCGCTGGTCTGCGCTTGCCAGCCTTCCTCTCGAAGCAAGAAGATGGAGCCATACAGCTCGGCGACCATGGCGGTGACAACGACGCCGAAGAGGAGCACGACCCTACCACCCAGCGCACCGTTTCTGTGGGCGCAATACAGACTTCACGATTTCCCGCAAATGCCGTTTCCAACGCCAAATATACCCCTTGGAGCTTCTTGCCGCGCACCTTGTACAACGAGTTCTCCTTCTTTATCAACATGTATTTCCTGCTTGTGGCGTTGTCACAGATCATTCCAGCCCTCCGTCTCGGCTACCTTTCGACTTACATTGCACCGCTCGCATTCGTCATATCCATCACACTGGGAAAGGAAGCATTGGACGATATCGCAAGACGACGTCGAGACGCAGAAGCAAACTCAGAAGGGTACACGGTTTTGAAGTTCGAGGAGAACAGTGTGGGCAACGGCGTTGCGCCTGGACAAACCTCGAGACAGAAGAAGAAGCTGAGGAAGAGCAGGAGAGAGAACGGTCGACTGGCTGAAATCGAGAACGAGGAGGAACAGCTATCCACGAAAGGACTTGCTACATGCACCTACTTCGAGGTCGTCAAGCCATCCAAGAACCTCAAGGTCGGCGATGTGGTCAAGTTGGGGAAAGATCAGAGGGTGCCTGCAGACATGGTCGTACTTAAAAGTCTCGCTGCCGACAACGCATCCACAGCGGCCGACTCAACCCCCAACGCTGCGCCACCCATGCTTATCGATGGAGAGAGTGGAGATTTGGACCAAGGTCAGACTGCTAAAGTCGAAAGCGCTACTTCTACTGGTCCTTCTGGCGAAGCTTTCATCCGTACAGACCAGCTCGACGGCGAGACTGACTGGAAGCTGCGTTTGTCGTCACCCTTGACACAGAATCTGCATGTTGGCGAGTACACTCGTCTTCGCGTAGTTGCAGGCAAGCCGGACAAGAAGGTCAACGAGTTTTACGGTACGGTAGAGCTTCAGCCAAGACGGCAACGTCATTACGACCCTCATGATGCCGAACCGTCGTCAAGCGGGGAGGTGCAGTCTGCACCACTCGGCATCGATAACACAGTCTGGGCGAATACAGTGGTAGCTTCGAGCTGCAGTTTGCTCGCTGTTGTTGTGTACACTGGACCACAGACACGGCAGGCCTTGTCGACTTCGCCCTCACGATCGAAGACTGGTCTGTTGGAGCTTGAGATTAATGCACTCACCAAGTGGCTTTGCGTTTTCACGCTCTCATTGTCCTTTATTCTTGTGGCTCTTGCTGGTTTCAAAAAGATAGATGGCCGCGAGTGGTATGTCAACATGATGCGATTCCTCATTCTCTTCTCGACTATTGTACCTGTTGGTCTGCGTGTCAACCTGGACATGGGCAAGTCGGTCTATGCGTGGTTCATCGAACACGACGAGAGTATCAAAGGAACTGTTGTCAGGACAAGCACTATCCCAGAAGATCTTGGCCGGATAGAGTACCTGCTGAGTGACAAGACTGGTACTTTGACCCAAAACGGTACGTGCAAACACAACGTTTTTATTGAGCACGACTAACACCTTGCAGAGATGGCCATGAAGAAGATCCATGTCGGCACAGTGTCCTACGCAAACGAAGCCATGGACGAAGTCTCTTCGTACGTCAAGCAATGCTTTTCACCGCCAGCTGGCGAAGAGCCGTCTCTAGTCACTCCATCGTCGGCCTACACTGTACCACTGACCTCAGCCACCCGAACTCGCCGAGAGATAGGATCTCGAGTCCGTGATGTGGTCCTGGCTCTTGCCCTCTGTCACAATGTCACGCCGACTTCTGAAGAAGAGAATGGTGAGATGGTGACTACGTACCAGGCCTCGTCTCCAGATGAGATTGCGATAGTTCGATGGACTGAGGCCGTTGGGTTGAAGCTCCTTCAACGCGATCGAGAATCGATGACCCTCGAGTCGGTTAACAGTGGCGATACTGTTGTACGAGTTCGCATTCTCAATACCTTTCCGTTCACCTCAGAGGGCAAGAGAATGGGTATCGTAGTAAAGTTCTATCATGGTCCAGTCGATTCCCCCTCAGATCAGGATGGCGAGATTTGGTTCTATCAGAAGGGCGCCGACACTGTCATGACTTCCATCGTTGCTGCCAATGACTGGCTCGATGAGGAAACTGCCAATATGGCCCGAGAGGGCCTCCGAACTCTGGTTGTCGGCCGCAAGAAGCTGTCAGCTCAGACCTACCAAGACTTCTCCAGCAAGCTAGTGCAAGCTTCTTTGGCCCTACAAAACCGCGATGCTGGTGTAGCAGAGGTTGTGAGCGAGTATCTTGAGCGTGACCTCGAGCTTTTGGGCGTCACTGGTGTTGAGGACAAGCTGCAAAAAGATGTCAAGCCATCCCTTGAGCTGCTTCGTAACGCTGGCATTAAGATTTGGATGTTGACGGGAGACAAAGTCGAAACCGCCCGCTGTGTTGCCGTGAGCTCCAAGCTCGTCGCACGAGGGCAATATATTCACACCATTCAAAAACGTAGGTACGCCGTATCAGGGCTCATTGATCACCACTGACAACTCCGACAGTGAAGCGCAAAGATCTCGCCCACTCCTCTCTCGACTTCCTCCGCGGCAAAACCGACGCCTGCCTGCTCATCGACGGCGAATCCCTCGCCCTCATGCTCACACACTACCAACGCGAATTTATCTCGATCGCCGTCCAACTCCCCACCGTTGTTGCCTGCCGCTGCTCGCCCACGCAAAAAGCCGACGTCGCGCGCCTCATCCGCTCGTACACCAAGAAACGCGTTTGTTGTATCGGCGATGGCGGCAACGACGTCTCCATGATTCAAGCCGCTGACGTAGGCGTCGGCATCGTTGGCAAAGAAGGCCGTCAAGCATCCCTTGCCGCAGACTTCAGTATTGAGCAATTCTGCTACCTCGTCAAGCTGCTCGTCTGGCATGGGAGAAACTCGTACAAGCGATCTGCAAAACTGAGCCAATTTGTTATACACAGAGGTCTCATCATCAGTATCTGCCAGACCGTGTACTCGATCGCCACAGCCTTTGAGCCCAACGCGCTGTACAAAGACTGGTTGCTCGTTGGGTACAGCACCATCTATACCATGGCGCCTGTGTTCAGTCTGGTGCTGGATCGCGACGTGGACGAGAGTGTTGCAAACCTCTACCCCGAGCTGTATGCCGAGCTCAAAACGGGCAGGAGTCTGAGCTACAAGAGCTTCTTCATCTGGGTCGCTGTGTCCATCTACCAAGGGTCCATGATCCAAGGCCTCTCACAGCTCTTGGTCGGTGTTGGGCCAGACAACACAAACATCTTCGCCCGCATGGTCAGCGTCAGCTTCTCCGTTCTCATTCTCAACGAACTCGTCATGGTCGCCATGGAGGTCACGACCTGGCACTGGATCATGATCGCTAGCATCATCGGCACTGGTGGGATCTACTTTGGCAGCATACCTTTCTTGGGCGTCAGCGATGTAGGCACGGATCACGCGACCGGCTACTTTGATCTCGGGTATGTCGCGAGTCTGGGGTTCTGGTGGAAGGGCGCGGTTATCGCGGCGATTTCGCTGCTGCCGCCGTATGCGGTCAAGATTGTGGGCAGGACGTTGAAGCCGCCGAGTTATAGGAAGGTGCAGGGTGTTTAGACGGTTGTTGGGATCGGGGGTTTGCATAGCGTCTCAATTGCATTCGGTGTCTGGTCTCATATCCTAACTCCTTCCGCATGTGCTTGCGTGGCCTGAGTATGGGTCTTCGATCCCCTTTACACACTGCCTCCCACTCAAGAGAGATGGTCTTATTCTCCTGGTTTCCATGAGGTCGCAGACTCCTTCGGATGCATTGTTCGTGGTGTGAAGTATTCGATGCTTCAGTGGACTGCGATCCTCATTCGGTATACTTGTGCCCGAGTGCTGTGAGACCTTCCTTACTTGAGTCTCGATTCTGCAGCCTAGGTACGTTCGGCCTGAAGCAGGATCACGCAAGTTCAATAAAAAGTGGCATACATTTCTCGCGTACCCCCAGTACTCTGCTCTTCATGAATGCCAGTATTTGGAACAAATCTCGATTGGTTTTGGTGGGCACGACGAGCGTGCCTGCTGGCTGAAGTGGTGATGCTATAGCACTAGCCGTTTCGAGCGTAAGCTGGGGTGGGCGCTCCGCCTTTACGCCTGCCGGCACAGCCTTCCTTGAACAACCATCCCACCTCCGGTCACTGCATGTACAACTGGAGGGCGTCAGGCGCATCGGGAGCTAAGCCCCTGAACATTACAGCCTGCGCGACCATCATGTCGACACGGGCTAATCTGAAGTGGGACTCCAGCAATGCCCGCATGGGTGCAGACACGAGCTCCACTAAGGCCTTATCGAGTCAACAGCACCATGGGTCACTTTCGCTTTCACTTGGTCTCCTTGCAACAATCGATACTCCACCCTAGAACCGCACTCCTCGCCAAGCTGTGAAATTACCTTCTGCAACTACACCATCGACACACTCCTTGCGTGCCGCTGAGCGCGAACTGTACATCAAGCAATGTTTATGACCTCTGGCAATGCTGGATCTGGAGATCCGGACATGGTGCTGATCGGGGAATTGATGGAGGAGATATCTCGACGTCCACCAGCAATTGCCGCCAGGAAGCTCCTCGTCGAGCATTACATCTCCGTTGGATGGGTTGAGGCTGCACTGGACAACACAAAGGAGCTCCGCACTCTGGCGCCCGGAGACGTCGACGTTGCCAGATTTCTCAGTCTGCTGGAAAAGAAGCCCGAGCCACCTGCACCGGACACAGTAACACTGCCGCCGGCGCCAAAATACTTCAAGGGAAAAATGACTGACGATGGACTAGTCTGGGACGTCAAGAGTGGATGTTACAAGAAGAAGTCTGGGATGGCGAAGTCGGAGGAGAAGCAGCCAGACCTCGCTGGTCCCCAAATTGGCGATGACCTCGATGCAGCGCGGCAGGATCTGACCATAGGCTATCAAAATCTGCGATTCAGAGCAGGCTCCATCCTTACTGATCTGTTGCATCTGCAGGCCTTGCAGAAAAACGCGAACGTTTTGCCATCGAAAAACACAGCCAAAGTTCAACGTATAGCTAATGGACAGGCGATTGGGTCAGCACAACTATCCACTCCACGGACGACTGCAAGGTCTATGCGAAACAGCCCGAACGATGCGCTGAGCATTGTCATCGCCGACCTGGAGGACGTGATCAAATGGCACAAAAAGATTTCCGGACGCGCCGCGGAAACAGATACCGATAAGCTCCGTGATGCTATCGTCAAACGCAAAGCTGCTTTGGAAGTCGTCTTACCAGACGATCTCAAGATTCACTGCGAAGTTGCTCTCATGCACATGGAACACGAACAACTCGGCCGCAACTATGTCAACACCGAGACGATGTACGGCGACGAGGTCAAAGGCATACCGCGTTCGAAATTCTATGTGACGGAAGACAACTACGCGTGGGATATGGAAGAGCTGGTAGCTGCCATCGAAGCTGGCAGTGGAGTGTTGCGCAATCCGCTGAGCAAGCAGATGTTTACTCCTAGAGATGTCAAGGGCATCTTCATGCATCCACTGGCAAAGCCACTTGCTGCCCTTGCAGTCGAACAGAAAGAGATGTCCAAGGGCGTCCGACCCGAGACCATTGAACGCATGGAGAAGCTGTCGGCTATCCTGCTTGAGGATCAGTCCGCCGACACACTTCCCAGCCGTCACGCTGTCGATGAATTTCTGGCATATGTTGCAACTTGTATGTCTACACTCTAGCATCATCTCCTGAAGTATACTGATACCGAGGTAGTACCCGACTTAGAGCAGAAAGCAATCGATGGTCTCAAATGTCCTGCGAAGGACAGCCACACTGGTCAGGCCTACGATTCCAGTATCGGCGAGGCAGTGCGTGATGCTAAAGGCAACCGCGTCTGCTTTCATAAGACGGGCGATTTTATTGGACAGGCTGCTGCGCATTTACGGCAGCAGAAAGGTGTTGCACCTGATGCGGCTAGCTGTGGTATCATGTGAAAGCATAGAGTATATCCGTCTCAACCATCGGCAAGTCGAGGTACCGACCAATACCTACAGATGCATCTGTCCTGAAACTTAAAATCTCACGGTCGTTTCTCGGCAACTGGGGCTTGAGCATATGGACTCAACAAATAGCATAGCGACACGCCGGTAGCTACCATGGAACAAACCGCAGTACCTATCCTTGTCCCAATGTCTTTCCGCGTTTATTCCCGAAGGTGACCATATTCGAGGTTATGATATTGTCCACGAAGGCATAGCCTTCTCGCTTACCGCTGTCCAGTTCTCGTATGGCGTTCACGTTCGGCCGTCCTACTAGCCGCTTTTGGGTGTCGGTCAAAGCTACCATTCGATGAGCCTCCCAGCTCAGCCTTATGCGCAGTCGATTCGAGCGACCACGAGGCTCCCCCGAGCCTGGCGAGCCTCGCAGGCTCATCTGAGCTGCGGTCAGTACCTGCTGTGACAATGCGGACTGCTTTATCTGCCTACCTGTCCGATGGCTCGCTTCGGCTTCCCCAAAATGACTACCATCAACCTGATACCAACCCCTGCAGTGCCCGCTGAGGTCTTCAATTGTCCCTCCTTGACTACAGGCATCTTTGACAGCACTGCGTAACGATGTATCTTCAGTAGTTACTCTGCACCTGTCGTTGTTGAGATGGCAACCATAACGATGCAGGTCGGTGACCCTCGAATCCGGAAGAAAGTGCCTTTGAGGCATTCCCTGCTTTTCAATAAACCCAAGCACAGCGAAGACTGGCATCAAACGATCGAATCAGTCGCTGGCGTGATACACCCTTCGGACTCGAAATTCCCATACCACCTACTTCGACAGGCGACCGACGTCTATCTCAAGAAGAAAGGCAAGATTACACAAGCGGATGCGGACATACGCTTGGCACTACTTGTCGACGGTCATGAAGCAAGAGACATTGCTGTTGCCGCTGCAGCTCATGCCATCACAGCAACGAGCTTGAGGGCAATGCTGCATGTCGACTCGAATGTGGCACATGGAAGCTACTGGGGTCTCGAGACATGGCTGCAGTGTTTGATCGCAGCGAATTACGGAAACCCAGCCTCATTCACAGATTTGGAAGCGACATGGGCACGCCATCTACTACCCTTCGCAACTTACGGTCCAGGGGCAGCAGGCAAGCTTCTTATTGGCATAAGCCGAGCAGCCAGAGAGTGTGCTACGCCGAACATGAACATGGTCCCAGAATTTTTTATCTTGACTAGTCGGGCTCTGGAAGACTACGCGATACACTTGGAAGGCTTGCGTTTGAAGAACAACTGGATCGCAGCATATGGAGCATCATGTTGGATGGCCGAACTCGCACGCGCCACTTCAGCACCAACACAACCTGGGTCTCTCCTTCCAGAACATATGCTCGACTCTCAGTTCCCTTTATGGCGAGTATGGGCAAGCTGGAGGCCAGATCTCAGGCTTGTACGAATCTTAAGCTCTATCGAAGGCAACAATGCGGCAGTATTGACAGATATGCTGGCTCTGGAAGGTCCTGATTTTATCAGCGGAGCAAGACCAACGCTTCGGGAAGGCTTGATTGAACAATATGCGTCCGGTCGAGGATACGTCAAGCTCGGAGCATTACTCGTTGAGGTTCCCGGTCGCACGAAAGATGGGTTGAGAGAGATCTTGGAAAGTGCCATCTCAATTCTAGCATCGATCTGGACATCTGGCCCATCACCGGATCGCTCTCAATTGTTCAGACTTTTTACAGAGCTCGCGGTCGCTCGCCCAATGACACAAGAAAATCTGAATCTTGTCCAGGCTGCACTGTTCATGTCAGCCGGGTCCAGGACAGGCCTCGGGTCCGACTTCATAGACGCCATTTTATACGTTTACACAGCGAAAGAAGACCTTGGAGGGATCCACATCCGTCATTTGCAAAACATCATCTGTCTCTTTGACCAGGATCGGGCATCCAGCATCCGGAGGATTCTATCGACCCCTTCCCTTTTCCAAGGACTCAATAATTGTATCCATGAGAGCCAAACGGCTATCCGTACGCTTATCGAGCAGGACCAGGCATGGACAGAGCTGGCGCTGGAGTTCCACACATTTTGCCTTATCCTGAAAAGCTCGAGGAACATATCGATCGTGGGAGAGAAGATGATCGAACAAGTTTGCTTGTTGCTGCCTTCAAGAGAGCAGATATCAACAGCTATCGAAATCTATTCTGCTGTACGTGGTCAGAAGAAGACATCAAGCAGAACGATCGGCACAGACAGTTCGACCGACGGAAATGGCGTCGTCAAAGGACGCAGACAGCGAGTGTTAGCACCCTCGTTCCTGACAGGCGTCAACCAGACAGAGAAGCATCCCTTGGAAGAAGTCGTGGAACAATACTTTTTGCATCGTCTGCTTTCCCAGCAGGCAGCAAGTTACACCTCACAACGTACGCTCGACGCGCTCTTCGACGTCTGGGAGGGTACTTCTGGACCGAAATTTGCTCACAGTCGACGGCTCCTGGCCATACTCGTTGCCAATATCACTGCAGGCGACGAGGATCTTCGAATAAGATGTCTCAATGGAATCGCTGCGACCGACGAGCAGCTGGGTCCCGGTTTGACTGTTCCGCAGCTCTTGGCCATACTACAAGAGATGGATAAGTCGCCTGAAAATAGTATTGTCAAGCTCATCCGGCTTCTGGCTCGGTGTTCTAATGGCCAAGACTTCAAAGCGCAGCTTTTGTGCTGGAGGGATCTTACTTATCACCAACTCACTCGGGAAAGCCGGGACGGCGTTTTCAATGAAGGAGATCTGCTGAAGCATACCCTGGTGACGATGAAAGCAGCAGAATGGCTGATCTTCATGGAGGACGTGCAATCCGTGTTCATATCCGGGCCACCACTTCCTCCAGATGAAAAGGACATACCAGCTATACTCAGATCCACGTTGCAGAGATATAGAAAAGAGATTGCTCAATATACGAACACTCTCACGCGCCTCGAAACAGCTTTCGGCTCCCAGAGCGAGCCATTAAAGTGCATATTGGTGAGAGACGGTGTACGGAGCAGCACCATTGTGAGCATATTGCAGGCTCTAAAAGCTGCGGAGGGCAAGCCAGAGGAACTTTTCTTGCAACGAGTCGTCGGATTGCTGTCTCCCAAGACTAACAACGGTTGTAAGATCTTAGAGTGCATCATGAACCTACAAGAGGCTTCTGTGGATACTGTGCGTGCCTGCAAGAGAATTTGGGATGCGAAACATGGTTTTCTATCGATCCCTGGACTTCCTCAGAGACCTGACGCAGGTGCCCACGACCCGATCATGGCGACCAATTCGACGACGACGGATGTCAGTACCAACAGCCAGCACCGGAAGAACAACCCGATAGATCCGGCTGCAGAAAAATGCAACATTCCTGCAGCCGTTGTTGAAGCCATGGTTGCAGGATGGCTGCAGAACGAGACCGTTTCCAAAGACGTCAAAGACGCAATTCACCTATTGGCTGGCTTGCTCGGTATTAAGGTATTTCATTTCGACATTCCTCAGGCCACACTCACCAGCGCGGCGTCTTTTTGGCAGAAGATCGAAGACGACATAATCCAGGAAGAAGGTCGTCTCGTAGCTCTACGAAAGGCACTGAAAGCGAAGGATCCAAAGGGCACTACTCTGCTCCTCCAGAAGATTGGAGTACCTGATACGACTAAGCTCGATGAGGAGATGATGAAGCTTCCAGCTGGCGTCAAAGACTTGGTGGAAAGACTCAGTGACAATGAAGTCGAGATGACCTTCACCCTCGCTGCTTTTACGCAGCTGCAGCGTGCCGCCATGGGTGTACCAAAAGGTGCCAATTCCGTCATGCTCCAGCTATCGTTGGACTACAACGCCGAATCGTCGCCTTCGTTCTGTCTGCACTACAACACAGACGAGCATTTTGAAACATTGGCTCACATAAGATACGTCTGCACAGCAGTGTCGGAGAACCCTACGAAGCAAATATGCACGTCTGAACAGACGGCTCTGACCTGGCAGCTTAGCCGCATTATCTACTCCGAGATTCGAAGAGGCAAAACAGGTGTCGCGGACATCTTCCAGTACGTCGATACATGGCTTCCCAAACTGGCCCAGCTGTGTGTATCGTGTAGCACCAGGAACACACAAACCATTCAGCTTCGTCGCTCTACTCCGTGCACGAGCAACCCATACGCCTGCGCACAACTCTGGTACAATCTACCTCTCCACGTCCGAGTCCCCGAAATTCGCACAGACACTTTCGCCGTTGATATGGCCCTCGCTTCCGTCTACGCCGCAGCCATGGCCAACAAGCCCGAGCTCCTCCCCGATTGCCCAATTCGCGGCAACGAATACATAAAGTCGATTCTCAACGCTCTTCCGCCCATGCGCGTCATGCGCGACGCCGTGAACCTCTCCTCAGTCCTAGCATCCTACCACCCGAATGCTGAGAAGCTCATTTCCTGGGCCGTCGTGCATCACCGCGGATTCCTGGCCACCGCAATCGGGCTGCTCAAGATCCCCAATCTACCTCCAGGGACGCACCAATTCGTGCTTGCTAATGCGAGCCCCAAGCTCGAAAATGCGTATGCGCAAAAAATTGGGAGTATGAAGAGAGACACTACCGTGCTGTTTCATGGCACGAGTCTCGACCGCTTGCCCGCCATTTTCGCACAGGGTCTAAGGGTTTGCTCTGGTACGACGTTGCAACGCACTGGCGCTGCGTACGGCAAGGGGATCTACCTTTCTGATGACCCGGCGACGAGCTTTTACTATAGCCCTGCGAGTTTGAGCTGGAAGAACAGTGGGTTGAGTAACATGCGGATGATGCTGGGATGCGAGATGGTTGGCACTGCAAGCAAGGTGACGGGGAACATCCATGTTGTGACAGATCCGGAGAGTGTGATGGTGAGGTATGTTCTGATGTTTCCGAAGGACTGCACTCGAGTGCCGATCAGAGGACATATCGAGCCGGCTATGGCGAGCGGGATGAAGGCTTTGAGGAGTGGTGCGGCGTAGAATTTATTGACATCATTGTTCCTGTTATGAAGGAGTAGCGTTTATCAGATAGTCTTACTCTCGAGTCGATGGTCTAATCTCGACTTGTTCGTTGCTGTGACTATGGCGTTTCTGCCGTTGACGAAGGGTGCGGTCTTCACTGCTAACCCCTGAAAGGCTTACTCTTGGACAAAAAGGAAAACCGACCAGAAGCCTTAGAATCTCTTGAATATGGAGATTGGCTAAAGCAAATATGAATCTCGTGTTAGGGTACCAAAATCCTAGAGACCGCAGTGATGAGATTTGAGTTTTCATTGTCCAAGGCCAGACCAGAAGGTGCTCGCTTAGCATAGACGTGTGTGGGGCAAAAAGAGAGGGACAAATTTGTTCAGCAACTCGACAACGCAATTTCTCTTAGGCGCAAGAGCGGCGCAGACACAAAAAAAGATGCCCTCTGCCAGAATCGAACTAGCGATCTTATCATTTGCAAGCCAGGTCTCCTAGAAGGAGTTGGTATACTAGTGATACGCTTTACCACTAAGCCAAGAGGGCGACTTGTTCTTGATATGAACTGATTGATGAAAGATATCGAGCTGCAGCCATTATATAGAGATTGTCAATTTGTGAGCGATGCATGTGCATTGGTATATCGCCGCACTTTTGTAGTCCTGTGGGGCCGGCGATACCTCTATTGACAAATTCGCTAAGCTCAACTACTGCTCGACCATCTCTTTTGTTCTTATACACTCATGTCCACATCTGGCCCTGCTCAGCTCACCGCCTCTTGGAAGCCTGCTTCTCGGGTGCCGGGCTCTGGCCACGGCTGTTCGAGTCTGTTGTCTTGCCTGCCATCCACGACGCAAGGTCGAAGTTCTGGATCTGCTGCGCTGTCTGTGTTGACCCTGAGCCCAATACGCCGTTCTTCTGCATCTCCTCCATCTCGGCCTTCATCTCAGGGTCCATGTTCTCCATGAGCTTGGGCATGCCAAACATGAGCAGGCCGGAGAAGACGGCCATGAGGATCATGGGGTTCTTCAGGAATGACAACGGCGAAACTGTAAATGTTAGTGGAGTCTTGTAATTGTAGGCATGAAGGGGAGCTTACATCCAGCGCGCTCCTGGTAGAACTGCTTCTGGCCAATTGGCCTGGCCTCGATGACGAGTCCGTTGCCGCCCTCTCCTCTGCTCTCACCCTTGTTGTCCCATTCGTTGCCCAAGAACGTCTGCCATGCCCTGATCACTTCCTTTTTGTCCCCACTTCCCTCAACAGGCTCCTCGATGCTGACGTCGATGCGCAGAGGCTCGAAAGCATAGTCTCTGCAGTGGACAGTCGCCAGATAGCTCCCGGCAGTGACGTTATTGAAGTTGAAGGTATTCGACCGTGTTAAGTATGCGTCAACTGGAGGCCCGCTAGATTGGAGAGTAGCGTGAGTCGTGGAGGACAGCGCCGAGGGGTTCACAACGTGTGTGATGGGGATCTGCAGCAGAAAGCGGGCCGCAGATGTGACAGACGCCAACGAAGCGAAAATAGAAATTGAAGTGCGCATGTTGGTGTATGTGACGCTGTTGTGACTGCTTGCGTGGCTCGTGATTGTATGGCGGAGAGCTATGGTTCGCGCCCTCCTCGGCGGCCGGAGCACCCAGTTCCGAACTACGTCAACCGTCAACATCTCTCAATCAATAAGCTCACTCCAGGCATTCATCACAAATTTGGTGAAGTTTCACTTCTGGAACGTCCCTGTACACTGCGCGGAGGCTGCTCGCGAGGCGAAGTTCTCCAACTTTACAATCTGGTTGGCTAAAAGCATGTTTTGAAGAGGCGGTGCTCTGATGCAGGGGACTGCGGCCGCAGCCACTGGGACCCAAACATGAGAACGAGGGCACACAATACGCGCAGCCTGAGGGTGACCTTGGATTCAGGTTCATTCATGACCTAATCTTCCTCTCATGTATCCTTGCCTATTGCTTGCTTGCCAGCTCATTGTATCCACCCTCATCTGATTGAAGTTATCTATCTTTTCCTCGTCATCTTGTGCGGATGCATCAACCATCATGGCGGAATTTACAGCAAGTATCATTGGTATCGTGTCTGTTGGCACAAAGGTAGCGTTGGTGCTATCACAGCTCGCTGCAGATGTAGGATCAGCCGGGCTCGAGGCAAGGATGATTGGTGGAGAGATTCGATCATTCTGCTCAGTACTGAAAACACTGGGCGAAACGATAGAGACTATCGAGAAGTCGCCCCGCTACGCCTATTGCTCCGAATTGATCAGCGACATGACGCATGACAGCTTGCACATGTTCACGGAAATTCTTAACGCGGTAGACAAGTTGAGGAAGATGATATCTGGAAGAGAAGCCAAAGATGGCAACTTCAGACTTGCTGAGCGAGTACACTAGGCGGTGTTCAAGAAGCCAAAACTCTCGGTTCTGCGAGCGGCGATCGAAGCATACAAGACGAACTTGACGCTGATGTTGAGTACCCTTAGCACCGTCGAGAGGACTGCATGTCCAATGTATGTCTAGCTGCTACCACATGTACCTGCAGGCCACCAATGCGACATCAGATCCCATCCAGTAATGCCAATATCCGTGCACGAGATAGAGAAGATCAACTGCTGCTCAAAAGCTTTGAGACGGATCGCGATGCACCGCTGATTGAGCTCACGCAAGTCGATCCCCACTACACCGGAACTATTAGTCCATGTCCCACAGAAAACCCAACCAGTGCCCTCGATGTAGTCTCAGAGAGCAGCTCTCCACATTACGATGGGATGGATACGAGTAGCGTCCCAAGAGACTGTGGACTGATCGTTGCAGCTCGCAATGAGATTCGCTCCATCAGGTCTAGTCTATCCAGGAGTTCAAGAACGGATGATGAAGCCCTCCATGAAAGAATAGCTCGCCACAGTAGGCGAGTATCGAGAATGCTGGAGCACGATCAGAAAGGACCATCGCACCGCTGGATGTAGACTCCCCACGACGACCTTGACAGAGCCCCAGCCCATGGGCCTGCATCATCAAAGCGATTTGACTTGCCCTCAAGTCAAGAGCTAATCAGAGGATAGGAAAATAACGCTACATTAGGACTACGCTCCAGCATAAAAGTTGAAGCGGCCGCATCTTCTGCTATCCCCACAGATAGCAAGAAGACTCTATTCGACCCAGGCAGCGTTGCAACATACAAAGCTTTCGTAACTTACATTTGTAAGCTTGATGGACGCTCGCAACAGCAACTACTTTGCACGTTAAACCGAGACGTTGCTGAGGCGAATCGTGCCTGCCAGCAGTCTCCGTCCAGCCCAAGAATTAGCCCAGCGACAGCGACAAGCCTGATGGTGAACTCTCATGCCACATCCGAGTCTTCAAAAGCGCCTCTATCGACGAAGAGCAAACATCTTCCTTCATATCCGCAGCAGATTGCTTCCTCTGCTACGACAAGCGCCGGTTGTCAAACCCACATTGCCCGTGCAGCCCCTTCAAGAAATTGCAGATCAACAGCTCTGCCAGCCTTAAGCTATGTCCAGTCCACCCGCATCGGCGCGGACTTCCTGCCAGATCGAAGCCAAAGGCCACCAGGGACGAGGGCTCTAGCCGCCAAGTCTAAGGCGCACGATAAACACGGGCAAACGGCGATGGAACTGCCTGAGCTTCATTCTTTGTCGCTGACGTCCATTGTGGCCAATGACTCTAGCGTTTCAACATCTCGGCAAGAAGCACTTGCTAAGCTTACAGGTCGGGCAATGGACTCAAGACCACCTCTCCCGCCTTCTACGTCACTGCCGGAACTGCCGTCTATTAGCACGTCGACGTCTCCGCACACGAGCCGCATCTCAAACCATCGAAAGTCTCGCTCAGAGCAAACGTAGGTTGTGACAACGTCAGAGGTGCCTTTCGAGGACGTCCGTGTACCTAAAAAACGCCCCGCCTATGATCTCATTCTGAAAAAGCCAGTCGAGCCAGACCGGCCCTGGGAGGTCACTTCTGACACTTCTAGTGATGAATCAGACAATGAAGAGTCGTTCTTGTGGTGGCGATCGATTGGCGACATCTCACGTCAACCTTGCCGCCCTCCGGAGCACACGTTGTCGGCACAGTGCAGAAGTATTGCCTGAATGAGTCAAGGAATGGAATTGTGCAAGCACTACTGCAGACAAACATTTTGTTTGCTACCGCGAGTGGGAGGCTACGCTGTACGGTGGCAACTGGCTTGTTGTGGGGGTAATCTTGGGTACTGTGATGGACTTACAATGTCTACAAGTGAATGACACATCTCTGAAGAGCCACCGACTCCTGAGCAGTAATGAGGACACTGAAGATATCGCATACTACTCAGCCAGGGATTTGAGTCAACTGAAAACCGTCTGCCCAGCAATTCAGGAACTCAGTGTGGACCTTGGAGATCTAAGCCCTATATTCGACGATGTAGGGCTGAACGAGTCTTTCCACCTCGCTGATCAAATCGAGTATGTACAGAGGCTGGTAAGTTCTTCGAAATTGGTGTCAATGGAGAGAAGCAAGACTGTAATCTTCCAGGGAGCCCTCGCTCAGCACGACAGCTCACATATGATCGAACTCATAGATCCACCGCTGTTGGCGGGTGAGTACACCACGAACGAGCGTCGAATACTGTGCAATGAGGTCGCCGGTCAAATTCTCCAACAGCTCGCTCAAGATGCCTCGAATGTTCAGCATCTTCACCTCAACTCAAAGCGGGAATACGTAGACACAGAGACGGACAAAGAGGGACACACTTGGCCACAGAATGCTTTTGAGCATGGTACTGTGAGGGCCAATAGGAATGTACATCAATAATTGGTCGAAACGACTGCACTGCTTGATCCGCAGAAAGTCATCGAGATGTCTTAGGGAGCAGGTCTCGCAGATACTGTCATCACATATCAACCTTGCTAGTACGTCCATCTCGACGCCAACGACGACGTAAGCATTCTACGCAACATCCTCACCTCAAAATAGCCATTCAATAGCTCGCTTCTCTCACTACCTTACAAACATCTCGTGTCTACCCACGACTCGTTCGCACGACTCAGCTCTTCGCCTTAACGTCCCGACCGCACACTGGCGGGGCGGAAACCATCCGATCACTCACCATCGGCGCGCGGCATACGACTCGAGTCTCACGATCCGCCTCATCTCCAGCGGGAAACTCAGATCGAGCACGCCGTCTCCTCTCCCCAAACCGCGTCCAAACTCTGTGAGATTCATGTCCGCTTACACAACCACTGACAAAGGCGCCAAATACACGGCCAAACCAAGCCTCCATCGTTGGTGGAAAGACGGTTCCTCGACGGAGAATTAGACTTCGTGTTCTCCGTGCTCTCGGTTCCCTTTCGCGGGATTCGAACGAGTTTGCACGGTTGGCTGCCCGAGAATGAGCCAGTCACGCTCTTTAAGTGCGGAACTAGCAGTGTTCGGCGCTTCCTGGCGTGCTCGGTCACTGCGGCTTGGTCCGCAACACGAGGCCTCGCCAACCTTCCACCCAAGAACCGCGGCACCGTTCTGCACTCAACGTGATTGAAGCTGCGGATTCGCGTTCGCGCTCCGTGTTTGCGCCGAAAGTGGACACCGAGCGCATGCTGAATACGCGCTCTAGCGTGAGGCTGCCGGCAGGCAGTTGTTGAGGCTCTTTGTTCACCGATCACAGGGCGAAGGGCATGCATGCAGATGGCGACCCTGAATTGCCTCGTTGCGACTTGCTTTTCGGAAGCCACGCATGTGACGACGCGTGTAGCCCCAAATCAGGCAAGCAGCGAGATTTCAGGCCGGGTGCTGTTCACGGCTTTGGAGATTGACGGCACACGAGCAAAAGAGCGGCTGTTTCGACTAACGCTTGGCCATAGCGTACAATGTTTCGGGATGCTTGTAGCGATCCTGAATGCGGGTCGTAAGTCTTGCCAGTTCTGGAGGTCCTCAGCAGAAAAACAGTTCGATGAGCATTGCACAGCAGTAGTGATCTGACGATCAAGTGGGTGTTGTCTGGGAATTGAACGTCTTGATATTTATCTCGTGTGAGGTGGCGCTCAGGCACGTCAATCTGTGTGACGGATCTGTCTGCCCTGCGTTCCTGACGGCTGCAGTCCCTGCACTGCCCAGCCACCATGCTCCCAAACAGCCGGTGCCTCATCGCGCACCTTATCCTCGCATCCAATCACCACACTTGCAACCACCCATGCGACTCAGGCTCCCGTTGAGCAAATAGCAAACAAAGTGAAAAAAAGATCCCGAAACGCCCCCTAGGGTATATGGGCGGTGGTATACCAACCCAGGATGAAGAAGTAATGATGAATGATCATGAGACATGGTATGTTTCAAGATACCCAAAAGGCAAAATCCAGACGACATTGAAGCGTGAATGACATGCCAAAATCCCTAGCATCTTCTCGTCGAAGATTAAGCATTTAGAAGTTGATGAACAAATGGAAGCCTCGTATGTAGGGAATAGTCGATAAAGTTTATGTCCTTGCAGGGTCCATTAGATTGCCGGCGCTTTTCGAACAGGTGGAGATAATAAGATGCGCACGTGCTATGATATGGCGAAGGTCGAGAAGAAGGGGGTAATAGTGACCAATGCTGAAGGCTCGCCGAATAGAACGAAACAAGTGAAGGTGTGGTCGAGGTAGTCTTTACTCCGAAAAGCGCCAAAAATGAGTCAGATCCAGGAGGTATCGGAGTAAGTGGAGGCCAGGTATTACGAATGGAACAGATCCCAAGCTCTTGCACACAGACCAATGAACTCTTCCTTCTTCTTTTGTTGTGTTTCTGGCGAGTCACGACCCTCTCCGAACGGTCCGATACGGGGTGCTTGACGACCAAGGGGTGGGGTGCCGTTGTCTCGCTCGTACTCGTCACGGCCACGTCTCCTTGAGCTGCCACTGCGGAGAACGTCAGGGTGCGGAGCGTACGCTGACTGACCATTCTTTGGCATAGGTGATGGCGGTGTAGGAGGTTGATGACCGCCGTAGTGGACAAGGCGAGGAAGGAGGTCCTCACGACCACCAGACAACGACTGGACCGCCTCCTCAGCTGACTTGTATTCACGCGGCCTTGAGGTCAGTGGCGGTGGTACTGAGTGAGGGGGAGCAAATCCTGGGGATGGCATGGGTGGCTGGTTGTTCGAGTGTGACGAGTGACCAGGGCTGTAGTGGTTCCTCGCTGTGTGGAGAGGCTCTGGGAAAACGTCTGAGATAGGAGGCAGGCGGTTGTTGGTCTGGTGTGCGGGCACATGGTGGATGTGCGACGACTGGGAGAGACCTGACGGGCCATTGGCGACCTGTCTTGACAGGGGGCCGTTACTGCGAAGGCCAGTAAATGTCTGATTGATGGGGGCTGACTGGATGATCCTGTCGTTGGCGAAAGCCTGGTGGGCAGGAGGTGCAATGGAGAGGCCAGGGGGAGGACCCTTCCTCTTGGATGTCTGAGGGGTCTTGATGGGCCTTCCGAACGCACCAGCCTCGGTGCTGCGTGGAGGCTCCTCGTCAACTGGTCCGCCCTTGCCGCCGTTCTTCTGGCGAGCCTCGATGATCTGTCTCTGCCTCTCTCTTACATCCAGACTGCGCTGGAGCTGCGAGCGCATTGTGGGATCCTGGGTGTGGAAGCCAGGGGAAAGGCAGGCGAGACCCATGTCCATGACGTTGGCGCTACCCGGGCCAGAGGGCCTGGCAGTGAGGGCACCAGACGAGTGGACGATGTTGTGGTTGGACAGGTCCAGGCGTCGGGGGCGATGACGTGTGTTGGTGGTGGGCATGTCCGGCGAGGCAGGCTCCTTCTTGACGACTATCCTGGGTGCTGGGGGCCCGCGTGACCTGCTCGAGGAAGGACGGTTAGACTTTGTGTGGTGTGCATAAGGGGCTTCCAGCCGCGGCGGCGACATGGAGGAGGTGGGAGAGGAGGAAGAAGTGTGACGGCGGTGCGTCGAAGGAGAGCGGGACGAAAGACTGAACGACGTACGAAAGAGGTGAGCGCTTTCCCTCGGCTCTCTGCTGCATGGCTGCATCACTACTGGAGGAGGTAGGTGAAGCATTGTGGTCAGGCAGTTTGGAGTGCTTGGAGTTGGGCGTCACGCTGTGAGGAGAGTTGGAGGGCGCAATGGCAGCATATGTTCTGCCAGAGCCGACCCCGTCCGCAGCTGCTGGTGCCGCATACTGCGCAGGGATCGGGGAATTGGCGACGACGGTGGTCATGGCTCCGTCGTATGGAGGCCCGGACGAAGGTGACTGGGAGGGGCAGATAGATTGTAGGAGTGTCGCAGGATGCTTTAGAGCAAGTCCGCTACACTGCGCGTCGAGGGAGGGCCGCGGCGGGGGATATGAGAGGCCGGAGCAGCGTGGAGCGAGCGCGGCGGCCAGTGGAGAGTCGCAGAAGGTTAATGCGCGGGATGCTCGATGCTCTATGCTCAGAGAAGAGTGCGCAAACAGTGCCAGACAGTGCCAAACAGAAGGCGGTCGCGGTGAGGGGATACAAAGGTAAAAACGGTAGGCACGGACGGCGCGCTGCTAAAGAGGCAGGCAGGAGACTACAGGATGGAGGAGACCGACCACGACCGACCAGGAGCGACGCATGGGGGCAGCAGCGCAGCGGGCCAGGGTTTCGCTGGGAGCACGCTGGTTGGCAGCGGCCGTCGCTGGTGCTGCATGCTTGACGGTCCTGGTTCCGCTGGGCAGCCTGGCTGGGCGAACAGAGTGTCGCTCCCGTTACAGCAGACGGGCGCCACACGAACCATTGTTTCGAATCCGCGGCCCATCTGCTCACGGCTGCTGTGCGCCTATCCCTTGACCCCGGCCCTTCAGACAGTCAGACACCCGGCCTCGCTGCTGGTGGTCTGCCGGAATACTACCAAGTCAGCACCACTCAGCGCGCCGCGAGCTGCGTCAGGCGGCGCAGACCTCTCGCCGCTGCTGCATGCCCTCCAGCTGCGCGTGTAACGGTGCCCTGAGTGGTCGCCTGTGTGCAGTGCACATCCATTGGCAGTGCACATCCATTGGCAATACTGACTGCCGACCAATCACGACGCGGTCCGCCCGCCGCCACTAGACGAGTACCAATTGTTTCACACGCGGTTTGATCATGCTCGAAGCGGTCTTATCGACAGGCAGCCAATTATTAGCGGCCTGTCTGCTCTTCATGCCTGTCGTTTCGACGCAGCGGAGACGCAAACTCGCTCGCTGCCTCCTGATGTGAAGGATTTGCCTGAGGACCTGACTTGTTCCACTTCCAAACCTCCGTCCGCAGCGCAGCGACACACCGACTCCAGCAGCCTCAGCAACGCCAGCCTCGTCGACTAGCGATCCACTGGCCCCAAGGATCTCCCCTCGCCGACGATCTGACAGCCCAACGCTCGTTCACCAAAGCTGTCACTGCTTCCACGTGGTGAACGGCATCAACCTGGCCGTGGGTAATAACATGCCTTGTAGTCTATATGATCTCCAGCACTATCGCCCTTACATCCTCGCAATTTGGCTCCTTCCACCGTTTCTGGAGCATTTCTCGGTGCGCGACTCCCCTTAGCACAGGAATGCATGACGGGAGGAAAATTAGTACCTGCCGTTGCCCAGCCAAGGTCTGCTTTGTTTGAGCTCCGTCGTCTTGACACCATGAAAGTACCATTCAAGTGTTCAGTCACGAGCCAAGCTGTCAATTTCGTCTGAAGTCGTGGTCCTTGTTCGTTGTTAGGCCATCTGTCACTTCTGTCAAAGCATGAGCACGGCCGCATGATGGTCATCTCCTCTACGATCTCAAGATCGCCGTCCAATTGAGATTGACACTCCTTCATAACGAAGACGAGGTCCTTGAATCAGGAACAGCCGAATGTCCCGAGTGCTGCTGCTGTCCTCCGCTCCGCTCAATTCCCGCTGCCCTACAGACGTCTTATTTCCGCTCACTCACTCAGGGTGCCTGCAGCCGCCCAAATTTACATGTTGTGTAAGAGTTGTCAGGGTACTGCATCACTTAGACGCGTTGGCAAGACCAGGTAGAGCGAACACCTCTACAAGGTCAAGGGTTTGCCCTTTACCCGGACACTCAAATCTTGGAAGATCATTACGCTCTACACCTAACTGCAGTGAAGATCAGGTACGGTTCGGAGAGCAATCTGTCTCTTCCAGAAGCGGCACTCGCTTCGATATCGTGGTGTGGGGCTCAACGGTGACTTGCATGCAACCGAGCAACCGGGACAGGCCTTGCAAAGAGCTTACGCGAAGGGGAAGCTGATCTGCCAAAGAGCTATTTCGAGCGCGGATGAATTGCAACTAGAAGGCAGCATTCATCCTTGGATGCAAGGCGTCCGCCTCGTGTTGAGAGCTCAAGCATGTCATGATGTTGAGCGGTACTAAGTCATGTATACAATATTGAGCCTCATACCACATGCACTAGGTCAACGCTGCACCACCAACGCGCAGGCCGATCATCTGCGTGGCTGCATGGTACTACCGGCGGCCTCAACCATCCCAGGCAACATCAAGCGATCGTTCACGACGATCCAATCTTACACTCACGAACTAGAGGTCACTACTGTGAGCAATCTCACCCTCACACACCAGCACCTCTCATTGCAACCAAATCCAAAGGGCCTTCAAACATTGCGTCCCACATCCGTCTTGTGCAACCACACTGCGCGACCTTCCGCATCGATAGCGACCCGTCGCCGCATCGCCCTAATCCTCGCTATCCTCCCCCCTTTGAGCCGCACATGCCCGTTACAACCACTCCTTCGGTATGCGCTGCACGTCGTACCAATACTTCTGTTTCCCCCGCATGTCGCACTGCGAACTTAACGAGCTGCAGGCCGACCAAAACAGACGCTTCTGAGACTGCACATCTTATAAAGGTTGAGGAGAAGCAGGTAAGGAAAGCAGACTCGAGCAGGCGTGTCGCCCGCGACGCGCCGCCATGCGCGTATCCGTTCGTGAGCGGGTGTTCCCGTGCTGGAGAAGCGTTGGTGAGTTCTGTGGGGAGAATGCGAGCAGATCTGTTAGCGGTATGTTAGAGTGAGACCGTCCGATACATGCGAGGTGTAGGTTGGACACAGCAGCGGAGCACTTACCCGAATTGTATATGGCGAGAGGCCGACTCACCATGCACTTGAGAGGGCGAGCAGATTACACAACTCGCTTGCTGGATCATGTGGAGTGTCTCGCGTCTTGACACAAGATTGTGCACAGCGAGATAGATCGGCTTCGTCACCTGACGTGCTGCCCGTAGGTGTCAGAGACGGCTGCATGTCGCCGTAAGAGTTAAGGAGTGCAGATGCGATAGCTTCTCTGAAAGCTTCAAGCTAGCATACTCCTGTGGAAGTGGCTACGCCTTAATGGGCTCAGAGACGCATCTCATAGCAGCTCTCTGACCGCGACCTTGTGCTCCCAAACATCCTACGAAGGCTCATGGCTGTGGAACTGTCCACTCGGAGAATTTCATCTAAGCGAGCGATGCACACAGCTGGTGCAACCTCTCATGAGCACAGTGTCTTACTCGCGCTAGAGCAAACCACCTGGACAGCATAATCAAATTTTAAAGTCGGCCCTCGCAGGGTGAGGTTCCGAGTTCGATTGCGGTCAGCGCAGTACTCGCTTTGTCGTAAGCGACCAAATTCACTGGAAATTCGTGGGCCCATTACAATCTAACAAGGCTCTTTGATTGCTCGCTGTGTCTGCTGTCTTTTCAAAGCTCATATTTCCGTATTGCGTGCGAAGATTGCCTCTCCAAGCCGTTAATGATGCCACTTAGACACCACAAAGCACAATATTCTGCCAGCCGTTCTGATGCATACTGCTCAATCACTCGATCGAGCGTCGCATCCTTGCGTGTGCACGTGTCAAGGTATTGACGGCGGTGGAAGGTGAAGATTGGAAGGAGCGTGGTTGGGACTGGGAAAGGTAGGATGTGAGAAATTTGAGGGACTCTCCTCGATTGAAAGCTAGACAAGAAGGCGTCCTACTCGATGTATCGAGACGAGCAATTGATATGACGTAAGCTAGTCCGCGGATCGCCTGTACATGGTCACTCGTCAAAAGACACTCTCTAGACTGGCGCTTTCGATGGACAGCATTAGTGAGAATCAGAATGAAACGAACAGAGAAACGTGAGAAAGGCTGTCTCATTAATTATGAAACGACATTAGAAAACCCTATCTTGTCGCGTCGCATACCATGGTCGTAGTAGAACACTGAGAAGAAGGGAAGACGGTCTTAAATACCTCCAGAACACGCAACATCAAGAATGCAACGCGAAATCGAACCTTGAGACAATTCAACAATAACCTGTGCATTCACCATCGAAGCAGGCCCACAATAGTCGGTTCGAAGCACGCGTAATGCTTGATCGAATGCTACAGCCCGCCGATATCATTCTGGTCCTCGCGGCAAACCAAGTTATGACGCGCATGTCGAAGTCAGAGGTCACAGCAGCCTCACGTTAGGTAGATGTTGGGTTGTATCAAGTGAACTGGTGTTCGATGCAAGAATGCAATTACTCAATTGTCAAGATCATCTCGAATTGGAAGCGATTTCTGCCATCTCGCCTGTCACTTAGAGATATACAAACAGCTGCTGCTGCCTTTTCCTTTCTGCAACTTGCAAAAGCTTACAAACATCAACGCAGAGCCTCCTTCGATCTGTTCGCTTATTCGTCGGTCGCGATATCGACCTCGGTCTTGGTCCACTGGCGGGCAGGAACCTTGCGCTTGAACAGAATGTCGATCTCGCGGTAGGAGCGACCCTTCATCTCAGGCAGGTAGAAGTATGCCAAGGCAAAGCAGAGGAAACCGGTACCGGCCCAAACATAACCGCACTTGCCACGAAGGTTGGCCTCCTACTTTGTGTTAGCAATCACAGTCGACGTAGATGATTTGCAGGAGAATTCTTACGTCAGGGTTAAGCATGTAACTCGAGAGGAAAATGCAGGGAATGTTGATGATGTAGTAGGCGGCACGTCCAACACCGGTGGTCAAGGGCCTAAGACGGATAGCAGAAGTTTCTCCGATGATGACCCAGGAAGCGGGAGCCGGGCCCAAGGTGAACAGAACGGAGATGATCAGACCCAAAGAGGCCTGGGCCAGGTTGGATGCGGTGGAGACAGCGACCGAGCCGGCAATACCGAGGGCGACAAGGAAACCAACGTTGATGAGCGAACCCCAGACGTAGATTGTGCGGCGGCCCAGGTAGGTGGTCAAGATCCAGGAAAGCATGACGAAGATCCACTGAAGAGCTGAGGTGATGAGACCCATGGCGAAAGCGGTGTTGGTGCTCATGCCAGCCTGCTCGAAGAAGTAGACGGCCTGGTTCGCGATGAGGTTACCAGTCAAGTTCTGCGCAGCGTAGACACCGCAAACGATGAGCGTACGGTAACGGTCGGTGCCCTTCCAGAGCTCGATGAGACTGGGCTCCTTAATGGTCTTCTCAAGATCGACAGTACGGCGCATCATGGCAACAGCCTCACTGGCATTGACAACGCCCTTCTTTCCCAGACGGATGACCGCCTTCTCAGCCTCCTCGAGGCGTCCCTTACGGACCAACCACCAAGGCGATTCGGGGGCCAGGAAGAGGAGAATGGCGAGGGGAGTAGGGAACATCCACTGGAGGGCAATAGGGATTCTGTAGGCTTCCTCGCCCATGTTCTCGTTATAAGCGTAGCAAGCGCCACCGACGATCATGGCACCGATGGCCCAGAACATTTGCAGCATCTGGGTGGCGGGAGCTCGCAGTTGAATCGGCGTGATCTCACTGCAGTAGGCCGGTGCGTTTGCGATGAAGACACCCCATGTGATACCGCAGAGAAGCTGAGACACGAAGAAGACCGGAAGCGAGTCGCCGAAGTACATAATGAAGATGAATCCGTTCAAAACCATCAATGCGCTGATAGTTGCCCAGCGGTATCCGATCTTGCTTGTGAGGGGACCAGCCAAGAAGCAACCACAGATAGCACCGACGGGTCCTCCCATCTGGAGAGCGGATTGCCAGCTGGCGACAATAATGTGGTTGTCGGCATTGTCGGCTGTAGGGCTCAAAATACCATATCTGATCCTGAACGCGGGCAGTGCGATGAAACTGCCCATGATGAAGACACAGTAGGCTTCCATGATCTGAGCAAGGCGTTAGCTGCGATTCTATGGAATAATGATTGTATTTGCGACTGACAATGGTGCAAGACATGACGAATGCCCATGTGGCAGCCATAGGGTACTCCCTCACGGCCTGTAGCACACCAGACTTCTGCTCCTCAACCTCTGCTGCCATGGCAGCGGCCTTGAAGGCCTCAATCTTGGCGTGCACATCGAGGTTGTGGGAATCATCGACGTGGGCAAAGCCCTTCTCATTCTGCACATCGTGCGCCTTGATGTCGAGGGGCTCACTCATGATTGCCGATGTGGTCCAAAGGCAAGTGTGTGGGGAAGTTGGGGAAAGAGCTGGAGAAACGAGCGGCGTGAGAAGCCTCCACCTTTAAACAAAACAGGGGCAGAGCAACGCTGCATCTAGGATTTGTCTTTCTCGTAACATTCCATCAATCACAGTACCTAGCTTGCTAGTCGGTCTTACGCCGATCCCAGGCCGCGTGATTCAACTGTCACAACCTCGTTTTCATCTTGCTGCTCTAGGCGAGGCTTTCATTAGCAGCGGTCAGCCCACCGGAATTGTCGGTAGCGCGTTGTAGGTGGCTTTCTCTTGTCAAGGTCCTCGGCGTTTTCTGCGATAAAGGCGGCCTGCCGCTGAATAGCAGCCTATCAAATCGTTGGATGCAAAGCTTTGTCCAGCACCAACTTCCTCCCCGCACGCCCGAACTGGATTTAGCCGGGTGCCCATGGGCGCCCCGAAGCTTGTCCCCAGGTTCTCCAAACTTCTCCACCACCGATTCACACCAACGGTCTCAGATTCGCGGCGTGATACCCCGAGAGGCGGACATGTGGGCGGAAGGAGTGCAATTGTGGGTTTAGCTTCTGGGCCCGCGACCGCAGACTGTCTCCTCTACAGGTTAGTTGCTCGATATCGTTGCTGACGCTAGAATGCTGCGAAAACAAAAGATTGCCGACTCATCTTGGGATCTGTACATGATTTGAAGGCATTATGCCGGGCATTCCGATTTCGCAAGGACGTCGTTGTTGTACGGAAGAGAGCTCCTCCTTAATCTAGGGTTTGTGCTGGACGCAAGCCATCCTAGCGATCAGTAGTCTTTGCTCATTAGCAGATAATTATCGTGTTGGTACGAGCCGCGTCCGTGCTCGTATTTCGTTGCGACATGTACGAGTCAGGTGTGAGAGAGGGAGTTGGGGCCGAAGGTATAGAGTGGATACACTGGAGCGTGTCGTCGTCCCACAGTCCGGGGCGCGCCTCCTGTCTCCTCAGCTCGCGGCTCCTCCATTGCTTACGTGCGCGCCTTCCGTAGAAGCTCAGTCAAAACATGGATGGAGCTGTTGATAGGCGAAACAACACTCAAGCTTTCTCTTCGAAGTTCTACGGTGTACGCCAATGCGTGAGGTAGACTAATTAGAGTTCGTAGGCCAAGTTGCGCCGGAGAGAAGAAAGTCAGCCATTCGTCAGCCACCCGCATACTAGGGGCTCTTTTTCACATGACCAGGACATGATAGGAATGCCTTCCGCCAGCCTTGAGGCGTTCATTGTTCCGCGAGCATGGGACTTCGGTGAAGCGCCGATGCGCGTTTTGGGGAGCGCTTCCTCTCACCTCTCGCACTTCACAACTTCCTTACACCCTTTTCCCACGTGGTACACGCTTGAGCTGAGGCTACAATAGTGGACCTGACATCGTTCGCTCACTGCGAACCACCATCTCCCTTCTGGCGGGTCACATCGACCGTCTTTCCGGGTTGCGGGGTGCGACTGTGTCACCGTTGATCTGGGGTCTGCATAGTGAGCGGGGAGCCAGAGACTAGCATTACAAGCGCGCAGACGATGTGCATCACCATGTCCGCTCGATACCACCTCGTGGCTACCTCGTACACACGTCGACCCATTCGCTGTTTGGACCCCAGGTACATTGGTCAATTTGAACCGCGCATGCCGTCGAGTCAGCTGTTACCGCCAAACAACAATGCCTGGATACCAAGAGATTACAAGTGTTGTGCCACCGGCAGTTGTTAGATGACCACAGGCAAATGTCGAGGCTAGGGTATCGCGTTCTTCAACAATATAGCTTCCAAGATGAAGCGATGATTTGACCTGCAAGACAACAGGGTTAAAGTGGGATTTAATTGCACTTTCTTGCACGTCTAGACTCATGCTGAGCCGCGTGCTGTCTTTTCTAAAGCGCATGCACTGATCGTAGTCAAGACAAGGACCCACTCCACAAAAATGCTCTCCAGAATCCACCAGTCCGAGACATCCGTCCTGTAAGCCTGTCTTGGTCTAGACACTCGACCAGCAGAACAAGGATCGTCGCATCCCACTCTATCATCGATCTGAGAGAGTGATGAGGAACGAGTCGGATTAACCCTTCAAAGTAAGGCTAGCAGCAGAGTTGCATCTCAATGATGGATATGCTCACAGAAAGGTCATATTTGCACGTCAAGATTTCGGCGGTCGAGGACCTCCCAAGTGAACGGGTCAAAACCCTTTCACCAAGCGTGTTCCACGGTTTCGTCGAAGATGAGGCCTCACATTTCAGGAAAAGCCGGCTCCAATTCAACCGTAATAGCGGTCTCTATAGATCTCATCTGATTGCAGGCAATGTCCCAACAAGCCTGACTTTCTCCCGTACCTTCGAGTGAACGGGTTCCATAGCCCCATATCTCTACCATCTCTGAGACAAGCAATTTTTCATGGCAGAGCAATTCCAGGCACCGCCGCACACACAAGCATGTAGATATAACCATATGATCTCCGGAGCTCACCATCGCAAAATGGCGCACCCAGTGGGCGTCCCTACTCAGCTGTCAACCTGAGCTAAACGCGGTCGCGACCAAAATCATGCTCCGCATAACGGCTAGATGCTCTACTTCTCGGCACGGAATTAATGATCTAGTCGTATCACAAGCTTGAAGCAGACAAGGTCGCTGTGCCGTGTCATAGTCTATTCCTCTTCTCCACTCGAAGGCGTGATACCATTTGCAACAGTGAGGCTAGATCCCTCGTCCCTATGAACAATCACGGAGCAGACGTCTGTTTGAAGCAGTAGTCTTCTCGAAGAAGCTCTAGACGATTGTGGGGAAGCACCTGAGGCTGAAGGTCATGATCCCGGGGCCTCGATCTTGGAGAGTTC
Organism: Phoma herbarum; assembly: GCA_001599375.1. Lineage (NCBI taxonomy): Eukaryota > Fungi > Ascomycota > Dothideomycetes > Pleosporales > Didymellaceae > Phoma > Phoma herbarum. The sequence goes on along the minus strand of BCGR01000011.1, from coordinate 899,938 downwards.
GGCGAAGGCGCCGATGTCTTTCAACAGCATTGCGCACAGGTCGATCGGCACCATTCGACAGACTTCTCAGAGCCAGTGACCAGTCTGTTGGAATGCTATGCACGACTAATACGCGATGCATCAACAGACGACATGTCTTAGCTTGGCTGGTATGTCACTCCAGTCCGCTGTTCTAGCAGCGCGCATCATTGAGTGATGCCTACATGCGCACAGTTCTGAAGACCGTCTCCATGCGGGAACAGAATTTTACGAGGTTCCACCAACCCACATAGTTCTTTCATCAGAGAAGAGTCCTTGAACCTTCAGACTGTGGTCGCTACTGCAGCTCCGCACGTCCCTCTACTTCAGCCATGCGCGATGAGGCAGCTCTTCCCATACCTACCATCTTGCACCGTATCGCGTGCATAATTGACCTCCGACCTAGGTACCACCCTGTCACTTCCAAAACAATCCTTCGCCATCACCCCACTGCTCTTTCCACGCCGCCCCGCCTCTGTTGCCGTTTCCTACACACCCTTTAAAGCACATGGCAACATTAAAGCTCATCACTGAGCTGTGGTGTCTGTTATTTCCAGTCTGTCAGACGGAGAGTACGCAATATGCGCCTTGACTGTGCAGGGCTCTCCCGCTGCAATCGCATCGACAACGAACCCGAGAACCTCCTTTATTCGAATGCCAAGAAAATATCTCACGGTACATTGTGGCCGCCCGCGATCTTTCGTTCATAGTGCTCAGAGATGACGGACAGCCGGTGGCGTTCCATGGATGACTCAACTCATTCAACACGTTTCAAGAAGCTCTGCGTCACTTTTCGTTCTCCACAGACGCAGGTGCCACCAACAGTAAAAGGAGTCTGCTTCGCCTCCATGTCTTGGGAACAGAACCTGCATGGTATTGGAGTCCTAGAAGAGAGAGGAAGGAGTCTGAGGAGCCCTCACATATCCTTCGGCGTCTGATCCTCTGGGCGCTGTCCGGTCAATACGCTGTCACACCTCTGTTAGCTCCTAACCTGTACACCCGTCATGAAGGTCAGGCAGATGAATTCACACCCTCGATCTAGTGCTGTTCAGCCACAGCCTCTCTAGCTAAACAACAGTGCAGAACAACCTGCTGCGGCCCACAACATATCAGTACCATCACTCATCCGCACGCACACCACATACAGCTACGGCAGTCGAGTGAAATAATTTTGATTGTGGCAAACCAATGGAATAGACAAATACAATACAATGCAACAAGCCCCTTGGGGTATTAGAAGGAAAGAGAAGTGAAGTACAGTAAACAATATTGAGCGTTTGTGACCCAAGCGGAAAGCCAACCTGAACGCCGTTATGCAACGAGTTTCGTGTCCTTCATGCAAATTTTACCAACCAGGGCTGACAACTCACACACCTTGCAGCTCGCACAACTAGCTACGCTTGCTGCGCTCGAACGACGGCCAATAGTAAGCATCAGTGGGGGGGAAATCGCCTAGTAGCGACCAGTAAGCAACCTAAGCCTTCAGGGTGCCGAAGTCGCCGTTGGTGAGTCCGTTGGGCACGACATTGAGGCTGAATTTGCTGAAGTTCTTCTTCAAGTCGTCCATCCTCGATGTGCCGTTCGATGCCTTCTTGTCGTCCTTGGAGATGTCGTGCTTGCTCTGAGTCGGGCTGCCGACGACGGTGTCGTCTGTCTCATCGGCGTCGTCGTTCTCCTCCTTCTCCTCCTTTTGCTCCTCCTCACCCTCGACCTCCTGCTCATCGCCCTCAACTTCCTGCTCCTCACCCTCAACTTCCTGCTCCTCACCCTCAGGGCCGTCAACAGACTCCGATGCGTTGTCCTCAATGTCGGCGTTCTGCTCGAGCTCGGTGTCGTTCTGCTTGATCTCCTCTTCGACATCGATGAGGTCCTCGCCCTCTGCAGGGTCGTCACGCGCATCAGGGACGATCTCCTCGTCGAGTCTCCAGTCCTGAATCGCGCAGATAACGTCGACAGCGAGCTGACCATTCTTGCGCAGCGCCTTGTCCCAGTGTGCGGGCAGACCCTTTTCGAGGACCATCATGCGCGCAATCAAGTGCACGAGCATGTGGCGCATGGGGCTGCCATTCTCGGTGTTGGCGTAGATGTACTGCACGCGGCGCAGGCCGGGGTACGAGTCGCTGAACTTGTACCATTCGCGGACGACTTGGAGCACGTCGGCGATCAGGTGGGGGATCTGGAACTTCTCCGCCATCAGATACAGTTCGAAGAGGACCCCGAGGTCGGACTCCTCGCGGGGAACGGGGAGCGAGCTGGAGTAGAGCCAGCCAACGAAGGTCTTGAAGGCATTGTCGTCATCTTCGGGGAGTCCGTAGGATTGTGTTGTGCTACCCTTGGCGTAGAAAATTTTGCGGAAGAAAGGCGAGTGGTGGCACAGGAGCTTCTCGTGAAGGATCCAGTGTGTGTTCTCTTCGCCAACGTAGATGTCGACCATAGAGCGGGAGAGGAGCCTGTTGGTACATGATTAGTTACCACCAACTTTAACGCGACTTGAATTTAAACATTTCCCAGCCATCGCACTTAATGGGATCTACTTACTCATTGAGTGGCTTCTCGTGAGACATGATGGGTATATTGATCTTCGACCGTTGCGACTAAATTAGAATGGCACTAAGTGGCGGCGCGTGAACGTTGAGATCTCAACGGCCAACTCGTGGGGTATAAGACACAAGGTCGAAAAGGTATCGGAAAACACAAGAATACAGAATGAACAAGGTGAGATGTGGCCGTGCCGACCCTATAAGCAGGCAAGGAGGTTGGGAGCAGCCAGGCATCGCTATGACGTCGACGTTGACGCGCCGTGGTGTGGGAGCGGCACGTTTCTTGTCGAGATCCCTGTCAGAATGAGCGTCGTGCCAGGGATCTTGTAGATCAGTTCACCCAATGCGCATCGAATTTCGCGAACGCCATCTCATTTTGGCGCTGTTCTGGAATTTGGAAAATTGTCCGTGAACACGTTCGGGATGTGAGCTTGTGAAAATGCACCAAAACCTGTGGAGGCTGGAAGAAGCGGCCCACGTTTGGAGTCGCACAGTGGTCTTTTGGTGCATGACACGCGCAGAATGTTGAGCCACGCTGAGTGCGAAAGGCTGGTATCTTCTAGATTGGCCAACAACCATTTTGCTGGCTCGGGTATATATGTAATATGGTACGTTAGAGTTCGTCGACAACCCTGCTCGTCCCGTCCAGATCCCGCTGCATGGACGGGTACCTGTGAGCTCATACATTTCGTCGCTCCGCGGGCATGTTTCTCCTCTCCTTCGAGGCGACCTTTTTGCGACGGCGCTCGATAGTCCTGTCGCGCTGCTTGGCTTTCATGTTCTGGAAGCGGTCGATCAAGGCGAGCTTCTTTTGCTCGGCTGCACGGAATGTTAGTGGCTGTTCGTAGCGATTTAAGGATCGAAAGCAACATACACTTCTTCAGGTAGAACGGAGTCTTGCCCTCCTTGATCAGCTCCTTTTCCTTCTTCTTGTGTTCTCGTACGACAGCCTGCTGCTCATCCTTCCGTTGTTGTGTCTTCATCTGTGACTCCATGGATTCCAATTGCTTTCTCATCTGCTCTTTCTCGTCGCCGTTTCTTGACTTCTTGATTGCCTTTTTCAGCTCTGCAATTTCTGACGCCTTGTAATCGTTCAGAAATGCGTATCTTTTGCTGAGTGTGTTCTCGTCCGGCTTTGGCCCTCCAATATTCTCGAATCTTGGGTCCCGGAAGACAGGTTTCTTCACGTCAACGACTTGCCGCTTTCGCGAGACCATACGTTTGCTCGACTGTACGGCGGGTGCGTGCTTGCTGGATCGTGCGTGCGGTGCAGCATCGGAATCTGAGTCGTTGTCTTCGCCCTCAGCCTCCTCGTAGTCCTGACGCTTTGACTTGCTCTTCTCAGAGACTTTGGGCTTCTTGCTGGGCTTTGCCTCGCCATTTGCGAGCTTCTCGGCCTTTATCTGCCGTAACCTCTCCCTCAGAGCCTCAAGTTTATCATCCTGTGATATTGAAGTGTCTTCTCCGCGCTTGCGCTTTCGGTCGGTCGATTTCGAGAGGGCATCCTGTGCCTTGGCCAGAGCTCCAAAAGAGACCTTGCTCATTTGTGCTTGTACTTGACCGTCTTCCGAGGCGTCTGACTGCGTACTGTTAGCAAGATTCTGTCAGATAGCTCACATGATATCGCATACCATTTCTTCATCTCCAGAACCCTCTGCGGCGTCATCCTCGCTCTCTGAGCCCACGACATCTCCGCCGTCGAATTCCAGTACTGATTCAGAGGAGGAGCGATCGGTGACTTCGTAGTTCTCGCTGTCGTCTGAGCTTTCCTCGGCAGCGCGCAACTTGCGATCAAGCTTGCTCGAGAGTGGCGGCATCTTGTGTTCGTACTGCCTCAATCGAAAGTGAGCACAGTGATGCTTGCATCCAAAAAGTTAAGGCGAGCCCCACCTTTTACCCACGGTTTAGCCGGCGCAAATCCAAAGGCTGGAGGCAACAGCGAACCTTCACGTGCATGCTAGAAAGACTTTGTGCTCCAACTTCATGCTGCGGTCTCCCCTTTCACCTTCATCTTTCCCACACACTATACTGAAACACCCCCCCCGCTTTCAAGCGAATTCCGTTTGTTGTTCGTCATGTCTGTCGAAGTCGAACGGTATATTCCCCAAGACACTGCAGTCGCAGAACCCAGCACTAACCCGCTCAAGGCCGTTGTCGGTCGTCACGACAGCGCATCTCCTTTGCACACCCACAGCCAGCCGCCCATCGCCGCGATGAACAACCACTTCAGCCCCTCGGCGCAGCCTTTCACCCCGAACTACGGCTATCCAGGGCAGCCGCACGACCAGAACCGCAACCGCAGTCAGTGGCAGACTCCTTCACAAGGCTGCGCGCAGCCCGCACCTGCAGCACCGTGGAACGCAAGCTATGCGCGATCGCAGCAACAGCTGCTGCATCACTACCCGCATACTCAGCAGCCGTATAACAGCGCTGCCGCGCAACAGCAAGCGTACTACTACCAGTGGGCCCAGTACTATGGCTACACCCAAGGCTTCACTCCCATCAACGCACCGCAGCAGGCACTCGGTCAGACGCCTCAGTGCACTTACCCCTTCTTTACGCCGTCTTTCGCGGCTATGCAGTCGCATCCAGGCCTGCAGGGCGTCTCCAACCAAGATCTCCAGTATGCTTTTGACAAGCTCTACAAGGGTAGAACAAGGAATCGCAGGTCTAACTTTACTCGTAGGGCGTCAACTCCACTCTCTGACGACGAGCCTATCCAGGTAGTCGAAGATGGTCCAGCTAAGGCCGCAGAGTATGACTCCCTACATCGAGTTAGCCCCAATTCTCGCATTAACAAGTCCTACAGAGAGCAGCCAATCTGCCCCACTACCAAGCAGAAAGGGAGACGCAGAGAACCGAAGATTATGCTGCCCGCACCTGCGCCTAAATCAGAGTACATGGCACAAGCAGCTGAGGAACCCACCACAGTCAAGACACCCGGTCGTATCCTTGTCATTCTCGATCTCAACGGCACGCTGCTCTACCGCCCGAACAGGAACAAGAAGACGATGATTGCGCGACCCTTCCTCATTCCGTTTCTCCGCCACCTGTTCTCGAACTTCGCGGTTATGGTGTGGTCGAGTGCCAGGCCTGAGAACGTGGCTTCACTGGTGGAACAATCGTTGGAGGAGGACCTCAGGAAGACCTTGGTAGCTCAGTGGGGCCGTGACGCATTTAATCTCAAGCCCGAACACTACAGCGCCAATGTGCAGGTCTACAAGAACCTAGACTTGGTATGGAGCAAGGACGAAATCCAGAAGCAACACCCCGACTACGAGAACGGAGGTCGCTTTGGGCAACACAACACCGTCTTGATTGACGACACAACACTCAAGGCGGCCGCTCAGCCACACAATCTCCTTCTGTGCAGCGAGTTCAATGCTACACCCGAACAGATGCGCGAGGATAAACTCCGCGAGGTTGCTGGCTATCTCGAGGTTCTGCACACTCAGCAGGATGTCTCCAAATTCATGAGAAAAGAGCCCTTCAAGCACAGCAGTGGAAAATGGGTATATGAGTGGCCAGAGAAGGATGCTCGCACGCAAGGCACCGCCTACCAGGGCGGCCAGCTGGATACTAAGGTCTCGATACAAAGCTCGTCGAAGAAAAAGGTCAAGAAGAACAAGAAGGCCAAGAAGCGCGAGGCAGCTGTAGAGGCGGCTCAGGCCAAGGCAAACGGTGTTGAGCAAGTTTCGGACCCTGAGGAGAGTGGGAGCGAAGAGGAAACCGAGGCTGAGAGGAGCGACGGCGGTGTGAAGCTGTGATGAGCTTATTGACCATTCTATGATGTGTTGGAAAGGTTTTCGGTGCGGATTCGACGTCGTGCTGATGCGCCTGACAATATCTGAATGTTTGAGAACGACCTGAGATACCCGATGCAACAAATCAATACCTTCTATCTTCCATGCTATCTTGTACTTGGCAACACATTCTTCATTCTACGTGCAATGCCACATATGCTGAAGTGAGTCCAAGTGCATACGAGATCACTTATCGATGAGATGCGGACAGTCAAGAAGCGCGTTCGATCTGTTCACTCTACGTCGTCAATTACAGCACTTCTAGCTAGCATAAGCCATGTCATTGCTCTTCCTTCAAGGATTTAGTCTTTCCACAACGCCAGAAAATGCACAGTTCGCTCACAAATCTCGTTGCACAACATCACTTGACCGCCGCATGCGACGCTCTACGCATCCCTCGTATACTCACTTCTCTGCCTCCACTCACTCCCATACCTCAGCACCGCGATCGGAACAACCGCGACCGCCGCCGCAACGCCCCCGAGCACAGTGAAGCCCCACCCGTACCCTAGGATCTGGTGCAGCGGCTCCGTCGCGAGCGGCAGGAAGGTCCCCATCAAGCACCTCGTGACAATGACGCCCGTCATCGCAGACGCCGAGTACAGACCACAGGCATCCACGACGTACGCCTGCAGCGGGATGATGTTGGTGAGCAGCGTGAAATCCAGCAGCGCCACAGAGGCCAGGAGAAGAGGCACGGGCAGCGCGAGGTGCGCTATCCACCCGTACGCCGTGACGCTGAAGGGCAGCAAAACAGCGCCGAGGACCGCGAGGGGGAGTCTGTACTCGGGTTTGCCCTGGTCTGGAGCGGTGGAGCGATTGCGGAGAGTGATGTATATGCGGTCGAGGAACGAGTTGCACAGCAAAACCGAGAGAAGCGAGCCGACGCTGAAAATGACAAACGCCGCACCTGTCTCTGCCGGGTTAAAGCCGTAGGTTTCTTGCAGGATAGACGGTAGGCTGATGCTCATTACGTAGAAGAAGGAGAAGGAGACGGAGGCTTGGAGTGAGAGAGCCATGAGCACGCTGCTCCCGAAGAGCACGGCGAATGGCCGCGTGAGCGCGTGCCAGATCTTCAGTAGGTCTTCGTGGCGGTTCTTGGGCACAGGGGCGGAAGATTTGAATTCTCCGCTTTCGCGTTTAAGGCGTGCGATGCGACTGTGTAAGATCGCCATCTTGTACGTCTCGCGGAAGCAGGTCAGGAAGAGGATTTCGGCGATGACAGCCAGTCCAGCGGCCATCAAGAGCACTTGTCGCCAGCCAAGGGTTTGCGCGATGGCACCTGCAATTGCGGGACCGACCGCGCCGCCGATCAAGGGTGCCAGCGAGATCAGACTCATGGCGGAGCCACGCTGGTCAGAGTCGAAGATATCGCCAATGATGCTGGGGTTGAGGACGTTGGAGGCCACGGCGAATCCTGTGAGCCAGCGAGCAGCAATTAGGAGGCGAGTGCTTTTGCTGCCAGCGGCGAGGAAGGTTGCGATGATGAAGACAATGTTGCATCCATTCATTACGGGATAACGACCGAAGACTTCCGAGAGCGGTGCAATGAGCAAAGGACCTGCCGCTTCGCCGAGCTCCCAAATGGTGACCAGCAGAGCGGTGGTTGATGCGCCCCCATGCTTGCCTTCAAGTTCATCGACTATGCTTGCTGCAATCGGGACAACGCCGATGCATGTGAATGTTCTGAGCCTAGTCAGCAGCTCATCTTGAAGGACGGGAAGTGTCGTAGAGGGTCTGTAGGGAGAGCGGAGGTGAGGAAATAACCTACACAGTAAACGCCATGAATGCAAGAAGGAAAACAATGAACCATTTGAACTTTGAGTCCCATTCTCTGGGGTTTTCTGGGTCGCCCTTCTCGAAGTCCAAGATGACCTCGTCATGCTTAGTGTCTGCCTCAGCAACTTCAACGATTGGTCTGAGCAGCGGCTGCTGCTCCTCTGATGTGGCCATCTAGTCCCAAGCTCTTGCTGAAAGTGTTCACTTTGCAAAAAAAAAAGGGAGGTTAAAGAGGTCAGGAATCAAGACATGCTGGCAGTACTTTTTTTCTTACCAAGCCATACTTATTTATCACAGGTGGGGGTCCACGCCCTGCAGCAGACTGGGGCGCTAGCGCATTCGCGAATTTCTATGTCCGGTAGCGTGATGCGGTGAGTGGATCTTGACTCATGTATGTCCAACCATCAAGGGTCCATCATGGTGTTTTGTATAAGCACTTTAACAACACCTAACTGAAACCTTCGAGATGATTTTGGAGTTCATTGAGACACATCTGATGTGACGGACATAGCATGACACTCGTGCGGCGGCATGCACGATGCGAAGCGACTGCCGAAGGTACCCGGAGGCGCACCGTACCGACATCCGAAGTAGTGAAGGCTGACTCTAGGCACACGGGCTTTCTACCGATAATTTACCAACGCGTGAGTGGCTGCCCTCGACCAGACGCGAGATTTGAAGTTCTGCTGATGAATGGCGAGAAGAGAGAGGAATGTAGAAAGTCATGTTGAATGTGTAGTTCGTCCTATAAACTCGTAACCGTTTTCATATCCACATTTTGGGGAATCTAGACCCAATCAAATCCTCTTACGTGACGTCGTAAATCCCATGCGCCTGTTGAAAACACACAAAAACCACTGCTTAGTGGTGGAACAGCCTGATGTGCTGCTCAACGAACGTGATACCGAGCTTCTCAGCTGTGTCGAAGACTGCACCGTCGTTCTGGCTACCTGTGGGCGCAGCGATGTACTTAGCACCACTCCTGTGGGCCCTGAAGACGTTATCAATGAAGGGGAAGAACGCGTCCGAAGACAGAGCGACGCCCTGGAGCTTCGACAGCCACTCCTTGCGCTCCTCGGGAGTGAAGTTCTTGGGAACCTGACCTTCCTCAAAGTTTGCGGCGAAGTCGTCGTACTCAATGCCGCCGTCAGGAATGAGGCCAGAGCAGAGGAGATCGATGGCGTTGGACTTGGAAGGACGCTTGGTACCCTTCTTGAATTTGAGGTTGAGGGTACGCTGATGGAAGCGCATCCACCAGTTGTCAGCCTTGTCTCCGGCAAGACGTGTGCAGTGAATGCGAGCTGGATGGATTTAGTAAAGACACGATCTAGTTTAGAATCAACTTACACTGCTGACCGGCACCAAGACCAATGACTTGGCCATTGAGCGCGTAGCAGACACTGTTGGACTGAGTGTATTTGAGCGCAATTGTGGCCACAGTCAGATCACGCTGAGCCGACTCGGGCAAGGCGCCAGTGCCCTTGGGGACAATGACGGTGTTGAAGGTGTCGGAAGGAACGATCTTGGCGTCGTTGCGGTGCTGCTTGAGAGTGATGCCGTACACGGTCCTCGTCTCCTCAGTGGAGGGAACGTAGTCGTTGTCCATCTGGAGGACAAGGTACTTGCCGCCCTTCTTCTTCTTGAGGATGTCAAGAGCCTCGGCGGTGTAGGCAGGGGCAATAACACCATCAGAGACCTCGCGGCTGATGATCTTAGCGGTGGGAAGATCGACTTCGTGCGACAGAGCGATCATGTCACCGAAGCTGGACATCCTGTCGGCCCCACGCGCCCTGGCGTAAGCCTGTGCAAGACCTGAATTCTCAATGCCCTCAATGTCATCGACCATGTAGACCTGCCTCTCCTCAGCGCTGAGGGGGACACCAATGGCGGCACCAGCAGGCGAGACGTGCTTAAAGCTGGCAGCGGCCGGGTAGTTGAGTGCCTTGCTTAACTCCTGGACCAGAGGCCATGCGTTCAGAGCATCCAGCAAGTTGATGTATCCCGGCGATCCACCGAGGACCTTGAACGGCAGCGGCTTGTCGGACATGGAGACGGTCGCAGGCTTCTGGTGAGGGTTGGCGCCGTAGCGCAGAGGCAGGAACTGCTCGCCATCACCGGCGTACTTCTTCCTGAAAAAGTCGGAGATGGCACTGTCGTATGTGGACGTCTGCTCGAAGGCCTTGAGCGCGTAACGTTGCCTGCTTTTCTCGGAGACCTCGCCGTTGTTGCTCTTGAGCTCGGTGAGGAGGTCGTGGTAGTCGTTGGGGTCGCTCACGATTGTGACGCGCGCGTGGTTTTTCGCCGCCGCACGCAGAAGAGTGACACCGCCAATGTCAATCTCCTCGACGGCCTCGGGGATTGTGACGTTGATCCTGGCTACCGTCTCGGAGAAGGGGTAGAGGTTGCAGACGACGAAGTCGATCTTGTCGATGCTGTTGGCCGAGAGGTCGGAGTCGTCCGAGTCGAGGTCGCGCGCGAGAATGCCGCCGTGGACAGCAGGGTGCAGCGTCTTGACACGTCCGCCGAGCATCTCAGGTGCCTTGGTGATGGCAGAGACGTCCTCGACCTCGAAGCCGGCCTGGCGGATCATCTTGGCCGTGCCGCCAGAGGCGAGCAGCCTGACATTGGCTTCCTTGAGGCCCTTGGCCAGGTCAAGAAGGCCTGTCTTGTCATAGACGGAAATGATAGCTTCGCCATGTTAGCTTTGCAAGGAGCACAAAACCTGCAAGCATGCTCACCAGTCTTTTGGCCACCCATTTTGACTGTGTGCTTCAATGATTATGGAGAATCAACTGAAGTGCAAAAGAAAGGCAAAGCAAAGGCTATCTGGGGTATATGTAAAGCACTGGCGCCCAGCGTGGGGTGTCTCGATATTTTTGCGCAGCAACTGCCCCGCCAGTGACGATGCCTCGTTCCCCTCCTGTTCCGATCTCGGGCAGCTCTCATTCGCTACAACTTCCTCCGACGGCGACGCTACCAGAACATGCTTTCTGTCTCGCCTCGAAAGATCTCGCTGAGCGCTTGTGTTGTCGCACCGTACCCAGCACATGCTGTCTTCTCTTGAACACATGTCCTGAGAGTTCGTCGCAGGACCCCCAGCTCACATGACTAATACTAGCCTCGGCTCTCCATGCTCTGCTGTCGTCCCGGGAGCTTGTTTGCATCTCCAATCATCTCAACATACACAAGACCACGCTGTGTCGCGTGTAGTTACCATTAAAAACGATTGTCTCTAGCTCAATACATTGATCTCTATAACGCGCCATACCAGCAGTTTTGCGTCCTCCGTAACAGCCGTACCATGGTAGCAAACTAACGGACGGTCACGCCCCGAATAGCACAGCGCACGAACATGGCAAGCCAAACAGACACCCAAGGGCTGATCGACCACCTCAAGTCCATCCTGCTCGAGCTCAACGCGCACCCTTACCCCGAGGTCGCGTGCCCTCCGAAAGTGCCCAAGAGAGCGAGCGTGGCCTTGATCCTGCGCGTACAGCCAAACTACAACCACTGGCCAGCCTACGCCGACAAGCCTTTGCATTCCGCGTCGCAGCAGCCACCGAGACCCCGTCGGAGATCTTCGGCCGCTTCAGGGTCTGGACAGAAGCTCAGTTTCGAGGACATATTGCATGCCTTTTTCGAGCAGGACTGGGTGAAGCACGGCGACCCCGAGATACTATTTATCAAACGAGCGACGAGGATAGGAGACAAGTGGAACGGCCATGTCGCGTTGCCGGGAGGGAAGAGAGACCCAGAGGACGACGACGATGCTGTCACAGCCATGAGAGAAGCATTGGAGGAGGTCGGCATCGATCTTGGCTACCACAATGCAATTGCAGTAGGAAACCTGCCGCAGCGCATAGTCACCACAAGCTGGGGCAAGGTGCCGTACGTACCTCTCTCCGCACCCAGCTGCGTGTGCTGACATGGACAGACTCATGGTACTTTGCCCATACATCTACCTCCTCACCTCGCCCAACTACCCAACGCAACGCCTCCAGCCTACTGAAGTAGCCTCCTCGCACTGGGTCCCTATCCGCGCACTCCTCTCACCCGTCCTCCGCACCCACGAATACGCCGACGTCTCCGCGCGCCTCGCCAAATCTGAACTCGGCATAAAGCGCTGGTTCCTGCAAGCCATGCTCTCGAAGATGATGTTCGCAGCCATTCGCCTCGTGCCCTCCAACTCGACACACTGCGCCACAATCCCCGACTTCGTGCCTGCATTCAGCGCGCCGCCAAAAACCGCCGTCACGAAAGCGGCGGAACTGATCTTTGGCGAGGAGCGAGGCGACGGGAAACCGCCGCTATTGCTATGGGGCCTGACGCTAGGTGTCGTGAGCGACTTCCTGGAACACATTCCTCCGCACAACGCACTGGAGCTGTGGACGTATCCCACGTTTACGAGCTGGGATGTCAGATTCGTCATGTGGGCCATGTCGTATCGGTTCCGGAGCCAGAAGTCGATCGAGATGTCGACTGTGTCTACACACTCGTCGACGACCGCAGGCGAGCAGGATCTGCCGGGTTTCGGGAGCGAGGCTGTAGGCCCGATATTCAGCGATGCAGAAGAAGGGAAAAAACCTGGCGAGGTGGGGATAGCAGGCCTGGGTGTGGGAAGAGGATGGGGTCAGACTGGGCGAGCGAAGATGGTTGCGAGGGGTGCGGCTGTAAACTCGATGCTCGAAGGTTACTACCCTATCGTGAGGAAAGCCGTGGCCACTGCGCTCGCAGGGAGGATAGGTGTTGTTGCGCTCCTCGCTTTCGTCGCCTGGAGGAAGATTGAATGGCAGAGGCTGATCAAGCTAGTAGTATGAAATCTACCAGCTTTCATTGCCATTAATGGCTGTTACAGCTCTATACATGTCTCAGGCCCCTCGCAATTTCTCAAACTCATATTGCTGTTCTGTAGACATCCAGCGAAAGCTCATTCACCTACTGCCAAGCTTCAGGTTCGCTGACTCCACTGCATCTCCACGTCGAGATGCCGCTGGGAAGCATCCTCCGACGCTAGGCTCAGTCTCAGACAAGGGAAGGACCCGTTGAGGGCCGTTGAGGATGATTAGGGGCGATCGTGCGCTCGTAATCTGTATGTCCTTTGGCATGTGAAAGTCTGGAGAAGACCCACTTCAGACGACGTCTGCTGGTGACGGCGTTGAAACAGTGACCCTGTCAGTCATTTCAAGAGTGGTCAACTGTAAAGTTCAATACAATGAAGCTGGGTGTGTACAATTGCCGTGAATGTTCGCTTTTATTTGTGTTGACTTGCTTCTCCGCAGTATGCCAGTGGCCTTGACACTAAATCACCCATATTTGGGCACCACACGTATTCGAAGTTTTGAGTGGCCTTGACTGGCTTACGTTGATCCGCAGCGCTGAAGTTGAGAACGTAATAGCAGCAGTCGTGCAATCGGTGCTCTCGACTGCAGCATGTGGTTGTGTATGGCTGTCATTGGCCGTCATGTGCGAACAAATCCTGCAAACAGCTGTGCTTCTAATCAGCTGCTCATGATCGCGTCAATGCCATTGCCCCTCTTTCACATGAGTTGTCGAGGTGCTTGCAGCTTGCATCTGATAACAGCCGATAGCGACTGACGTGCTCCTGCAGATGTGGAAAGGCTCGAAAGAGATGTTATCCATCAGGGTCCTGGCATATTCCTCCGAGCTGACGGTCATCATTACTGCTGTTTATAGAGTGCATGTATCATAGTCAGCATAACAACGGTACTTGCAAACTCGGTCAGTGTATGACCGCCGCAACTCGCCACTCAGGAACGCAGAGCTGAAGCCTCAGGTGGTGTGACGAATCATCCAATCGACGCACGGCACTAGCGGTCCCTGCGTCAGACTGGGAGATCTTTGCAACAATCCCGGGTGCTTTTCGCCCAAGATCCACCAGCAAACAAAGTTCCATTGCGACTGCTACCTACAACCAAGCTCTATCGGCATCGTCGGCATCTCCACAGGCTTGTAATCACTGTCCAAAGGCCTGAGCACCCCAAATACCATGTGTACAAGCCCGCATGGCCTCGAGCGTTGGCGCAAAAGCGGGTCGAAGGCAGACTTGGTACCTGCTCAATTCGACCTCTAGGCGAGCACGTAGAGCAAATCACGGAAAAGAACGCGTGATGGGTGGTGCAAATAGGCGGTCTGAAAGCCGTGCCCATGCGCCAAGACAGCGGGCAGAGGGAGTCGGCTCGACATCCAGCGCCCCAGACAAGGCAAAGAGGCGTGTTGAGGCTAGAGAATGCGCGAGCTTTGCCGCCACTGTGGACACTGAACCGCACAAGCTGTGTTTCGCAGTCGGTGCAGTGCTCAGAGAGCCCCTTGCGGTGGCAAGTGTATCCATCGGACGCAGTCTGGCATTTTTCCCGAGTGGAGAGATAGAGATCGGAGTGCATTAGCAGTTGAGCTGGAGCTGTCCTTATTGGTACCCCTGCTTCTCGACCTTTGCTCGCGACCCTAGCCGTTCGTGTCAGGGTCTACTGTCTAAAACTCCAGCGACACCGCCTGGGGCATCTGTAGTGCTTTAAAAACTGCGCGCCCGCTCTCGGCCAGTCCTCAATTCCTCTTGGACTTTGCAATTCCGTGAAGGTCTTCAGCCCATCGTTATTTGTAGTCGTTGCAGGCATTCGACCTCAACAAACGATCTGCATCCCCAACAAGTTCTCTGCAACTTGTCCTACTATTGCCCCTCCTCTCGCTGCCGGGGGACATTCCACCATCGTTATCGACACCTCATCTCCGATTCTCAAGATGGCTGCTACCACCACCGCCCGTCCTGCGGGTGCTCTGAGGCGCAATGTCACTGCCGACTCGGCTCCCTCGACCATTGCGAACTCGCCGTCCGACTCCCCTGCAGGATCGGCCTCCAACACCTCCCTCTCGTCGCTCGGCTCTGAGGCCGAGGCTGCTAAGCCCACCGGCAAGCTCCTCGACACTTACGGCAACGAGTTCGAGATCCCCGACTACACCATTGGCCAGCTTCGCTCGGCCATCCCCAAGCACTGCTTCGAGCGCTCTGCTATCCGCAGTCTGAGCTATGTTGCTCGCGACCTGATCCAGCTGGGCACCGTCTTCTACATCTGGTACAACTATGTCACCCCCGAGACCATCCCCTCGATGCCCGTCCGCGCCGTCCTGTGGACTCTCTACACTTTCATCCAGGGTCTGTCTGGAACTGGTCTCTGGGTCATGGCCCACGAGTGCGGCCACCAGGCCTTCTCTCCTTCCAAGGTCCTGAATGATACCGTCGGCTGGATCTGCCACTCGGCCCTTCTCGTCCCCTACTTCTCCTGGAAGATCTCTCACGGCAAGCACCACAAGGCCACCGGCCACATGGAGCGCGACATGGTCTTCGTTCCCAAGACTCGCGAGATCTACGCCAACCGCGTTGGCAAGTTCGTCCACGAGCTTCACGAGCTCACCGAGGAGACTCCCATTGCTACTCTCATTCACTCCGTTGCCCAGCAGCTCGGTGGCTGGCCCATGTACTTGTTTACCAACGTTACTGGTCACAACTTCCACGAGCGCCAGTCCGAGGGTAAAGGCGCTGGCAAGAAGAACGGTTTCTTCGGTGGTGTCAACCACTTCAACCCCGCCTCACCTCTGTACGAGAAGAAGGACGAGAAGCTCATCCTCCTCTCCGACCTCGGAATTGCCATCACTCTCGCTGGTCTCACCTGGGTCGGCAAGAACTACGGCTTCGCCAACCTCCTCGTCTGGTACATCATCCCTTACCTTTGGGTTAACCACTGGCTCGTTGCCATCACCTTCCTCCAGCACACCGACCCCACCCTCCCTCACTACGATGCTCAGACCTGGACCTACGTCCGCGGAGCCGCTGCCACCATCGACCGCGAGTTTGGCTTCATCGGCCGCTTCATGCTCCACGGCATCATCGAGACCCACGTCCTCCACCACTACATCTCCACCATCCCCTTCTACAACGCCGATGAGGCTTCTGAGGCTATCAAGCCTGTTATGGGCAAGCACTACCGCTCCGACACAGAGGGTGGTTCCATTGGTTTCCTGAAGGCCATGTGGAAGAGCGCCCGTTGGTGCCAGTGGGTCGAGCCCACCGAGGGTGCTACTGGCGAGGGTGCTGGTGTTCTCTTCTTCCGCAACCACAACGGTCTTGGTGTCCCACCTGCCAAGATCTCTGCCCCAGTCGCTAAGACCACCGCTGGTAAGGGCGCGAAGATGGAGCTCGGCCCTGAGGAGGAGTAGGTCGTGTCATGAGAGTATGGTCTAGTGCAGATCATGCTGTGTCCATTGAAAGGCGTTTCGGGGTCAAAGTCATCTCTTCTTTTCGCGTGGAGTTGATCTTCTAGAGCTACATAGAGGAGGATAGAGCTCGATATTCGGGCCTTTGAGCCGTTTGAACGAGGCTTGTAGATTGATATGGCAAGATAATGAAAAGTATGAATATGCTCAAGGATACCGACCGACACCACTTAGTGACCTGAGCAGTGAATGTATGTGATTGAGAACGGCGTTGTGTCCTGGCCCCAAGCTCAACGAATCCCCGCAGCATCCGGATCAGAGCTATCTTATGTCACAGCTCGTGACACGCTGCGTCAAATCAGCGTACTGCGGACGCAAAACTCCACCGAGGCTATTGTAGCCTCAGGCAGAGCACACCATTTCAGATCACAGCATCATCCATCTTCAAAGTAGTATGTAGCGACGTTGGTAAGGAACAAGATATCATCAGATGCCTCCTCTGCTCCAGCTACCTCGCACGGTGAGTCGTGCTCTGGGACACGTAATAGAGGATACACGAGTAGATGGCTCGAACTTCCTACAATAAATTGTGCCCGTAATGAGTGAAGAGAAGAAGAGGGTGTGGGCAGCCGAAGAATTTTGTTCGCAGAGCAGGCGCTCGGACGTCTGACCAATCACGCCTGCCGCTTTGCGATTATGGTCTTGGCGTCCTCATCGACGTGTGGATCTGATAGTTATAGCTCTGAACGACACCGCAACACGCCCAATCGCCCCCTTCAAACGCCCCCAACATGCTGCGGCAACAACTGATCCGGTCGCTGAGGAAGCCTGCCCGCAGCGCAGCCCTCAATGGTAGCCGGGCGTTCACTGCCTCGGCTCCCCGGCCTGCAGAGGTCGAACTCACAATCGGTTTGTGCCACCCCCCATTGCCCGCGACAACGACCGCTGACAGCCTCTGCAGATGGAAAGAAGGTCTCAATCGAAGGTACGCCGCCTCACTGACACCGCTCGCAGCTGCAGAGACACTTCTGACGCTCCCCGAACAGCTGGGTCCGCCCTCATCCAGGCCTGCGAAAAGGCCGGAAGCACCGTCCCGCGATACTGCTACCACGAGAAACTGATGATTGCTGGTAACTGCCGTATGTGTCTGGTCGAGGTGGAGCGGGCTCCCAAGCCAGTCGCGTCGTGCGCGTGGCCGGTGCAGCCAGGCATGGTGGTTAAGACCGACTCGCCGCTCGTCCACAAGGCCCGCGAGGGCGTCATGGAGTTCCTGCTCGCCAACCACCCGCTCGACTGCCCTATCTGTGACCAGGGAGGCGAGTGCGATCTCCAGGACCAGTCGATGAGGTACGGAGCCGACCGCGGTCGATTCCACGAGATCGGCGGCAAGCGTGCCGTTGAGGACAAGAACATCGGCCCTCTGATCAAGGTAGGGCATTAGCGAGAGACCAGCGAGCGTTCTGTTGACTTGTGTCAGACTTCCATGAACAGGTGCATTCACTGCACACGATGCATCCGTTTCTCCAACGACGTGGCTGGTGCCCCCGAGATGGGTTCCACGGGCCGTGGTAACGACCTCCAGATCGGCACATACCTCGAGACATCCCTTGACTCTGAACTTTCTGGAAACGTCATCGATCTTTGCCCCGTTGGTGCCCTGGTTTCGAAGCCCTATGCCTTCAAGGCCCGTCCGTGGGAGCTGTACAAGACCGAGACTGTCGATGTCCTTGACGGTCTTGGCTCCAACATCCGCGTTGACTCCCGTGGTATCCAGGTCATGAGGATTCTGCCTCGTCTGAACGACGACGTCAACGAGGAATGGATCAACGACAAGACCCGATTCGCATGCGACGCTCTCAGCACACAGCGCCTGGTCAACCCGCTCATCCGAGTCGACGACCAATTCCAGCCCGCATCTTGGGAACAGGCTCTCGTCGAAGTTGGCAACGCTTTCAAGAAAATTGCACCGAAGGAGAACGAGATCAAGTTCGTTGCTGGCCATCTTGTGGAGGCTGAGACTCTGGTCGCTGCGAAGGATCTTGCCAATAAGCTGGGCTCTGACAACTTGGCTCTTGACCAGCCTGGAGGCAGTCAGCCTATCGCTCACGGCATCGATTCCCGCGCCAACTACTCTTTCAACTCGAAGATCTACGGTGTTGAGGAGGCTGATGCCATCCTTCTTATCGGCACCAATCCCCGCCACGAGGCCGCTGTTCTCAATGCCCGCATTCGCAAGCAGTGGCTGAGGTCTGATCTCCAGGTCGGTCTCGTTGGTGAGGACTTTGAGAGCACTTTCGAGTACTCCAACCTTGGAGCCAACGCCAACGACCTGAAGAGCGCTCTCTCCGGCGAGTTCGGCAAGGTCCTCCAGGGCGCTAAGAAGCCCATGATCATTGTCGGCAGCGCTGTTGCAGAGCACCCCGATGCTAAGGCTATCTTCGAGCAGGTTGGTTCTTTCGTCGAGAAGAACAAGACCAGCTTCACCACACCCGAGTGGAACGGCTACAACGTTCTCCAGCGGACAGCTTCCCGTACCGGTGCCTACGATGTCGGTTTCACAGTTCCCTCTCCCGAGGTTGCCAACACCAAGGCCAAGTTCATCTGGTTGATTGGTGCTGATGAGATCAACGAGGCTGAGCTGCCCAAGGATGCTTTCATTGTCTACCAGGGCCACCACGGTGATCGCGGTGCTCAACTCGCTGATGTCGTCCTCCCCGGTGCCGCTTACACAGAGAAGTCTGTCACATACGTCAACACTGAAGGCCGTGTACAGATGTCTCGCGCTGCCGTTGGTCTGCCCGGTGCCTCGAGAGAAGACTGGAAGATCATTCGTGCGGCTTCGGAGTACCTTGGTGCTGAGCTGCCTTACGATGATGTTGAGCAGCTTCGCGACCGTATGGAGGAGATCTCTCCTGCTCTTAGGAAGTACGACTTGGTCGAGTCGACTTCCCTGCCAAGTCTCAGCAAGGTTCAGCTGGTTGACCAAAACAAGGGCTCGTCGATCTCAGGCCAGGCCCTTGAGAAGCCTATCAAGAACTTCTTCTTCACAGACGCCATCTCAAGAAAGTAAGTCGTCCAAAGACAGAGAATATTGAGATCACATGCTAACAATGTTCAGTTCACCAACAATGGCACGATGCTCAGCGGCGAAGGAGCAGAAGAACCCCAAGACCAACTTCATGGCTCCTGGATATCCCGACCCTCAAGTTGGCTATGGGCCTCAGGGAACACCTCAGGTCGCATCGGCAGCCAATATATAAGCTAATGTAAAGCACGGTTTTGAAAACGGGGGGAGTTTTGAATTGTACATAGGCTCACATTTTCCTTTATCAGTTCCCGCATGCGAGTTGCATGGTGTAGAGTGTATGAGAATACCAGCGTACTTGTTCAACTACCATTTCCAACTTCATGATAAGAGCGTATGTGCCCGAAGGCTTTACAGTCTTTCAGGCGCCACGCTCCGCTCCACTCCGGCATGCTTGATTCGGGACATGCGCGAATTAACGTCATTGCCAAGCCGTACTACAGACTAGCTTCTTGGACCTTCCCGCCTCGATGCCTTCACAAACACACTCGGTCTGCGTGCAAGCAAATTTCTACACCGCGACATCATTGCAAATGCTTTTCATTGCATTGAAATTAATCTCGTTCGATACAGTCCTCGCTCCAGTCAAGTGAGCGCATCTGCTGAGTTCCAGTCTGAGCTGGGCATCGCAACCATCAAAATCTACGTCTACCATCATCTCGGGATCTTAGTCACTCTTGAATATTATCGTCACGATGCCGACGCTTGCAATAACCAACTTTAACATCGTATGCGCCTCCCTTGGCGGATTCATCACGCTATTTGGCCTTGTGTCCTATTTGATGAAAGAGAAATTCTACCTCTCGGAAGCATGTAAGTCAAACAAGGTAGCCCTGACAGTCCTATGGTTTCTAATAATTACAGTGATATCACTCATCGCCGGACTCATCTTCTCACCTCATGCTACCAATTGGATCAGGCCCCACGAGTATGCCCTTAATTCTGTTGAAAACTTGGATGCAATCACACTGTACTTTACTCGCGTGGTGCTCGGAGTACAACTAGTCCTTGCCGGCGTGCAACTGCCGTCAAAGTACCTGAAAACCGAATGGAGGAGCTTGGCTTTGCTGCTAGGACCCGTCATGACGGCCATGTGGATTGTTACCAGCCTGCTCGTCTTCGCGATGGTTCCCCACATAAGCTTTCTACAGGCCTTGGCAGTTGGGGCTTGTGTCACTCCAACCGACCCTGTGTTGTCCAACTCGATTGTGAAGGGCAAATTCGCTGACAAGAACATCCCCAAAGAGCTCCAAAAGATCATTGTTGCCGAGTCAGGAGCGAATGACGGCTTGGGTTACCCTTTCTTGTTCCTGCCGCTCTACCTGATTCAGCACATTGGAAGCCATGGAACCGATGGCTGGGGCCAGGACGGACGAGCCAGCACCGCGATTGGACTGTGGTTCGGCGAAACTTGGGGTTACACGATCATCCTGAGCGTGATATATGGTGCCGTCGTTGGCTGGTTGGCGAAAGAGCTTCTGCACTGGGCCGAAGAGAGGAAATACGTGGACCGCGAAAGCTTCCTCGTGTTTGCTATCACTCTCGCCCTGTTCATCGTCGGCACTGTCGGAATGGTTGGCAGCGACGACGTCTTGGCCTGCTTCATTGCTGGCAACACGTTCACCTGGGATGATTGGTTCCGTCTCGAGACCATGGATGATTCATTCCAACCAACGATCGACATGCTACTCAACGTCTCGATCTTCATCTGGTTCGGGGCGATCTGCCCCTGGGCAGAGTTCTACCACAACAACGTAATTCCCATCTGGCGGCTTGTCATCCTCGGCATCCTGGTTCTTCTGCTCCGCCGCCCACCCATCGTATTCGGCATGCACAAGAAGATCCATCAAATCGAAGAGAAGCGGCAGGCACTTTTCGTCGGCTTCTTCGGCCCCATCGGGGTCAGCGCAGCGTTTTATCTCTACGTCAGCCTCGAATTCCTCAACAAGATCACAGTCGATGGGAAACCACGAGAGGACACAGCGTACCTCATGGAGGTCATGAATGTGGTCATCTGGTTCCTGATCATCTGCTCTGTCATCGTCCATGGGCTAAGCATTCCCCTGGGTAAACTCGGCTTCTTCATCCCCAGGACCTTATCGCGCGCTGTATCCTCTCGCAGCGCGGACCCAGAGCCTTTCTACGTCCCAGAGGGTGCTGAGGACGCTACCACGGATATCGAACAGCGGCTGAGACGCCGTCCGGGCTGGTCGCGTACCGGCGGTGATTCGCTGCCGAACCGCGTGGTTAGGATTGGGAGGTCTATCATCCGGTCTGGCGAGAACTCGAGGAGCCAGTCGAGGAGCAATATGCACACGCCCATGCCGCTCTCGGCTGCGCCGACGGTGGCGAGAGGCGAAGAAGGAAGTGCGCAGGCGAGCGCGGCAGCTAGCACTGGAGATGTGGGCTTGCAGCGGACGATAAGATTTCCTGATGAGGAACCAGCAAAAGTGAAGCCGTAAAGATTTTCTGGCGATTCAGCGAGGACGCTGTTGAAGAGCAGTGTGCAGCACAAAGTGAGTTGTCAGAGTTCCAGGTAATTGGCTTTGTCCATCAATCACCATAGCATACGCGCATGCAGATGCCGTGGCATAAATTTGGGTAGTCGCAAATGTCAATCCACGTGACTTTCTCATTGATCTGCGGCAGTGACACTTTCGTGTTTCTTTTACTCGCTCGTTGATGCTTTGTTTGTCTTCTGCAATGCCTACTATCTGACTTGAGGATGTCTCGCCTGCTACGGCACAATGCTGAAGGGACCGCATTAATGCACCGCCCATTGTCCTCCTCGCCAATGTCTTCATACTCCGACCTTATGTGAGGGAACGCTGCGTTAAGATGCTGCCCTTGCACTAACGCTCTATCATCGCGAGCCCGATGCCGTTGAATATCGCAACATCCGTCGCCGCGATAGTGGTCCTACAATCCGTCCTGGGCTTCACACAATTCATGGAAGCCTTGTCTGTACTCACGTACCTGACGCCGGAAGTACACCGTTGGAAGATTGCTCTGCATGTGTGATGATGCGACTAATTGAAATCTATTCGGGCAACCATAATATCAGGCACGCTGGGGAGCCAGATCCTTTACACTCTCGGACTTGGGGATTTACTGGGTTTGTTTGGGTGGACGTGGTAGTGTTGCAATTTTCGCCACAGGTAAGATTCGATGCGCAGCAGCAAAACCCAGAGGAGTTTCAAGCGCCTTCTTCACTCGTGCCTGGAGTTTGCTGACTACATGTAAGTCAATTTCTCGGCCTCGCATAACGGCTTGCTAACAATGAATTAGTCTGCCACAGAACGCGGACTGGGAACCGCAGTTCAATGCTCTGTTCGATCGTGGTAGGGAGCTCGCTTGGATGTGTGAACAGGGGTTCCGAGGCTGCTTGCAGATCACGCTGCGGCTGAAGAAGGTGGTATGCGCGGTATACAAAACCTCGATGTCCTTCCAGAAGGATAGATCGAATCTGTGAGAGCTTCTCTGAGGCGCCCCCTTTACACCCGAAAGTCTCGGCATGTTTGACTGCGCAACGTGCAACCAGAAGCATGAGCTGACCGAGACCCTCCACTTTGATGCAGCACCGGAACTTCTTCGCCTCAAGTTGAGTGTCGTAAGGTTCGTGAACAGAACCACCGCGCCGAATTACAATCCAACCACACCAACGAGCATCTCGATTTGACGGAGTTCCTAATGCCACAGCAAGGTCATATCGCACCGCTGAAGTACCGTCTCTTGGCAGTGCTGTATCACAGTAGAAGTAACCAGAGTAGCCATTGGTTGGCATCGATGCGTGGACCGCAGGAAGCGTACCGAGTGAGCGATACCCAGGCGGCAAAGCTCGAACCGACAAGTCGCCTGCAGAAGAGACCACACAATCGTATGCGAGCTGTCATTCTATTGTACTATCGCGTACATACGACAGATCCCTGTTGCATCCTAGATGCCGTATTCTCTCGCGTCTTTCTCTTTCATTGTTTTGGGCGAGAGGGTTCTACTAGCATGGGGCTCTGTTATTCAACAACGTTGTCTCGCAATGAATGTGACCGCATGCTAACGGATGTCGTCAGAACAACGGGGCATGAGTAAATGTGCTTGTAAGAATCAGCACGTAGGAGCTGGAGGATTGAGAAGATGGCAACGCCCAGAAGCTTGATGATGTGACAATAAGCTGAAGATGATGTAACGTGAAAAGAAGTCAGAATGGTTGTGGGATCACAGGAAAGCAATCACAGCACGCTAGCGCCGTAACCCCTCATTGGCTGCGCAAACCTTCCATTTTCACCATCGCACTTTCCACCAGTCGCAACTACCACAAGCATGGCTGAGTCTGACGCTGCAGGCACGACCTACGAGGCAGAGCACGTGCATGAAGTGTACGAGCAGATTGCTTCGCACTTCTCCTCTACACGCTACAAGGTGTGCGTCGCCCTTCCTTCCCTCGCAACAGAGTTGACTAACCCAGTTTAGCCATGGCCAATAGTGGAGCGCTTTCTGAAAGAGCAGCCCAACGGCGCAATCGGCGCTGATGTAGGCTGCGGGAACGGAAAATATCTGGCTGTGAATAAGGAAGTCTTCATTGTGGGCTCTGACCGGTACGCTCGTCAATCATCATCTGTGCATTCCAGGCGCATGGTGTCCAAAGCAAAAGTACTGATGACCCTCAAGATCAACGAACCTAGTCACGTTCGCAAAACAACACAAGCCCCATGACGTCGTTGTGGCTGACAACCTCTCCTTGCCTCACCCACCACACAGTTTCGACTTTGCCATCTCGATAGCTGTAGTCCATCATTTATCCACGCCAGCACGACGTGTGGAAGCCGTCAAATGCATTTTAGACCTTCTGAGACCGTCTCAGCAAGGCGTTAGTGGCAGCGGAGGCAGAGCACTGATCTATGTCTGGGCGCTAGAGCAGAAGAGTAGTCGCAGGGGCTGGGATGAAGGCGGCGAGCAAGATGTCATGGTGCCGTGGGTCATGACTGCGAAGAAAGAGAAGGCGCCGAAGAAGAAGAAACAGCAACCACGGAAGAAGGGTGATGAAACGATACATGGAGGCGCCGACGTAGAGAACGAGCCAGAAGAGAAGAAGGAGGAGCAAGTCGAGACACAAGAAGCAAAACCAGAGGGCGACAAGACCTTCCTCAGATACTACCATTTGTACAGGAAGGGAGAGCTCGAAAGCGATATCGAGCAAGCCGGGGGGAGCGTCATTGAGAGCGGGTACGAGAAGGATAATTGGTGGGCGATAGCAAGTCTGAAGTAAACAATCGCCCAAGCATAATTCGACACTTCCAAAGATTTGGAACAAAAGTCATTGTGGCGTGAGTCTTGAATGAGGAATCGTTACAGCGCAAGACCAGCGCATTTCTTTTTCAACATAGACTATGCAATCACGAATTCAACACCACGTCCACGCACGCTGGCTAAAATGTGGTAGTGCTCCCCTTTTACACATATTCCCACACAAAATCCCTCCGAATGATTTCGTACGCCTTCCAAACGACAGAGTTCTCTACAAGTCATCGTGCTCCAAGCCTAACGACAGCGCCGGCAGCAAAACCATCTGCGGACGGCCTCCCTCGACGTACACCGGGGTCAATTCATCAAGGAAATGAACTCGCAGCTGCTCGGGCTCTTGCATATCGGTGCCATACACATGAGTATGTTCGACGGTTTTGCGTCCACGATGGAGAGCGCTGTTGACCAGCGAGCAGCCTACGCCTCCCTCGCCTACAACGACTGCGGACACGACCAGCCGGTAGACAGTCGGTCGCGGGTACCACGTGCAATGCTAAAAATTTGCGTTTGTTCGGCCTCGCTCATACCAGGAAGAGCCTGTTGGCGGCTAAGAAAGCCTTCCTAGGCAACAGCAACACCAAAAAAATTGAAGGGAGACGATACTGCTGATCCTCAATCTCTAAGGGGCGATGACGGGGATCTTCCAGCACACAGAGCACAGATCGCTTATCCTCACATCGGCGCTGTTAAGGATGATGACGAGGAAGCACTGATTCGCATGCTCCTTCCCAACAACATGTCAAGGCCAACTGTCCACAGGGTGAGGGAGGAGTTGCCCCAAATTTGCAAGAATTCGTTGCATGAGTAATAGGCATGTCGGGCTGATGGGTCAGACGGCTCCCAGCGCCGAGCTTGAAGATGTCGATGCTAACGGAGAATAAAGAATGGACGATGTGTAGTTGTAGCAGGAGCCTGCTGCAGTCAACACACCGGAAGCAGACTCAGACAGCCACACCACAGACACAGAAGGTTCAGCTATTGTTGACCCTTCACTCTTTGGCTTCAAATCTGTGGTACTGTCAGCCACCTTCTCCCAGAGTTGTTTCTTGTGGATATCGATGATTGAAAAGCAAGCTGCACCACCACCACCAGACTGGAGATGAGGTGCCCTGGAGAGGATCAAGCGTGTAACACATTGTCCGTACAATCTGATATGTGTGCTGCTTACAGCCATATGCGCCAGGGATGCTTGCGGCTCCACTGTATCGGGAGCCTGCAGATGCGTGACTAAGAGACCGAGAGCCAGGCAATTGAGTGAGGCAGGCGCCACTGGCAACAAGACTGGAACTGTACGTAAGGCACCCTGGTCTAAATAGTTGTCGATACTGGTGATGCAAGAGAGTTGATGAAGGTGCGGGTCTTATGCAGCCCATACACTGCTCTACGGCTCTGCTAAGAGTCGACGCAGCTGGTGAGGCAAGTTTGGCAGATGAAGGCGCCTCTTCCATTGCAGAAAAAGAAACCCTCGACATGACCACACGATGTGAAAGATTGGACTGTCATAACAGCTTGCGACGACATAAGATGGCGCTTGGTGCCAATGTAGAGATGTTATACATGAATGCCCACTTCTGAAGGATGCAAGTCACTAGTCGTAAAAGTAGCCTGAAAGAGGAGAGCGTATTGGAACGAAAGTCCCATCAATGGGTGGCCTGCGCAATGCTCGTCATGCGTTCGTCGCGTCTGTATTGTATTGTGATAGTCGGCTGAAGTAATGATGGTATTTTTCAGCATTCTTATTTTACCATTATATAAGAAGGATCAGTATTGATGCGAGATGTGTGTCTTCGCGCCAGACGGTGCCTTGTTGCCCGCTGGCTGGACTAACAAAGCATGTGCGCTCTCCGTTAGAGGGAACAATTGGTAGTAGAATCCCAAGGATCCTGCGATCAGGATGGCGTAGTATGCTACTGTCCACACAAAACTCTTCCCTCGGTATGGCGCAGCGCTTCTCGCACCGTCGTCCTTCTTGTCCACGTCTGGTGGGCCGATTGGCACTCCAGCCTCTACTCCAACGCGTCCATAGAAGCGCGGAAGTCCCATCCAGTTACAGAATGTGTGCGCTAGAATGCAAGTGTAGACATTGCCTGTGCGCAAGTATAGGAACGTAGCGAAGAAACCGAAGAGCGAGGTGTATGTAAACTGGAATAGCGATCGTAGCGTAGCCATCAGCATGGGAATCTCGGGGTGCGTGATGTGAAACTCGTAGAGGTGGTGGACGTGGGCAATGCCAAAGTACAGCGGAGTGAGGAAGATGATCTGCTTCTCACTGAACTGTGCGAGTACATGCAGTGGGACCATGAGCGAGCGCCATACGATCTCTTCGCTGACAGGGCCCTATATTGAGTGTCAGTGAAGCAGGCTTAGCTACGATTGGTTTACTCACCACCACGAAGTTTCTATAACCGATCCAGCTGCTTAGTATCTCATGGACTCCCTGGAACTTTATCCAGCACTTCCAATCGCCATCTACAATTCCGTTCTCGAACAGTGGTCCAGCAAATAGGATGCACACGAGAAGCATGCCCCTCATGCTGTCAAGGAAGGAGATCGGCCATATTCCAAATAAGTGCAGCAGCTGGTATGCCGGGACATCATGCTGATAGAGATACAGTGCAGTGATGATCGTGCAAGTAATCGTCGAGAACGTCACCGCGCGTGTTCTGGCGCGAATAGAAGAGGGGGCATCGCGAGTGAGAGTTGGAGAAGGTCGAGTTGCCGAAGATAGATAGAAAGGAGCTACATAGATAACCACAAACGCAGTCTATAAATTCTCCTGTCAGCTTTGTCTTCAAGAGTGCTTGGTGTGGCAGCCGTGATAGGCTGCGGGTCATCGTAGTGGTAGAGGGGTGGGTAACGTGAAACGCACCGACAGGAGAGCCGCAGCGGTGGGAGAAACAGTTGGCGCCTTGGGAACTGGCAGGACGTTAGAACGCATCGTAGCCTTTGAGCGAACGCTGAGCAGCGAAACAGAAGTGCAGACGTCGATTCAGACCGGGGTGGGTCGCGCGGGCGTTAAAAAGGTGTAGACCTCGAGGGCGCACACAGGCCAACCATTGTCCTCAAACTTACCGCCTTTGTAGCTATTGTACATATCGCTGAGGCGCTCTCGCCAACCGGTCGCAGGCGGTGGCATGCTGCGTGTGCTGGCTGTCGTAAGTCTAGACGGCGACTTTTGCTCCTGAAGGTAGTCTGACGGGCCGTTAATACAATAATGCAACAGCTGTCCCCGCGTGTTTGCTTCAGCCCACCATCTCGACTCAACTCCGATATCGATACCGCAAACAAGCAAACGCCGCAAACACCTCCACGTCACGTGCAATCCAGACTTTCGTCCAACCCAGTTCGACTCGCGCCAATCCACCCCGGCGCACTCTTCCCGTCGTCGCGCATCCCTGCTTGGTGCAGCGCGGACGACCGCAGTGGCCAGCCGGTATCCAGTGAAGATCAGGGGCAGACCAGTCTCTGGTCCGTGGCCGCACGTCACTGGCCCATTGGAGCCTCCTCAACCCATCCACCTCATTTCGCGTGCATCCCACTACGCGTGAGTGTTTATCGATCAAACCGACCAGGGGCAAGCGCGCACAAGAGCGAGGGTTCCTGGAGAGCACATCCGATCCGAAGCGGCTCATATATCAGCTGCTGGGAACGAATCACGAACCGCAAATCTTTAATCTCCAGGAAAAGACCCATCTTCATAATTCGGGGCTCGTGCTTGGAGCTGTAACGGGGATCGGCTTGACAATTGGCTAAGCACTGCGCTCCCTGCGTCTTGCAGCGCCAGCCTGCGTCTTGCAGTAGCCAGCCTTAACGACTAGGCCGAGGTGGCCGGCCACCTCTTCCTGGGAGTCTATTGTCCACTTCTCACCTCCATTCTTTTCGCTTTCGAGACTCCGCGCTCTTAATCAAGGCCTTGGGCCTCCCGTCGCTCTCTTGACATGTATCTTTGTTTCTCGCCATTTCACCTTTAAACCCACCTACGTTTCAAACGTCACTGTCACTGTGTTTTCCCCTTTATACCTTACTTAATGGTTCCCAGAGGTCTGAAACGGTTCAGCCTATCCGCACGCGTCCGAGACCTCAGTTTTTGTGGCACCTGGTACAACATCGCACCACAGCATGTCCGATCCACGCCATCGCGCATCGCAAAAAAACACCATCACATCGCCATTCGAGCAAGCTCCTACTTTCTCTCCTCCGTCGCAGCCGCGCGCTGCTCCCGCTTTCCGCAGGCCGCTCTCTGAGGCATCAGATCAATCCAACCGACATTCAGGCCCTACCATTCGCATTGTCGATGATCCTGGAAACAAAGTATACGACAAATTTCCGGTGCCTACTGAACCCTCTCAAATTCTTCCGCCACCTCGCAATGCGCCGGGTTACGCGTTCGAGAACCCAGGATCTCGTGTTTCAAGTGGCAGCCGGGTCGCCAATGCCCTCGCGAAGTTCGAAGCCATTGGCGCCAGCAGCACCCTTGCACCACAGCCACCCTCCTATCGTCCAAAGAACACTTTCAGACACTCGGTGTCAACTAACACGTCTGAGGACGACACCCTTGTGGGAACATCCAATCCGCGATACTCCCTTGGGTTCTCCCAAGGAAGCACACCCCCGACATCGCCTGGCCAAGGAGAATTAAAGGACTTTGAAACAGAGCTGGACGTACTACAAGAAGAAACAACTCCCTCCGCTCGAAGGTCTACTATACGCGCAGTTCCACCCTCATCATCTGGCGGTGAATCAGTTGAAAGTCGCTCTCGCGCCTTATCACCCCAGGAATCTGTTGCATCGCTTGCCTCAACCGCACGCGCACCTTCTCCTACCGAGCCTAGTAATGCCGACCGAAACTCGACAGGTGTCAGTCGACCGCTACCGAAAGAGTACTCCCCGTCTGCCGGATCTGAAGACGGGCGGCAGCAGACTCTCGATAGTGACCTTTCGCATCATCGACAACTTGTATTGAAGCCATCCACGGAGTCATTTGCATACTCTGACATTTCGTCTACCAGCATCGAACCGAAGCAACCTACCTTTTCCCCATCGCCAACTATTCATGAGGCGAGTGCAGCCACTTGGGCAAGCGGGGTCAAAGTCGATTATCCTGTCGTGCGCGCCCCCACAACCAACAGTCAGCGGGCCGAGACCCAGGAGACACCGAGCATCGCATCCCGAATGATTGGCGATATTGGTCTGGCGCACAACTGGAGTTCCCAATTATCCACTATTGCCTCCGTTTCTGAACGCACCTCTCGGTCATTCGCACGTGGATCACGATCGTTCAGCCCCAGATCGCAGTCGTCAGACAGCTATGCGGAAAGAAGCCAGACCAATCTTCCGAGAAGGAGGGGACAGACCATCGGCAGCTACAACTCATCGTCGGACAACTACTCCTCTTCACCGTCAGAGTCGGTAGTCCCTCTGCCGTTGTTCTCGCCCCAGCTGCAAGCATCTGGCGAGTACAATGAGAAGAGCTTCAGAGATGAGGAGTTTGACACTGTGTCACCGCTCCCTCCTTCCAACACAATTCGCATGAAGAACTCTGGCTACCTTCGGAGAAAGGACAGTGAGACATCGCTGAACTCATCGCGACCAGGATCATCTCAGTCCGATGTTTCTACAGTCAACCGCAGCATCATTCCAGCTTGGGCAAGGTGAGTTGTATAGCAATCAAGTGTGCGACACACACTGACATGATTCCAGAGCATACTACCAGCGCGGAGAGCGCATCTCGATGATCCCAGCTGCTTCGGAATCATCAGGCAGCTTACGTCTGGGCACATCGCACAGTGGCCGCACGCACACACCTTCCGAAAGCAACTTCCCAGCCCACATCTACCGTCCGCGCAACCGACCGCACCACCGCGGATCACACACTGACACCATGTCGCTTTCCTCGGAACAGTTGATCGATGAGAACGGGTACGCCAACGGAGCTTACATGCAGCCCGTTAGTGGCTGGTCGACGCCGCATCTCCGTGTGGATAGGCGTTCGCACCCGCGCTACAGTTTTTGGAAGGCACCGTCGATGGACAAGGACTTTGGCAAGCACCCGTTCAGCCGACAAAACAGGCAGATCCTCCTCTTCACACTGGGTTTCATCTTCTTCCCAGCGTGGTGGATCGCGTCCTGCCTACCACTGCCATTCGACCCAACGTTGGCGCAGAACGAGAGTCAAGTCGACTTCGAGCAGCAGTATGCGCAACAGATGGGTACGGTAGACGACAAGGCATATCAGAAAGCCAACTGGTGGCGCAACCTGAACAGAGTGATGTCAGGAGTGGGAACGTACGTGCAAGCCCTCATTTGAAACGGAGTGATCTCCTTACTGACCAGCAACAGGCTTCTAGTCGGCGTTATAGTTGTGCTAGGCATCCTGGCTTCCAGGATGTGAGCGTCCCTCCGACTTGCGATCTACCTGACCGATCCACAACATCCCTACCACGAATCTTTCTGCCATATCGCCAACACATCCATCACCTATACCCATCACCTCGACATACTCTCTCGATAACGACCGATTTACGACCTCGCTTATGCCTTTCACGCCTGTTAATGTATTTCCTCGCTCCACGACTGATACTCTCTCGAACTTGTCCACTGGTTCGATTCGAGTCACTTTCGGCCGCGCCGTTGTACAAAAAGCCCTTTTTTCCTTTCTAGCCGCATCTTGCGCACACACTGCATAGCTTAGCGGGCGTTCTTTGCTTCTGACTACCCATTTGTTGTATACTCCAGCCGCAGTCTGCGCGCAAATTCTCTTTATTTTTTTTTTATGTATCCAAGATTTGAGATCCGGATAGGATCGCTGGGATTGTAGATTTGCACCCACGGAGGCAGCACTACGGTGCTTGCTCATCGATAATCGTAGTTTTAGATAAACACTCGATCCATCAACACTGTCAATATATGACTTGATCTGACTCTGGCATGACGATACTTGTGAAGCCCAAACCCCGCGCTTCACACTCCTCGGGCGGCGCGATTGTCACGCATCTCATTTACTCTTCTTTGCACAGCCTCAGCGTCGCATTACTTGCGCGACAGCGATGTCAGCACAAGCGACATGCGTAATTCGAGGGAGACGGCTTGGCCATCAATGCATCCGAGCATGAAGGCGCAATCGTGGGCTTTGCGCACGAGGCTCTTTCGGGTACGGGCTGATCTGCCAAAGGACAGGCTGTTTCATGTTTCGAGGGCGAGACGATGCACGGGAGAATGGCAGTGTGCAGCCCTGCAATGACTCGTGGGCGCAGTCATGGTTTGCGCATCTTCGCTTTGGGAAAGGACGACGTGGCGAAGTGCAGGTGAGGCTGGAAGGAGCCGTGGTCGTCAAGATGAGTCGAAGGCGCCCCGTGCGCTCTAGTGGGGCAGAACATGATGTCGCTCTTGGTACAAATTGATCTACCGCCTACTGAAATCTTCACAACGCCGAAGAGCTATACTGCACGCGACTTCACTCACCGCGCTCTCTTACCCTCTTCCCTCACCCAACAAAGCCACAGCAGTACAGCAGAGAAGCATCCATCATGGCTGTTCGCGCACAATTCGAGAACTCCAACGAGTAGGTGCAGAGCGGGGCAAAGGCGCATATGGACAGTTACTGACGAGCGGCGCAGGGTTGGTGTCTTTTCGACTCTTACCAATGCCTATGCGATTGTCGCAGTAGGCGCCTCTGAGAACTTCTACAGGTATGTGCGGTTGCGCGCGCACGAGCTCGCGGCAGGCTCGCGGCAGGCTCGCGGCAGGCTTGCGTCAGCAGCACAGTGTTCAAACTAACATGGTGCGCAGCGTCTTCGAAGCCGAGCTCCAGGATGTCATTCCCATCTGCCACGCCACAATCGCCGGAACCCGCATCGTCGGCCGCTTGACTGCCGGTAACAAGAAGGGTCTCCTCGTGCCGACGACCACAACGGACCAAGAACTCCAGCACCTGCGCAACTCGATACCAGACAGCGTCAAGATCCAGAGGATAGAGGAGAGGTTATCGGCGCTCGGAAACGTCATCTGCTGTAATGATCACGTCGCACTTGTACACCCAGACATTGAGCGAGAGACGGAGGAGATAATAGCAGATGTGCTCGGCGTGGAGGTCTTCAGGCAAACGATCGCGGACAACGTTCTCACAGGCTCGTACATGGCGCTGAGCAATCAGGGTGGCATCGTCCACCCCAAGACGTCGATCCAGGACCAGGATGAGCTGTCGAGTCTGCTTCAGGTTCCGCTCGTCGCGGGCAGTGTGAACCGAGGTAGCGCGGTTGTCGGCGCTGGCATGGTTGTGAACGACTGGATGGCGGTCACGGGTCTCGACACAACAGCGACTGAGCTGTCGGTCGTCGAGTCGGTCTTCAGGCTGGGCGAGGGCAACGGGCCCAGCAACATCAACACGACGCACAAGGACGCCATGGTCGAGTCGTTCTACTAGACGGGCAAGGAAAGGATGCAGCAGTAGTATCCATATGCTCTTTCTAGCGTAGTGACTGAATGATACCACGACGAAAAGCAGGACAATGTGCACTCGACAAGCCTTACTATCACCAATGACTTCTCATTCACCTGTGTCTTATGTTCGATCCATTCAGTCGGGTTGGAAGACTGACTTGGCATAGATTGCGTTGTTGTATCGTAAGCTGAGACGCGAAGGCGGTGGGGGAGGAACCCGTGGATTCTGCCGATAGACTACGCCATCACCCGCACTTTCGCACCTCGAGCAAACAAAGTGACTCAACACCAACGCTGTAGCCGCCTCGATGGTTGCATGCCCCAAGGCCCAGGCGCGTTGGACTTGCGACCAAACCGCCGCCATCACACGCCTCTCGACGCGACTCATCCACCACGCAGCATGAGCTCTTCCAACTCCAAAGCGCTCACAAAGCGCAGTGCCGCCGGTGCGCTGATGCCGCCGCCGCCCGCGCCGAAGCGCATCAAGCGACCCTCGATCGTGCTGGACGAGGACACATATGTCTCGGCCATCTCTCACATCGTGCGGCGCGA
Organism: Phoma herbarum; assembly: GCA_001599375.1. NCBI lineage: Eukaryota > Fungi > Ascomycota > Dothideomycetes > Pleosporales > Didymellaceae > Phoma > Phoma herbarum. The sequence continues at coordinate 866,198 of BCGR01000011.1, read as the reverse complement.
CTTCTTCCCCGGCCTGGCCGAGTCGGACGCGCAGCGCGAGTACCTGAATGCGCTGGAGAGCAGGGACAAGGCATGGATCCGCGAGTCCGGGAAGAAGCTCACCCAAGTCATGACACCTGTGCCGCACGGCCAGAGGCGGACGGCGGACAGGACAAGGTTCGCGCGGCCCGGCGCCAGCTCTGCAGACAAGACGCCTGCCGTCTGGGGCGCCGACACACCCGCCTCGGTCGCTGCCACTGAGGCCGAAGACGAAGACGAAGACGGGGACGGGGACGGGCTGGGGAGGCTAGACAAGGTCGACCTGAACATGTCCCTCAACGCGTTCCAAGCCAAGTACACGTCGGAAGACCAGGAGTCCTTCAGCGCCATCGTCGACAAGCAGAACCAGAAGAGGTTCGAGAAGCACGCCTGGCTGCACGACGGCAACCGCTTCGCCTCCAAGCAGCGCCTTGCCCAGCAAAAGGTCCTCGCCGCAACCGCCGCAGCAGACAGCGCCGCCCTCACCCTGCGCCCCAGCCAGAACCTCGACGACCGCCCCGCCGCGCCCACAATGCACAAGCACACCGCCTTCAACACGCTGATGTTCGCCCCCGACTCCGTCGAGTCCTGGGCCCCGACCAGCCTCTCGCGCGCGGAGAAGCAATCCCTCGCGCCCCCAAAGCAGACCGTCTACGCAAACACCCGCCTGCCCGCCGACCCCGACGCCCCGCCCCGCCCTCCGAGCCCAACACTCTCCGCGATCCGCGACGCGGTATCCGGGCGTCCGCGCCTCGGCGCGAGCGAGGGCGGATACACGGGCAGCGAGACGCCGCGCGTGAACGGGTATGCCTTCGTGGACGCGCACGCTCCGTCGCCAGACTCGGGCTCGGATTCCGACTCGGATGCGCCCGAAGACCTGCTCGAGCGCTTCGGCGTGAGCGCGAGCAAAGCCACGCCGTTCAGCATGGCCGACGCGAGCGAGAGGGAGAAGCTGCATCACAAGATGGTGGATACCATTGGCGCGAAGCGCGCTGCCGGCGGAACGAGCGCAGCGAGCGCAGTGAGCGCGACCGGGAAGTCGGGAACGCTGGGCAAAGGGCTGGGCATTTTCTCCAGCGAGACGCCGCGCTTCCTGTCTGCGCCCACGCCTGCGCAGCGACTACTAGGCGCGCAGACGCCGGGCCGGAAGGGCAAGGGCGATCTGACGCCCGCGGCGCAGAGGCTGTTCGACAGGATGGGCAAGACACCACGAGCGGGCGGAGGAGGCTTCGGGGAGAGCAATGGGAAGGCACACGATTGGACGCCCGTGTCGCGAGGGCGGAAGAAGGCATGAACTTGTTTCAGCGCAAGGGGTGTTGATGCCGGCCTGTACGAAGTGCTCGAGCAGGTCGACGAGTCTTTAGCGATACCCAGGAATCAATCAACACATACCTGTTCAACAGCAGGCCGCTACAACGACGCTGCAAGATCCATGTGTCGTAGAGACATTGATTCAATTAGACGTATAATGTATAACTAACTAAGCAACACTAATATCTTCCAAAGACCACGCCGGCTTTGACGCCGCCCATGGTGTCGAAAAACAGATCCATAAGGGTGATACAGACACGGGACTGTGCATCCACGCTATGCAAAACGCCAACGCTGGAGCAGATCGAAGTGCCCTGATGCGCGCGAGAAAGGATAAGAATAGTCTGCACAGAGTCCCAATCGACCCTTCCAATGCTTGAACCACGCATTCAGCGATGAGGGTTCCCCTGATCCAACGCCGAAAAGCTGTCCCTCCGCTCACGTTGTCCTGGCGAGATGGGTGACCGAGTGCCAAGTCTAGAGCGGTCTTCCTCAACCCGTTGACGACTTTGACCCTCTCGATCCCGACTCATGCCGTTTCTGCCATCGTGGCTACTCCGTGCCTGCGCTGGCCAGTGATTACACACGGAGCGTCTATGAGACGCAGCCAGAGGCAGCCCGAATGGCTTCTGCTGACGACCCTCTTGTTCGGCAGCCCAGACGGAGAAGCGTGCGTGCCACCCAGCACCTCTGAGATTTGGGCCGTCATGGCGATTGTGAGCTGGCTCCGACTCTGCCGGCGTGATGGGAGATATGGCAGCCCTCTGGCTCGGTGCAGCAGCCGCGGGTATGCGCGGATGCAGCGGCGCATCTTGTTGTCCAGCATGCCGATTGCGAAGGTGGCGGTCGTCCTAACTACCGCCTCCACCCCGTCCTCTACCTCCACCAGGCCCATTGTACGTTCGGAACTGGGTACCTGGAGCGTGATAGCTTCTATAAGCACGTCGGGGCCTGCTCTGCGGACCCATAAAGTTGCCGTCCCGGCGATCGGCCTGTTCGCTATGCGGGTTCGGTTGTAGAGAAGGCTGCGCCGACGTTGCAGCTGGGCCTTGTGGTGGTGGTGAGAACGCAGGATTAGCAGCCGGGGGCTGGCTCTGTTGCGCTGGACCTGTATACGGAGGAGGTGCCATGCTGGCCGGGAGTATCGGTTGGCCGCCATACTGGTGAATCTTGAGCGGTGGATATGCAGCGTTTGGCGGATGAGGCTGTGGCTGGTAAGGGCCAGGTGGCGGGGCATAGGCGTGTTGATACGGTGAAGGATACGTGTGACCGTAAGGACCTGGTGGTGGAGGTGGGTGCGGAGGATGTGAGGCTGGTGGGTAGTTGGAGGAAGGTGGTTGATATGGCGTTCTGGATGCTGGAGGTGGCGGAACGGGATCATAGTGGGCGAAGCGGAAGTTGCCAGGGTTTGCTGGTGGTGGACCAGGCGGTTTTGGTGGTAGAGAGGCATATGGACTCTGGTGGGCGGGAGTGTGTCTGCTTGATTCCCCGTGATAAGGTTGCGGAGGACTCCCCTGGTACGGCGAGGGACGAGAGGCTTGCGAGCCACTGTGACGCCTATCACGGTCCCAGTGTGATGTTCGATCATACGACCCACGACGATATGTAGGATGTCCACTTGCGTCAGACGCACCTTGCAACCCAGCGGACGGATGTTGGGGATCGTAAGCAGGAGCTGCCTCGCGTCTGTCAAAATGATCACTCTCGCCCCTCAGGTACGCCGGCCAGTGAGACCTCTCCTTATGGACGTGCATGCCATGTTCTTCCGCCTTGCGGTCAAGCAATTCCCTTATCTTGCGCAATGTATCCCGCGGATCTTTGCGGCGTAAAGACTCGTCAGCGTCCCTTGGTGGTGGTACGGTCGGCTGCGGTGGGACGCTTGGCTGCTGCCATGGCATGGGAGCTGGTCGTGCTGGCGACGGTGGTTCAGTGGCTGGGTGAATAGGCCCACTAAGCGCGTCCATCAGCTGCTGATCAACATGATGTTCGGGCTGATCGTTCTGCTCTGGTTGGTTCACGATGTTCTCAAGGCGTGCGGCGTCACCTCGGGACGGCGTCTCGTGCTTGATACCATTGTCCCGTCCGGAAGGCGTGTTTGGTGGCTGAGGCTCTTGCACAGACGGGACAGAAGCCCGTGCTTTCGTGACTGGTACATCCGAATCGTTGTTAAGCATGTCCATGATGCGATGAGTCGTCCGCGCAGGAGTGGGTTTCTCAGATGTCACTTCAGGCACCAAAGGCGTCTTTCCTGCATGGCTGCCGTTGACTCCTGGTTGCAAAGCATTTTGAGCGTGGCTTAAGCCCGGTTGCGCGGTCATGGTCGATCCATCAAGCGCTGCTTGAGACGGCGGAGCCAAAGAGGAGCCTGGAACAGGTACCGGTGACGACTGCCTAGCGAGGTGTTGGCTAAAGGCAGGTGGTTCCGCACACGGAGGCTGGTACGAGTCCTTTGGGAGCTGAACAGCGGTTTTGGGTTCGTGGGTGGGCTGTGCTGTCGAGAGATCGGCGAGGAACATGAGCATGGTCGCTTGATCGTTAGGGATGACTTGAGCCTTCGGTAGTCGAACTGGCGGCGACGGCGTCCTCTCGATATCGTGTGCGGCATCTGCAAGACTGTTGATATTGTGATGTACGATTGCTTCTGTGCGGTCAGGTCCAGCAAATCGAGCAAAACCGCCGGTGAGGTCTTCGATGGAGTCATCCGCGTCGTCATCTTTATCGACAAAGCTAGTGCGAAGTTGGTCGAACATCTTTCGCTTGACATCATTTTCAAGCTCCCGATCAGCCTCGACATATGCTCGACTACGTGATGCAAACTTAGATCCGAGTCTGTTATCAACACCTTTGATTGGATCATCAGTGTAAGTTGGGGGCAGCACATTGTCCTACGCAGCGTTAGATCAGTCAGTGTGAGCGCTTCGAGCGTTTTTACCTCGTCATCGGTGGCATCGTCCTGCGCCGCTTTCCATTCTCGCTCTATCTGCTTCATGCGGAAATAGCATCGTTGCAAATAGTCGTCTCGTAGATCTTCGAAGCGATTCTTAGAGATGTCAGTATTATCACGCGATTGCATGTGTTCTTGATAACTCACAAGATACTGCTGCTCCTGGATCTGCTTCTCGGCTGCTCGCACTCTCTCTAGCTGATCCATCCTCTCTGACCGCCATGCGGCAAGATAATCAAGCTGAACATCTCGTTTCCTGTCCAGACCATCGATAAGTGGTTTGTACTCAGGACACTTTCTATGGAAATCTGAATCGCCATCGAGGTTCTTGATCGACCTCTGCGCCAATTCATCCAAATATCCTTTGAGCACTTTTGCAACGCTCCGATAACTCGTTTTGAGGCTGAGTTGGCGACGCAGATCCACTTCAACGTTCATGTCCGGATGCGGTTGGCGCCGGCGACCAGGGAGGCGTTTTGGGATCTTTGCAGGTCCATCGCCATTGGTAGGCAAGACGTTCTGCAAATTCTGACTGATTGCGACATCAGGAGCTGGTTCTGGAGAATTCGGCGCCGTGCTGGCATCTGTCAGATCTGGAGGTTGATCGGCTGAATCGGCAGGCGCGCTGGCTGTTTTGCGCTTTTTCCGGCGTGGTTGTTGTTCGGAGACATCGCTTTGAGTACGGGTCAGAACACCATTTGGTCGCGTTCTGCTGGATAGCGTCGAGTCGTCAGATGCGCGCCTCTTCTTCCCGGCAACTTTTGACAGCTGCAGGGCCGCTTCAGAGACAGACTCGTCCAGCTCCGGGGTCTGGGTTCCATTCAGAGGAGTATTGTTACCAAATGAACCATTTGGCGAACTAGAGTCGGTTGACATTCGGCTGTGCTTGGCTGGTTCATCGTCAAAGTCTGATTGTTGCGCAACGTCGTTCAAAGAACTACGTCGACTGCCGGAAGCTGCACTTGATGGTGCAGCCGAGCTCGTATGATTAGACGACGTCTTTGCAGCACGTCGTGTGGTCATATGTAATGGGATGTCTGGTGCCAGCCGGGACTGCTTCCAGTCTTCTCCTTGTTGCTTTCGCTTAGTGGCTACTGCGCTAGCACCGGTCCGCGCTAGTTGCCAAGTCAGGAACAAGTCGTATGGGAGGCAGCTGGGAGCAGCATATATGGAAGTGAGAGGGACGTACCAGAAGCTCGGAGGTTGATCTTCTTTGCTGGCGGCATTGGTTTGTTCTTCCGCTTCGGTGGCATTGCGAAAGCACTGGGCCTTGTGAATGAGATCCTGAACGCGTGACTTGAGCCCAAAGACTGCAACACGTAGAGGATCTCCTGATTTCAAACCGTTCACTCAGGGGACTTGGAGTGTGATATTTCGTGGGACTTCTCGGATCGATGTTGATGTCGACCTCTGCCTGTCTGACTTGTTAGCAAGAGCTGTCAGCCACGGCGCGCTCCTGATACTGTGGCAAGCAATATCAAGAGTACGTAGATTGCGCAATTCATGTACAGTGAATAGTTATTAGGAGCAGCATGTTGCTCGCAAATACAGTTGAGATAATGCGTGAAAGACGACTTACAGTTATCTACGCTAGACGCGCGACGGCACTTGCTGAGGATGATGCGCTCGGTGCGCGCTTCGTGGGTTGTAGACTTGAAGAGTCAGCAGCGACTGCTGATGGTAGTCTTGAGAGACGTTATGGAAGCTGCAATGGCAGGCAAAGCTTCGTGCATCAGCCAACCTGGCAGACGAAAATGCTCCCGTGTAGGGCAAAGATGGAAAGGAGCGCCAGGCGGACAGCCGCCTCCAAACGTCGCTCAGATATACTACAATAGACTCTGACCGCGATCCATGAGTTTTGGGAATTGTCGACGGCGCTGAAGGTTGAAGTTGATGGTTCCGTATGGTGAATCTCGTGCTGAGATCCTCCACGGGATCCACCTTGTCGGCCAAAGCTGGCCTAGTGTTGATTCCGCTGGCCAATGATATCTGGGCAGTACGACAACCACGGGTTCACTTTCGCACGACAACAGGACAGTAGAAATCGGAATGGATAGTGAGCTGGCTCATCAGATACAGTAGTTTCTTGCGACTATGACTTCGAGACTACACACGGAACACGGGCGAAAGAGGGCAGGAGCAATTGGCTGCCAGCCTTGCGCCTACATGCACCCCAACCATACATTGAAAGAGCAAAGATTTTGTGCGCTGGAGACTTCCTCACTCCCTTGAAGGCACACTCGATGTGTTCACGCTGGATTTCTCTACCGTGACGATGACTTCCAGGACTGTCACTGCGAGCCTCCCTCCTGTTGTCTCGAATGCTTCATTCGTGGTTTCATGTCGCACGTCATTAGCCGCTACGCTTAAACGGGTTGATCATCCGCGACGGGCCTTGCAGCGCAGCCTCGCCCCCTTCACGCAGCAAACGGAATAAGATTAAGACAGTGCGCACTGCGCGCGAGGGAAGGGGATGTCCAATTCGCTGCCTCGATTGAACAAAGACCGCAGAGAATATTTTGTCTGGCTTGTCGATCTATGAGCCAGTTGAGGACGGCGGAACTGCGACTGCAGTGCGTTTGCAGTTACACGCGTGAAGAGCAGAGCTGCTGAGCATTGTGCGAACGCTGGTTTGTTACTGTCGGTCGCTTCTGAACTATTAATGGGAGAGCGAGTACAGAGATAGAGCATTGCTTTTTCGCATATCCTTTCGTCCGCTCGTCGTGCTCTGAGGAAGGATGTTGAAGGTGCACATGGAGCTACATGGCCACGACAGACCTTTGCAATTTACATCAAACTTCCAAACCTTCCATCGCCCTTCTGACCTTCCGCACTAACACCTGTCACTCGCCTACCCGCCCATGTATCCGCCTAACGTCTTCCGCTCCACTGACATGCGGTGTATGTTGCTGCAGCGATGCAAGACCTTCCACGCTCGGGTTCCAAATGAACAAGCTCAGGGCCTCCACGTTCCGCCCGCAAGCATAACGCTGCAACTAAGCATCAAGGGTACCCGTTGAGCAACCCTGGGTCGCTCGCCCCGGAAACCTCCTCGCCTCGCAATTTCTCGCTCGGTAAGCATCCCAACGCGCACAGCAACCGCGACGGCTCCAAGCATGAACCACGTTCGCAGTGGGGCCGCGGCCTCTTACACGTGTTCTTGCTCGATCGCAATGATTCTCATCGTCGAAGGATTGCGGAAGGGCCTTGGAAGCAGGGCCGAACGGAAGCTGGGGTACGGAGATTGTGGTCGTAATGAGTATGGTTCGGAGTCGTGTGATCACGATGTTCGTTGTGAACGTTTTGTGAGCGCGAAGTCAGGCGAGTCAGGACTTGTGCTTGATGTCATAGAACCAGATACTATCAATATTGCTATGGTAAGCGAGTCGTGAATATGGTACGGCTCTGTGCACTACACTGGGAAAGCACTCGAGTATTTTGTCTTTGAGATTTGATTGATTTAATTGATTTGGCTGGTGTACTGGATATCGTGCCTCCCATTGCTAGGTAAAGTCTATGGCCCGGCCATTAATGAATATGTCGTCGCTAAGGGGAAATGCAATACTACAATTAGCAATACTGCTTGTTCAAGACGGTATGTCTTGTGGTATCGTGAACGGAAACGCTGACCAGAACGCTTGAAGCTCGAAGCTCAATCGCTAAAGTGCGAGAGCTGAGCTGGGTAACTGAAGAGAAGGTATAACGCAGTAATCCAACGCGAGCGAAATCGAACAGGTATGGAGGGAGTGTTCCTGCAGTATATGAACCAGGAGCTCGTGAAACGTGCAGCACATTAGGTCCATCATTACTAAAGTGCCGCCCCGGAATGAACAAGACGCCTGACCAGAAATCTATGGGCTTCGTGTGTACGCTGTTCACCGGTCAGGTGAGCTGCGAAGACTGACTTTCCGTGATCCACTCAAGCTGCTACGCGGCGACGAGCTGAGGACGAAGTCAGGGATGGGAGGCGTCATCTCTCTGCTGGGAGGTGAAGGTGTCCGGGTTCCTGCGCTCTGGCTGAGGGCGCGACCCCGCATACTCTGGACCGGAGCGAGGGGACTTGTGCTTGTAGTATTGTTGCGTAGGTTGCTGTTGGACCGCATGCGGTTGTAAGGCCGTGCTGGACATGCAATGACTTGGTCAGCAAGTGGACTGGCGACGATGCTTGTGCCAGGTGTGGCCTCCGGTGGTGGGACGGGACTCTCCGTCCTGAAGAGAGGGTGGATATGCGCCTCGCTCACCGCTGGACTAGGCGGCCTTGACACATCTGGGATCATGCGTGGTGCGACAAGCTCCTCCGACTCATCAATCTCAGGCAGGAAAGGGCCATCCAAGGCACGCGCCGGAGTGATAGATCGACTGCCCGGGATTGGGTCCAGCGGTGTGCCCTTTGATGGAGCCTGCATAACCGCATCTCGAGCTTGGTTGCTTACGCTGCTGGTGTCCCAGCTGTCGAAGCCATCTGAGTGCGATACATTGCCGATTGAATGAGCATCAGAGTAGATGCTTCTTGTGTCTCGGTTGAACGAAGGCCGGCTGATCAGAGTAGAACGAGATGTAACAGGTCGAACGACGTGTCGAATGGACTCCCGGAAGGACTTGAGGGACTGCGACGACCGGGTCGAGAAAGTGGGCGAAGGGAGTGCACCCAGATTAGCTAGTGGAGAGGACGGCTGGGTAGGTTTCATGGCAAACATGTTCGTACTTGGCTGCGCGCTCCGTATCTCTGACATGACAGAGTCTCTGGGGCCAGAGATAGTGATCGGCTGGAGCTTGGGTGTGTGACGCTTCCAGAAAGTAGAGGAGTACAACGCGATCTGACAGATGCATGAGACCACCCATACGGCAAGGTGTCCGGCGAAAGCACCATCCCAGTTCGATATTGGGCCCGTTAATGAGCTGCTAACGAGCTGGGTCCTCTGCGACTTGATGGAAATGATCAAGACAAGCGACACGATCAATGCAACAGACGAGAGAACCACACTGACACCAATCAGCACCCTCCTTGCTTTTGATGAACGCTCCATGAATCCGTCTCTTCGTCGTAGATCCTGTACAATGTAGAAACCAATACAACATAATGAGACAGCATCCAGCGCACTCGCGGTGGCAGCAACCTGAACGAGAGATGCTTGTGTAGTAGAGATAGCTGCCGCCTCAACAATGGACAAGACTGCGTCGGCAGCTGTGCCCGACAACGCCAAAGCTCCTAGGAGCGAGACGCATGACTTGCGCGAGCCAACCATGCTGCTACCCGCCAAAGCAATTCCTCCAAACGAAGAGAATAGAGGGATGCTCCAATAGAGTTAGACTTTGCAGAGAGGAGACGATATACGAGGATGCAAGAGGCCAGTCCGGCTCGGTGGGGTTGTGTGTTGCCGACTTCGATGGTATAGCCCGACCTGTGGATACTGAAACGTACGGCCGAGGAACTGATGTGGATCTCAACAGGTGGAAGCGGTTGATGCTGATGGGTACTACGGTCGTTGACTTCGAATCCTTCAAGAGAAGAAAGAGGCGGAGTTGTCTGGATATGCGAGTGGAGAGAACAAGTGGATCGTCGTTGTTGCCGTGGTAAGACGCGAGGCGGAGTACCAAACACCAGACGCGTGAGAGTCGCGAAATGAAATGACGAATAGCTGTAGATGCAGCTAATTGTAGTCGAACGTGTCGAGGGCGACGCGGAGGCCCAATTAGGAAGCGAACCGTTAGACGAATGTGTGGCTGATGCGGGCGTCAAGTCCGGTGGCCTTCGTAAATAACCAACGGCCTGGATATAAAGACTGTGGTTGGCGGAACGCACAAACGAGCGTTTGGTAGAGACGGGAGCGAAAGAAGTGTTGAACAAAGGGCAGAACAGCACCGCATAAAGAGGAGAGCATGTGGGGGCTCACGAGAGTTAATAAATTTAGAAGAAAGCAGAAGACTGATTTGTGTCATTGTTTGGCAGCCGGGGGCCTGTCACGGCGTTGAGCAACATGGAGACAGACTAGGGATCCAAGCTAGCATCCTGGATGTGTTGCAGGCATTGTGGGGTGCGATCTCGAGAATCGGATGCTCGCACGACCTCTCAGATGCACGCTGACAGCGTTGCACGAGGTCTGTGAGCCTCTCAGACATAATAAGAGGAAACATTGGCGCTGCAGGATGCGTTAGGTGGCCCGCCAGCTGAAAGCACAGCCTGCCAGTGCGCGAGAATTGAAGCAGGGAGAAGAAAATTCACATACAACAGCCGAAAATGCAGCTGCCGCGACCAATTGCGGATCGTTCGGTCTGGGCCCCGGTGCCCACAGCGTCGTAATGTTTGTGTAGGGGCTGGTAGGGGTCGCCTGCCAAACTTTCTACTGTGGTTCTTAGTGTGGAGCGGCTGCCTTGTTAGGCCTTCATTTGCGACGCGTTGTTTTGAGCTTGCTTCTTGGACAAGCATAACAAACAATCTCGGGCGGCGTTATCACGAGCTGACGGCAGCGGAGAAGCTGGCGAGTCGATATCATCGCATGCTGTCATCTCGGCCACCGCGTCAAATAGTCGCAATGGCGTCTTCCCTCTCCGGGCGCTTGTCATCCACAGGCGGTGGTTGCACAGTGCTGCGAGGCCAGCATGTCTGAAGCAATGTGAAACAGCACGGCCTTTCACTTGGGTTGGCGGCCACGATTCGTGGCTCTCCGAAACAAACAAGGAGACACGCAGTAGGAAAAGGGTCTACGGAAAGCGGCCGTGGGCGAAGTGCATGCAGATGCTGCAGGACGTCATGCTGTGTGGATGGTGTGGGTTGATGTTCGTCGGGAAGCGTCCGCCGTGCCTGCCGGATGTTCAACGAGCTTGGGCAGGCGCAGACGGACAACGATTGTGTCACGTGAGAAACGTGTTATGTCATCAATCGAGGTCCCGCATTGCCCGGTGAGGCGGCGAAGCAGACGACGGCGACTGCCTAAAGCTGTTCCATTGCCTTCTTTTGGTACCCATAGGCAAATAGCAAATTGTGGTGCCTTAATCAGTCACCGGCATCTCAACTTCACCCACCCAAAGATCGATACTCACTTAGGTTCAGTGGATCAGTGCTGCCCATCTTTATAAGCCCCGCCTCCACCGCGTCACTACACTTATTCCGCTACACCCACCCTGCACCATCTACACCACCACCGCCACCATGAAGATCACATTCAAGGTAATGCGCCGCCGTGCTGCCCGCATTCGGATGAAGCTAACAGTGCGCAGGATCTCAAGCAGAACAAGTTCGTCATCGAGGCCGAGCCAACGGAAACGGTACGCAGAGCAGCCACGCCTTTGCCATGCATCTCACGATTCTAACCGATGTCTTAGATTGGAGAACTCAAAGCCAAGATTCAGAGCGATAAGGGTTGGGAAGTGCCCCAGCAGAAGCTGATCTACTCCGGTGAGCTTGCCTCTGCCGCGCGAAACGTGCTGGGACACTTTGGCTGCAGGCTCTGACTTCGGTTACAGGCAAGATCCTCCAGGATGCGAACACAATTGAATCGTATAGCATCGAGGAGAAGGGTTTCATTGTGTGCATGGTCTCCAAGGTCGGCACGCTAGGCAATCGAGGCAGGAACAGTTCACTGACAACTACCGTAGCCCAAGGCACCGGCCGCCTCCGCCAGCAAAGCTGCTCCATCCACACCTGCGAAGCCAGTTGCTCCAGCCCAGACACCCGCTGCACCTGCAGCTCCCTCCGCGCCCTCAGCATCCTCGACACAAAATGTACCCGCTACACCTTCGCCTGCGCCTGCGCAACAGTCCGAGCGCTTCAACGACCCATCAGCTCTGACCATGGGCGGAGAACGCGAGGCAGCCATTGCCAATATGGAGAGCATGGGTTTCGCACGAGCGGATATCGATCGCGCCATGCGCGCCGCCTTCTTCAACCCCGACCGTGCGGTCGAGTATCTTCTGACAGTGAGACAACCGGCAATGTTACAGCATTTGACAAGTTCTGACGAGCTTAGGGTATCCCAGAGAGCGCTCTTCAGGAACAGGCACAGTCGCAAGCTCGCGCACCGACCTCGCCACCGCCCGCTACCGGCGGTAACATAGGTGCAACCCCCACCGCTTCTGGAGGAGACGAGCCGATAAATCTGTTCGAGGCCGCCGCGCAGGCTGGTCAAGGTCGAGGAGGTGCTGCTGGTGCACGCTCTGGAGGCGCTGCCGGCGCTGGTGCTGGTGCGCTCAACGCTAACAGCCTTGACTTCCTGCGCAACAACCCACAGTTCCAGCAGCTGCGACAGGTTGTACAACAACAGCCTCAGATGCTCGAACCTATCCTGCAGCAGGTCGGTCAGGGTAATCCCCAGCTGGCGCAGATGATCGCATCCAACCCAGAGCAATTCCTGCAGCTGCTTGCCGAGGACGCTGACGATGATGCGCCATTGCCCCCAGGCGCACAGTCCATCTCCGTTACAGAGGAGGAGCGTGAGGCTATCGAGCGCTTGTGTCGCCTCGGCTTCGAGCGCGACCTCGTGATCCAGGCTTATTTCGCGTGTGACAAGAACGAGGAACTCGCCGCCAACTTCCTCTTTGATCAACCCGAGGATCTGGACGACCAGTAGAAGCTCCGAAGCCACTTGTGCGCTTATTGTCCGACCACACTATACCCGATTTCGTCACTTCTCCATCTGATGCCATCGTTACAATGTCACAACCACCATTTGCAAATTTGGGCGGCAAAGTCTGGTCCAACACCAACCTCCTAGTCCGCTGCATTGCATACGTGAGCATTGGCGCGCTTTTGCGCCAGCTCTCGTGTTCGAATGCGACGTGGTCCTTGCGGGGAGGAAATGGAAACATTCGCGAGATGGCGCAAGTAATTTGCTCGGTCAGTGACTGGGTTGAGGCGAATGAAGAATACATCATGATTGAACGAACATCCTCTCATCCATCTCACCAGCGTTACAGTCACTACATTCAGATACAGGATAGACGCGTGAGCAGCAGATCCGTAATGCCAATGGCTAACCAAGCAATATGCGATGATCCCTTTTCCAACAGCAGCAAGAAGGTGAAACTATCCGCAAAATACCAACGAGGTTCTGAACATCTGCGTTCTGTCTTGCTTCTTGATGAGGACAAAACGCACTCCAAAGTCGTGGGTGTAGATTCGAAGGTTTTATAACCCACAATTTAAGAGAAGAGAACCGAATCGCCGTGGCTCATTGTACACATGCCAGGGAGCAAATCTTTCGCTTCGATCATGCGCTAGCTGACTCCGTACTTTCATCATTCAAATGAATGTGGCTGACACCGACAGCATATGGTCTACTTCGTTTCTATTTTCGAAAGAATGTAAACACCGCACATACACATTGAGATCGAGAAACATGCTCAGCAGAGATGCCAAAGAACAAGGAGCATGTGTCCGAAGGGCCAGTGATTTCGATGACAGATCTCGGATCATGAGAGTAGTTGCTGCTACTTTCGATGGAAAAGCAACGAACACAGATGCAGGTAAGGTTGAAACAGAATATCAAGCTTTCCCTACAAGCATCAACACGCTTAAGGCTCATCAAAGACCTAGTTGACGTGACATCCGGAGCTTGTGCTGTTAGCATGGCAGGAGGAGAACACAAGCTCAAGTCATGCAGAGTGGCTTTCTTCATCTACAAATACAGAAGCAAAATGCCTTGATGGTAGATGTACGGACATAAGAAGTGTCGTTCGATATGGTACCTTTGATCTTATGCAAAAGTCAAAGAAAATTCTTGCGGTGGACAAGCGTTCATCAAAACATTCAAAGATCGAGAGACAAGTAATCGTGGAACTTTGATTGGTATTCATATCACTTACGTCTCCAGACAGCCGGGTACATGGCGCGGTGATCCGGGTGTCTCGATATAGGAAGTGGGGACGGTGAGACGATGGTCTTTTGCTATGACGTCACTTCAAATGTCGCTGTGAAGTGTGCACACGCCCTTGAGTTTCACCGACGAGACAAACACAGAAACCATGGGTCTGAAAGGCCTATTTCCTCGAATCCTTCGCTCGTTTCTGCACAGCGATTGTATTCAAGTCATGTCTAGTAGTACATTAGTCCAATATGTACTCAATATGCTCGATTCGTTCGCGTGCGAGTGTGATTAGTGTAGCGCTTCAAGGACCACTGCAAATTACAACCACGGCTTGAGGGCATGAACCTCAGAAATAGCAAATGCAACTATATTGCGGCACATTGAACTATTTTGCGCTTATATTTCCATCACGCAGACTAGAGACGTGTGATATGAAAGCATAAATCAGGGTATATTACAATGATCAAATCTACCGACGTTAGAGTCCCATCTCATCTTCCAACTCAAGACCCAAAGTTCATCTTCAACGCAATGGTCGGCTCTCCCTCCTCGTCCCTCCTCTCCACCTTCTTCGGGCCCTGCCCACTCTTGAGCACACCCTGCAAAAAGTCTCGTTTCTCTGCATCCATCCCAGCAACCACACCCCTAAACGCTTCCTGGTCCGCTTGCGCAATCTCCAACAGCCTGCCCGCCGTCTCTTGGCTCGTATTGCCATCATTCTGGACCCTAGCCAGGAGCGCCGGGATAACGATCTTAGCAGCGATTTGTCTCTGCTCCGGGGTCTTGAGGGAGGCGATGAAAGTAACGAGGGTTTGAGCGAGCAACGCACGGGATTCATCAAGGCCTTCGACATCAGAGGGGTTGGCGAGGAACGACAGAATCTGTGGGAGGATAAGAGACGCGATGCTGTTCTCAACCGAAGACTTCTTAGGCAGAAGGAGAAGGGAACGGCAGCATCCGACAGCGACTTTGGAAGTTGTTACGGTCCCAAGGCAATCAAAGAGGTTGTCGATAAAGACCTTGATCAGCGGATCGTTGGGCACGAAGGCGGATGCTGCAGAGCTGACGAGGATCGTGGTTGCGAGGATGATGTTCTTTTCGCAGGCGAGTGCGGCGTCAAATTCTCGCTGCTGTGCGTGCCTCATGATGGTCAGGAAGCGTGTCAGTGTTGCGCGCAGTTGCTTGCTGGTGTCGCTCGTGGCTTCCGCGTCGTGAGTCAAGCTCGTTACGAAGCGCTTGAAGATGGGTAATGACTGTGGCACTACTGTTGCCTGACAGGCTCCTGTACCGAAGATGGTGGCGAAGATATGTAGTATGCATGCATGCAAATCGGCCTTGATGATCGCTGGGAATACTTGAGCGGCATCGACTAGCGCAGATAACGCGGTGGTCAAAAGCGCTACGGCTTCTTCGTTCAGCTCGTGACGAGCCTTCGAAGTGCTGTCTTCGAGACCAGGGACGAGACCAGAGAGTACCAGCACCATGATTTTCGTAAGTTCGAACAACTGGTCGATGTCCTCCGAGAGGTGGTCGTCGCCAGGTGCTCCTCGGTCCCTTCGTGCGGATGGGTGCCCAAGACACAGGTTTCTGGCAATTTCCACAATGACCGCTTGTACAGTCAGACCTTCAGTCAGCACCAGACGATCCAGCATGTCCATTGTCTCGGAGAAGATGACTTCTTGATAGATGGCTTGTCCAGAGACTGAAGGTCGCAGGATCTTCTTCAGAGCTTGCAAGATCTCTAAGATCTGCTCCTTAGAGGCTTGCAAATCGCCCGGGCGTCCAGCTAGGGCCTCAAAAGCGAGACCGAACAGGACGAAGAAGAAAGCCACTGGCTCATCTCGATAGTTGATGTGATCTGCCTTGGTCGGCGTTTGTGGCTCTGAGAACTCAGTTTTGCCGTCCAGAGCATCAAACACAAATTCGCTGTCTTCGTCGATCAAGCTGGCAATGGCATCGACCAAGTTGAGCCAGGATTCTTGATAGAACTTCAAAAGAGTCTCGCGGTTCAGCGCAGCGTAGATGGTGTCAAGACTGCCCGAGAGAGAAGCGGAGCCCAATGAAGACGAGATGTCTGGCTCAAATCTGAGGCGAGCGTACTCTCGCAATGATGCAAGCCATAATGGCGTAAGTCTTGCAATATGCGGTCTCAGGACATCGACAAGATACTTCTGCTCGGTGCTTGCAATCTGAAGCTCTGCCCACGCCGAGAACACAGACATTTTCACCATGACTGCAGCGTTTGAGCTCAATCCTCGCAGATCACCAATTGCCGCAGCCTCCGTCTCGCCTTTGTGGTATTAGCAAGTATGCCTGTTAAATTCTGGGTTAACTTACTTGAGAAGTTTTCGAGCGCAGAGATCAGAAGCTTGAGGATACGACCCATACGGTCTACATCTGTGACGATACCAGTGGCAACGAAGGTTGCGCACACGTTGACCGCTTCTGCTGCGAGTTCGGGCGACGAGTCTGCCGCAAATGCCGGAGTAAGCGCTGAACCGATTTGTGCTTGGTACTGTTCCAGAAGAGTGGCTTCTGCGAAGTCGGGATCTGGGGTCTTGCCGAAGAGCTACCCTTCGTGTTAGCGATTTCAAACACACCACAAAGCTTGTTTGCTCACCTTCAATACTTGATCGATGATCTTCAAACCGCGAATACGAAGTTGGACGACACCAGCGGTCGACGCAGAAAAGGCGATGCGGACAACATCTGCAACTCTGTGTTGTAAAGCGAGGACGCATGGCGACTCCTCGCGGAAGGCAGCTTCCTTGCTCACCATAGCGACTAGCTCGCTTAGGAGATCCATACCAATGGTTCGTACCTGCCATTTGAGCAGTTCCTGACTTGCCTGCCCAGCCTGGCCAACTTCTGCGCCAGGTGCGTTCGCGGCTGCGGCAAAGCCCGCAACTTCCTCGTCCTGAAGGTCCGTTGCGCCGACCTTTGGTTTGGTCTCGATCACCTCCTGGGCCTCAACCTTCTTAGTCTTCGTCAGCACTGAGTGGCACCGCTGGACCCACGCCGCAGTATCGGTGAGTCCAGTTTGGTGGAGCCAATTGCGCAGGATGTTCCGGACAACCTCATGATCAGGCTGCCTGTCAAGCACATGCCATAAAGCATCCTCTAAGCCAGGATCGCCTGCGCGAATGATCTCTTCAGTATTGCGTCTCATCAAGTTGTGCAGTCCGTCCACAGCCATATCACGAATCTGAGTGGAAGGATTCTCTAATGATGCCTGAAGGTGCTTCACGTAGTCCGTGAACCGCATTTGTCCAGGTGCGTACAGAGACACGTGCTCTTGACATCGAAGCGCTTCAATCCGAACCAATTCATCCGGCTCTTTCTCGAACAGACTGATCAACGTCATAATCATGTCTCGTGCTTTGGCCATCTCCTGAAGATCCGGGCCAAGAACATTGATGGTGCTGTCTATGCATCGGGCGATAGTTGCTGGAGTCGGCAAGTCGATCTCAATGTTTGACGAGGCCAGCGATGCGGCTTCATCGTTGTGGGAGTCTGCTGCGTATAGCTGCGCGAGCATGCCGAGAGTCCCAGTGACATGACTCGAGAACGACAGACCTGCACTGTCTGCCACGCGTGAGAGACTGTCGATAGCCGAGAAATGGACAATAGGGTGGGGATCGTTGCCCAGAGACATGAGTATCCCAAGAATGTTCTTAAGGTGGTAGCTGGCAGCCATGCCACCAAGTTGAGACAAGATGCAGCCTAATGCGTAAGCATAGCCTGACCGAGCGAATGGCTCACGGTTGGCGACGATCTGATCAACTAGGTAATTGACCTCAGTGCCAGTCAAAGCATTTCCCGAGCTGTTGCACAGGCGGCCTAAAGCCTCGCCAGCAAGTCTGCGTACGAATGGATCAGGCAGAATGACGAAGACCTGCGGTTGTAAGTGGGTGCTCTCTGTTAATCACGATACACTTACATGCAGAAGCTCCTGCATGACTTTTTCTACCGCCACTCCCTTCAAACTACCTGATGCAGATCGCGTCTCTTTCACAGCCACTTTGAGCGCAGATAATAGGCCGTAGGCGATGTTCACCATCATGGCAGTCTTCCTGTTAATATCGCGTTGAAGGCTGCCTGCTGATAGGAAAGATGTCATTTGTTCCAAAATGCTCTCCTGGACCTTTGGCGTTTGCAAAGGTAAGCAAATTGCGAAAAGCTGTAGAGCAGAATTGACGACCTCGGTGGCTGGGGGATCTGGAAGCTCGGTCGGGTCGCGAGAAGGATTGTACAGAGATATTGAGTCGTGTTCGCGTGCGCCGCATATGGGCGAGAGTAGCTGGTGAGCATAAGTACAATTGCTTCTCAGTTTTGGCGTGTTTACTTACCGTACGATCGATGATGGCCTCCGACCCATGCCTCACCAGCCAATGATGACTAGTGCTGCTGTCGTGCTCTCCCGGCAATGGCTTGATATCGAAGCCACGAACAAGACCAGTGACCCCAAAGCCGTGGTTATCAGCTACCTCCCAGATGCTCTCAAACGAGCCTGCAGCACTTGCGATGGCCGTACTGAAAGAACTGGTGGTGTAGTTGTCCGGGTCTGCAAAGTTTGCGACAGCGAATGAAAGCAAGTTGGTCTGCAGCAATACCTCGTTGCTGCTTGCTGGTGTGAGATCTACAAGCTTGGTATAGCACTGCAGCACTCTTCTCCGAACCATCAAATCGAAATCATGGAGCTGTAGGGCAGGAGACAACCGCTGCGAGATGTCGTCGGTGGTCTTCTTAGCTGGGAGCGTATTCAGGAACATAGTCGTGTTCTGGAGCATTGCAGCCAGTCGCTTGGTGACGTCGAGGGTGAGAAGCCTGCTGTTGAACTCAAGGAACGTTGAGATTGAGCCCAGAGCACATTCTCGAACATGAGATAGGTAGCTAAGCTCGAAGACATTTCTTTGTACCATGTTGTCTTTATTGAGCGGCTTTGGCAGGGCATTTTTCCAGAGCAAGAGCAGTTGTGACAAGTGAATCTTGACAAAGTTCGGCCCAAGCGTCATCAGTCCACCGATCAGAATCCAGGCAACCTGTACCTGGGTTGCTGAGACCCTTACGTCTGAGTTGCCAGCTGATTTAAGTAACGTCGTAGCTTGTGACAAAACTCGGGAATTCACGTCCACAGACCCATGCAATGGCTGCGAGGTAGAGGTACTTAGAACTGCCGAAAGACCGTTTGCCAGGCCAACACACTTGCGGGGTGATTGACGTCCAGTACCAAGCAGACCAAGCTCCCGATTGACGCTGTTCATACATATCGTGACTGACGGTAGGAGCTGGAGTGGACACGCAAGAACGAATGACCGTAGACAGGATGATGCGTGCACCTGTACGCTGTAACTAGGGTGCTGCAAGATCTGGATGAGGGCGTCCCGCGACGGATCAGCGATGACATTGGAGGCGGACCCCAAGCTGTCGAACAGAGCTGACAGGGTGCTCAGTGCTCCAATGAGCGTCTGTTTCGAAGGCTCAGGCCGCTCCTTGAGGGCTTGAGGATAGTCCTTCAGAATCTCGTTAACGAGGAACCTCGCAGCATTGAGCTGTCCGGATTCGCCAAGCATCTCGCGGTTTACCACAGTCTCTAGTATGACAGCCACGTACTTCCGAGCGCTGAGCGTACGGTATCGATTCTGGGTAATGACGTTGTTGCTGAGAACGTCGGTGAACAGACTTCGCGCAATTTCGTTGTATTTCGATTCAACGACCTGCTCGCCGAGACCACGTAGCACCTTCATGTAGCAGACAGCGATACCAGCCCTTGCGCGATGGCTTGTCGAGGTTCGGCAGTACTGTGTTGAGAGAAGCTTCAGGATGGCGGAAATTGTAAACGTGATCTTGGCAGCTGATCTCTTGGGCGCAGGAGACTCTGGGCGCTCCATAGCGTCGTCGTCGCCACCGTCAATGGTGGACATCCTCTTGTTCTTCTTCTTTGTAGCGCCTGTGCCCACCCGGGTGATACCCGGTATGGGGTCCTCGATCGTCGCAGTCTCAGAGTAGTTCTTCACCAGCGCGGCTGCGATAGCCGATGCGGCGGCATGTCGGAGTGTAGCTGAGCTGCTGTCGATAGTCTTCCACACCGCTGTCTGCAACTTGTCGAAATCTGTCGCATTGTCAAACAGATTGGTGTATTTGACCAATTGCTCGAGACAGAAGCACGCGCTGGTCTGCACAAGCAGCGACTTGTCTCCAGAAGCAGCATTTCGGGCCTGCTTCCATGCATCTCTCGCAACATTCTCCTCAGCAGAAGGAGCAATGCCCTTGAAGATCTTGCCCACAGCCTTGAAGATAGTCGCTCGCAGGCCAGTGTGGTTCTGCGCAAACTTGACGAGACGCAACAGCGACATGACGGCGACAGGCGCCAGGTTCTGAGCGCTGTCTCCGGCAGCCTCGAATATGCTGCCCAAGCAATGCGCGGCAGCGTGCTTCGCCCGGACATCCTTCTCGCTCTTGCCTGCCCCGTTGAGGATGCTGTTGCACTCGTTGATCGACTCGAAGAGGAGCTTGCGATCTCCCTTGCCAAAAATGCCGGCGAATGCTCGTCCCAGGTTGTGTCGGATTACTCGCGTGGGCGCGGGGGAGGCCAGGTTGATGACTTGGAAGAGCTCTTTCTTGATGTAGATCTGATGCGCCGAGGCGCCATCGGCGTCGAGAGAGTCCACATGGCGTGCAAGGTCGGATGTGAAAGTCAGGAGGTAGAGGTCTTGCTGTTCGGTAGGGAGCGCGTGTAGCTTCTTGACGTCGAGTTCGGGATTCGAGGGGTCCTCCCTGGCAGGCTGCTCGCCGTTCGTAGCCATTGGACGTCTCGGAGGCTCGTGGCCTATCTATGTGTCGTTGAGGAGTAGGACTGAACGGCGCGCTCGCATGGCGGGGTGAGCTTGCCTGTCAGTTGTGGAGAGGTGGAGCTGCAGCCATGTTGCGGAGGCTCGGGGGTGTCTCTTGGCGGTGAGATGAGGCTCAACTTTTGTTCCTGACCACTTTGTTGCAGAGCATCGTAATTCAAGCGAGTCAATATGGCCTCACCCTTCGCTCGCACAGTTCGCGCATCGCTGTCGCTCGAGAGCGCAGCTCAATGCGCCTGCCGCCATGCCTCGCGCCCACGGAAAGTTCAAGTGCGGTGTCTGAGCAGCACGCCTACATACCTCTCAGGCCATTCGTGTGTGAGCTCAGATCCAGCGCGCAACACTCGGACTAATCATTGAAACAGAAAATGGGCGACAATCAAGCACGACAAAGCCAAGAACGACGCCGGCAAGAGCAAGCAGCGCTCTCTCATGACCCGCGACATCACCAACGCCGTAAAGCAGGGCGGACCTGACCCGAACATGAACGCACGCCTCCACCTCGCCATATCGACCGCAAAGAAGAGCGCTGTGCCGAAACAGTCGATTGAAGCCGCCATCGCGCGAGGGCAGGGTCTCTCAGCCACGGGCGCCGCACTTGAAAACTTGACCATGGAAGCCATTCTGCCGCCCTCGATTGCCACCATAATAGAGTGCCAGACGGACAACAAGCTACGTGCGCTGGCAGAGATGAGATTGATCGTCAAAGAAGCCGGTGGCCAGGCTGGGCAGAAAGTGCTGCACATGTTTGAGAAGAAGGGCAGGATAATACTCGCTAAGAAGGAGAATGTTGGCGTCGATGAAGTGCTCGAGCCTGCGCTGGATGCTGGTGCAATAGACGTGGTCGAGGACGAGGAGGGCCGCGTGGTTCTCTTCACTGAGCCCGCGGAGACGAACAGGATTGCAGGTTCATTAGCCAAGGAGTTGGAAATGGAGGTCGAAGAGAGTGAGATAGTGTACGATCCCAATGAGGACTATAAAGTCCCGCTGGACGACGAGGGTGCAGCAAAGGAGTTGAGCGAGCGTTTCTTGGATAAGCTGCAGGACGTTCAAGGGATACAGGGCGTCTACATGAACTGGAGCAAAGGAGCCATCTCAGACGAGATCTGGGAGGAGCTGTCGAGTAAAGTCGACGTATGAGATGACAACAAGACTTGCGCGTATAGATTTATTATACAACACTATACAATAGTATACACCGTTGGCGATAATACGCCTCTTCCTAAACGCCTTCCATGCACTTCCGTTTCTTCCCTGGTCTGTACGATTGAAGTGCCAATGGACCCATTACCAGCGTATATCATTGCGGCTTCTCGGGCGCAACTTGCGCAGCTGCATCACCGCTCTACTCATCCTTGCCGACTCCCATTGCGGCCATGCGCCTCTCCTCCTCTTCCCTCCTCCTCTTATTTTCCAGGTTCCTCGCCTTCAGCCTTTCCAGCTCCTTCGCAATCTCCTCCCGTTCGTATGGTATGCGATGTGTCTGCTCCGGCTTGGGCCAGAAGTCCGGCACCGAGAATTTGCCGTCGAGGTTTGTGCCGAAGTAGTACATGATGCTAATCGGGAAGAGAATGTACATGCCGAACTGTTGGAAGTGTTAGTGCCGAAGCGCAGTGGGCATGCGGACGAACGAACTTTGGCGACTTCGAGGTTGGGACCGCCCATGTTGGCGCAAGTTCTGGGGACTGTGAGGCGTGGAAGCGGGGTTTCGTGTGCGCAAGCTGTGCTTCAAGGCGGTGGACTGATGAGGTCGAAGATATTTGTGGAGATTGTTCGCGGGAAAGCTGGAGATCGTCACATATCGATAAGCGCGCTTTCACGTGCTGCACGGTTTCCTTCTCACTCGAGTTCGCCATGGAAAGCTAGTCCTGATATTTCGCACGTTTCTATTCATACCGGGTCCGAGAGGGCAACCATATTTTAACCTCCCTGATATCAAGCACTTCCAAGACTTCCAAGGGACGGTGTCGAGCCGTCAAGGTGGTAGTCAAGTATTCAATTCAGTAGCAATGATATTGAAGTTCTGAGTCGGTTGCTCAGTCTGGGTGCTGTTAGATTATCAGGTGTACCGAAAAGAAGCTCTGCTTCTCGTTTTATCTACTACAAAAGGAAAGACCGAAGAGGTAATCTGATCGCGATCCTGAGCGGCAGATCGCGGTTAACATTCGGTGGTAACTCTGAACACGTGCTGTGCATTGCTGATTCAGGGCAAGCGGCAGGTGTGAATCTTGGTAATATGCGAACCAGTCCCGCTTGCGCATGTGCGCGCCTGCAACCGCCGGTGCTAAGCAGCCAAAGAGAGGTCGCGGAATCGTCAGGTTGTGGAGGTGGGGGAACACTCTGCATGATGGTGCGCCGGGGATCATGAGCAAATCTCGCATGCGGCGCACATCCACAGAGCGACACATCGAATGGGAAGAAAGCTCGCGAAGAACGGTGAAGGTGTCCCGAGGGGATACTTGTAAATATCCCGCGGCGGTCACTCTGCGTTCTCGAGATGCAGTTGCGTTCTTGTTCAACGCCTCGGTCAACCGTCGGACTGTGATTGTGCGGCGCCGAATCACGATCAGCTGCTTTCCGATTTCTTCCTCTGCCTTCACGGATCCGGCACGAACCACTTCAACGTCTCCCAAGGAACCCAAGAACCCGCTCTCCACTTCCCCGCGGTCGCATATAAGAGACCTGTCATACCCCGCCACCTTTGACCGCACTGTAAACCAGATTCGCCCGCGACTCGCCCCGTGTAGCACTGTTAAGCTGTGATCCGTGGTTTACGTCACACGCACAACTTGCCGCCCGTAGCCGCATAAGACGAACGAGCAGCTCGCGTCGTCCATGAGAAGGGATATTGCCGTACCGTAAAATCGCGCTCGAACGACCCGTTTGGCATAGCTTGGGGTGAGGCATTACAGCAGCCGCCCAGGCATAAAGCGCGCATTGAAGACGAGGAACCGTTGATGCACGAAGACCGCCAGTACTCACTTGCAGGGCGGGAGGCCTCTGGGAGCATTATGACAACCAACAGGCCCTTCTTTGGCGGCTTCCTGGCAGCCTTTCGGGCCCAGCCTGCCGTACAGAAAGCCGGTGCATCGCAAGCCGCCTCAGCAGCTTCCTACTCCCACAACACCGCATCCACACAGACACAAGGCTACGATGCTTCGAGTACCACACGCACAATCACCAGCAAGACCAGATCACCCTCCCCAGGTGCGACAACGACGGTCGTCCACACAAGTGGCCAGTTCCAGCCAACAAGACAGCACGCAACACCATACCACCGCTCCACATCACCAGTCCACGCCAAGGCATTCCCTATCCCAGGCGCAAACCAAAGGAGCAGGCGGGGCTCTGAGAGCTCCTCAGACGGCTTCAACGAGATCATGGGCGCCGAGAAGTGGTACATCGGTGGTCGAACAGCAACTGGTGAAGAAAAGTTCTACAAGCTCGGCATGGTGAAGCGTCACCGTAGTGCGGATCGGCTGAGTCTGGACAAACTCAGTATATAAAAAGCGGGCGACTCATGTTCATATACATGCATACACCGGCGTTTGCGGCATTTTCAGGATTCCTCAGCACTTTCGAGATTCCACATCAGGCGTTAGAAGGGAATACCACATATCAGGACAGAGTCACACGGGCCATGACCCAGCGATACCAATATACACAACCTTTAGCGAGCTTCACTGCTCAATCTTGTACACATCTGTAAAGACCTCGGAATTGTTGCTACCAACATTGTGTTGCACGTGACTTGCCAAAAGACGAACGACCGATTGCAGCCTTCTTCCCGAAGGCTGACCCTTGGTCAACTCACCAGCAATAAGAATAAAAGATGCGTGAAGTTCCAATCATGCTTTGTTTTTGCCAGTTATCGGTTCATTTTCAGCCGTCGGTGAGAAAGCCTGATCGGAGTTGCTGGAGTACTCCGCCATCCCTGCCACCAACGCCACGCTACTCCGCTTTTCGGCAAAAGGATCACAATGCGTTACATTTCTTCACGGAAAAGCTTCTCTTATGACGGCAACAAGCTACAAGGCTGCGGATAAGCCCCAACACTAATGCTGCAAGATACGACACCACATGTCTACCTTACAGATCTCGAATCTCTTGAGTCACCGTCTCCTGTCTCTCACTTAGATAAGACGATTGCAATCGCTAGTTGCAAGCATCGTTTCCAAATCAATCAGTTGGAACACTCAATGACCTCTCGTTCTTAATCTGCGTTCCATGAATCCACAGCATGGCTTCCCAAGACCAGCCAGTTCCAGCATTCACAGCTGCGCCTCAGATCAATGACGAGCCCGAGAAGCGGACCCAGTATGCTTCGATCATACCCAATGATGAAGCACGTCGCCTCGAGCTTCAGCATACCATCTCGTCCATGAGCCACGCTGACATGGCACACGCGACCCACGTCGTGACCGGTGACCTGGACGAGGTCTACAACAAGTTCTCTAATCGACGAAAGATTGCTATCGTCGCCGCAGTCTCGTTCTGTAGTTTCCTCGCACCCATCTCGTCCACTACGGTCTTATCTGCTGTACCAGAAGTGGCAGCCACTTATCATACCGACGGCGCCATCATTAACGTATCGAACGCGCTGTATATGCTCTTCATGGGCATCAGCCCATGCTTCTATGGACCGTACGCTAATATATATGGAAGAAAATGGGTACGCAACACTTGAGCAACCACAGCTCATAGCATAGCTATCGGTTTAGTAATGCCCGAGGCGGTTGACTGACATTGGTTTTTGTAGGTCTCGGTAGCAAGTGCAACGCTTTTCACAGCCTTCTCAATTGGCACAGCCCTGGCTCCGAACCTGGCATCCTTCTTTGTCTTTAGGATTCTGACTGCTTTCCAAGGCACTGCATTCCTGGTCATTGGCAGTGCAGTCATTGGAGACATCTATAAGCCGGTACGTAACCGAAATCCCTTTGCCATACGCTTGTGTTGTCCACTACTCGGGCCGTCGACATAGCGCGATACGATTCGAGTCCGTCTGGACCCGACCATGACTACCACGAATTACTGCGAACACAGCAGGTAATACCTCCGCAGCAGCCAGATCTGAGCTAACGATTTGTATAGACCGAGCGAGGAACAGCACTGGGCTGGTTCTTGTCTGGGACATTGATCGGCCCTGCACTAGGTAAGCAACTCGGAGTCCTTCGCCCTCACTTGCAATTTGCTCACTTGAACAGGCCCGTTCATCGGAGGTATCATCGTCACCTTCCGCAGCTGGCGTGACATATTCTGGTTTCAGACCGCCCTGGCTGGCACCGCGGTAGCTCTCTGCTTCTTCGTGCAGCCCGAGACAATCCATGTCAAGCGAGCTTCTGAGCTCGAGGGACTCCAGACATCGGAAAAAGCACAGAAGATGTGGCAGTGGCTCAATCCATTCCGCGTTCTTCGTCTATACCGGTACCCCAATTTGTTTCTGGTCGTATGTATTGAGTGTCTTTACTGCGGCCGATGAGTATGCTGACTACATCCAGGCTCTGTCATCTTCTTCACTGGTCTGGAACATGTACTCCCTTCTCACACCAATCCGCTACGTCCTCAATCCACGCTTTGATCTCTCCACTCCTCTTCAAGGCTCCCTGTTCTACATCGCTCCTGGCTGTGGATACCTCTTCGGTACCTTTTTCGGCGGGCGGTATGCAGACTACGTTGTCAAGAAGTATATCCGCATCCGCGGCCACCGTGAAGCCGAAGATCGACTTCGCAGCTGTCTGTGGTTTTTGGGCGGCGTCATTCCAGCATGTATGCTCATCTACGGCTGGAGTGTCGAGAAGCGAGTTGGCGGCATCGCGCTACCAGTCATAATGATGTTCCTGCAGGGCGTCGCGCAATTGTTCTGCTTCCCCAGCCTGAACACGTACTGTTTGGACGTAATGCAGGGCCGTTCTGCTGAAGTTGTTGGTACGTATCGTTTGCTTCATTCTCCAAACTCAGCATGCTAATGCTAGATAGCTGGCAATTACTTCATGCGCTACATGTTCGCCGCAGGAGGCTCGGCTGTCGTACTTCCTGCCGTCAGAGCCATTGGCGTGGGCTGGTTCTCGACGATTAGTGCGGGCTTCCTCGTCTGCGGTGCGCTGGGAACATATGTCACTGCGATGTACGGAAAGGACTGGCGGGAAGCTATCGATGCAAAGAAAGCGGCCAAAAAGGAGGGCGGGAACCAGGCATAGGCCTACAGAGACAGAGACATTGTATCCATGAAGCGCAGGCGGTCGTTCGATGAGTTGTTCTTTTGTTTGAGTTCGTGCTTGATATCTAGATTTTATGGTGCGTAGTAGGAAGTTGTGGACACTTGCAAAGAAGCGACGACCTTGAAGGCAAGAGCATCAGCATTAGATACCCAG
Source organism: Phoma herbarum (assembly GCA_001599375.1). Taxonomy (NCBI): domain Eukaryota; kingdom Fungi; phylum Ascomycota; class Dothideomycetes; order Pleosporales; family Didymellaceae; genus Phoma; species Phoma herbarum. Next base: position 838,900 of record BCGR01000011.1, on the reverse strand, counting down.
ACCATGTAGAAGAAACAAGCACACTAGGCCAAAGCCTCATTTTCCTCAAAGGAGAAAAGATGTTCTGATTTGACTTCCGTGATGCTCCTGGCACGCTGACCCCAACCCGCAAAATCCCTTCCCCTCTGATTGGCCATTGGCCGCCCGCGCCCGTGCGTACGGTTGGCACCAGCGAGACTTCTCGCAACCCGCCGGCATCGTCACCACATCGCACCCTCAAACCCGCAACGATGCACGTCTCCGAGCCCGCCCGCCCCGTCCAGGGCAAGTCGATCGCCGCTTTCGTAAGCTCTCCGGAGACTCTGTCCAGCCATTGAGTGGCGCAGAGCGCGTTGGAAGATGGTATGAGCAGGGAAGCTGATCATTGGACAGAGCCAGCGCAGCCCGTACAAGGCTTACAGGAGTCCCTTTGGTCCTCAGTATGTACACAATTTTTCTTTCCCGGGGCGATCGATGGGGTTGGACGGGACTGGAGGATTGCGAAGGCAGGGCGGTGCGGCGGCAATAAGAGGAGGACTGGACTGCATGAGGGCACGACATCAACCTACGGGGACTGAGCGCCGCTGCACACTCCTGCATACATGAATCTGGCGATATAGCTTCTTCTGAGGAGGACCGTCGTTGCGAGGAACTCCACGCCATTGCGAGCACCACTAACGTCAACGCAGGTACACCATCCAGCCCAACTTCCACGGCATCACCGCCCGCCACCTGATCAAGTTGTACGTCGAACCTCCTTAAACCGGCCATATCTCTCTCACAAACACACACTTACATTCCACAGCGGCACCATGGCAGCTGGATTCGGCGGCGTTGCTGGCTTCTTCGCCCTGTTCTTCTTCGCCGAGGTCCCCAAGGTCCGCGACGATATCATGATGAGGACTCCTCTGGGCCCATTCTTCAAGAAGGAGATTGCGCCCGAGGACAACCCTTTCTAAGTGCTTTGCTTAATGGAGAAGAGGGGGTGTATTATACGAGGCATGGCTTTAGCATTGGACTGGGCTGGCTTGCTGTATATTAGCGGCTGCAAGTGTGGAATAGACCTTTCTTGTTCATCATGCTGTGCTGAGCGGTATTAACCTGTGTCTGAACCAGGAGTAAGATTGAGGAAGATTGCATGGTGGGTCGTTTTGATGTGGCATTGCTTCATTTCTTTGTCGTGATCATGATGTAGCGCTTGGATGCTCTAACATGCTCTCTCGTCCTGATCGCCCAGACATGCCTCATCGTCTAATTTGTGGGCAGCCTTCCAACGACCTCCTCCATCTCTTGATCGGTGTAGATCCTGAAGCCCTTGTCCTTGGTCACGCTAGCGAGCTGAACATTCTTACTGTCTAGTTTCTCCTCCATGACCTGCTTCAGTGTCTTGAGAACAAGGACCTCAGCCTCCGGTAGGGTGAGCGACTTGTGGAACTCGTTCTGCAGCTCTGCTTGTGCGCCTTCAGATCCGGACCCAATCGCCTTGGCGTCGTAGCGGTAGAATGTGCCAGAGGGCTCAGCGTGGTATCTTCCAATTGTCAGCCACTTTCCTTAGCCATATTGGGCTGTTATGTGTGACATACAGACTTGGGCCGTCCTCATCGTAACCGGCAATGAGCAGCGCCACACCGAAAGGTCTCGACATGATGCTCTCCTCGCCCTCCGCGCCCTCACCAAACCGCAGCGCAAGATCGCATATCGCCTGCGTGCAACTCTCTACCCTCAGAGGCTCGGCATAGTTGAAGGCGTGGTTCTGGCTCTCGACTCGTGCGTGCTCGATCATGCTGCGGGCGTCGGCCTGCAGACCCGACATGGCGCATCCAATGTGGCGGTCAATCTCAACGATCTTCTCAACTGAGCTGGTCTCGAGGAGTGTGGATGTAACGCGCTTCTCGACACCGAGGATTACACCCTCGCCTGTTGCGACACCTATCGCGGTTGAACCGAGCTTGATGGCCTCGAGAGAGTACTCGACTTGGAAGAGACGGCCTTCTGGCGAGAAGGTGTTGATGCCACGATCATACTCGCTGCGTGCTATGAACTGAAGGTGCGTTAGCAAAAGGTAGAGCTTCGGCGGGGCTTAGCGGAGCTCACCATATTGGCGGTATTTCTAGACTGCTCTCGAGGTTGTTGTGAAAAAGAGTTCCTCTATTAGCACTGAAATGTACGTTCGGAGCTACGAGGAGTTGTGTAGTTGTTGGAATAGGCGGCGGCGAGGTTGTTTGTTACGCGGTGCATGAGTGCCTGCTCCGAGAGCTCGCGCCAAGCCCACCACTAGCTCCAAGATGAGGTCAACTATCGAGCTGCCTTCCCTCCTTCCTTCACCCAGACACCGCGATGATTTTTACCGATTGACACTGCGAGCTTCTCTATGTTGCTTTTCACGCTTTTGAACAGCTTCCCTGGGTACCTCGTGTGCTGTAACTATCGTATACCTGAAAGAGCAGCCCCACAATGGCCCTGGAGCTTACTGAGCCTCAACCTCTCATGTTCCAATTATCGACTGCTGACATATGCGCTTGCTGCAGTCGATTTCGATGTGCGGAGATGTATATAGAGCTCTATGTCCGCTGTGTGTCGTTGTCGTCAAGTTGGGTCAGGATCACCCATTTCATTGCCTTGCACTGTCAACCTTACCTGTTGGCTCCCGATTCAGCTTGTCCCGGTACTATCATTATGAACCGAACGCCTACTCGAGTCATTTGAGGATATTTTTGATGCGCCTGGGCAGCCACAAGTCACTCCAGATATGCGAAGAGCAGGAGACGCGAGGGGGCTGTTATCCTCAAAGGTGCAAGGAGGACCACTTTCTGATTCCACGGCATGGGAGGCCTAGCCGAGCGGAGCATCCTAGTGACAGCAGTCACGCCCTCTGCCTCGCTCAAGGTAAGAACTCGCAGCGGCTACAACAAACATGAAGGCAGCAGGGCTTTCTCTTACCCACATCTTAAACACCATCGCACCTACGTACACTTGACAATTCCAATGCTTCATCAGAGGGACCTTCTGACATCTCAGAAAAAGTTATGAATGAGGTTGGACTTTTGGCACAGCCTGACTCGTGCTGATTTGGATCTAGCGTGGTGAGTAAGCATGCAAAACTTCATCTCAGCGTCCGAATGCTGCACCACCCCGGCAAGCAAACTAATGGGCTGGAGGCTAGTGTTTCTTTATCAAAGGCCTATTGGTGGAGTCCCGCATGATAGTCTGGCAGGATTCGCCTCGAGATCTGACAGCCAATCCCGAAGGCAAGTCTACACGATATGTGCCACGGTGCGATATTGGCATGCGGTCTCCTACGCCATCTGATAACGCATGACTGGGCGTTCGTCTGGGAAGTCTCGAGATGATGGAAGTGAACCGAGGAGAGCGAGTCTGCGGCTGGGGGCTGGACCGTTGGCTGCTTCACCGTAATGCACCGATAACGCAATGACTTCTTCCGAGCTGCGGAAAGTACCACTGCATGCCATCCGCACTTCATTGTGAACTCGCCACCAACACTAAACCCTGCGCTTGAGACACAATGACCACGAAGAGGATTTGCGTGCAATGGTTCGTACTGCATCTAGTAGCAAGGCTTGCTGCTGCCCAACTGCCGACGAAATGGAAACCGGAAGACGTTGTCACGTACTTCTGCTCGCGCTGGTACCATCAATGTACGAATTTCTTTGTCGTAGAACCCTAATGGTCCTAATATCAGCAGCTGTAGTCAAGAACGACACGCTGTATCTGTATGGAGGTGTTGAAACAGTACGCAATATCTGTCTGGCAGCTAGTTGCCATTTGCTGATATCTACAGTTTAACATACCTGGTCTGGACACATCGTCAAGAAACAACACACTTGGTTACAGTAGGTCTCCAGCTCTCTAGAAACGTTTTGCACGGATATCTGACTTCACGAGATCCTTTCGTGTTACAACTTGACCTGAAACAGTCATGGGATTGGCAAGAAAATATCTCCTGGTATGCTTTCGAAACGACACCGAATCCAAGGACAGGTGCGAGCGTCAGACAGGCCATGGTAGCTGGCTCGCTGTTTCATGGTCCCCACAGTACTCCTGAGGTCTGGACGTATGGCGGGACCATCTTCAGAGGTAATGAGACCTTCCTCAACGCTGTCAATCCGGCTGCTTTCCACGATCAGAGCAATATCTATCCTTTGTGGTCGTTTAACAACCGGACCAATACGTGGAAACAATTCGACATCAGTACGCTGAACACTCCAAGCTATGGCTCTTCAACAGAGGCTCCGGATCAAGGTCTCGCATTCTATCTTCATGGCCGAACGGACAATGGTACAAACATAGGAGCGAAAGACTCAGGCGATGTCCAAACACTGCTCGATGGCATGATTGTCATAGACATGGTGCACCACACTTCAAAAAACATTTCAACAACCGGTATGAAAGATCCACAGCCTCGCCTGGGAGGTGGCTTGCAGTATGTTCCTAGTATCGGAAGTAATGGGCTGCTCGTAGCCTTGGGTGGCAAGGTCTTCGACGGCATTCAACCCGTAACCTCGCAGAGTAGGGGACGATTGCTAAGCTTCGACGCCGTAGATGCCTTCGATCTGGCGTCTTATACTAACGCAAAGGGTAACGGGACCTGGTACACACAACCTACTTCCGGTGAAATCCCTCCAGCGCGCATCGATTCATGCACCGTGCTAGCTTCCGCACCTGACAACTCATCCCATAATATCTTCATGTATGGTGGCTGGGATCCAACGGCAACAGGAAACAACACCAAATACTTCGACGACATGTACGTCCTTTCTCTTCCATCCTTTACCTGGGTCAAGATGTTTGAGGGCGAGTCGCCTCGTTACGGCCACACGTGCCATCTTGCAGCAGGTCGTCAGCTTCTCACAATCGGCGGAAGTACACAGCACGGAAACACTACGGACACGTGCGATTGGGAGGCCGAGTCTATTGCTGTAATGGATTTGCCGACGATGACATGGGGCAGTGTCTTCACTGCAGGTTACCAGCCCTACGAACTCAGCAGTGGCCTGGTCGAGAAACTTGGAGGCAAGGCACAAGGGAATGCTACGCTGAGGGAACCTGCCCTTGGGTGGGTATCCACAGATTTCGAAGAAGTTATGCGCACGTCTAGGATATACTCCGATCTTGACGGTACCCTGGAGATATTTAGGCCGGTTGTGATGAAGCCGTCAGGAGTTAGCTTCAGAGCTCGCATGACGATCATCACTACTATCACCATTATCGGTACATGTGTTATCGCCTGTATCCTACTGCTCTGGCTAAGGCGAAGGCGCCGCGACAACACTGCGACGACCCTAAGCGCAGAGAACCAAGTCGAACCCTCATACGAAGTGGAAGAGAAGGCCAAATTTGAGCTGTCACCCAACGAGAAGCAGATTTACGAGCTGACCGGGGAAGGATATATGCATGAAGCTACAGATGGGACCGTCAGGGTCGAAGCAGACAGGTCGAACATCGTAGTCGGTGTTGCCGAGCTGCCTGCAACGAACTTCAGTGAGAAAGGGAGATGGGGTGTACCACTCATCAAAGTGCCTAGCCCAACCTTTATGGGCGACATGACTGCGAGAGAAAAAGATGTATGTAGCGAAGACGGAGTTAGCATTGTTTGATTAATGCAACGCAGGTATGAATGACGGGTAACGGCTTCGACGATAGTTTTAAACCATGCAGAATCATGATTTATTGAGGGGAATACATTTACACGTCTAGTCCTGGAGTGAAGTTACAAGGTTGCAACGAGCTGGAATCTCGGAAGGAACACCAGACACCCCCGCTTTTCACCCTACAACGATCGCACTCATTGCATGCTTCAGATTTCCCAACAAGTACAGACTCCCCCGCGTGATCTCAGAAAGTGAGCATCGTCTGATCAGCCGACAGTTGGTACCGGGGCCATAAACATGCCGGCTCTGCCCATTCAAAAAGTGGACCTCAACCCCCCACCTCTCCACGAGCTGGTCGACTGCATTAAGACCGAGCTCGCGCAAAATTTTAAATCAATATCTGTATCGATTGAACAATGTCCAGATCTCCGGCAAACGCCTTACAATCTCGCTTTCTCCGGTCTATGTGGATCTCCCCGGATTGCCGACGTAGGCGGACAGCCCAACTTAGCACCTACTCCAGACTTCTCTAAGAAATACGACCTGTTCAACATCGCAGAGCTTATGGAAATGTCCGAAGATCAGGGCGCATTGCTAGGCGCAGCAGCGGGGCCATTTCACGTAGTTGGAATGAACTCGGAGTTGATGCCAAACCTAGCTTGGGAGAACGGAGAAGTCTTCAACGGGACACACTTCGCGAAAGTCAAGGATGATGGCAGCGCATCGTGTGAGAAGCTGCCTTCTCATGATTGCGCGCTGATGGCGAATCTCTTTGGCAGTGCTGGGCTGCCGGGCGATGTGCTGCACATCACAGCGTCCTCCAGGACTGGCTCCCTCAACTTCACCGAAAGAATCCGCAAAGCGTTGAAATACGCATACGGCACACGAACGATTTCTCTTGGGGGCGTGTTCGTTATATCGAAAGGAACAGCAAAGCTCCATGTCATGCCTGACTTCTCGTCTTCGCCATTAGTCACCGATGAGCAGAAGCAGAAGTGGTTGAAGTTTTACGACGTGGACGCTCCGTTGGTATGTCTGAGCGTGCTGCATTCCCATGATCCAGGACTTGATCTAAGGATTGAGCATACACACTGTTTCTCGAACCATGGCGAGGGGGGTCATTACCATTATGATACCACGCCGGGGGATGTGCAGTATGAGGCGTGGTTCAACGTTGCGGAGGTTTTGTATCGTGTTGACAGGCCGTGATTGAACATTGAGAAGACTGTCGAAAGCTCTCAGGTCATTTAAAGGCAGCCTCGAAGTCAGGAGATATGCTGTCGACATCCGACCAGCACTCGCGTCAGCTTAACATGGTTAGCTTTGATGGCATCTTCGGTTGTGCAGACCCTAATTAACGAGCAGCGCGCAAATCGTACCACAAGTCCTTGAGGTTATCCAGACTCCATCCATCGCCCATCGCAATGTTATCGATTACCTCCTTTCCAGTGTCCTGGCGCCTCGCTGCCGGTGCACGTCAGTGCTAGGCACAGCCACGCCGGCCCGCTGCTTGGTGCATGAACCGCTTCTCCTGAGACCCTCGGACCAGTGCGCTATCCGCGTCATCATTCCGAGCACCCACTCCTGGCACCAGCGGCGGCGAGCAAATTGTGCTGCGACGAGCCTTACTATCGCGACATTCCCAAGCAGGAGACAATGGCTCGATTACACACAGTGCTACTGCAGAGACTTAATAGTCAACACATTGTTGTTTGGCTCACTACGCGCGTCTAACCCCGGATTAACGTCAGGCTTGCAGCTAGTGTTAAATTCCTGTGATCTCATTCGGTCCACCTTCAGGTTTTCTCGGAGCGAGTTTTCGGCGACCTCAATGATATGTGGAGACGTTTGTCGACGCTGACGAACGGGTTCCATGAAGGACGCACGATGCTCTCTCCTTTCTTTTGCGAAAAGCGCAATGGCGAGGGATGCACAAAGCCATCAACCTGCATATTGAAGTACCAGGACATATTGTTTATGGATCTGATCCCCAGATGGCAATCTCGTGGTCGGAAATGTGAGGCTATTTTAAGCCGGCCACGCCAGGTACGACGCTTAAACGAGGTGTGACGTTGCCTTCTAGAACCGTTGAGAATTGAGTTCTCCACAACGGCCAATGACTAGCCAAGCCGGGGCATGGAGAGAAGCTCATCGTACCCATGAATTTGACCTTGAAGCAGCGTGCAGGCATCCACTGCGACGACGTCCGAGGTGTTGGACGAAGTTCACATCCGGTAGGCTTGCTGAGCCTCCATTGTTGTCCATTGGAACCCAGGACTCCCTTCCATGTCAACCACATGGTCTGGCCGCATGAGGAAAGCACGGGAGGCGCGGAAGCCCTTGCCCTGCCGATCCGCAAGTGCTTCTTTCCCATTAAGCACTTAGCTTGTGCTCGATCCCTGCAGTCACTGGTGGGTCAAGCGTCATGGACCGATCGAGTATTTACTCAATCCATTCCTCGCACCTCTCGCCTTGATTGCATCAATCGACCTTTCCTATACGTTTGGGCTTCCTTCTTACATACCTACTTATTGTATTATCAGTCCTTAGACTTATTCTCTACTATCATAATGCGTTTTACATCTTCCGTCGTTGCCTCTGCGGCTCTTCTGTCCACTGCCAACGCGGCTATCAAAGGCTTCAACTACGGCGCCCAATTCAACAATGATGCCGCGAAGACTCTGACCGACTTTGAATATGAGTTCAACAACGCAAAGACCCTGCCCGGTACCGATGGATGGACAAGCGCTCGCCTTTACACTATGATCCAGCACGGGACCCAGAACACTGTCATTGAGGCGATCCAGGCCGCTATCAACACGAAGACCACTCTCCTTCTCGGTCTCTGGGCCTCCGCTGGCCAGGAGTCGTTCAACAACGAGATCGCCGCTCTGAAGGCTGCCATCTCCCAGTACGGCACCGCCTTTACTGACTTGGTTGTTGGTATCTCTGTTGGATCAGAGGATCTATACCGTGTCTCTCCCGACGGCGCTGGAGGCAACCCCGGCGCTGGACCCGATGTTCTTGTCAGCTACATCAAGCAGGTCCGCGATGCCATTGCTGGTACTCCTCTGTCTGGCGCCAAGCTCGGTCACGTCGACACATGGCAGGTCTACGTCAATGCCAGCAATAGTGCTGTCATTGACAACCTTGATTGGATTGGCATGGGTGCGTTCCGAGTGTATCATTACAGGGCATTGTTACTGACTGCTCACCAGATGCCTACCCCTACTTCCAGAGCTCTTTCGCCAACAGCATTGGTAATGGTGGCGACCTCTTCTTCGACGCCTACAACCAGACCGTTGCTGCGACCAAGGGCAAGCCTGTCTGGGTCACCGAGACTGGCTGGCCCGTCAGCGGTGAGACCGTCAACCAGGCCGTGCCCTCTGCCGACAACGCCCGCATTTACTGGGAGGACGTGACGTGCAAGCTTGTCAACGACAACGTTAACCTCTACTACTACATACTCCAGGACGTGCAGTGGGGTAACCCCAGCCCTTCCTTCGGCATCAAGCCCGGAGGTGATCTCGCTCAGGTCTCGCCCCTGTTCGACTTGTCTTGCCCTGCCAAGAACGTAAGCTATTTCCCTACCCTCATCATCTTATCATCCTTATCACATTTACTCGTTGCTTTCGTTGCGCACCTCTCCCTAGTCGCTTCTTTGCTCTCCTACGTTCTGCCTGCTGCCAAGTCATGCTGCGAATGTCATCCGAAGCATCTGCCCGTACGTTGTCCAACCTGGGCTGCATGGTCCTTAGGTTGGATTGCACGGGCTAATGATTTCGTGAAGGATACCTTGTCGTTGCCGACGGTACTCAGCAGTAGTGTGGGCGTAGCGAAGAGCAGTAGGAGGAGCAGCTTGGGAGGGTTTTCTTGGCCGACGCGTAACCTCCTCGTTGACACTCCGTATTGAAATCACTAACAATTTCACAGTAAGAACCGCATCCACGACAGCTTAACCCACCATCGCCACTCTTCTTGTGATCACATCAAACACTCCAGCACCGACTGAACTTGCATCAACAGCGGTAATATCTCAATCTCGCTTGGCTATCGAAGCGCTTCCTATGGCCAGGAATTCTCCTGCTGGTCTCCAGGGGCTTTTTGAGGCCCCCAACTATATCGTGCCTGTCGATAAGTCCGATCCGTCCAAGGTCATTGGTAATGGCTACGTTGCCCAGCTTTCGCCAAACCTGTCTACCGTCTTCGTCTTCGATGTCCGTCCCGAGAATCAAGGCAAGACCTGCACCCTTGCTTTCCACATGCCCCCAGCCTCCCTTTGGCCAGACATGTCGCCTGTCAAGATTCGATCGCCAGGTGGTGTCATTGTGTCAAGCATGGGACAGCAAGCTGCGTGGGCAGGCATTAGCGCCAGCAACTTTGTCAGCTCCGGTGTCGTTGGGTGGGTTCCATCCGTTCAGCTATCGAACCAATACAATTTCGCCAGTTTGCCCTGCGCTGCGGGACAGAGGGTCGCGTACCAAGTCGAGTCCACTGGGGGTCTTACCATGGACTTCTTTCAAGTGATTTCGCCGCCGACTGGTCTGTTCATGTCGGTGTCTTGAGGTTGATGTATCACTTATAGATTATGTTGTTGGGTTCTGTTATAATGGCCTAAAACTTTAGACTGAGACTTCTTCTCTGTAAATACTTCAATTTGTTCTTCTCGCCCACTATTGTTTGTCCGATCTCCATCTGCATTACTTTCTAACCCCACTCTATGTAGCTCATTGCTTGCGGTTCCTGTACCAAGACAGGATATGCAAACATCCCCCGCATAGTCACCGCGTCCGACCTACCGCTCGACGGCCCATCGGAAGACTAGAAGGTCGATACTTCCTGGGAAAATCACCGTTCTGGCTGTTGAAAACAATCGGTTCGAAGGCTGATAGTTCGAATCTACTTCCGGGAGTATTTTTTGCTGCTTTCAATTGCGGATTGCGAACGACCGTTGTACAGGGAGGCTGAGCACTGAGCGATTTGCAACGTCTGCAATCTAGAAGTACAGCTGAGGCTGTAAAGGTGAACATCAATATGATATGAGATAGCTCAAACGTTGATCTATTACATGACAGCACACGAGTCCCTCACATCTGGACCGTCACTTAACACTCTCACACTAGTCCCGGCCTTTGCGCCCATATTTCCAACACCAAAGGATCCTATGACCGACCCGAGCTCACTATCTTTTCGAGGCCTGCTCGTGCGTTCCGTATTGACCTTCCTCTTCAGCTCAGCGCGGCCTTTGGGATCGATCGATGCTGCGCATGAGTATCGTGACGAATGTACCAGCGAGTGCGAGAACGAGCAGACAACGTAGAACGTAGCGCAGCACTGTGTGACATGTTGCTCCGCACCAGGTATCAAAGTAGTATAGCGTTGTAAAAGCCCCATGCGTTTTCTCCTCGTGCATGCCAGCAGAATTCGTCATATCGTTGTACCAGAGTCCGCGGTGCTTTCAGGTGCTACGATCAAGGTCTGTAAGGAGGCGGCGCAACGCTGTTTCGAGATGTGTAACTGCACAAACACGCTATATCCTGTGGTGTTGGACGCGCTTTCAGCAGGATGAGGACGTAGCGTAGGGCGGAGGGAGGTTTGGTGATGGTGGAGGGCTTCAAAACGCGTGAGGATTGCATTTAGACGCTGGACCTTTGATATACGAGGTGATTCTTCGTTGATCTAAGAGGCTGAGCCCGGCGGTGGCTTTGTGAAAGGGCTGTTGTAGCGTCGGTGGAGGCACTTTTGTTCTTTGTTGGCGCAAGTAGGGCTCGTAGAGGAGGTAGAGGGATGTAAAACTATAGCTGGTGGGCGGGGCGAAATGGTCCTTCGACTAGTGGAGCTGTAGGTGAAGGGAAAGGCTAGACCTTGGCCTTCGCCTTAGGAGAGCCCAACGTACGGCACTCACAGACTTTGCAGAGCTCCTGCTACCCTCTCTATGTTGATAAACACCCCGCTTTTCTAGTGCCCCTTTCATGGACTAGGTGTCGCTTGCGTTCACTTACATGAGGGCGCCTTCCGCATCCGGAACAAAGGACTGCGTGTAGGCTGCTTCGCATTATTCTCTGTGCATCTGCAGATACGCGTCAGTGCCCGAGATCGTGGAGGCGCTCCATTACCCAGTCGATGTCAGAATTGTTGTTCCTCCAAGCTGGTGTCTTGCAAGGCGGATCAGTGTCTTTCTCTACGAAGGGCGAGGCTGTCGTTCCACAAGAGGTCTCAAGTTGTGGGATAAGACATGGGCTGGACTCTTCAGCCTGAACTTGGGACTCATGGGTGGACACTAGCGTCGTCATCTCATGGGAGAGCTACTGCGAGCCGTCCAAAGCGGACGCCGTTGACCAGGTCACGCTGCGGGAAGGATTGATGCTAGCACCGAAGGCACGAGGAAGGTTCAAAGGGTCCGGAATGTTAACCGAAGGAAAGAAGCTAGAGGCGTTGCACAAGAACGGTCTTGACGACACGATGGTGCTGCAGGAATGTCAGGAACCCCACGTTGATGCGAAGGTTGAGATTCTTGTTGGTTCTGCAGAGCACAGGAAGTCAGGTGTTAGAACGAATGCATTTTACTCGTGAGTGACTAGCAGTGCCAACACACCAACAGAACGCCAACAAGCAACGCGAAAAGCCAATATGTGCAAATCCAGTCTAACCACGCAAAACCAGCAGAATATACAGGAATAAACTCAGCAAACCCGCACCGCACCACCACCACCTCCAAACCTGATCCCCAACCCATCCAGCACCTAGCATACCTTCGACTCGGGGCATCGCTCCGACTTGCTAGTTACCATCACGGAACATGCTCCACATGCTCTTCATCCGCGCAACCTGCAAATCCGTGAAGCCCTCATAACAGTCATCGATGGAGTAATCCATATAGTTGTGGATCGGGTCACTCTCACCAGGCTTCTGCTGAGCGGGACAACTCTGCTTCTTGGGATCAGTAGGGCAGCCATCCGTGGCGGTGCTCTCAACTGGCGTGTCGTCGATGTAGTCACCGGGTCCATCGCACGAGTAGCCCTCAAAAGTGTGCAGCAAACCTAGCCAATGCCCCGTCTCGTGTACTGCCGTCTTACCCTTGTTGAAGCCATCCATCAGACCGTCGGGCATCGTGTTGGCGTTGATGTTGCACCCGTCGTTGAAATAGACGCTCGGATCGTTCTTGCCGTTTGCGATGGCGGAAGGGAGGGTGCAACGACCGAGTACACCAGAAAGATCAGTTTGGAAGTAGAGGTTGAGTGTGTTGTAGGTGCCCTGACGAAGGGCCTTCTTCATGTTGTTGTCGTCGTCGCCTGCCCTGCTGGCTTTGGCCCATGCATCGTTGGTGGTCCAAGTCACATTCTGCAGCTCGAACTGTATGTTGTATGGGTTATAGGAGGCGTTCAGAGAGTCTAATTGTGCTTGTGGCATGGCATTGGTAATCGAATCTTTTGCGGCATCGGTCATGACGATGTGAAAGACGGTCTGAATCTTAATAGGATCATCGCGGGCTGCGAGCTCAGCGGCGCGAGCAGCAAGGCTGCCCTTTGCCTTGCCATCGTGAAGCTGCTGAACTGTGTCCAAGAAGGACTGGTCTGCAGACTGGGTACCTGTGCCGCAATCGAAAGGTTGAGCCGGTGCGCCAGAAGGTTGAGGATCTGCGGCTGATGCTAGGAGGCCCAGCGAGGCAAGGAGGAAGGGAGTACGCATCTTAGCGTCTGGGAGTCGAAGGTCGCACGGAATGCGGTCAGTTGCTGAAGGAACTTGTGGGACAATTGCTTGCTGAAGAGAATGAGTGTGCTGGAGGTAAGTTGCAGGACTGCTGTGGTGACTGTGTTTGGAGGATACCCACGAGGCTTTTATTCTTCATCTTGAAGATACTGTATGTGTTCTGGATTCCTGTGTTCCAGAATGTCCATCTCAGTCTATGTTGACAGCCATCTAGATTCTTGCCTGGCCCCTGTTAGGAGCATGAATGCGGCTTCATCATGAGACTTGTCTCGGCACCACGCTGCCTGACAGCGTTGACGCGAAGCTTATTTTCTGGACTATTGGATTAGTCGAGCACAAGCATGATGGAGAAATCAGTCGAGTATGACATGTATTGACCAAACAGAAAAGACCATGTTCCAGCCTCTCGCTCAAACACCAGAACTCCAGGCCATCTTAGCCTATGATATCCGTACAATGCCCAGGACCCAGGCTTTACTCGTGAATCGGTACAATCGCAGAACAAGGGAAGAGAAAGCTAGTATTCTGACAACAAAGACGTTGTGGCGATACCTGTTACTATGCTCCACCGGCCCGCCCGGTAGTTGTCGCCGTGCTAGGCTGATCGTTGTTCCAGGTAAGGTAAGTGTGGTCGCCAAGTTTTCTGGTTGAATGTCAGCAATCTAGAACTGTTTGCGTTCATGCGCCGGATGACTGACCTCGGCTTGATGAGATGCGTGGCAAGGAACACGGCACCGAGTAAAATGCAAAGGCCTCCGACTACGAGGTACGCAATGCCCAAGAACGGGTTCTTGCCACCCATAACGGTGCGGGTGGAGATCAGAATGGACTTAGTGCCACTGTATGCCATGACCGGAAAGCCTAGAGACAAATGAGCGAATAACTACAGAGTGACGCGCGCTACGGATTGACTTACGATCGTAGATTTTCAGCCGATAGGTACCTGCCCGCAAGACATCGTTGTCATTGCGTAATGCGAGCTTGCTGAAAGTGGGCAAACCAGCCGTCCTCATCCAGACCTGGAATTCCTCCCACGTGTGGAGATCCGGAAGCTCGGTCAAAGAATCGTAGCTTCCGTCAATGTACTGCTCTTGCCAATTCGGTGGAGGAACAACGTCCGATGGCTTGTACTTTGTCTTTCCGTACAGATCGCCCTCATGGGCCCATGAGATGCCAGTTGTCGTCATATTGTACACACTAGGGCTGTTCTCGTTTTGGGAAGGGTTCGTCGCATTGAGGTTTGTAAAGGTGTCGTTGAACATGGAGTTGGCGATGAGACCGCAGGGGTAGTATGGCTTGCCGTTGACCGAATCCAGAGGTCCGCAGTCGCCCGAGTCGATCTCACTCACGGTACGTGCTGTTCCCTTCAATTGCTCAATATCCACACTCTTTACGTAACGGCGGTGGTTCTGGTAGAAGTTGGTAAGGCGGTAGTAGAAAAGAATCGGCGGTTGGACATCGTTAGGGATCTCGAAACTGAGGATGCACACGCTTGTGTTCTGGACCTTGCCTGACGGCCAAGTGTAGTTCTCGTACGCCTTGCCCCATTGTGGCACCGACTTCATAGACGTCTTAAAGGTGGCCGATACGTCGCCTGAGGGAATATCTTCGAGTGTGCTTGCGCGGCTTGAGTCAAAAACGGCCTCTGTGTTGGGGGCATCGGTGGTACACTTGGTGTAGTCAATCGATAGTTCCTGGACCTGGCGCGGCAGTCAGATGCTTGCATGTCCACGCGAAGCACTGGGTCTTACCAATGAGCTTGCATATAGCAGCAACCCGCCGATGGGTGCGAATATGATGCCAACGATGAAGAATAAAGGAAGGACGGTCTTCGGGGTTAAGATGGGTCTGTCGCCGCGCGGTCAGTATTACTGTTCTGGTCCCTGCACCTTGATTGTGTACATACTGCCACGCCTTCAATCGCTGCTGTCTAAACGCAGTATCTGCACGTCCATGAGTATCGCTCTATGCGCGCGCAGCGGTGTCCAGGCTTACTCGGGGGTCGTCTGCTCTTCGTCTTCTTGCCCTCCTCGCGATTTGGATCTTGGCTTGTTATCGAGTCGCTGGCCTCCATCTGCTGTGTTTGCGACATGCTGGGCAAATCCGCGCTGTTCCGCCGCGAAGGTCGTGGGTGCAAAAGTCACAGTCGTCGAGCGCTGACGACTGTTGCTTGCGGACGCGCAGGTCGCCGAGCCCATTCCCAAATTAGCCACAGGCACGGATCTGACAAGTCCCCGCAGCCCGGTCACCGAGACCCACCACCAACGCTCGCTCTGATGCATGAGCTCGAGGCAGTACACTGCATGCTTCAGAACAAATGATGCATGCTGCACGACTAATAGTCACACATAATTTGCAGCAGTGCGTTGCTGTGTCTGAGTGATCTCAATGATATAAAAGCGTTGCTATTCTAAGACTACCTAATGACAGTCCAGGGGCCACAGGCGGGCTACAACAATATGTTGTGGAGGGGGGTATCGCATGATGCAGACAAAGGAAAATGATGGGAGTAATCAACAAACGCCGATGCTGGGGAACCTAATCAATCCATGGCAACCTTCTCATGCCATACCCGAAAATCAAAAAACGCCGTCGTTAAGGGAGGATCAATTTTCGATCGACTCCTTCATGCTGGGGTCAGCGATGAGCGTGACTCCTGGAAACGAGACCCTGAACACCGTATGCAAAGCATGTATCATAATCAAAGAATGGTTCGCCTGTGAGCCTGGAAGGCACTGACACGAAAACAGAGTAAAAGAAGAGGAAACACCAGCGATGAGTCTAGAGGTACTGGCGGAAGTAGGAAGCATCGAACCAACCGACCTTGTCGTACGCCTGCCAGAGCTTGCTGGCTTTGTTGACATCAATCTTGCAGGCTTGCTGGGCGTCAGTCCTGCGGAATTCTTTGTTGATCTTCAGGGCATTGATGCGAGCCTGGAACACGCGGCGCTTGCTGCAAAGGTAGGTGGCGCAGCTAAGGCGGAGTGTGGAAGCGAGCTCCAGCTCAGCCTCGTGGAGTAGGTGGCGGTCTGGGTCGTAGGAAAGGTCAAGCTTGTTGCCCTTCCACTCAGCCTTCAACTTCTTCTCATGACCGATGAGCGTCGTCAGAGGTGGCGAGTAGTCCGGAATGACGTTGTAGTCGAGATCGTCGCGAGTTGTTGCGGGGCGTGCAGTCTTTGGCGAAGCGCTGCCAATGTGCTCCTCAAAGGAGTTGAGGATCTGAGCCTTAGGAGTGCGCTTAGGCTCACGAACAGGACGGGGTGATACCTTGGGCAAGGCAACCTTGGGCTGACGTGATCGAGGAGCCGGTGCGGGAGCAAGCTTCTTTGGTGACAGGCGCTTTTGAATGCCTCTGGACTGGACAGTAGGTTTGTGGTAGTAGCGATTTTCAATGTCGCGCTCCCGTTTCCACCACGCTCTATACGCAGCAGGGCTCTTGAAGGCCTGCTCGAACACTGTAGCTTGGAACTCGGCGACGAGCTTGTAATCCTTTTCGGCGGGCTTCGTAGGTAGCTGTACGTACTGAGCGGATCGCATGTGCTGAGCAATTGTCTCCTGGGATGACGACTGAGGAGCCGACGACTGAAACAAGAATAATGGCACATTCGAGGCAAGAGCACCTGCGGTGGACTCCCGGCGGAACAGTGGGGGGTCCAATGTGCCCTGCTCGCTGGCATTGTCCATGATCTCCTTCTCAGTGTGCGCGTCGAAGGGCGAGATCGGTGGCGAAGCATACGCAGGCATCTTGAACATTGGGAGCTGCGGAAGCTGGTATTGTTCGTTGGAATTCGGATCGACTTTGGGATATTGCAGTGCTACTGAGGGCATTGCAGAGCCGAAAGAGTTGGAGCGTTCCATTTCCGGTGGAGAGAGGAGCGAAGAAACCGTGAGGCGGTTGGTCGAAGGTGATTTATTCATTGGGTTTGACATTGTTTGCAAGACCAGGAACACGAGGTCTGCTGGCAGCAATTGGGCCGTCCTCTAGCTTTATATTCGAAACTAGGCAGCAGGTTTCGAGGGTGTGAGCAATAGTCTGAATTATGGTTGAGTAATGCTGCAATTGGCGAATTGGCTGCTGGATGCGTTGGCTACAATGGGTGGCGAAGCAGGCAGTGATATGGTTCGTTGTATCGTGGAACGCGGTGGAATCCAATTGACCGGCGAATTGTTGCTTACACCATCTGACAAGCAGCGGAGATAGGACGAAGATGGTGCAGGAACAGCGGAACCTTCCCAAGAAACACACGGGGCAGGCTGACTTATAAGAGAATGCCTACTTTGCTAGGCTGCGACAAGGAGAGTCATCCGTCCTTTGAGACACTGCCGCCCACTGCGGCGAACAAAGAGGGTGTGTGGTTGGCGCGCGTGCCATGGTGCCCTTCAGGCATCATCATTCGCATTCACGGCCGTGGAAGGGCGACGAATAGGGATGCCCAATTGCAGGTGTGTGACCAGGGCTAGCAAGCGTGCGCAATAATGGGTCACTGTCAGAAAGGATTGAGTCACTGTCGGGCTTGGTGCTGTTTGCGATGTGCTGGGTCGCTCCTTCCTGGGGCGACGCTCGGGCTCCTGCCTAGCGAACGCGGCTAGCTCCCTCGTCGGTGCTTGCGCCCGAACGACAGTCCACGACTCAACGTCAGCTTTCACGCTTCAGTTGCTCTGAGACCGCGTTTTGCGTCGCTGTTGAGCGTGCAATTAAGTTCTGCCAGCTGTTGCGAGGCCTGCACGACTTGATCCGCTGCCATTGGGTGCCCGGCCCTCGCCAGATTGAGCGTTTACGTGTCACAGCACTGCCTGCTGCCCGCCGGTAGGCTGCCGACTATTGCTCCCTATTTACGTCCATGTCTGCTCTAGATTCCCGGTCACCGCTTCCGTCATCTCCAGTTCAAGTCGCCTGGCGTCTGCTTGAACTGCCTAACTGCACGCTACAGGTACCGTTCTTGCGAGCAGGCTGACCGCCATCCATGCAGCGATGATGGTTCCACTCTCGCTCCACATTCCAGAGTAATTGATCTTTCAAGCTCATGCAGTCTTTCGCGCCATTGACAAACCACCGCTCGAGTTGCCAGGGTGCGAAAGCCCAATTGCATTCACTCCACCTGCCGAACATGGCCAGTGGCGGTCTAGCGAGAACTTCCTTTGCAGAGTTCTCGCATACCGCAAACCCGCAACGGCGCTGGCCGAAGTTGCCGCCAGTCTGCGCGACCGTCTGATCTTAATTCGACCGATGGCTGGAGGTCTTGTGATACGGCTTCTACCACAGTCCCAGTATCAGACCTGGATTGGGTCGTCGCTACCAGCCACGGGGCTGCAATCAGCGCTCAGCAGGGATTAATGTCACGACGACATGTCTTGGATCGAAACTGTGTGCCACACATTGCCTGTGTCAGTTGCTCATCTGCCGCCGCTCCACAGTGCGATTGCTCAAGTGCCAGCATGATTGTTCACGGGGCGCATCCATCTCGTCATTTGGCATGTGAAAGTCGCCAGCCCCAGCTGGTCAACAAGAGCGAAACACCCGTCTGCTGCAACGTCGACTGGGCCGGTTCGCGCATCGTCCGCAATTCCAGAAGAAGCAGGTCACGAGTCGCTCTCATCTCATCATTGCACACCATCTTTGGCAACCCGGCACAGGCCGCAGATGCCCACATGGATGTTGACGGGGTCCCGTACATATCACCCCTCCCCCACACTGTCCTTATCAACACGATAAGAGATGCGACCATGCGACCCCTCTTCGAGCCTCTCCACCATGTTTTGCGAAGTTGGGCTTTTCTGACGCTGTTGCCGAAGCTGTCGGTCCCAGATTGATCGGGCAAAGCCGCCAATGACCGTGTCCTAGCCGGCCCCCATCTTGTCGCCATAACCCCTCAATTGCGATCCTGCGACTGCAAGGCCGGCTGAGGGGCAATGGACCGGTGTTGTCCCAGTTCAGCGCTTATCGATATGGGCAATCTATCCGCAAGGCACCACTTCGAGCACGATCCCCTCAATCGCTCCAATGTCGCAGGAGTTCGATACGACAATCCGGCCCTCTTCAGCCGTGGCTGCCGTATTTCCTGTGGAAGACGGATCTGGGCATGCGCGACACCTCTGCGTCCGCGATCTGCGCGCTGAGCACGTTGCAATTGCACCCGGTGATTCGTCAATCGCGCCAGATGACCCTGTCATTCGTTTCCCGGGCTGTGCAGGATGCAACACCTTGGAGACCCTGCAGCGGCCTCTCAGCCTGCCGCCCATCTGCTTTGACTGCAGGATCTCCCATCCAGACCCCTATAGTCGTATTATCAGCTGTGATCCTGTCATCTCCACATGAACAATGCCGTCAATCCAGCGTTCCAGAGGACGCCTTGTATCACTGTGGCAGCGCCCACCCATCTATTGATTGATGCTCACCCCGCAACTCAGTGCCAGGGCCGGAACAGATGAGCGCTGACTGTATTGCGAGCACATCCGTGTGAGGCATGGGTGGACAGTCACCCAAAACATGATTTGTAAACGACCAGCGGCCCCCAGCCCCAATCTCCTCGCGAGTGCCAAAAATCCTCGGACGAAACAAACATCCGACTATGACGACACTGCAATTGCTCACCTGAGCACTGCGCAGGCCGATTGCAGCGGCTCCGAATGGCGTTCTTGGCTGTTGATTGAATGAATCTTTGATCTCATCAGCACGCAATCAAGTGGTCAGTGGGGGCAAGTATCTCGGTATTTCGCAACAATCGCGCATCTTCAATGTCATCGCATATTACCGCATTTGGCCGACGAAGTGGCGATGGCTAGTAGCATCACGTGGATGCGCGCCAAACAAGCGTTACACTAGCTGCATAGCTTCCAACTCTAATTCGGCTCTTCTTCGCGTCTTCCTTCACCGACTTCCGCCAGAACCAGAGTTTGGCAAGTATGCCAGTGCCCAACGGCGAGCGATGTCGATGTCGACGCTGCCTTCGCATCGAGCCTTCGTGACGCAATTGTTCAATTCACTGCCCGCGTTCCGAGAGCATGATGTCAGTGCCGCATCGAGCCCATTCAGCAATGCGCCGGAAGTCGTGAAGAAGCAGCTCCTGTCGCTGCAAGTCCTATTCTCCAACGAGTATCTCCCAGCACTCGACCTACTGGACCGAAAGCTCGTCACGCGTTTCCTCATCAGCGTCGAAGAGCCACTGATCACAAGTAATGAAACTCCAAATACCGCTCACAATACAACGGCATCAGTACCCGCAGTGCAAGCGCAAGACAGCGAGCCATCCAACGCCGTACTCAATGACATCATTCGGCAACTACCTCAAGCCACAGTGGACACAGTGCACTACGTCCGCAGCGCTCAACAACGCTCCTCCCGCTTCAGCACCTCCTACGACAGCAACATAGCGTACGAAGTGCGCCTCAGCGCGTGGAATTGCACTTGTCCTGCCTTCGCCTTCGCCGCGTTCCCAGCTGTTCACCCTGAACCGCCTTTATCGACCTTCACACCCAGACCCATTTCTTCGTTGAATCGGGACTCGCAAGAGGAGGATGTGAGAACGGAGGATAGGGGAACTGCAGAATGGATGTTCGGTGGTGTGAGCCTGGGGCAGGATATGCCGCCGATTTGCAAGCACCTGTTGGCATGCGTGCTGGCGGAGAGGTGTGGAAGTGTTTTCGGAGAGTATGTGGAAGAAAAGAGGGTCAGTGTTGAAATTGCTGCCGGGTGGGCTGCGGGATGGGGCGATTCTTAATGATGGAGTGGAGCCATATGATCCAAAATCCTCAGATCTGAGAGTGTGGTGCGGAAGACGTAATACCAGCATTGGCAGCGCGGCTTGCTGAATGCGAAAAAACAGACGCGACGATAAAAGTACATAGATAAAGGAAGCTGGTCTTTTGACGTGATGCATTATCGTCTCAAGTCTGTCATGTCATGATGCCACATGTTCTTGACACAGGTTATCTGCTCATGTCTTCTTTACAGCCAGTCCGAGGCGAATCATTACACCAGGAGGCAGTCAATGGATTGATACTCCACCTGATCATGATCACCTTCAAGGCTTCTTCTTCTCATCCTTGCCCTTCTCTTTGCTCTTGTCGCCCTCCTTTGCCTCGCCGTTCACACCATCAGCCTTCTTCTCCTTGTCGCCCTCCTTGCCCTCGTCTTTCCTGGCCTCCTTCTCTTCCGCTGCCTGCTTGTTCTGAATCTTGTTCTCGATGAGATCGTGGAAAGCGGTGATGGCGCGGATCAAACTCGAGAGGTAGATGGCCATGAGCTGGTCGTTCGTCTTGATGCTCATCGCTCGTGCGAGCTCGCCATTGTCGATAGCGCCTGCTACGCCAGCCGCTGCGCCGACGCCGTTTGTCGCTCCGCCAACTGGTGTCGCCTTTGGTGTAGAGAGGTTCGGGAGTAGGTTGAAGACGTCTTGCAGGTTACCGAGGATCGCGTGATTCACGGGGAGATCTTCGTCAAGCACCTTCTGCAGGTACTGCCCAATGTCACGCAGCCGCAGATGCAGACCTTGCAGCGACTGCAATTGTGAGGTTATTCGGGTAGAGAGTGTGCCGACAGCGACGTCGCGGATGTCACGGAGAAGATGCTCGACACCAATCTCCTCAGCTTCTTCAGCTTCGATTATCGAGGGTGTGTGTACAAAGGTCTTGGACGTTGTTGTGCCATCCTGGTAGAGTCAGCTCTGCTATAACATTCTGAGAACTGCCCAGCACCTACATCCTTGATCTCCTCAACGGCAAAGTAGGCATCTGTTGGAACGCCGACCTCCTTCGGCTGTACGTCGATGATGACGAGCAGAGGGTTTGGTGTGTAGCGCTTGAACAGCTCGTTGACCTCCAGATCCGATGCGCGCAGCTTGGGCCCTGTGTGGTACCAGCCGATGAGCTTCTCGCGAGCGTTGATCTTCTTGAACATGTCGTTCATCGACTCGACGTAGTTGTGGTCCAGGAACCATACCGACGGATCCTTCTCGTCTTCCTCGAACGGTACTGTATCCACTGTCAGCTTCTGTTGTATTGCATTCCAAGGCCCCGCCGCCGCAGCTGTACACAGACGGCGAATAGGCAGTTTGCCATCTACGCACCTGCGAAGCTGTTCGACACTCTAACGTTTTTGCCGTCGTTCTGTCCCAAGAGCACACCGACAACTCGTTTCCGTGTCCCCTTCGCCTGACGGCCATAGTGATCTGCTGCTGAGAGAAGCACGAGCGGCGCAACTGACACAGTGCGAGTCACGAGTGACAGCGTCTCTGCTGTCGTGGCGGGCATCGTTGGTGTTTGGGTGTCGTTGCTGATTGCAAGACGCAGGTACGAGGTTCGAAGGGTAAGGAATGCGGGATTTATTGGTGGCGGGCGAGTTTGCAGTGGTGTTAATGCGGCTCCAAAGTGGTGTTCACGAAGTCGGGAAGGTACGATGGATGGCCCGAGCTTCCAGCTAGAGGCAACTGCGTCACGAATGCAATTCACCGATTGGGTACGAAATTGCTACTCTCGCGTTTCTGTGCACTGTACCCAGACGAAGGTAAATTTGGCCATCTTCCAGTCGGACCAGAGGCTTCTGGTGAACGCACAAGCTAGTAGAGAGGGCATGCGTGAATTCATGTCATTAGTGGTGAAGCATCAAAAGTATCTGGTATCTAAGAAGCTATTCATGCCAACAAACAAAAAAACAAGGAAAGTGTTGTTACAGAGTCGTGGTGGAGAAATAGTACTGGTCCCACAAAAACTCGTAGTCCTCGATGACACCGCCAGCGATGTCAAGTAGAGGTTTGCTCTTGAGCTTTCGTGTGATGGCGTGAATCCAGGATCTGTGCATTGTTAGCTGCTGAGACCCAGTTCATGACGGGTAAAGCTCACTTTGTGATGTTCTCGTAGAAGGCGCCGCGCATCGTCCACCAGCCGAGTGCCCAGGCACGCTTCTTCAGCTCTTCCCTCTCCAGACCGGTCAGACCTCGAAGTCCACCAGCCAGACGCTGCTGAAAGTCTTTCTTTGCGAGCTGCCGAGCGCCGTACTCAATGCTCACACCGATCAGCCATGGCCGCCAACTCTTCCTGTCGCCACTGAAGTGCTGCATGGCCAGGGCATACGCAACAGGTCGTAGGATGTAAAGTGCCTCAGCCAGCTCGCCCTTGCCGCTGACTCGATGGAGAAGAGCTTTTGGTGGCTTGATGTCGTCCGCTGTCAAGACCTTGGAAAGAAGGTAGCTCGAAATATCTGAGCTATCAGGCAAGCTAGGCATCGATAGACCCGTTCTCGGCATCGTCCAGTTCTCTGCTTCCACCGAGCGCTCACTCGGTGGCGTGTCCATGCCATCCGCAGAGGCTGAAGAATCCTCGAGGGAGCTCGGATCGATCTCTCTTTGCGGTAAAGGTGGCGATAGTAGAGGTCTCGAATTCGTCAACCGCAGCAGAAGCAATCGACAGACAGCCTTGATGATCTCAAGTAGCACCACAACGCGCCATCGCATCCTCTCGCCTTTCCTCTTCGCCGCCATCTCCCACAGTAGTTCCGTGTACTGGATCATCTGGAGGACGGTCGCGATGCGCTTGTACGTAGGGGACTTCTCTGTCCAGAATTTGGTGTAGCGGTGATGCGGAGTGAGTGGCTGTCGGCGCGTCCCGGGCATCTGCGCCATCGCTTTGGCGAGGAGAGAATCATGGTATAACGAGAGGCATTGGACACCACAGTGTACTGCGAGGTGATCAGTGTGCATGTTCTTATCATTGACGGGGCGCAAAGCATACGCGACTCGGATGCTATCTCTGATTCTCGAAATCGTCCTGAGATTGTCAGCAATGATGTGGTCACAGGGAAGTGCCAGAACGTACCAGGTATAATGTATGTCAGCGATCGCAGCGCCGACTCGATCTGCGACACGGCGCTGCTGTTCTTAGTAATGAAATCAGAGTACATGCCCAGCCATTTGGTGGGCTGCGACAGCACCTCGGTTGCATTTTGCCTCGCTCCCTTGATCATCTTCGCGGTCGCACCCGTGCGTGGGTGATTCAGTAGGAGATTCGGTCCCAGAACATGGGCTGGTGGTGAAGGGATGCACTGGGGGCTGGCGCGATGTCGAACGCATGGGGTGAAGTCATCTCGTGAGGCTGCCGAGGTCCGGCTTCCCCAGATCCACAATCTCCGCTGCCAACATTCGACACCAAATCACAAACCATGTGAAAGCGCATCCTTCAGCGGTTCCTATACTGACAGGCAGAGACCAAGCAAGGAAATCTTCCAGAGACTTGACGTTTCTTCGCGCAACCCCCGTGGCTGTCTGAAATGCCCAAGAGCTTCTGCCCTTTTCAGCGCCATTCGACGAATGCGCAGGATGCCAATTCAGCGACAAAATCCTGTCAAAGTGGGTCATAGAGATCAGCCAAAACGAGCCCGTGGACGTGTAACTGTAACATCAAAAGGGCGGTTGACAGCTTGAGGAAGGGCAATTTCAGCACAAACATGTGACTACGCGTTTTGCTAGACGCGAAACCATACTCTTTTCAATCTGCCATCGGCCAAGTCCGCAACACTTCTTTACTCACCGGTGCCACCTTTTTAAGCAGGACAGTAGTCCTGACAATTGCTGGCTACATTGTTCCATCCATCAAGCTTCTACACGCCCATCTCAATAAGCTTGAAGTTTTTTTTCCATTCATACTAGGCCTCCCCCCTCCCTTTCAAAATCAATCTGCGCGACTCGACGCATGTGAACAGAATAGCAAGTCAAGATGACTACACCGTCATCCCAAATCCCGGTCCCAAAGGTACCCATCAACCCAGATAAAATCGACTTGTTCACCGCCATCAACGCCTACGTCCACCGCTACATGTCCCAATACGACAACTCACACGACTACCTACACATCCTTCGCGTCGTCTCAAACACCAACATCATCCTCCGAGAAGAATCCAAGACCAACCCATCTACCTCCTATGACACCACCAGTCTCTTCCTCGCCGCGCTGCTACACGATGTCGGAGACCACAAGTACGCCACACCTGGTGAGGACGTCGAGAGCCAGGTCCGCAACGTCTTGCTATCGCACGGTGCGAGCTCAGATCTCGCAGCCAAAGTCCAAACCATCGTCAAGCACGTCAGCTACTCCAACGAAGTCCGCAACCCACAATCCGTTGTCCATGTTCTCGAACAGTACCCTGAATTGGCCATCGTACAGGACGCAGATCGCCTTGACGCGATTGGTGCCGTAGGAATTGGGCGGTGCTTCTCGTTTGGGGCAGCAAAGTTTCCGGATCAGGGCATGGGGCGGGCGATTGATCATTTCGAGGAGAAGCTGATCAAGCTTGAGGGCATGATGAAGACGCAGGCTGGCAAGAGGATGGCGAAGCGTAGGACGGAGGTCCTGGCGGAGTTTATGTTGGAGTGGAAGTTGGAGGCAGATTTGAGTTTTGAATTGAACTGAATCGGATAGTGGTATGGGTCAATCGGCAGGTTTGCACTATTTGAGAGGCTTTTCTTATTCTAAAAGCAGCTCTGAAGTGGAATGAAATATGTGGATACCCCCGCCATCACATCGATATTCTCTCTGGACCTGTAGCTCATCAACGCTTAAACGTGCCTTCACTACCTAGTAGTATAAGTCTTCCAGCGAGCTCTCCGGTACGGTCCCATCCGTAAGCCAGGCTTTTAGCTGATCAGACGACTGTACAGGCTGGCCTCCAATCCCATCAAGCAGCGCGCACGGTTTACACGTGAAAGCAGCGATAGAGACACGACGCTCGCCTTCATTACTGTCGGCAAGCTCTTACACTCACTCGGTCCAACTTTCGCTTCCAGCTCAGTGTCGTTGATTCAATCTAGTATATATGTAGTTACCAACACGTTTGTATGCCAAACGGTCAACTTGACTAGCTTCAGAGCTGTGGTACAGATGTTTATTTATCATCTTCACCACCTTAACAATCCACGTCAGCTACTTTGCTATATTGCGTTTGTGTGAGACTCTCCCTTGAGGCTTGCCAATTGCATGTCTCTTCGCTGTTATAGTGGAACGCGCATCTGCAATGTTCGGTTCGGTTTTACTCGGCGGAGTCTATTTGTATAGGGAGAGGGTATCTCGAAGAGTGAAAGCCTCGTTACTCGCATGTCGCGCTCACCCGCGCCGTCAATTCGTCCACAAACTGCCTAACCCAGCGTTGCATACACTCATCGTGCGACACTACCCTTCTTCTCTACCCCTTCACCCTCCCCTCGACTATCAGAACGACAACACAACCCCCAGGTGGGCGCTAGGGGTGCTGTTGTTGACCTGGAGTCTGTGCTACATATCATGTTGCGTGATCACCACCACGAATGTCCCCGTGGATGCTGACAATCTGAGCATTACTTGCTACATGGCATGTGCGTTGACACGTATAGACGCATCCTTGTAGATGAGGATGGGTGGAGGTAAGGGTTATGGAAACAAGTATGGCGTCACAGCCTCCAGAAGTGGGTAAATAAGGCCCAAGAATGAAGAAGGCTCGGGGGTGGAGAACAGATGATAGTGACCAAGCCAATGATTAAAGATCCGTAAAAATATAGTGAAGAACCCCAGATTTTGCAATCGACCTAACGCCTGCCTAACGCAGGTTGCTACTACCATTGTTTTTGCTCTCTCCTGAGCCGTGAGTCGGAGGGGTGGCGAGCTGCATCGGACTGGGCTGATCGCCAGCTCGCAGAGGCAGCTTTCCGTTGGGAGGCATGCCTTCTGTGAACGAGCCCATCCATCCTTCATCCATAGGCGTCAGGTCAGCCTCATCTATGTCCATAGGCAAGTCACCCGTTGGAGGTGGCGGTGGCGGTGGCGGCGCTGGTGGCTCATCGGTCCGTGAACGTATGTTTCGTGGTGACTCATCCGGTTCATGGTCCCGCTTACGCTTCAGCTCAGAAGGGTCCTCGGTGGGCGAAGCCGCTACTCCGAGTGTGTCATCGACGTCAATCTGCGGTGTGTCCGGTGTTGCATCCTTGTCATCATGTGCTGCATCACCACGAGCGGCTCTCGCATTCTCTCGCTCTTCTTTCTTTTTGACTGCCTTATCCATGAAGTCTTTCACGTAGTTCTTCACCGTCTTCTCATGTTTCGAGCTGATCTTCGCAGCCGGATCCTTGACGCGCCCAGACTTGTAGTCGCCCCTAACAAGCTTCTTGGCAACCTCCTTGGACAGCCGCTTGAGATCATCCTTCTCGAGCTTCTTACGGTAATGTGCAGCGACAGCCATGACGTGTGGAGAGAGCTACAATGGTCAGCATTTCGTGTCAGCAGCCAGAGATTGTGAACTTACAGTTGCCTCGTAAATCCTCTCTTGCTTCTCCTGAGGCAGGCTACGCCACTTCTCGCTCTTGTGCTTTCTGTCTTGTGACTCGTCAGCGACGGGCTGTGGGGTCGTCGAGGCTGATGGCACGGTGGGTGTCACATTTGCGGTGATGCTAGAAATGATATCCTGCAGGAGCTGCGTATCCGTCTTAGCTTTCGGTGGCGGCGGCGGTGGTTGATTCGCCGGCATAGTCGGTCGTTGCCATTGCGTCGTGCCTGAAGAGTTGTAGTAGTAAGTTGACCCGTTGTCTGAGGTGGCTTGAAACCAACCGGGCGGCAGTGGATTGAAGGCCCTCGGTCGAGCAGCAGGGCGAGGGCCTTGGAAGAACCCGCTCGCTGGCCCTCGAGGCGCGTTGATTACACGGGGCCCAGAGGGTGCGTTTAGATTAGCCGGGCCCTTCGGCGCGGATGTAAGTGAGGGAGACTTCGACCGAGATCTTGATCGCTCTCGACCTCTTTCACGGCGCTCGAAGTGGTTCTCGGTGCGGACAGGGGTGCTTGCATTGGGGTCCCGCTTCATACGCGGTATCCGGTAAGCAATCTCCAGTTTGCTCCACGCTGCAAGCAACTTGTCTGCAGACTCCTCGACTCGTTCATCTCCACAGCTCTTGAGCTTCTCCACCGCCTCCTCGATTTTAGAATCTTGGATCTTGTTGCGGGTAATGCGCGGTAACTTGTGCAAGATGTCAAGCACCTGCATAACGACGTTGAAGTCGTCTATCCACGTGGTAATGGTCTTCTTGAGAGTCTCATAGCCGTGCATGCGGATTACCCGGTGCCCAACCTTGTCGTTGTCACTTTGCTGTATACGGCTGAGTAGTTTGACTGCAATCCACTTTTCCGTGCACTGTCGCAGAGCTGCCATGACCTTTGGTACTCCGTCGTCTTCGAGCGACCTTGGCTGCAAATCGTTGACGTACTCCTCATCATCTTCGCTGACCTTCTTCTTGCGAGGCTTCTTGGTCTGAACAGCTGTATCCCAGCCATCACCGTCATCAATTCCGAGCGCTTCGATGGTGGCGTGCGAGAGCTTCGTGGCATTGTCGGACTGTGTCTTGCCACCGATGAACCCTGAACAATTTGGCTCGCCACAGTAGCAGGGCTGGGGATCCGCTCCATATCGATCGACGTTGTAGTTGAAGACCAACTCTTCACCGGCCTTGATTTTGCGCTCGGCGAATATGCCCATGCGCAGTTTGTCACCGACCACCCACTTGTCCACAAAACAGTTTGGGTTGCACGAGTGGTTGCAGAATCTTCCCAGATTGCCCTTCTTGGTTGCATCGACAAATTCGCCCTTGTTCAAAGACATGAAGTAAAAGTGCTTGATGCCTTCCTGATCATACTGGATCATGCGGCGGCGAAATGTCTTCTCATCGATGACCTCGCCAATGTACTCGAAGATGAAATCTCCCTGCACCAGGTCTTTGTTGGCGCGCAGACCGAACCCTTTCTTCTCTGTCTTAATGACCGTCACATCGGCGTACTGTTTACGCAGGAATCGCTGATTTTGACACTTTCGGCCACAGCTGCAATCACCCACGCACTCCATCTTGGTCGCACGGTTGATGCAGTCGGAATCCTCGCCGCAGGCATTGTTTCGTTTCGTGACTGCGTCTGTTGTGACTCGTCAGTATCTTGCCAAGCAGTGCAAAAGTGAGAATGTGAAGACCTACCCCACTCTTCGCTGCAATCGCATTCAAGCGCTGGGTCCGTTGTACCGATGTGCCTGTTCGAGTACGTGCACTCTGGGAGGACAACGAATGTCTCTTTGGCTGCTTCCGTAGAGTCGGGGAGGTCGATGTAGAGCGGCGGCGGGCGTGAGATGACTTTTTGTAAGGCGCTGCGCGACAGCTTGAGGGCTCTGCCCCCTGGCCCAGGCTCCATCTTCAGCACAATGTCTCCCCCTACGACCTCCTCTTTCGCGCTGTCAGCCGGCGACGATGCTTCTGAGTCGTGCTTCGGCGCGGGAGAATGTGATTTCGATCGAGAGACTTTGAGTCGTGGTGGGATTGCGGAGTGTGTGGGCGGGTCTGCGTCTTCCGCCTTTACGTGTATGCCATCGCTCTCACCCGCGCTCCGGGTCGTGCCTTCTTCTAGCTTCATATTGCGCAACTCAGGCTCGAGCCGAGGCGACTTCTTCTCACTTTCACTGCCCGACATTACGGGCGACCGTGGCTGCGAGGCGTGTGGTGATTAATCTCGGAGCTGGAGAAATGAGGAGTTCTGGTGCTGGAAAATCAGACGCTAGTGCTTCTACCACACAGGAGCAATCATACGCCTCGTCGCGGCATAGCACTCTGCACAGCGGTAAACAAGCAGGAGCGTGCTAACCCCCTCTTCCTGTGAGAGAAGATTTACTCGGCGGTTGTGTCTGAATACGCGTTGCGCTTGAGATCGACCGGGGGCAGATCTTCGCTCTTTTTCACCTTTCGTAGGTTCCCTAGTAGCCGAGTCCTCCTATATACCTCTGCACTGGAATCGCATGTCGCGTGCGACAAGGACGGTATCGAGAGAAAGGCGTTTGCGGCACGGTCTCGAGAGTGGTGCTGTCGACATGGAGTTGCACGATTCGTGGCGATCGACAGATGCTGGAGCGCGGCAGGCTCTTTCTTTATATTGAGGCGCAATGAGGCGGGTCGTCTGATCGGTCGCGGTGACTTTGGGCTTTCCCCAATGTATCAATGCCTATTGCGCAGGCTCTCTGGCTGTAGACATGCGACTCGCGTGGTTCTGTGCTGGTTGAAGGTAGGCTGTTCGCAGCCCTGGAGTCTGTCCCAATCCGGTCAAGCCGAGGCGTTCGTTCCGGCCTTGTCGAACTTCAACTCGAGTCTTCACGCACAAGCACCATGGTTGGCTCTCGACCACTTCACCCTTCACTACTACATGCTACAGCCGAGAATCAGTACTCCTTCAAATTGACACATGGCCGATTAAATCGAGCCCTAGCTCTCGTCGTCTCGATTTCACACAGCACACCCTCGGAGCGTCTTTAGTGTCCATCATGCTGGAATGATATCTGGGGGATTTACTCTCTCAGACGGGCGACTGACCAGGCCTGAGTGATTCAAATATGGAATCACGGGATGGTCAGCTCCTGGGGGGCAGAGATATCAAGCTTCAAGTGACACAAGCTGAATCCCATGGGAAAGAGTCGATTTTATTCGCGAGGTCCCTGCAGATGGGCAACATCTATGATTATCACTTTAACTTGTGTGTTATAGCTGGCTTTGTTAGAGCATTGGACTGTTTTGTTGAGAAAATACACAATGCTCCGCGCTGGTCTACTTCGACATGATAGACGAACATGCAGCCTGAAGACCAGCATGTTGAAGAAAAGGCAGCGTGTCGAGTTGCGAAGAAAACCAACCAAAAGAGTGGAATTCTGGAAGATACAGGAGGTAGTCAGAGGTCAGCTGTGCACCATCTGCGATGAGAGGAATGCTCTAAAGTCTACAACGACTTTGGTTTTATCGCTGGCTTTTTCTGCCACAAGAGGGGAAGCCCGAGCTCGTGAGAGCTGTGGGGGCAGAGAGCAGTAGATTCACTGGCAGCAGTGGTATAGCAAAAACTTAGTTTGCTTGTCTCAGCCGAAGGATTATCGAGCAGCATTGAAGCCTTGAGGGTGACATTGTTGAGGGTCGATGTGATGATAGAGTCAATGAGGGTGATGGACTTGGGGTCTCCTACAGTCACTCGCCATTCACCGATCAATGAGCGGACCGACAGTGTAAACAGAAACCTCCTTCTCGGCCGTTGCCGTATCTATAGTACCGTGAACGGGATTTTGTATTTGGTCAGCCGTTCTTCAGTAGCGGATGTTGAATTCCTGGACCTTTTTCTTGTCAAGCATCCCCTGTACCTCGGCCGTCGTCCTGCGCTAATTCGGATGGCTGGGAGCTGCAGCTGAAGACAAACCCTAAACAGCCACAACGGCGTCTGAGAGGGAAGAGGTCCCGTCGGGTGGTCATTATATCACTCGATCGGTACGTTCTACGGTTGCACGAAGAGCCAATCACATTGGTATGTACTAGTACAACAAGTGAAGCGTACTTCATCCCGTGGGAAAGTTCAAGTGCATAGTGCCGAATATATTTCAATACCTAAATACTTCCGCAGAACGTACACCTATCTAAGGGCCAATGGGGTGGTGGCTCGAGGTATTATCTCCTCATTGAAGACCTTTAAAACAGAGTGCGCCAACGATTTTCCGCATAGAGATATATTTACTATTGACCATGTTCCTCAGTCTACAAGTCATCAACCACGAAGCTCTCCAGAGAGCCGTCTAGAGTAGACAGCGCTAGGGCCTACTGGCAGAGTGAAAAAGACCGGCCTTTCAAGGACCGATCATTTGCTTGCATGTTGTCTAGAAGTCCATGCACTTTGCACTGATACACTCTTGGGTAACCGCCATGTACGAGCCATGCTCTCCAAGGGTTTCATGCCGGCTTTCAATATACGGAGCCGTTCAGCCGACATTCTTGCGAGTCTCGCAAGAGCTACAATATGATAGCGTCATGCAAAATATCTTACAATACACGCTGGATGTTGGGCCATTGCTAACGCGCAGCTGCGCGACATTCTTCCGACTGCAGGCTGTGTGCAAAGCGCGCAGTGCAGATTGATCGCCTGCGTAAGGATTCTGGTCAAGAAGCAACGGCAACAACTTTCGATCCATGCTGCCGGCTCCTCACCTCCGTCGAAGGCAGGAGGCACTGGCGACGAGAACGATTGACAACATTTCATACTAAACACCCAATATTCGTACGCGTCGACGGTCGACGAGTTGCGACTGCTGACGAGATCGGATGACATCGCAGGACCGAGTTCCTAATTTTCCGTTAGTGACCAAGGTCTCTAGTCCAACGGGCATGTTAGATTCTGCACTAGACAGGGAAGCCCGCTGTGCAACACCATTCACGACGCCTGGAAAACGCACCGCTCAGCTTTTCTAAGCTTTGCGGACCCCACTTCTCTCAAACGATAGCACGAGAGAGCGATCGCCTTGTCAACAGTCTTTCAATAACGGCGACAGTAACGTTAGCCGGTGAAAATCGCGCCACAGAGCATCTCAAGAGCTGCAGTACAACGACCTGCCCCGCTCTCAGAAGCCTCGCTGTTCGTCAGAAATTCGGCATCTGCATGGGAAATACGGTGAGAGTTTCTCAGAATCATTTCTCTGGTTGGTGCAACGTGGCGATCGAATGCAGGTGCGAATTTCTGTCACTGGTGAAATATAAGAATGCGCACAATGCCAGCCATTGAGCTACACAGCTGCAACCTCTTTATACTGGGTAACAGAGCATACACTGTCGCCCTTACGATTCCAAACTGCCGTTGCTGGATTTGGATGGTTCTCGTGGACCGTGCTTGCTGAGCTCGCCTCTTAGGCTCGGGCACTAGCGGCACGAAGAAGCGCCAAAGAACACGTCTCACCAGCCAGTGAACGACCTCAGGGACGTACATTTCGTTCTCAGCTGCCTCGTTGACTGCGTTCAAGGCGTAAGTATACTAGTACACTACTTACAGCCCATCGCTCAAGACCCAGCAAGTCTTTGGACAGCGACACGGAACATGCTGAAGGCCCGAGCCAGTAAGAGAATCCTACCGTTTTGTGTCAGGATTGTTCCCTGGTGAGACGTGCAGGGGTCACTAGCGATTGGCTGATGCGGCATCGAGGCGTTATCGACAGCGAGGTATTGCAGCATGGCCCAATTGCTTCTTCGGCAGGAGTTTATGATCAAGTCGTGGAAGCTTGCGAGGCTGAAATGATCCGCATGTCCCTTCCCAAGGTTCCCAATCGAGGAGGTGTGCAGCGGAAGATCTTGGAGGCTTTGGAATGTGGTGAGGAAAGGCGTGGCCCGTTACCTTCGCGCTAAGTATGCACGACATGCGTCCCATAATTTCATGAGGACTGCCCTCTCTCCTAAACCAGCCTCATGCTCTCGTCTCTTTGACAACAAACTTTTGCCGACGCTGGCATGACGGACAGAGCCCACCGCGGGTCCTTCTGATGCTCTTTTCTACTCACTCGTTTATGTTTCGTTTCAAGACTCTCGTTTGTTTTATTCCTTGTCGGCCCTGTCGTTCAACCGCGCGCGAGGACGTTTCGCGCCCGCATTCTGCACTTACTACACGGCCTTGTGATCGTCTGAT
Organism: Phoma herbarum; assembly: GCA_001599375.1. NCBI lineage: Eukaryota > Fungi > Ascomycota > Dothideomycetes > Pleosporales > Didymellaceae > Phoma > Phoma herbarum. Next base: position 805,151 of record BCGR01000011.1, on the reverse strand, counting down.
GCTCGTTTCGTCTGGGTGCAGTTAACTAGGATCCGCCGTGACTACTTCTTATCGGCGTCTGCCCTCGGCATTAGTCGAGAGGCACAACATGGAGCAGCCCGCAACAGAAAGACAATGGTCAGAGCATGAGAAGGTATGCGTCGTCGCCTAGACTGGGCGACTTTCCGTTCCAGTTTAACTATAGCTGACCGTCTCTACAGATATACCTACTTGCCGAGATACTGAAGGCCGCTCCAGTATCTTCTCATGTCCTCTACAGCTTCATTCGCGAGTACCAGGTCCAGGTACGATGGAACGACATGGCGCTTCCTCCTGGTATGTGCCCATCACTTCGCCTGCAGCTAGTCCTTGGTCGAATGAACGCTAAATCTCCATGCTAGGGCGCTCGCTCAACTCATGCCAAAGAGCGTACAATGACATCGCTCACTCCAACTCTAGCGCAGGCTACAGCCGTCCTCCATTACCAAACCCCAACATGTACCCAGGGTCCGAACTTGTTAGAAAACGCCCTCTGCAGGAAGCAGCTCCACTCGGTCGCCTACTACAACCTCGCCCACCACCTCACCCATACGGCACCGAATACCATTCTGCTGGCGGCCCCGCCTACGCCACGTCGATAAACGCTGGCGAACCCGTGAACAAGAAGAAAAGAGGGCGACCGACCAAAGCAGAAGCACAACAAAGGGCGCAAGAGGCGGCAGCACGCGGTGAGGTCTACCCACCCCCCAGAAGAGGGCGACAATCGATCACCGCGCACCCCGAACCGTCTTCCTTAGGACCCAGCCCAGAACAACGGCCGCGAGCGCAAACCCCACCGCAAGCGACGACGCAGGCATTGCCTACGAATGCTATGACTCCACGAAATCAAATGCACAGCGAACAAAGTTCCGAATCTTCCTCAGGCAAAAGACGGCGAGCGCGCCCTCAGCCACTAGAACTAGAGAAGGTCCAACGACAGTCCAGCGAAATGCAGTCCCCACTCGCCTATGGATCCGCGGACCCTACTCGCAGTCACACATACTCTTCATTTACGCCTATCTCAGCTCCCTTGCCATCTTCTGCGGGCTCTAGAGATAGAGACACGCGCATGGAAGGGATCGAAGAGGCTCAGCCACGAACCACGACACCTCACTCGTTTAAAGATACGGTCGGCATATGAAAGCGTTTCCTTCGTCCCAAAAGCACTCACGGCGGCAATTCTGTTTTGAAAGCATTCGACGACATTCACGCCATTACGATGACCGCTTTATGCCATTATATATCTTATGGCGGTCTTCTGCACGGTCTCTGCAAGCTTCTGCACACGATCACGAACTCCAGTTACCCGCATCGTTCACAAATTCTTTTTGCGTTCCATGAAGCGTCAATCACCTGGATTTCTTTGCGCATTCATTCTGGGCTTTAGCTCCTTCTTGCCCATTTCCGTATGTGGGACTGGCCTTGCATTCTGACGCTTTCTGCACATGCTGAGATGTCAAAAGCTACTTACCTAATGTCTTATTGTTCCTATTTACGACTTCGAGGATCATATCGTTTGGCTTCACTGGCTCGGTGCTTTTTTGCCAGCCATTCTTTCTGCAATATGTACGATACACGGGCCTTGCCCCACCACATTGCGTATCCGTCCTGTCCACGGCCTCTGTACAAACACACTTAACGATAGAGTATCAATACTATAAACCAATCAGAGCCTATCGGCATCTTCCAACGCAGTGTATCAACACTTCGAGCGAGCATCTACCTGTATCAGGTCGCACTTCGGTTCTGCAAGCCAACGCACGGCTCCTGTTGTCCAGTCAAACATCAGAAGCCACCGTCTCACGACATCGACCTACTGCAGCCTGACAAGTAGGGCGGAGAAGAGGTGGCTGGGACCCCTGTGCCTAGCAGCTCAGACAACGTCAAGATCAGCCCAAGCAACACAAACAACAGATCGTGTTTCACCCTACGAGCTTGAGTAAGGCTTTCAGTGCTACACTTGCTTTCCACCATTTTCAGGCGCTTTGCAGATGCAGGGGCGATATGTAACCTTTGCTTCATATCCAGTGCGCGACAAAGCCTTGCATAGGCGCGCGGTCGCGATCATGAGCTCCTGATTTCAGGATTCGTTGTGGCGAACTGGCAAAAGGGATTGGCTGGGAAATGACACGGCCTGCATGTCCTTGCATACTGTCGGCGTTGCTGCGGCTATGCGCTACTGCACTTTGAAAGGAGGCACATAGCGCCAGACTTCGAAGAGTTAGTGACTGAATGGGTGCAGAAAACGGGATGCTTTGACACGGCTTGACGATGTCACTGGCGGCTCAATGATTGACTTGAGGCAATGCGCACGTAAAACTAACAAACATCGATTCTTGCGTCATGATGGGGCTGGTCTCACCATTTTCAAGACATTTTGAAGTCTACGGTGTATTCCCACAACCTTACCAATGCGACTGTACAACTGCTTGCGATCTGTGTAACTCTACTTACGTCCAAGCGCCGTAGCCGAAAGGGCAATTCCAGCGACCAGGGCATTGGGGCGCTATCGCGGGCCGAGACAGATGATACACAATCCTCCCGACTCGCTTTTTTGTCGCGTGCATTAGAAACCAAAAAGCTGCTGCTTCTTGCCTTAATGCGTGTTGTTGTGAGAGCGAGACTGAGAGTTGCGCCCAGACCATGCGTTCTTCAGGCTGTGATATTGGTATCGAGTCAATAAGATCCACATCTTGATATCCTCCTTCCATCTTCGATAAGCATCAACCGGTGGAAGAAATCCGAGGCTGTATCAGACCAGACACTCGGACACGGAGTACCGAGGTACCAACTTGCGCCGCTCTCAACGGGCGCGCTTGCCGATGGCTCAGCTAGCCGCGAAAAGACTAAATTGATTTCGAGAATAATCTGGCACGAATGCTCCTTTACATCCAAAACTACCTGGAGGAAACGCATGATGGGGCAACTGCAATGAAACAAACGTTAGAGTTATGACCGGATCACGGTCGGGAGCGACAGTCTCATCAGACGCGACTGAGCATTTCCTCTTGCTCAGAACAACAAAGAATAGCAGGCGACGTTATCTGTAGCTTGGAAGAAGCAGAGATGTGGCTTGGCGTGCTAGTCTTCGTCCCGGAGTTAGCGGGCGATCTTAGTGCCTCGATGATGTCGCCTCTTCGTCCTGACCACCAGAGTCGTCTTCAGCATTTCGGCATTTGCGCATCACCCTCTCCCAGCGCATACTGCATCACAGCGGTGTTACATTCCATGGGCATATGCGACCCTGATACCGTGGCTTCATAGCCCTCGAACCGCAGGCCATTTGCTGTATTCGCCGCTCGGCCAGCCATTCACGGTCAACTACTACCATGGCGGTAACCACAAAGCGCAAGCGCGACGCTGTATCGTACAAGGAACCCAGCAGTGACGAAGACCTCTCTGAGAGTCCTGATTTTGAACAAACCTCCAGACGCAAGCGCCCCGTACCTTCTCGGCGATCTACAAGGCACCGAGCCAACGATAACGATGGCGATCGACACACAACACAAGAACCGTCCTCGGCGCCTGAGCCCTCGGGAACGGAGGGAAAAGAGCCACGTACTAGGCGATATCGCAGAATATCATACAAGGACGTCAGCTCGGATGATGATGATGATGATGATCCGGATGCGGACTTCGAGGTTCCTGAAGAGCACGTCTGGCCAAGACAGTCCAGGGTCAAGTCAGCAGCAGTGCCCTCACCCCGACCTCAGAGAGGTGGGAGAGCCCGCGAGAAGACTCTTTCAAAGCAGAGCTTAGTCATCGGCCGGATACGAAAGCCCAACCGGGCACCAGACGTAGTATCAGAAATCACGACGATCCCATCTGATGGACGAAAACCTGCATGGCAGTCCCTGCCGTATCATGTTCTGCTGCAGATCTTCGTGTATGCCTCACACCCTTTGCACGATGAGAACCTGAAGCCCACAACATCCATCTCATGGCTGACCCAGCTGGCACGCATGTGTACAACGTTTACGAAACCAGCGTTGACAGCTCTTTATCGAAACCCGCCTATCTTTGCCATGAGACAGAGCCGCAGGGATCTCGTTCACCACCTTATACAACCACCGGCCGGCGCGCACGAGGACTATCAAGTGATGCCAAAACGCTTGATTTTGGATGCCACTCAGATGTCAACATTGACCGATCCCACACACAGCGTTACCGACTTGTCAGAGCTTGTCAAGGCTTTGACTACAATTCGTGAGATTGACATTTTCGATCCTATCGACAGACCACCCTATCGTGGGCGATTGCGACGAGTTCGCCGATGGGTTTACCCAGATGAGCTGTTTGCAGCACTGCGCGAGACAGAGTTGCGCCTTCGCAGCTGGCGGTGGAACAGCACATATTGTCCGCGAGGTCCACCCTGGATGAAGAGCATACACGGTGAAGAAGTCTTTCAAAGCCTACGTGAAGTCACATTGGTGAAGTACCATCCAGAGCCATCTCGCGAAGATGAAGAAGAGGATGTTGGTAATACGGCACCTACTATGGAAGAGCTGGTCGGCTCTGCACTGGCTGTTTTACCGAATTTGAGGTCACTTACATTCGAGACTTGTGGCATCGTTCGAGGTCGCCTTCTACCGCTTCTGCCAACGAACCTCATCAGCTTGAGCATTATCAACTGCGGGGAGCTTCTCTCGGATGCACTTTCCAACTTCTTGACCAGTCACGGCACGTATCTGGAAGAGCTCGTCTTGCACCACAATCAGGCGCTTGATCTGTCTTTTCTCGTCGACTTGAAGCAATCGTGCCCTAGGCTTGAGGTCCTGCGCATGGACACAACGTACTACAGCTCCCTCGTCATGTCGTCTGACAATGAGCCTCTCTACGAGACTTTGCTTGGCGAAGATGAGGTTCCTACCTGGCCTTCAAGCTTGCGCACACTTGATATGCAGTACCTGCGCAAATGGAATTCCGCGTCGGCCAGCAATTTCTTCCAGTCGCTGATAGACTCAGCGGAAGGCTTGCCGAACCTACAGGATCTTACGATCATTGCCATGGTCGATACGGATTGGCGACAGCGAGCTGAATTCAGGAGAAAATGGAGCGCTACTTTCCAAGCTGTGTTCGCTAGGAAATGGGAGCCCCCCAACCCTCACCTTGCATCACTGAAGGCCTTCAGGCTATGGAAAGAGAAGCAGACAACATCAGCACCGGAGGCGACTCGGGCTGAAGACGAGGACAAGGTCGACTCTTTCATCGAGGGCGTACCTGAGGAGGTAGCAAAATCTCAAGTTGCTGACGAGAGCGACAGCGATGCACCGCTTCTGTCTAGGCGTAAGAAGCAAGACGAGCAATGGGGTTCAACGCGCCTTCGCTCGCGAGCCAAGACAAATGCAAGCTACGACGAGGAGTCGGAAGCGTCTGGGTCAGATCAGGAGGCTGAAGACGAGGAGCAGGTCTCTTTCGTGCAAGGTCGGTGTCACACAGTCATCTTCCGAATCGACAATTTCAGGCCGCGAGAGGAAATCTACGCCGAAGCTGACTTCCTCGATGCTGAGCCCAGTGGCGATGACGAATGGAATGGCAACGATGAAGCTGCCGATGAAGGCGGATATGCTTGGTAATGCTTGGCAATGGGCAAGGGCATGTATTGCGGGTTATGATATCAGGACATTAGGTTTCCAGTGCATTGGGCTGGCGTTATGGGTTTTCCAAGATTGTATAACGTGCCTTGACACTGCTTAGCATTGGGTATGGGTCGGGTTGCCTGACGTTGGGCTCCACCTTGGCCGGTTTTGTAACTTGATGCAGATACCACTGGAGGCTGCCTATATTCTAATTCATCGGTCGTTCCTATAGATTATTTGTCTGCATCTGATCGTTCTCTTCCAGAAGTGTGGCTTTGCAGTCTCTCGACGTTCCAACAAAGCTGTGCTCGGGGGCTATGCAGAGACCACTGACGCACACCTGACAGGGGTGTTCGCATAGCCGTTTGAGAGCATCGCGTTCGATGACCGCTAGCAGACAAGGTCATCGCTCCTGCCTCATATTAAGCGCCTAGTTTACGACTTGAGTCGCAACTTCTTCCCTGAACTTTCTTACCACGCGCATCTCATCTCATACAACAGTATCCTTATCGTCGCCGCTTCTTACTACCCCGCCGCGCCCCTCGCAGCCCAACATGGCTGCGCCTACTCCTCCTCACCCGCCAACATCCCCCGACTCGGGCCCTACAGACCCCAATTTGCCAAAGTTGCCTTCTGGCTGGATCGCCCAATGGGACAACTCGTACGTGCAGAGCATCTACGCTCGCGGCGTCGTTGCAACAGCGCGCATACTTGCCCCACCACGGTCTACTAACATACGTACAGGAGTCGCAAGTACTACTACGTCCAAATCAGCACCGGCGTGTCGCAATGGGACCTCCCCACGAGTGAAGCACCCGTCGGCGGCAGCCACCATGGCACGCCCGCGCAGAACACAAACCCCTACAACAAGCCCGCCGGCTCGGAGGGCCCTGGCGACGTCGCTGATGGGTCGAGAGGTATCGGTGGCGATGGACAGACCGGCGACCGCTCGCTCGGAGGCTTCGCCATGAACGCGCTCATGGGCAACAACAAGCAGAGCCATGGCAGCGGTGGGTCTAACAACCTCGTCGGCCAGCTCGCAGGCCAATTCCTCGGTGGCGGCAAGCAGAACCACGGCAGCTCTTCTGCACACGGCAGTGGTGGATCTGGAAACCTTGTTGGCCAGTTGGCCGGATCTCTTCTCGGTGGTGGAAAGCAAAGCGGCTCCGGACATGGCGGTCAGTCGAGCGGAGGACTTGGTGCGCTTGGTGGACTGCTTGGTGGCGGCAGCAACAACAACAACAACAACCACGGCGGCAGCAATCAGAACCACGGCAACCAGTCTTCGAGCGGTGGTGGCATTGGAGGCATGATCGGTGGGCTCATGGGTGGTGGATCGGTGGGTGTTCCTGTGAGCACGTTTGTATACGTCTTTACTGATCATGCGCAGCATAACAAGCCTTCCAACAACGACTTTGGTTACAGCCACGGCTCTGGTGCCTCTTCAGGCGGAACATATACTGGCAGCGCGCCGCCTACATCATACCAGCCTGGTGGCCAACATGGCAACGGCCCTCAAGGCCAGCACGGCTACGGATCGCCCTCGCCTGCTCAACAACACGGCGGCTACGGTGGTCAGCAGCAACATGGGGGCCCTCAAAGTCAATACGGTGCGCCTGGCCAGCAGCACGGCCAGGGCCAGTACGGTTCTCAGGCAGGATACGGTGGCCAGCCTCAACAGCACGGAGGCTACGGACAGCCTCAGGGACCAGGTGGCTATGGCGCACAAGGTGAGTATTGTTATTTCTGTTACTCGGTACATCAACTGACAAGAACAGCTGGTTATGGAGGCCCTGCCCATTCAGGCGGCCAAGGCTACTACGGCGGGCCACAGAATTACGACAACCACCAGCACAACCAGTACGGCGGCGCACCACAACAGCACCCTCCGCCTCCTGGTCAGGGTGGTTACGGCGGCCCGCAAGGCGGCTACGGTGGTCACCAGGTCGGACATGGTGGTCCCCAGCAGCCTGGGTGGTAGAACGATCCGGCTTTGACAAAATGGCTCGATGAAGATGAGCTATTGGGGTGGTTAGAGGAGGAGAAGGGCAAGTATAAATCAGAGGACTTAACGGAGAGGATGCATTCCGTTCTCAACGAAGCCTCTATGACAGAGAAGGCCAAGAAATCAGGAAAGGATGCATTTCTGAGGTGGAAATTGCTGAAGGAAATGGAATGGATAGAGCAGGACAAATACATCAACGACATCGACAAGGAAATTACAGGCCTGAAGGCTAGGGCCACCGTGATGGACGGTGAGGACCGCCTTGAAGGGCGATGGCAGGAACTGTTTCGTAATCCCGCGAAGAAAAATTCCTGAAAGTGAGGACAATCGTTCCGAGGTTGGAAGGATTCATTCTTCAACTGACCGTTCATTTTCGAATGCCCAAATTTCTCGTTTCATTGCTTCTGTGTCTGCTTCGATTAAAATGGCTTCGTCGTTCCTATTCATGTACCAGGGTTTCCTTTTCACTTTCGACATTCGCCAGTACATAACGAAATAGAGTGATGACGTGCATTTCGACAACAAATGGTCGGAATCTCGCACACGCCAGCAAAAGAAGTTCTGCATTTCGAGCCACGGAGAATGCAGCTTGTGACTAAGTACCTGATACGCGGTCGAGGTGGGCGCTGCAGCTCCTGCCGTTGCCCTGAAGGCAAAGACTGGTGGCCTGACAGACACCCCGTAGGATCCTGGAAGAGCTGCTGCTGCTTGTACACTGGCTGCGTGCAAGACAGACACTCCCCCTCGGTGTGGCCAGCACTGGAATCCAGCTGGGTCCGTCCGGGCGAAATGCTCTAGACGGTGCCTAGATCGCTGCGGCTGTGTCGCTTGCTTCTGTGGACTGAGGCAATCGAACACGAAGCGCTCAAGCCCGACTCAAGTACTACTTGACGTGTCATGCTTGGCATCTTGCCTTGACTTGGGACGTGAGCTTGCTGCAAGTATGGCGTGTGTGCTTAGTAGCGACTCCTCCCTCGTGGTACCTTGTGAGGGTTCTTCCTTCTTCGCAGAGTCTCCGAGGTCAGTACGCAGCCCCATCTTTGCCAAATAGCTCTTCACCTGCGCCTCTGAGCAGCCCCAGACTGCCGCCCTCAGCAATCACCCTCCACGCAACATTCACCCTTCCACCCTCCTTCACGCCCGGTACACTTCCAGCATCGCAGCTTCCAATCCAATTACTCAGCCCTGCGCGAAAGGCTCTCGCATCTTGTCTCGGTATCCGCACATATGTATTGCGGCCCTGAGTGTGCAGGATATCAATGGGCACAGCGGAGCCCGTGATGCCGAGGTACGCAGTGAGCGGTTGCATCAGAAGGGTAGATACAGTGAGAGCATCAACATTGCGCGAATCTGAGGGTGCTGCAGAGGCGGACGGCGTTTGCGATGCGGTGCCAGGTGTGATGATGGTAAGGTGGAAATAGGACCATGTGGGTTTGCGGAAAGTGGTTTGGTGGAGAACGTGTGATTCCTTCTCTTTGCGCTTGCGCTTTTTTGCGTCTTCTGTCGATTTGGTTACTTCGGGTGAGGCTGCTGGTGCGGCGTCAGCCATAGACGTATCTGCGTCTGCGTCCGAAGTTGGACGTGCCGCGTCGTTAGGCTTTGTGACAGTGGCGGGCGCTTGGATTGCCCAAGTTCTTGTGTTTGGCCGATATAGAGGACCCATCGTATTGTTTGGCACTGACTGACAAAGTCGTGACTTGGATGTTACAGTACAGCTTGGAACTTTGGAGCTTCGACGCGAACTTTGATTGACCGGAGTTTACTAGCGCATTTTCTTATCGCCGCGTCTTTACCTGCGTGAATGCACTTGTTCCTTGCAGGCACGTGTAGAGAGATTACTCTGTTCAGAGTTCCTCAAGAACATACTGGCTCGCTAAAATTGCAGCAGCACTTCTGGCAGCAAAACCGTCTCAATACGCAAGACCTTGCAGCTCGCCCTCAACATCCGTTCTTTTTGTTAAGACGCACCCTTTAAACCTGCATGCGTCCAATCGTGGGCCATCGAATAAACACTGCGGTAGTCTTGACAACCTCGGCTTTTCCCTGGAATTCCAAAATACACTGATTCCCTATAAAGATAGGAAAGCTACGTGTTCCCATCCTCGTCCTCTTCTTGATCCCAACTCGGACTCTGCGCACGCGGTATGAAACCAAGCAGCTCTACATGAGATCCATGCTAAGCTAGATGTTGCATCGTCCGCAGAGATGAGACAAAAGGGGAGACACGGAAGCGTGGTTTGCTCGCGTTGCATACCGCTCGATCGAAATCAGTCCGGAGGTATGGTATTCCAGTTGGATCGCGAGGTGGAGATGTGTGAGGCGGAGAAGAGATGTCAGTGAATTGTGTACGGACCGTCATTGTTTCACGGCTGGCATTCTCTCCTCCTCAGATTTTTTGTGCGCCATGCTTCGTGCTTCTCCTCGCTGAAGGAGAACCGCTTGAGCCGCGCAGTGCTCGTCTTCTGTGTTTTGCCTGCTGAGTCTCAAACATCAGCACCTTCTTAAGGGCCTGACGTCCGACCAGACAGAGTCATCCCCTCATTCAAGCACCTCATGAATTTTCAGTGGTACACCTAATCTCCCCGGCACCTCGCACGTATTTGCCCGAGCTTCGAAATGTTCAGCGACAGGGTGAGTGGTTGGTCTAAGTAGGGGAATTGGAAGGATAGGTGGAATTGAATACTGAAAGATGAAGAGTCTCAAGGTTTCGGCCGCTGTAGAGGCAGGTGATGAGTCGGGACAGTTTGGAAGGCCAAAACCTATCTAAGCGGCGCGCGAGAAGCGTATATTTCAGGAACATAGATGAGACGAGGACAAGAGATACTCGTCCATGGATTGGCTTGCGCGACTGGTGTTCGTGTAGCTCAAGGCCATGTTGATGCGACCAGATGAAAAAGAAAGTAGTCCAGGCTGTACAGGATAGGCAGACTCCCATCTGAAACTGCATCGATTCTTCAGAAAAGTGGTTGTAGATTGACTTTTTAAGCTCTCATGCAATATCCTGTAGATTTGGCAGCAATCTCAAACACTCTGCTACAGTCGTTGCCCATTTCTGGCGGGCAGCAGAGTCGTCCTGGTGGACCTTCTGTCAGCCGCCTTGACCTTTGTAAAGTCACATCGCGCACAGGCAGCCCGATGCTCCCATAGACGTCAGGCGTGGTCAATCGAGCATCCACAACACTACCGAATAATCGACTTACAACTCTCCTCTCGCTCTCGCACAAAGCCGTTCCGCTCACCCACCCAACTCTCACACGACGCACTTTCCCGCCAACTGTTTCATTCAGCATCCTCACCCTCAGCAGTAAGACTGTTTCGACATCTCTTACACCACTCAGCATGATCTCTCGAAACAAGAGCCATTTGGAAGGAGCTCGGCACGCGCAACACGCTGATTGAAGAGCGTTGAAAGCAGCGCGGTCGTCTTAATAGAGTTTTGACAATATGGTTTATGCGCTTGTTGATCGAAGGTTGGTGATGCTAGCAAGTATGTCCTTACTTGCTTCTGTTAAGTCAGTGCGTGATGCATGTGGGAGTGGTTCAAGTGCTCAGTGACAAGATGGCAGGCTGTGTGCATGTATGAGCTGCGTAAGTCAAAGTGCAAGCTAGAGTATAACTGTGACGCAGCACAGCAACACTCGACAGCACTAAGACTAGGCAGCCGCAGATGAACCCGACGAGCTCAGGGTGGAGCACTTGCTCGATGGGTGGGATCCACACGAGCTCCTCGTCTCGTGTCAGAAGTGGGCGTGTTGGCATTCATCGACTTGCAATTCCATCGTCCATCTTATCCACTAGACCTTGCTGTCATACCATCCATTCTTCCCGTACTTATACATGTAGAACGCCAAATCGAGAATTACATCAGAGGCTTTGCACCTCGAGGGTATCAGTCGCAAGATCAGAGTCCCGGCCCCATATGCCGACCCAATGCGCGCTATATAGCGAATGCCATTCCACCTTGAACAGCACTTTGAAAGCAAAAGTCACAGACAACGTATGTGAGATAAATAAATATAAAGAATGCCATCTGCAAAGCCATTCGCACCATTTCATGTCGTAACGAATGCCTTTATGAAGGCTGGTCGAGATTGACGCGCAACGAGTACTTCAGCCCTTCCTTCTCGCAGTACTCGTGCAGGAACTTCAGGCCAAATCGCACAGCTTGAATGGGCGTTGTGTCGACTGAGATGGGCAGGAAATAGGGCCCGGACATGCGTACGCCGCTGACCTTTTCCGTTTCTTTGATCAGCCTTGTATTTGTCTCGCGACCGGCCCATGTTCGCTTGTAGAGCGTCTGAAGGTCCTCAAGCGGCAGCGCGACTCTTGCGTCTTGGAAGTGTGAGGTCATTTTCTTTGTGTGGTCAGCGAGGAGCGAAAAATTCTCTGCGAGAGAGGTGTGGTCCTTGGCCAACTGTGCGTGTGCGACGTCTTGGGGCGAGTCGTGGGCTTTTGTGCTGGAAAATCGCTGAGATACCAAGCTGCAGATTGTCGAAGCAATGACGGAGCTGAGGTACGAGCGGAGGCCGTCAAGATGCGCGAAGTCTTTCGTGAATCGGGCATAAGACAGACACAAGGGGAGTAGCGTTTTCCAGGTTTGCTCCACCTCGCCTGCTCTCCCTCGATAATTGAGAGACAAATCTTGGGCATAATAAGCCGCCATGTAAGATCTAAGGTTTTGTCAGTGAAGTCCTCACAAGAGACGAGGTGACGTACAGTATGCACTCCAGGTTCGTCACTGCCGCACGCTTCTCATCTTGTTTTGTCAGTTTATCGCCTTTCTCCATGAGTATCTTCGTAGCTTCATGTTTCAATGCACGGCCCATCTGGTTCAGCTTCATCGAGCTGTTCGCCATCAGAGAGATCTCCGCTTGCTTTTTACCATTCAAAGGCGCAGACGTCGGCGCAGACCGTGCATCAGGTCTGGCACTGGCTGGGGTGCTGCCCGAACGACCTGGTGTTGCCTCTTGACTCTCGGAAGAGCCAGTCCGCAGCATGTTGACAGCTCTGTGCTCCTTCTTCGGTGTTTCGTACTGGAGCTGACTCTTCTGCGCGCTAGATTTGGACGACGGCGCAGGCGACGAGGTGGCCTGTGATGTCGGCGTGTTGGGTCGATCTTGTGAGGACAGTGCCCTTTGTCGTTTGGCAGGCGCTGCCAAGGCTGCATCATCGTCAACTCTTGGGCGTTTCTCTGCGGTCTTGGTGGCTGGTGCTGCGGGCTTGGTACTAGGTATGGGCGTCGAGATTACCGATGGGTCCGGCCGACGTGCAGAGGCAGTTGGAATTGGCTTGGCTTTCTTTTGAACAGGATCTTCAACCACCTTTGTCCGAATCTTAACAGGGGATTCTTTGGGCGCTTCCTGGCTTTCCTTCTTCTCCGCCGGTGGTGCCCGCCGCTTAGGTGGTAAGCGGAGGATCTGTTTGAGAGTTGCACGTCCGGCTTTCGAGAACTTGAAGGTCACTATCTTGGACTTCTTTTTCTGCTCCTCTTTGACTGGCGGTGCGGTAAAAGGTGATTTCCCGCTGGCGGACACCGATCGAATGCGTTGATCTGCCTTGACCGTCTTTGCTGCCACCTGCGGTCGTTCCTTGTGCTTATCCTTCTCCTTCTCCTTCTCCTTCTCCTTCTCCTGCTCTTTGCCTTTGGAGTCACCAAAGAAGTGTCTCTTAGGTTCTGTAGACGATGCTGATGAGCTCGAGACTGCTCGCGACCTTTGCTGCTCCAATCTGTCCAACTCTGCTTGTATGCTCGAGGGCAGTGTCGGTGACAGAATGCTGGGTAATCCGTAGGGGTTGCTCAATGGCTCATGCACGGGTGACAGCATGGGAGGTAAACCGTGTGGAGTCGAATTGGAAGGACTCGACTTGTCAACCGGTCTAGAATCTTCGACTTCGACGCGCTTTGCGTCTGTGGTTGGAGGTCGCGGTGGTAATGGATGTCGAACAGTACTTTGGCTCTCGTTATCTGCTTTGCGCTTGTTGCGATCTTCTGTTGAAGGTCTGTTCGGTGTTAGCTCTGTCTCTGCCTTCGCGCACCATTGCTGAGACGCACTGTTTCTGTGATTTGCTCTCCAACGGTTTGTGAGCGGGCGCTGATTGCTTGTCAGGCTGTTTCACGCCGTTTGTATGCGCCGTTGGAGGTTTTGCAGGCGGTAAGCTTGGTGAGGCTAGCTTAGAGCCTGGAGTGGGTGTAATGATGCCGTTCGCTTGCTTGTTCTTGTAAGCGGACAGACTGATCTTCTTCTTCGGCCCTTGGTTGGCGGTGTTGGATGCTTGGGATGCCTGTGACCTGGGCCGCTCTGGCTCCGGCTCGTCGTCCTCCCCTGCCATAAGCTCAAAGCAGTCTTGGCATGGCTCGCGGAACAAATAGGTTCTGTACTGCATATGCTCCTCATGGTGCTTCCAAAGGTGCCCTAGCATCCACGCATTGGCTTCTTGTTGTGAGTGATAGCGATACGGGTCCAAGGACGGTGTCGATAGGATGTATGGGTTGCGCGGCACGACAGTTTTTGTGCGCTTGAAGATCTTGTCCAGCTCCTCCAACTGATCTTGATCATCCCGTGAAAGGCTCTTGCGCTTCAACGAGCGCGTGGTGGGCACATCAGGCGGTTCAGGGCCTGACATGGTGAGAGAGGCCGGTCGCAGCTAGTAAATGCTTCGCAGGCGCAGTGAGTCTGTAGTCGCAAGCGCACACTGCGTTTAGAATAGGCGAGTAACTTCTGGATGACGTATTTGCAGCGCGCGGCTCATGGGTGAGCGGTGGAGGCGGGGCTTCGACTGGGAGGCTTCGTTGTCGATACGCGGTGAAGGATCGCAGCGTCGGTCGCGGACGCGGGGCGCACCGCAGGACGCACAATTGGCCGCTGTGAATCGTGTCAGTGTTGTCGCTGCAGCAAGCAGGCGGAGCGCGTGGGTGTAGAGTAGCTGCAGACCGTACCAAAGAATAAGTGAGTGCTACCTCAGCCTCCGATGCGCTGTGTAGCTGATACCGCCGTGACAGAAGCCAACCATCGCCCAGATGCAGGCCAGCAGGAGTCCGCTACGCGATTTCGGAATGCTGCACTTGGGGAAGAGGCCGTGGCAGAGGGGCACCGGGGTCTGCGGTGATTTACTGCGACGTGCTCTGCCTTGGCGGCTGTGATATGGCGTCCTCGTGCTAGTGGGTTGAGCGCGGGTTCGGCTGACAAGGTGCAGCGAATTGTTGCTGAGTTGTCTCACCTCCTTTTCGTGAATAATCACACGTCACTACGACTATGTACAGATTGATGGATCAAGTTTGGACGTCTTGTTGCCATTGTTGAATTGCTTCTGCTTGTCTCTGCTGACTGCCTCCGTGCCTTTCCCAGCCGCCCCGTTGTCACTTGAGGAACGTCCCGAGCCCAGATCTGCGCTAAGGAGACATCTTCCGGGTCGTGACATAATTCTGCTGACGAGCTCCGACTTCCGTCCACAGGCCGAACTAGCATCATCCTCAACGACAGCTACACACAAGGTACATTTCGTTGCATGTGTTTGCCATGAATGACATAGTCATTCATCTGTTCATTGCCGACGTGAGTGCATGATTAAGTAAGAATGCAGATGAAGAGTAATGACTCTGCCCTGAACGTGCGGAAAGCCTCCGGGCTGTTTGTCCAGCCAAGTGCTGAACTTTGCTTTGGGATGCACAGATCCGTTGCCAAATCATTCGTGAAGTTTGACGATTTGCGCGTCGCTAAAATCCGGGATGCGCGTCACCTTCCTTGTGTCGCACGATTACGCTCGACACGAAACTTTGCTTCTCCGCGCACCTAGGTCGAACAGCCATCGATCGAAACGCTATTATGTGCCAGAGCGAAGTACGCTGCTTGATTCGCGACGTGTACTATAGGCACTTCGAACAGGTTAATCAAAGCTCCTCTTCGTCAGTTTCATCGTCATCGTCGTCTGCTATGGGAGGTGATAATGGCTTTTGGGCTGGGCCTTTGCTTCGCGTGCCTACCCTACCAAACGGTAGATTACGGGGCGGGGGCGGACCGTCACTTGACTGTGATGGGGCAGCCTCCTTTGTGGGTTGTGCGACCGTTGAAGTCGACTTCAGCGTCTCAGATGATCCGTCTCTTAGCCCGCTGTCAGAAGCCTCAGCCTCAGATTCCGTTTCAGCATCAGACCGATCTGGCGTGGCTGGGCCAGGAACGTCTTCGTCGTCGTTCTGCTCCTCAATTTTAGCCTCATGAACCTCCCTCTGGTCACTGTCCGAATCCCCCTGTACCGTCTTTGCGGCCCGTGTGGGCGTTTTACGTTTGGAAGTTCGAGACGGACCTGCTTTGCGCGGAGTTTCTGTCCTAGCTGATTGCATGGCGAGTGCTAAAAGTCCTTGAGTCAGTTCAAGGACATCCAGTCTTGCAGTTGTTTGTACCTGTAGATTTGTCCACCTTGGCTGTGGCTAGCAGACGAGTCTGGTCTCGAATCTTCCTCTTCTTCTCGTTGAGCAGCTCCAAGAACTGCTGCAGCATTGCCGTCTCTGATTCATTCTTCGTTTTGATAAAGTCATCGAGCTGTGAATTGAGCTTGGTGATGGTATCCTTCTCTCTGGCGATTCGCGCCTTTACTTCTGCCAGCTCTTGCAACGTCTTCATATGGGCTTGGGCTGATGCTTGAGCCCACTCAAACGGACTGAGCTCGAACGCGTCATCCCTAGGCAATACGATCTCACCCCAAGTGACCTGCGCCATGTTAGATTGGGCTTGGCCGAGCCAGTGCTGTCTTACCTTGATGCCTTGGACATCTTGCCGGATAGAGACTTCGAGACCGCCCTTCTTTAAGTTGTAGACCATGCGAACACCCTCCAATAAATTCGTTTGATCTGGCCCCGGTTGTTTCTGCAGCAGGAAATGAGCAAGGACAGCCTCCCAATCTTTATTGGTGCCCTTAAACTTGTGTTTCAATTTTGGAAGCTGGCTTTGTTTGACTGCACCCATGTTAGCATAGCAACCGTGGTGGACGTGAGGGTCACCCTTACTCTGCACCACATACGGATTCTCGCCTTCACAACCAACAAGACGAACATCGAGTTCGTGAACGCCCTGCTGCTGCACCTCAATGACCACGAGTTCGCCGCGCCCGCTAGCCGGCTCGACAGGCACAATGTGACGATCCATGACGCTGCATTCACTAGCCTGCAAGGCTGCAATTGGCTAGGCGCGCAGGCTAAGTGCGTTGTCGTTTTGTTTGCCGCAACACGCACTGCGCAGACTTTCGGCAGCCTCAGTTCCAGAAGGTGACGCGCAAGATGATGTCGTGGTGGCAAATGAGCGTGGTTCTGGGAACAGCCCTAACAGCGTGTAACAAAGTGCACAGGATGGTCCCTGTCAGGCCGACCCTGGAGTCGTTGACGGCCGCGAGAGCTGGATGCAGGAACGCGAGGCGGATGTTTCACTCGGGCGTAGATTCTATCGAAACAGCAGCTGACGGCTGGGAAGCGCAGCCACGCGAAGTTAAATGCGCGGATGCAGGTGAGAGTTGCCCGGCGCAGGGCGGGTGCTGCCTTGAGGCTGCTGCGGGCATGCCAGGCACACGACGCAAGCAGAGTTTAGCACACGAATCAGGCCGTGTTTTGCGCAGCAGCACGGGTCTGAATATAGACCCTGACGAAACTGACGTTGTTGTTGACGGCGCGTCGTCCCTGTGTGAGCCCAAACACTAGAACACTCAGCCCTGACGGCTATAACCACGCGCACGCCCACTGCGGGGGAATCTGCACAGAAGTCGTTCGCTGCAGCTCTGCGTGGTGTTGTTTATTTGGACACTCACAGCCACTCGGTGTGACAAAAGACAGGGTTCACGCGTCGAGCTTGCACCAAGTCGGCCGCAGCGTGGGCCTTCAAGCGGGAAAGAGCGCCTCGCTTACGCACCCTGCAGCAAGAACGACCGACCAGCACACCAACCTCCTCCACTCCGTCCAAACCTGTCCTGCTACACCATAATCGACCCCGTCGCGATCTGCCGACCCACTCTGCAATGGCTGCTCCGAACCGCAGCTTTGCGGGGCGGATAGCCTCCATCAACTCGATGGTCTCTGGAATCGAAAACTGGGACGACGCGGACTTCGAGGAGGGCGATGGCCTGCTGTTCAAGAACTCGACGGTGCACTCGCTATCCTCGCGTCTGAGCGTGCGCTCCGAGAGCAACACGGGCGACGAGGACTGGCAGGTGCTGCTGGCGCCGGAGGACGACCTGGCAACGAACAAGGCCATCTTCTCCGCGAAGCAGGCTGGCATCCCCATCCCAACGAGCGTGCCGGCGTCGGCGCTGATGGGCGGAAGCATCAAGCGTTTGGGTAAACCGAAGAACAACAAGAGGATCGAGCTCGACGATGACTGGGGCAACGACCTGGAGCTTCCGGACCTGTCTGCTGGTGGGAAACTGAAGTTGAAGGCGCCCGTGCCGCATACGCCTGCCGACAACACGGATGATTTTGGCGACTTTGGCGACGACAACTGGGGCGAGGGCAGTCTGGGCATCCGATTTGCAGGCACGAAGAGGGACCCCCGTGGCGGACGCAGCTCGACGGCCTCTGCTATGAGCCCAAGCCTGGGAAGCTGCATGACGCTGGAGAGTGAGGACGATGACCTAACCGGCCTAGAGCTGCCCACTGAGCCCATGGACTTCACCGCCCGTCTGAACAGATTGAAGACAGCCGAACATCCTTCTCTTGCGCCCTCGCCATTCTCTAACCAGCAGCAACGTGAGCTGCCCCCCACATCAGTACCCGCCGTGGTCCCTGCTGAGGACGTGCCCGTGCCTGCCGAGGAGTCCTTGCACCAGGAACCCGCCGAGGATGATTTTGAAGCAGACTTCGATTTACCAGCCACCTTTCCTCCCCTGGCACTGAACTCATCTCTTCCACAGTCACCCGCTGTCACGCCTGTCACGTCGCCGCCGCTGGACAGTGAGGCTGCCTCGTCGCCCCAGCCCCAGCCCCAGCCCAAGCCGGCTGACGAGGAAGAGGACTTCATGGAAGGCCTCGATTTCGGTGCAGGGGAGGTCCTTGATACAAGGAAGCTCACGCTAAACCGTAACATTGTAGTGAAGAAAACAGCTTCGAAGCCAGCAACGCCACCTGCTGCTCGTCCTACAGCTTCCATTACCTTTACTGACAAGCCGTCGTCGGGCTCCAGAATACCTCGGCCACTGACCGCGACCACTGCTCGTACCAGGCTTACTCCCGTCTACGAGTCCGGCGCCCCAATGCATGGCAACACTCGACCAATGCCCACTACCACTAGTGCGCAATACCTCAAGGCAAAGCGCTCGGCACCGTTGCTCAGGAACTCGAACTTCCAGCCAACACCACGCTCGAGTGTACCCTTTCTGCCCGCCGGCAGTTCGACTGCCCAGTCGCACCATGTCACGGCCAGAGGCTCGCATGGCCAACTTCGACGCGACTCAGACCCACGCCGGCCCTTGTCGCCCTCAATGCGATCCCACTCACGCATGTCCATTGGTGGCCAGCTGGACCAGACCCCTCCCAGTCGCGCTGTAGCACGCAGGGACCTGGCTCCGTCTGCTCTGGGCCGTCAACCACCACCACCAAAGAAGTTGACCAAGCCTCAACGAAAGCGCAACTTCGGCGATGGTCACGAGCTCGACCTCTTCGATGACCTGCCAACATCTGCCACTAAGGAGAAGCAGTATGAGAAGACCCCACGCAATACCGCCAGCACGAAGACACTTCGATCGCAGACCAGCACGTCTCGTCTGCCAATGCCAGACCGCATGACTACACCACTGCCACAAACGCCTAAGAGTCCGCCCAAGACGGACAACACGCCACGATTTGCTCGAGACACTGCTGCTAGTAGGAATGCCCGTGAACAGCGTCTGGCAGGTACGAGGTCGCGAGGTGAAGGGCCCATCGCCCCTACAACTCGGCCCGTTAGTTGGCAGGCACAAGTTGCTGCCCGTAGCCCCCACACAAGTCCGACTCTCCGTAAGAAGGGTACAGGTCAGAAGCCTCAACTGATCAGGCAGATGACACAACCATACACACAAAGTAAGACATTCAAGCTGCATGTCTCGTCACTATCACTAACAACCGCACAGCCGAAAAGGGGATGGTCTACAACCCTTCCATGCAGCGCTGGGAAGGCAACGAAGATATTCTCGTTTCCTTCTCACAGCCTAACAATTCCACCACAACCCTTGCATTGACCACAGCAAGTACACCGACATTTGCGCCGCCCGGCATGGCGCACGGTCGTGCTCACGACCGCTCTCAATCCATGTCACATAACCTACTGTCATCGATTCACTCCAGGAACCTCTCGTCGCCACGTCTAATGAAAATGCCATCCAACCCAGCACCGGCACCTTCACCCCCGCGCCCAGCACTTATCTCGCAAATCTCAGCGCCACGAGGTGTGCAATACGAAGGTCGCATGGTCTTTGACCCCGTGAAGATGACTTGGCTTAAGGCCCCACGACACTCGACCGGTCCTACATCGCCAATGTCAGTCGGCGACCCAGACGAAGAGGAAGACCCATTCGCTGGTCTTGACGACTTAAAGGACAATGAGAGTGTCGTTGGCGGCAATAACGGCGTAGCAGGCGGTGCTGCTACTGCCGACGACCCAACATTTGTTGGCGAAGAATTCGATGTTGGTCCCAGCTTCATCCGCAGACAACGCGAGGAAGAAGCTGTGTGGCGACGCAGAGTCGAGGGCTGGGTTGGCGGCATCCGTGACTCAGGCGAGCAGCGCGGCGGTTGGAGGTGGGCGATTCGCGAATTCGCCGCAAGCGCCTCTGCCGGTGCTCTCGAAAACTACTGAACGCTCCTGTCCATGCGTTTCACCATACTTACGACTTATGACTGCATTGCACATTTGGATATTGGGCATATACCCACAGGCAAAAAGGCGTCTGGACTGTGTCCTGCTAGAGATATCCTCAGAGTGTTACGACGGGTGCTCGGATATGCGCCTCACTCTTTACGACCTATTTATGACTTATGACTTTTGTTCCTGCATGGAAGACATTGGCTATCTAGCTCCAGATAGAGGATTGTAGCTTTTGGGGCTTTGTCATTTCCATGGCGACATTGGCGTTCTGTTTAGCCTTCTGCAGCGTACTGCCACTAATACATAGGGATTTTGGAATACATAGAACATTATTGCTACTGCGAATGATGCGTGCCTTCTTCCTGACATGCTAAAGTAAGCTCCTGGGGTTTGCCCCGAATCGGCTGAAACCCTGGTGGGGCGTTGTCCGCAAGCGCGTCCTTGACGCCCGAATGCAGGTCATGTGGGATTAACCTGACAGTCACACGTCACCCTCAGCCCCGCTCATCACCCTATATAACACCATGTCTCGGTCCAACGACCCAGGACACTACTTCCAGACCACGTACGCCGTGCGCTCAGACACTTTCTCGAGGTCCAACGCTAACGAGCAATAGTTCCGCGCTCGAGGAGACAGCGCGCAAGGCAGCCAAATCGAAGAACGACAAGGGGAACCCGTTCAAGCTCCCCTCCAAGATCCTCGCCGTCGTTGCCGACGTGCAGGATGAAAACCAAATCTATATCGCTGAGGCCGCTGGCAACGTGAAGCGCATCAACCTTGAAGTCGGTCAGACCTCCATTCAGCCTCCCTGCCCCTCCGTACGCGTACTTGCACCACAGAGCTGAGGCTGACATTACCTTGCGCAGACTAAGAAGGTCACCAAGACTTTTGCTGGAGCGGTAGCGCCTCTTACATCACTCGCCGTCTCACCAAGGACCGACACTCTATACGCTGGATGCTGGGACAAGTCGGTCTGGTCATGGACACTGTCCACAGGCAAGCTGGCGCAGCGCTTCCAAGGACATAGCGACTTTGTCAAGGCTGTGCTGCCGTTCACCCTGCAAGACAAGGAGATTCTTGTATCCGCTTCGGCAGACGCAAGCATCATCGTTTGGGACGCTACAGCCGGCAAGAAGCTACACACGCTCAAGGGACACACACGGGGGATTCTTGCGCTTGCGCTTGATATCACAGACTACGAGTCTAACAAAGATTCAGCGACAGTGTTCAGTGCTGGCAGCGATCGAGAAATTCGACGTTGGAACGTTGGTTTTGCCTCTGCCTCAGAGATCGAGCCCTCGCCCGTCATTGCGCACGAGACGAGCATCGACGCTGTACATTTTGATTCGGACGGAGACCTCTGGACTGCCTCTGCAGATAAAACTGCGAAGTGTCTCTCGAGGGGCAGAAACTGGGAAGAAGACTCGGCATTCGAGCATCCTGACTTTGTGCGCGATGTAGCCGTTGACGAAGATGGAGGCTGGGTTGCTACAGCCTGTCGAGACGAAGAAGTCCGCGTATGGGAGAAGGGCAGTGGCAAACTGCACCACACCTTCTCCGGACATTTTGAAGAAGTCACGGGGCTGATCCTGTTGCCTGGCCAGAAACTTGTCAGTGTGAGTATCGACGCGACCGTTCGACAATGGAGCCTCAAGGCACCTGAGCTGGCCAAGGCAGTCAAAGATGCCGAGGACGAACAACTTGGTAAGACAAAGGAGAAGGAGTCAGAGAGCAAAGAGGGCATGATGACCGCCGAGGAAGAAGCGGAACTGGCCGAACTCATGGAAGATAGCGATTAGCGACTAGACAACTTCGGCGAGCGGACTAGCCTTCGGATCGTACATTACCAGCGACTCGCTGGCACCTTCGATCGACGTCTTCTCCGGTCGCCATAAGTAACAACACGAAACGAGACGATGGGACGAGCACGACAGTGCTAGGCTCTACTGACGTGTGATTATCGCCGGACGTGGTAGGGTTGGCTCCTGGCTCCTACAAGGAGACATTCGGTATCACCCCTCACCCTATGCTTCCGCGATCTCTGGTACTGTTTACCGTGGTAACTAGCTGTGTGTTGCTCACCGGACACCTCGACTTTGAATCTTAGTCAACACCCGCCCATCATTGACGTCCCCTTTCACCGATTCCGCACCGATCGATCAGCAATAATAGCTGCGATCTTTACTCACCCTCGACCCATGGAATCACGTTCTCATGCTCATGATCTAAACGCCCAAACCCTCAATGATGAGCTATCCTGAACCTGGATATTTTTTTTTTTGCGTAACGCGACGCTTTCTTTGCCGACTAACGCGCGCCTTATCCTCTCATTTACGCTCTCCTCTGTCCACCGTTCGTATACGTCCCTCATTCTCGAGCGCGCCCTCTGGCTACAATTCGACATCCCTTGAACCATTCCTCGACACCGAAATGACCCTCAAATCCTGGAGGAGTGGCCCGAAGATGCCCGCCTCGAAGGAGACCTTCCAATGTAGGGCTATCAACCCCGTCACCCGTGCGGTCTTCTCAGACCAGCGAGTGTGAGAGAAAGCCAGCAGATATTGAGTCAGACTCCGACAGGCAGCAATGCCCTTGGCAAGTTGCATGGAAGCACTCTCCTACGACGGTTGCGGCCATGAACATGTAGGGAACTTGAGGGCTCGTTCGCACCTGACTGGGAGACAGAGTGTGAAAAGGAGCATACACGCACCTCACACGTCCATATTTTGGAACAAATGGCCCCTTGCAACAGAATTCAGTAAATCGACTTTGTTGCGGCGATTAAATATCGATTGTTCGACAGATCGCTGGACGCATACAGGCAAAAATTTAAGCAAATTGGGCTATGGACACCAACGCAACCGGGAGAGTTGCTGGCCGCCCAAGCTTGGATGCTGCGCATTTGCATAGCAGTTTACGAAGCAGCTGAACAGCAGCAGGATGCCGTTCTGACTACAGCCGGTTCGGCCAACGGGTTCATGGTATGTGTCACCCACCTATAAGGATCCCACACATAGAGCTGGTAAGGTGGGATGGCACGCCCGTGAGTCGCAGATCACGCTGTTACCGACCCCAAGCATACCACGGAACTAACCCCCTAACCTTCGTGGGTGCTTCCGGTCGATTGGCAGTGTCCTCGACTCGAACTACTACGATCGGCCGACAATGCTGCGACATCAGCTCTGTCGGCCGCTCGTCCACACCTTGCATTACATATGCCTTTGGGGAGTGAGGGATCTGTCTTTCAGGGGATAGCCCCACCACCAGTACTTTCCTTCTCAGGGAAGAGCGAGTGGCAGATGCCTGCGACATTGAGACTTGCCACAAGACTCTGACAGACCGCAAGGTCCATGGCACATCAGAAAGCAGTTACCCCTTGCTCCGGGGTGTTAGCCTCGGATCTATGGTCTGGGGCACCATTGCGCACAAACGTGAAGAGTTTTCGCCCCAATTTGGTCTTCGTTTGGCTTCTCTCGACCTTCATGTCGCTTCAATCTTCGCCTCGAGTCGAGGATCCTCCTCAGTGCTCGCCCTTGACGATCCCGCACGAAGAACCCGCGAGATAGGGCTCAGTCCCCCCCACCAGTGTCTCTCTTTCCAGAGGGAAGCGCGTGGAAGATGCCTGCGATATCGAGCCTGCTTGCAAGCTCCGACAGACCGTACGGTCCATGGCACGCTGTCTACAGGTACCTTCCTGCATGTTCCAATTGTTCCTTGGCTTCGCCCGCTTTCCCAGCGTGGATTATACTGTGTCCAGATCGAGTCTCGCTAGAGCATCCGCTCGCGTCCGTCCATTCGTCCGTCGTCGATCTTTAGAGGAACTTGCAAGTAGGGTGTGCCCGAAAGGTCTGACTATGCGGATTTCCCACGTACGGATCTCACCTTTCTGGGTTCCCCGCCACCAGTGTCTGTCTTCTCAGGCGGAAGTGTGTGGACGATGCCAACAGATATTGAGTTCCTAAACCTTGCTCAGAGCTGTGCTTGACTGCAGGGTTGGGGCTCTGATAGACCGCAAGGTCCCTGGCAAACGACTTGCGAGCACCCTCCGGCCCCATTTCGAGAGCCCGAAGCTGTCCTAAGCGCCACTTCTGACTCGAGATCCTCTTCTCGAGATTGCCTCGATTCGTTCCTGCGGTTCCTTGTCAGAGCTTGTCTCGTTCGTTATGACCATCATCAGTCTGTTCTGTTGGCTTGTATTCACGTACACGATGAACGATGTCGTTCCTTGCGTTGTGGTCTTGGCTAAAGCGTGGCAGGTGCTCAACTTGTCTGGAGAAACTGGGTCGGCAACTGTTGCGCAGGTGCTGGTGACCGCAAGAGATGGGCGGGCGGTAGAAGTCGGACCCTTGCGCCTCCTCGTGGTGCCGCCTGGATAGTCGCCTATACTCTGATGTGAGAGTGGGAGACGAACCAAATGCAGGGGACGCAATATAGTCAGCAACATCACGAATGTATCAGGCTGAGCGCTTGACGCTTCCTAGCTGTTTTTACGCTCTCTACACTATCTCAATAGTAAATGCAATAAAATCTGTGGTCCTTCGATTATTTGCCTGCTACTGCCTTTTTCTGTCCCGAGGCATCGTTCATGCTACATGCATTCACCTACTCCCATCTGTTGCCGTAGCGATACCGCCGAATCACCGCATATCGTTTGCTCAGAATCTCTAACCTTCTTCCGCCGAAACGCACTCGTAAAAGTCCTTCCTACCTGACAATACCTCGCTTGCAAATCAAATGGCACCCCACTAACACGACGCTTTATACACGAATCTGCATGACGAACTTAACGCTCTGACCAAGCCAATCCGTCCGAAATGGCTTACTCCTCACCACTACAGCAGCATTCTCAGTCGCAATCGCAGAAGCCGCAATCACGTCACTGGAATCCGCAGTCCGCTCACTTCGTCCCAAGGCATGCATGGACGGCATCAAGCTCCCAGTCTTCCTCGCAAGAAGCGCCTCAGCAATTCTCAAGCACCTCCACGGCCCAGGACACCGCAACAACGCAGCAACCCTCCGCATTGCGCACACATCCATGCTCCGGCAACATTGACTCTTCGCGTCCTCCAATCGCATCGGCTATCTCCAGAATCCTACCCACCTGGGCGAATTTCAAGGCACATATCAAGAAGGATGATGAGGATATGGTAGCGAAAGCGAAAGAAGGGCTGGGAAGGCTTGGAGGCGAGGGATTTGGGCCGGAGTTCAGAGAGACGCACAAGGATAGGCAGGGTGGGACGGAAATTACTGTGCGGGAGCACAGTGGTGGCAAAGAAGTGTGGGAGGAAGACCAGAAGGAGTGGGAACAGGGGAGTGATGGT
This sequence comes from Phoma herbarum, assembly GCA_001599375.1. Lineage (NCBI taxonomy): Eukaryota > Fungi > Ascomycota > Dothideomycetes > Pleosporales > Didymellaceae > Phoma > Phoma herbarum. The sequence goes on along the minus strand of BCGR01000011.1, from coordinate 779,409 downwards.
GGGGTGAAGCTTTGAATAGACTTCAGGGTGTCACAAACAAGCAAAGGTTGAGGGTTGAGGGATAATATGAATACCTTCAGGGTTGCATACTACTTTTCCAGTTTTCGAAAAAGAAGACATGGCTCAACGGACGCTCCTTCTTACCTTCCATACCCTTCCCGTCTGGGTTCGCTACCAGGGTCTTCGTTACATCCTTGACGACGGTGGGTGAAGCGGCAATCTCACACCAAACGTCTATATCCTTTCCTGCCGGCACCGAAAGAGGGCGGAGGTAACGCTCGTCGGCGGGTTGAGGATCTAGCCTGTCAACTTCGCCGTCGAGGTTGACATCCGTGTACACTGCCTCATCAATTGCATTAAAAGGCAAAGAGAGTGCGGAGGTTGTCGAACCGCTTGTCAGCAAATGTACATGGGTGGGAGATTGATCGTGCTTGGCCTGAGTACCCAATCCTTCGTCGTCGTCGAATTCGACATCATACAAAGCTAATACTGATGCATTATCGTCGGGTTCGAGATCCGAATCAGGCAGCGGGGGCAGTGTAGCAAGCCAGTCAGCTGTGAGTTGATCAGCGAAACCGGAGCGCTTCTTGATCAAGTGCTCTGCATTTAGGTTTGCAGGCTCAGATCCGTCGTCGGAGAGCAGACTGGTCAGATCCGGCGTGCGCTCACCATCTACATTGTTGACCTCAGAAACTGCAGTTGCGCTAACGGTCAACAAGCCGGCACCAGACCCGCCGGCACTACCCTCATCTACCTTGTCCGCGTCTTTAATCGCCTGGGCGGCGATGTCTACGTTCTCGCGCCCATCAATTCCCTCAGCGATGGGCGTCAATACCTTCTTTGGCACCGCAGCCGATACCAGCTGCCCATTCACACGCGTCTCAACACCTGGCGGTGGGTGAGAGCAAAGGCCTGCGCACTTCTGAGGGCAGGTGGACGGTTGCCAGGATGTGTGAAGGGTCGCTGTAAGGTCGCAGGTTCGCGGCTTCAAAGGGGAGAGGTGCGGAGGTGTGGTCTTGCTATAGAAGAGGAACGACAGATCAGGAAAAGAGGGGATGCAAGAGCGCACCATGACTGTGATTCTTGGGCGATGCAGGCGATGAGTGTAAGTTGATGTACGAAGATCGGCGCGTTGCTGAAGTTGTGGATGTGAGGCGGTTATTGATCCGAATGCTAGTGAATGGTTTGGTGGAGATTACTGGTGAGAAGCGCACAAACAGTAAGCCTTTTGTGCTGTTCGAAGACACTGGCGTTGTTGGAAACATTGTGCTGTCTCAGACGACGACTGCTCATTGTTGGCGTACCGTCTTTGTCGCGTGCTAGAAGCTTCACGACTTCGAAGCAGCAAAGCCAACTCACGTTTAGCTGGAGCAATGTTGAGCGCGACGATTGAAGTGAGAAGAGAGTCTCGTACCCCTTCGACTAAAGAGGGAAATCGACCGACGGAACGACCTGCCTAGGAGCGAATACTCGACGGCAGGATCTCGTTGGATCGATCCAAGAGCCATGCGAGATACGGTACCTCCATCGTCGCTGCTTGAAGCGACAGTCATTGCTCGATATTGACGCACCAACGTGCAGCAGGATGTAGCTTTAAGCAAGGGATTGCGAAGTTGACGCTCCCAACCCAAGCCACGACCCGAACCCCACAATCACTGCAAGCAATCGAGAAAAGATCGCTGAATTTGACTCCTTCCTTCCTCACAAGGACCTTTCTTTCGCAATGCTGGTGGAGAATGGTGGAGGAAGGCGCATGCCAGCACACCAACGCCCACAAGCCCAGGTTACTGTGCCGCAAGACGACTCAACATGAGACATGAGTTTGGGCAGCATCAGACCACACTGATACAAAGATACATTGAAAGCGTGTAGTGGCTTGCAGGCGTCTTTCCACGTGCAATGCGTGTGCCAAAACGGCCGTGTTGCTGGTGCAGGTAATTCGAAAGTGGCAACGGTGGATATCGCATCCAATGGATAGGGCGTGGCTTACGGAGAGGGTTGCAGTTGTCTCGGAGGAGGTGACGCTACACTGTGATCGATTGGTACTCCACGGACGAAGAATTGAACCCAGAGTAGCAAGCCTGGGTGCAATACAGTGCCCAGGTGGGTTGACATCGTAAGATCTGCGGAGTTGCTTGTGAGGTATACTTGGAAAGTGTTCTTCTTGAGGAACGATTGCATATCTCAGGACTCCAGATCGGTTGTCGGCCACTCGGAAGGTGTTTTCGGCGCCTCTTCTTCCAGCAGCCTGACGACCGGGCTTTGAATTTGAGAAACCGTCCCGGCTGGCTCTATGTTCATGGCGTGGGCAAAACCAGCTCTTAGGGCCACACGTAACCACGCCTCGATGGGAAATGTTCCGCGCCATTCATTTCGCAATCTCATTAGGCTTGCCCATGGTCTCTGACCCGCGGAATTATCGTGGAGAGCATTGGGTATTCTTCAGGCACGGACGTTGAGGCTCCTCGGAATTGAGTATCGAATGGGTATGGGCTGACAGCGAGCAGCGGTTGGGGCTGATGGATTCTCCCCACTTCCTCATTAGCCTCGTTGATCTAAATGTAGCTTCGTCCGCTGAGCATACTTGAAGAATGCATCGTTTGTAGATGTGGACTTTTGAGGTTGCTTTCCAGCAGCAACCGCTTCGGTCCTCACCATGAGACGAGTCGTGCTAAGGTGCGACCTGATCAGCACACGAATCGCTCAGCGGGAGATTGCGCGCGCCGCCTGCTTGGTGCGGTATGGGTGCGTGCATCCGGTCTAGCGCTCGTCCAATCAAAGCTGTGCGAAAGATCCACTTGACCCAACTAGGCGCATCCAGCTCAAGGGCAGCAGGGCTCTCGGGGCCACGGTGATCCTGTCTTCCTTCAAAAGCCAAAGCTCTCGGAGTCCTGCCGCTGGGAAACGACATGGGCAATCTCACGGCCATTGGCTCCCAAAACGGCAGCAACCCCAGCGGTTGCAGCAGCAAATGCACCGGTTTCCCGTCCCGGAAACTGCCAGCCAGATTGCAGCTGCGAAGACGGCGGCCATGGTGCGGAAAAGTGGATTTCACGTTCTGCGTTCCACGCAAAAAGATCAGGCCATGTCTGCTGTGGTGTGTGGCCTGCCTACCCGCACTGGGTTGCACAACGGGCTAGCCTGGCAGCTTTGTGCACTGGGTTGCAATTGTCCGCAATCGCAGAGACCGCGTGAGGAGTGCAGACGCCCCCATCGTACTCACAGATGCGGAGAGCTACTCGGAGAGAGCAGCGAAAACGCCAGCTGGACGCGGTGAACAGCTGGGTGACGCATGGGCAGAGGCTATGCACAGAAAAGCAACATCCGGCAGCGTCTCGCAGGCTGCTTCTGCTGGAGCGACGGCCGCGCACATGGCTGGGCTTGAGCGTTGACGATAGAGCGTGCAGTAGTGACGAGTTTCTTTCAGTCGGGCTGCGGAAAGGAGCAAGGGCCTAGCCTAGTCTCCTATAGCTGAACCTACCAGGAATGGAGCCCTGGAGAGACCCGAAGCTTTCATCAGGTTCGTTTCGCGTCCCGCAGTGTGCCGCCCGCAATGTGGTGCGACGAGGGCATGGCGCTGGGGCAGCCTGAATCTCAGATTGGGGGCCACGGCCAGCAGCCAGGTACTGCGCCAGGTAAATCGGCGGCGCTGCAGAGGGCCTCAGCGAGCGTCCTGTGGGCTGTACGCGAGGTCAGCAGCTGGAAGCGAGGCATCCTTCTCGGATCGCGCATGCATGTCCCAGGCCTTGCTGAGCGGCAGAGCCTGGGGTGGTCATTGGCGCGAACCGTTTGAGTCCTGCTGAACAAAGGCCCATCTTTAACCGACCCGCTCCTTGAGTCGTGCTAACCGTGCTCGGGTGCTCCAGCCCGCTGTGTCGCCTGCCCAGCGCTCACTCATCTGGCTGTGCCTCCGGTCTCTCGTCCTCGCTCCTGCTGCCACTCCTTACCCACGACACTGTTGGACTACGGGACAGCGACCGCAGCGACACTCGCAGACGACCCAGCACGTCTGCTGTAGCCAGGCCTCACGTCGCATACATTCACGCTCGCTGCACTGCCCACGGCCCCCGCCAGCTTGAGCAATCGACACCAGATCGACCACACACGTACCTCAGCCCCAGCCTCATCTCACCACCACTCCGGACCTTTTGCATTGTCGCCGTCAATCCGAGGATCGAGTCGTGCGAAACCGGATCTCTCATTTTTCTTTGACCATTTGAAGCGTAAGTGTTTATCTTTATGCCCTTCCCGTGACGTTGGAATGCCCAAGCGGCCGGGCTGGGGAGCCAGTGCTGCGGACGCTGTTCCTGTCTCGCTCACGAGGCTCTGGCGCTGCGAACGACTGTTCTAACAATTCCAGACACGATTCTTCCGTGGTCGAGGTTCTGACAGATCGTGTTCCTCGTTTTCTGATTATTTCCCAATTGTGTGGTCAGCGACGTAAGTGCGCACCCCGTCGAACCTTCCCTTGGGGAAAGTGCGTGCCAGTCCCTGACGTCTCATAACCTTGGAACACCTCCACCTCCACGTTCATACTGACTCGATCCCAGCCCGCACGTCAACCCACAATGTCTCTCTCGACGATACCGTGCTCGATCGAGACGAAGAACCAGTCTCAACGCACCACCAAGGATGGCCGTCGCATTCGCTACGAAATGCAGGTGATCCAGCAGCCCGAGCGCGCCCGTGCCTGTGGTAGCGGTGCTAAGTCAAGCGCTGACCGTCGCCCTGTGGATCCTCCGCCGATTGTCGAGCTGCGCATCTACGAGAACGACCAGGACGTGACCTTCGCCTACAACGCCAACTTCTTTCTGCACGCCAGTCTTGAGAATGCTCGTCCTATCGCTGCCAGCCGCGGTGCGCAGCCAATGTCTGGTACTCCAGTCCTGACTGGCACTCCTGTTGCTGGCATGGCTTACCTCGACCGCCCAACGCCCGCTGGGTATTTCATCTTTCCCGATCTGTCTGTCCGCCACGAGGGCAAGTACCGTCTTAGCTTCGCCCTGCTTGAGAACCTCAGCGAAGTCAAGGATCTCGACCCCAATGACCCGAACGTCATACACGACGGCAACCGTTTCGTCACCAACCGTTGTGAGGTCAAGTCGGCGCCTTTCACTGTCTTCTCCGCGAAGAAATTTCCTGGCTTGTCGGAGAGCACTGCACTCAGCCGCATGGTCGCCGAGCAGGGTTGCCGTGTCCGCATCAGGCGTGATGTTAGGATGAGGCGCCGTGAGAACAAGAGTTCAAAGGAGTGGGATGGCTATGATGAAGGCGACGAGTATGGACAGCAGGCTAGGCGCACCGCTACCCCCGAAGCTTACGGCGCACAACCGGGCATGCCAGCACCTGGCGCTCCTATGGATGAGCGTCCTCGTTCCGTCTCCAACGCCAGCAACTCATCTCTTGTTACCCCTCGCCGTCCGAGCATGGAGGAAATGGCACAGACCTACCAGCAGCCAAGCACCAACTACCAGCAGATGCCACCTCCGCACAGCGCCGCCTACCCTCACATGTCCAGTCAGCCCCAATACCAACCTCAGTACCAGCAGCAACAGCAATACGCTCCTCCATCGGCAAACCACATGATGCAGCCTCCTCAACCCTCGTACTCGCAGCCTCCACCTCAGCAACAACCCCAGCACCAGTCTCAGCCTGCGTACAATGGATACCCCAACCACAGCCCACAGATGCCGATGAACCAGTCTTACGGGTACTCGAGCCACCACCAGCCGCAGCAGTCTCACTACGAACCCCGCCAGGAGCAGCCGGCTGCGCAACACCAACCGATCGACTACCGCAGGCCGTCCATTCCTCAACCGACTCAGCCATACCCTCCTCCAAGTCAGCCGCAGCTCATGTCACCATACAGCCCAGTAGACCCATATCAGCAACGCTCCCAGTCCATGAGCCAGCCTCAGCCGCCAATGCAGCAACCTCTTCGTGCCTCCTCGATCTCTGGCCCAAGCACAATGCACCCACAGAACAGCCATCCTCTACCAGCACTGAAGCCTTTGCAACCACCAATTGGTGCCGAGAAGCTCGAACCCGTCTCGCCCTCGTACCACTCGCCGATGAACACAATGTCTTCTGGCGCCATGTCCGCCAACTCCGACGCCTCTCACTCGAACTACGCAATGCACAACTACCCCGCCTCGAACCTCCCACCGATGGCTTCCACTGGTCAAAAGCGGTCTTTCTCGTCCACATTCGATCAGGGTCATATGAACGGTCGCTTAACAGGCGGTGCAAGACCTGTGCAGTCCGGTCCAGGTTACACGTACGACGAGCAGCCAGATATGGAAGAGCCAATGGACCGAGCTGCCATGAGCTACAGGCGAGCAGATGGCACACAGCGTCAACGCCACGTGCCCGAAGTGAACGTCTAGACCTGACAGATTACTGCATTGGGCCAACGTGCCTTTCTTCGATTTATTGCTCTGCGTATGTGCCTTGGAGTATCGGTGCCCGGCGCCATCTGACTTTTCTTTCCTGCAACATTGATATACCCGAGAACTACATCAGTGCGATCTCGCGACATCTCCTTATCTGTATTTTGTTTGTGTTCACGTTTCTTGGATAGCGGTTACTGAGTTCATGTCATGGCGGGCGGCTCAAGTCTGCATCATGCCATCTCACGTACGCACTCCTTGCGAAGGCATACTCGCCGCACTTTCCTAAAGCATTACATTTCCTTGTTTGTTGTTGGTCATGGAAAATCAAGCTCATCCTTCGAGCGCAAGCCCTACGGCGGTGCACTATCTTATCAAGTCAGCACTCTTATCATGTGTGTTTCATATGTATCGGTGGGCTTTTGCTAGACCAGGACCGGCTGTCTGCAACACTTGCTGAAACAAATTTATATTGTAGATGGTCATGTCTGAGTGGCATCAGTGTTGCGCCGTCTGGCCGATCATGCACCTTGGATCTAGTACACATATAGTCACCTCTGAAATAATGGAGCTAGCTTTCAACTCTCAAATCTATAGTATGCGGCTTGTCTAACAACCGTAGCTATGGCAGCCTACGCAATATAGCAAGCATCAATAATCACAGTGCCATAACGACAACGATGTTCAGCAACAAGTACAACGGTCTCTCCTTAACAGTGTACACCGCTGCGTTCGTTCGGCGTGGACCCTGGCAGGCTAGCCTTGTTTACTTCGAGGGGTAGCTAATGGAAGCTACCCCGCGCCGAAGAATCACGCAATTCGGTACAGCATGCTTCCACTCTCTAATCATGCCCCCAAACGGCAAGCCTGACAGACAACTTTTATCAAAATGGTAGCAATTGGTTAGTAGTACACTTGCGGAATGAGACACCGTGATGGTCTCCGTGTGGCCGACGTGTAAGCTGTAAGAGCGGAAGAAAGTGGAGCTATATAAGTATGGTGGACCCCACGAATGCTGACAGGAGCACATTCAGGGCAAGCGAGCTCCAGAACCCGTGGGACTATTTATATGACGTGACTGAAGGTTGCTTTTGTGCAATTGATTGCCCCCAAGCCCCCTCTTGACTTGTCAGGATCTCCTCCATTGCAGCATCTTAATCAAGCACGAGACCAAGATCCCATCTTCTACGAGACCTTAAGCTCCAAATAATACGTCATGGCCGAGGAATTGTCCAAGAACTTCGAGACGCTGCAATTGCACGCTGGTAAGCTCTCTTAACCCCTCATGCGCCCCTTCGTTGACAATGGCTTCTAGGTCATACACCAGACTCAGCGACCAACTCACGCGCTGTACCTATCTACGCAACGACTGCATGGCACTCCCGTTCGACAACATTTGTGAAGGATCAACGCTAATATCCACAGTCATACACCTTCAACGATTCCGCCCACGGTGCTAGGCTTTTTGGCCTAAAGGAGTTCGGCAACATTTACAGCCGTATCGGTAACCCAACTGTTGGCAAGTAAACAACATCTTTCTACTGCTGGAGTTTTGGACTAATTGTCTTTCAGGTGTCTTCGAGGCCCGTATTGCAGCGCTCGAAGGCGGCGTTGCGGCCCTAGCAACCTCTTCAGGCCAGGCTGCCCAATTCATCGCAATCACGTCCCTCGCACACGCCGGGGACAATATCGTTTCGACCACAAACCTCTATGGAGGTACATACAATCAATTCAAAGTCTTCTTCCCTCGACTGGGTATCCAGACGAAGTTCGTCAACGGCGATAAGCCTGAGGACTTCAAATCCGCAATCGACGAGAAGACTAAGGCTATCTACATCGAGTCCATCGGAAATCCCAAATACAACGTACCAGACTTTGAGAAGATCGTCGCCATTGCGCACGAGGCCGGCATTCCAGTCATCGTAGACAACACCTTCGGTGCGGGTGGATACTTTGTCCGCCCTATCGATTACGGCGCAGACATTGTTGTCCACTCCGCAACAAAGTGGATTGGCGGTCACGGTACAACGATCGGTGGTGTAATCGTCGACAGCGGCAAGTTCGACTGGGCAAAGAACGCAAAGCGCTTTCCACAGTTCAATGACCCATCAGAGGGCTACCACGGCTTGAAGTTCGTGGATACATTTGGCGCAATCGCTTTCATCATCCGTGCTCGTGTCGAGGTTCAGCGTGACCTGGGTGCGGCGCTCAATCCCTTTGCTGCCCAACAGCTCCTGCTCGGTATCGAGACACTCAGCTTGCGTGCCGAGCGTCACGCGTATAACGCAATTAAGCTTGCGAGGTGGCTGGAGAGCAATAAGAATGTGAGCTGGGTGTCTTACCCTGGGCTGGAGAGCCATCAGTCGCACCAGCTTGCGAAGAAGTATCTGCCACGCGGTTTCGGTGGTGTCCTTTCGTTCGGTGTGAAAGGCGGCGGCGCCGCCGGAAGTCAGGTTGTTGATAACTTCAAATTGATCTCGAACTTGGCGAATGTTGGTGATTCGAAGACGCTAGCCATCCATCCCTGGACGACGACACACGAGCAATTGAGCGAGGAGGAGAGGTTGGCGTCTGGTGTCACTGAGGTAGGTAGCATGAGAGGGGTCTTTTGGACTACACTGACAGTCAGCAGGATCTCATCCGTATCTCAGTTGGCACTGAGCACATTGACGATATTATTGCGGATTTTGAGCAGTCCTTCGAGAAGTCTGTCACCAAGCCTGAGGAGACAGGCGAGCCTGGCAATGCTGACAAGACGGGTGATACTGGGGTGTCTGCTTCCATCTCTGGTTCTACCTAGGCTGGTGGCGGTCGGACTTCACCTAGGGCATGGCTGTAGACACCACGCGAGACTTGAATAGTGTGTTTGTTATTGATCAACTCAGTCGAGATTCATCATGTTTATCATGCTGTTTGCGCCAGCGCCACCCGTACAAGGATCCTTCACTATGACCACTGTCCCCGTTTAAATGCCTCTGCTTCTTCTGCAATTTTCATGTGCTCAGCTTTGGCGGAAGCGTCGCTCTTTGATGCTCTGCGTCTAAGAGGCTCCTTCTTCGCATTGAGTTGTACACCGACGAACCAGGGAGAGGCAAGGGTGACTTGATGAAGACTTTCCCTGGCCGCAGGAGCTGTGGCGAAGTAAATCCCCGGCACAGACACAGAGCCTGCGGCAATTCTCACACATGCCTAAAACCAGGTGGAACTGTGTTGGTGACCAAATGCCTCCCCATTGAGAACACGCTGTCGTTGTAAATTATGTGCCAGGAAGCTCGAACGCCAGACTGGGCACAATTAAGCAACTGCCTCGACATATTAGGAGCGCCTGGAACGAGGAAGTGGCCCCGCGCTGCTGCTGAAGTGTGTTGGTGACGAACACGTTCACTGCCCTGCGACCGAAGAGGTACTCGCCGCCTCCATGCGGATAAAGACGTACGAATGTACGTTGGATTGAGACGTCGAGGATTTTCGAAACCGTGCGACATTCCGTGGATTGAGCTACCGTGAAGAAGGAGTCGCACCTTTCTTGGGCTAGAAACTGATTCGAGCTCCATATGACGGGCAAGGCTCCGGATTGTTTTTCGATAGTCTTCTGCGAGCGGTCTGAAGGCAGCTCTTATGCGCTTGGATAGACCTGGTTGCATCTCTTCTCGATAGTCCATGCGTAAGACTTGGACAGCGTCCAAAAACACTTTATAACTTGTGTTGCGATAGTTCACCCTCACTTGATTCTCTTCCTTGACGAGACCCAGAAGCCCGTATACTTTGTCTCTCGGGTCCATACAGTACTGACCGCCAAATTGATCGATAGCCCACTTGAGCGACGTAAAATACTTGGTTGCTGCTCTGGACAGTAGAGTTTCGAAACCAACAGGACGCGATGGATTCTGTGATTGCGGGTAGATATCCAGGACTTGCTCGGCCATGCCTGCAACGTATTGCCAGAGGAGCAATCTGCCACCTTCGCACAGTATGTGAGCTTCTCGGGCGAGGAGAATCTCCTGCACAATTCAAATTCGTGTAAAGTAGACGTTCCGGAGTAAATAATAGATGAAATGGTACTCATCATCGACATAGTGCCGAAAAAGAGTCCCAGTCAACCAGACAATGATTCTGGTCGCGTGTCGGTAAATGGAAGACATAAGCATCACTTGTTGGCTCCTCTCAGTCAGATCCGATTGATTGATGCAGATCTGGTCAACCCAGATGGGAAGTTGGAGGATGCTAGCGCTGTATATGATGGTCTGACGCCACAACTCATTGATGAATGAGTGCAGTGACTGACTGACCAGGAGTTGGTGTCCATCACAGCTGAGTACACAACTTGCGGTCTGTGTTCCCCAGGTGTATGAGAGCGCCACGTACCGTGGGGCATCTTCCAATGTGTATGTCGAGATCGTGATCTCAACTGGGCGGTTCGCGTTTTGGGCAGGCAGAATGCGAAGGAGTCGAATTTGAGTCCTCGGGTTTTCTAAGATTGTGTACTTGAAAGGCGAAGTGACCAACACCCATTGTCCATCCGCCGTGGCTGATCAAGCCTTATATCAACAATACTGAAGTTGTGCTTTTGGAAGTGACTTGGTTTGCGAATTTTGATTGCAAGTGGAAAGATTGAGGACAGTACGGGGTTTCAGAGGCACGAGCAGCAGAACTGTTCGAGATTATGATCGTTCTTGACAACGCTGCTGATGCAGGGCTAAGCGAGGACGCAGATGAAGGCGCAACGCCGCCAATATCGCCAAAGGATGAATGCCTATCATGTAGGGAATTTCTTGCTTTCATAGAAAATCACCAGAGATGGCGTCATCGCAGTGGCTAAAGGTAACCTTGCACAGCACGATCCACGTGAACCCCTACCAGGAGACCTCCGTGCAAATGCATTTCTGCGGCGTCTCTAAATTGATAATCCTTGCTACCTAGCCAGATGATCGTAGACTTGCAGTCCTTGTAGCTCTGAGCCATTATTCTAACCTGATGGTTCTTCTCCTCAGTATTCGATTGATCGATACATATCTGATCTACCCATATATAGCCACGAGCAGCAAAGCCCTGGAGAAAGGCGTGTAGTTTTGCCCGAATTCTTAGCTTTCGGCGATTGACACGGATCGGATATGCGGGAGATTTCGGGCCCCAGGTATATGAGAGAGCAACGTAGCTCGGTGCTTTGTCTAGATCGAAGGTGTGGAGCTCATACTGGGATAAGTGGCCGTGGTGGGCTCTGTGTCGCAGCTGAAAAAGACGGATCTGCTTCTGCGTTGTGTCAACATCGGGGTACTCATACCCTTGGTGTTTGTTTGACATACTGGGAAACGAGGCGTCACTTCATCAATGTCGTACGCGTTGGAAGCGATTCAAGCAAATCCGCTGTCTGAATCCGTCGGTGACCACACAAGGACGACAAGATAGTGTCTCGAGTATATGTGTATTGGAAAGATTGAGGGGTCCTCGGCATATGAATCACAGCTGAGCATGAGGTCTCGCATAGCCTAACGATGGGTCGCGGCGTATACCCTGGCTCGATTGTGCATGCTGCATGGCCTGCGCCTCAGCAACGCTTGGCGAAGCATATGTCACGATATTCGCCACAGACATCTTTGTGACTCTTCGAGATTTCGACTGAATCATCCCCTCAGCTGCCTACTGTAGGCATTCTCCCTCGCTCCAGCCCTACTTGTAGTACTTTCTCTTGCCCTCGCATTCAGTCCACCATCGTGCCGGGGCGGCGTTCGACCTTGCTGGTCCAGTGAATGCTTCATCCACGTAGCCGATCTTCATCGGACAATCAGTCATGATGCAATTGAGAAGTGGATATTTCCTGTGTCCGTAGAATAAGTCTCTTAACATTGCCCCTAGTCCTTGCCGCTGATCACCCCCTTCGTTGGAAGTCTGTCCGAAGGATCCTTCCAGGAGACCCAACTCCCGAGCAAGGAGTCTCAGATAATCGTAAAAGTCATTGCCTCTCATAGCTGACACTTGATTGTCGCCTCTGTATATAAAGGTATTGTTCGCGAAGTGATCCAGACGAAGCACGTAAGCTTCATGCATTACTCGGACAGTATCCACGAACACCTCATATACAGGCTTATGATAGTCAATTACCACCTGTTCGCCGTCCATGACTATGCCTTGTAATGCGTAGACCTTATCGCGAGGATCTTTGCATCCTTGGGAGCAGAACCGGTTAATAGCCTCACCGAGCGGCATTGGGATATCGTTCAAGCTTCCTGCGAGGAGCTCTTGGATTTCATAAACTCTTTTGTTCACAAAGGCGTCTTTGTAGTGGTCATGTAATTTGCTCATGAGCTTCCAGGATATGAGCATGCACCCAGAACAAAGAACGTATCGTTCTTTCGCGAGCAAGATTTCTTGAACAATCCATAGTCGTGTCCAGTAAGTGGCTTTGAACGCTGAACGCACGCGACCTATACTTTCGAGATCCGACTCATCTGCAAGATTCAAAGATCGGTCTTCAGCGTACAGCCAGTTTGTGAGCTCTAGATCGTCGGGTTCCAAGTGCGCCTCAGGAAGCCAAATGACCACTCTCTCCGCTCCCCGATAAATGGAGGCCATCATCATAACCTGATGATTACGCTCCGCGATATTCAACTGATCGATACAGACTCGGTCGACCCAAATTGGCATCGCGACCAATGGACTGTCTTCGGATAATTCTTGGATCTTATCTCGAAGTTCAATGAGCGCCGTATACAAGGATCTACCGACCAGAAGGAATGCACCATTGATGCTGATCGGATATGTCACATCTCGATATTCCGGGTCGGCATCATCCCAGGCGTACGAGAGCGCGATATATGTTGGTGCAGTGTCCAGGCCGTAGGTTCCAAGTTTAATGCTGACTGGGTCTCCGGTAGTGTATGAGGTGACGACGTTCATAAGACGGATTTGGCGCGAGGAAGCATCGAGTGGCTCATGATTATAGACGAGGTTGATATTTGCTGTCATTGTGGTGTGAGGAAAGCGCTCTTCATCGACTTCGGAGACTGCTTGAAAGACGAATTACAGACATGTAACTGTGAGGACCTGAACTCTGCTCCAAATGCTCAAATGATAATGGGAGAAATCACGAGAAGATATGTGAACATGCGGTGGACATTTGATTGATGGGAATGCGAGTGTTAAGCTGAGCTTGGACTGTGGCGCAGCACACCCCCACCCGGCGATTGCAGCAGGCAACTGCCTATGATCTTTGCTGGATCTTTCGCGTTCAAGTAGGAGCACTTCGGTTGCTATATTGCAAGGGGTTTGCACTATTAGATTGTGTTGGTGGTCATCGCAGGTTGTGGGCGAGGCGAGGCATCACCAAACGCGAGGCTGGGGATGAGGAAGGCGCTTCCACACAGCTCATGTCGTCCAGCGACTAGGATCAGACTTATGACAGCTCGGAAGGGCAGCTGCATATCTATACAGTGCAGATTATGCCTCTTCTTGCGTATTGGACCTAGGACACCGCGTTTAGCGATCTTCTGCGAAAACATCCTACGGACAAGCTTCGACGTTGGGCTTTTTCACCGCCGCCAACACGGATTTTCTATAGCTATCTTCGTTCGCAGATTCGCAAAATCTTTCGCGGATCTTTGCGGCGTCAATCAAGGCAACCTAAATGGAGATTACAAATCATCATCATCATCATCTATTCGCAAAACCGTAGCCTACATCTGCGGTGCGTAACAAAGGTGCTAGCAGGAGCGGGAAAGTTGCCCATCTTGAGGCACAAACGTCCCGCTTAACACATACTCGACCCAGGAGTCGGAAGCCGGCCATAAGGATGATGATGAGGACTGTGTGACCATGAACGAAAAAAAAATGCCAATAGGATATCCGGGACCACATTCATATGGCGACTTGGCCTTCTTTGCTGAAGACTCTCAGAATGAACATGTCAGATAACGGAGAGATGACGGTGGATCTTCCGTGGAACGGTCTGAGAATTTGTGGTAGTCCGACATAGGCCGCGGTCTTGTATGAAGGATTGCATACGTTTGTGGTGCGATCAATGATGTCGCCGGTGCTGTGATCGATGCTCCATTTAGCAATTGTCACCTTTGCCCTGTACACTTCCCAACAAGTAGAAAACTCCTGGAAGGAGCTGCTCGATTGCGCCGGAATCTCGAAGACTATGCCAATCTAGGTCACAAAAGCAGAACACGAGTCTGCAACAGGCGATACGTAACGTAATTTAGGGACAAGTCGAGCTACGAATTCAGATTCCTCTTCGCTGTTGAAAGGCAAGTTTGGAGCCAGGAGAGGAACGACACCGAAAGCCTGCGAGGCAAGATCCATGTTGTGTCTCAAGCGCCGAGCGACCATTTCAGCTGGATTTCTGGCCATTATGGTGAGAAGGGCGTCCACGAAAACCTCCGTCCCGCTTTTACGATAGTCTGTCGTATTCGTGAGCCGTCTTCCACGAGGCCAAGCAGACCGTAGATCTCGTCTCGAAGGTCCTCGCATTGCTTGCCACTGGAATACGTAACACGCCAGCCAAGATCTGGGAACTCCTGCTTGAAGTCGTGCTCGGGGATGATTTGGGCTGCACATGCAACAGAATTTTGCTGTGCCCATCGCGCTGTTGTATTGGAACAGTCCTTATAGTTCAATAATGTATCCAGTCACTGTCAATGTCAAAATTCTGACCCGTGATGCGAGAACAATGTCTTGCACGATCAAGACGCGGTCGAAAAACAGGTCTTCCATCACGCGATGACTTCCTACCCTCTTGCCAGAGAAGGACACATGTTGTCATCATCACATATCCAAATTATTGCGAGCTGCTTTGTCTGTATATCCGTGACATGAGACCGACCTGGTGATTCATTTCTTTGATGTTATCTTGCGCGATGCATATCTGACCAATTCAAAGTTGGGTGTCCTTCCCCTCACGGCGAAAGGTCTCCAATAACCTGAAGAGATGCTGACCGATCTGGAAGGTTCGTCCGTTGACTAAGATCGTAAAATCGAAGACGCGTGGACACCGTCTATACGACAGCGCGGAGTAAGGTGGTGTTACATTAAGATCAAACACAATGATCATACATCTGGCAGGGCCTATTTCGGCTTATTGGAATTTGAGGATGTGGCCTTGCTGCTTGTCCGTGTCCAATGGCTGGGGTGCGTGAGAGAAACAGGAGTTACGTACGTTGTTGACTGCGTCTAGCTCCATGCGATAGGTCCTACTTCAGAGCCGACAGTTTGAAGGCGAGTACGTATTTTCGACGTCAGATTCAACAGCGCAATGACATTCAAATAGTTCCATGGGGTGTGAGTGTAGGCTGCTGGACTGCTTCGTTTGGAAGGCGTTGATTAAACTGCGGCTGAGAGTGTGGCGGTACCAGCTCCAACGCCAGTCAGCTTGCTGTTCCAGACGCCAACATGGAGCCAAAGAAAGCGGAGCACAAGGATCAGCCTCGAGACCCGAAAGAACTGCTAACGAGAGGGAGGGAGGACTTCAACGTTATTGCGACGGACGGAATTCCCGGCCTCGTGTCTTTATTGTTAGATGTTGTTCATCTTTCTCATGACATTGTGTCGTGAAGTCGTCTGCGTCTGATCCATATACTCCTAGCACGGCCTTGAGCTCATGCACTGATCCAAGAAACTCCAAAGACCAAGTCCATAAGGCAGTGACTGTGGGAAAGTACTTGTACAAGTCGCTCAAGTAGACACAAGATAGCAAAATGACTATGAAATAGGTGGTCAAAGCCGACCTAGCAAAGAGTCCAATCCACACATGGGATTGATAAGTCCACAGAATCGATCTACTGGGAAGCAGGCTGGTCGAACTGAGCTGCACCACGAGCTCCACCGCGACCGCCGCGGAAGCCAAAGCCTCCACGCCCGCGGCCACGGCCCCTGCCACGACCACGGTAGCCGCCACGGTAACCGTCAACGCTGCCTTGGCCGAAGGTCTCCATGTTCTTGTTACGCTCAGCTGCGCGGAACTCCTGACCCCGGCGGCCGGCAGCCTCCTCGCGATCCTTCAACTCGGAAGAAATGTTGTCGAAGAAGCTAGAGCTTTTGTTGTAGGAAACGACAGGAATGACGACTTCTTCTGTCTCGGCAACACCGTTCTCGCCATTTGCAGTTGCATCAATAGTCGCTGGTGCGTTCTCACCAAGCGGTGATCCGGAGGCGATAGCTTCCTTCACCATGTCCTGCTTGTTGAATTTGGCGTTGGCAGCATCGAAATCGTAGTCTGTGGTAGGCACCTCCATCTTTGGCTGTTGCTGTTGAGGCTGCTGCTGGTGGTGAGCGCCACCGCGTCCCCCACGACCACCCCTGCCACCCCTGCCACCGAATCCAGCACCCTGTCCGGGGTTTCGCGGTTGACGAGCGTGCTGCTCACGCTCACGCATGCCCTCCACCTTCTGTGCAAGATTGTTCATCGGGTCAGAGGCCGGTGCCTGGGCCTGTCCACGGTTCTGCAGGTTGAGCTTGGCCATAGCCTCGGCAACAGCAGCAGTGGCCAGCTGAGTAGCGTTGTTCTGCTGGCTGGCAGCCTGCTGAGCCTGCTTTGCGGGAGCAGGGGCTTGCTGCTGGGCTCGGGGTGCTGACTTATTCACGTTCGGACTGGCGATAGGTACTGCCGGAATGATGCGGCCGCCCTTGGGTCCACCTGGCGTCTTTTGCGCACCACCCTGCTGAGCGGACTGGGTGTGCGGCGGTGCCAGAGCGGCTGCGACGTCAGGCTTGGACTCAACGGGCGGCGGGGGAGCCTGCTTAGCCGCGGTTGCGGGTGCAGGAGCTTTTCCAGCCTGCTTCGCATCTTCCTTCGGCTCTGCAGGTTTAGCTGACGCATCAGCCTCGGCGACACTAGGCTGTGCAGGCGACTGCTCCTCTTTCGAAGGCGCACCGCCTGATGCGGCGCCACGAGGACCTGTCGGAGTCTGGTTCTGGTTTTGAAATCCAGGAGGACCCATGGGCATGTTGGGAGGGAAAGGGCCAGGTGGACCATTGAAGCCCTGGCCGGAAGGGAACCAGCCTGGCGGCGGTGGTCCGTAAGGTGGCATACCAAAGCCGCCGGGGCCTCCAGGGAATGGTCCTGGGCCGCCAGGGAAACCGCCCTGAGGGGGGAAGCCTCTGCCATATGGACCCGGGCCACCAGGGCCGAAAGGAGGGTAGCCGCCAGGTGGGAACTGTCCTTGCTGTGGGAAGTTCGGTGGCCCTTGTTGCTGGCGCTGGTCTTGTGGCGCGTCCTGACGCGACTGACCTTGCTGAACCTGTGCGCACTCGAAGTTAGCCAGGTGTCTTTACAGCGGCTGAACAATAGGTGGCTGGTATTGGAGGTACTCAGAAGGAAGGCAACGGAAAATATCCACACGGTTTTGCGCTCTCGGTGGTTTAAATGATTTACATCCGAAAATTTTACATCACTGGACCAGAAGGTAGGAAGAAAGGTGGTGTAGACTTACTCCGATGATGGCTGGGTCCTGGGGCATGGCAGGCGGGGCCTTCTCTTTGATCTGCTCCTCAATACGCAGATCCTTCACATCGCTTCCTCTGAACACGATTTGCTCGTAGATGACTTCTGAGGGCGGGTACTCGTCCTTGCCGCCTTTGCGGCCCTCGGTACCGAACGATTTCACATTGTCTAACGAGACTGTGGAGGCTTCTGAGTTGATCTCAACGAGTGTACCGACATAGCTGCGACGCGTCAGTGTGTGCGCCCAATGGCTCCTCAATGGACGCTTACTAACCGGATATCGCTCTTGGAGATGAGCGATATGCGAGAACTACGCGTGGCACGTCAGCGGGAGCTCCAGCGTGATGGAACCAGCTGCGACTGACCCGATGAACTCGGACATGGCGGCGGACTGGGGTATCAAAACACGTGTAAGAGATGAACTGAAGCTCAATGGAAGAAGGAGAAGTAAGGGAAGTCGTACGGTAGTTGTGAAGATGTGGTGTTGGGGGTGGCTGTGGTGTGAGAGGGAAGAGCTTGTGTGGGAAGAGAAGGAGCGATCGTGGGGCTGGTAAAAGAAGCCTTGGCAGTTTCATTAGCGAGCGCTGAGCTTCGGTGCCGATGTCACCTTTACCCCACACCTGATGCACTACCCGAGCTGTTCGCAATGAGTGCTGCTGGAGCTGAAGCTGTCGCTTCTGATGGCGCAAATGACGTTTATGAGGCGCTCGAGAGATACAACTGGGACGACGATGTCGAGTTCCAGGCTGGTCTCAGTGCCATCCTCGGCAGCAACAGCTCGCCTGAGCAAGCCGCCGAGCTAGCCTTGCGAGCGCGTTGCTTCTACTATGCCAGGTACGTGATTTTGAGGATTTCAGGCACATTGCCAGCTGATAGCGCATAGAAAATTCAACACCACAGTTGACTTCGAGGCATACAAAGCGTACCGTGACGCCCACGGTCGACCTCCACCCCAGACGAATGGTGTGCAGCCGCTCGACTTCAGCGAGTCTTCCTTCGATGCGCCGAGTGGCGTAATGCCAGCGCCTTCGAACCCAAGTGAACCTCCTGCGCCATACCCCACCTCCTTCGCGCATATTGTAGAGCTCATCACGACCGGGCAGCCAATTCCTGGGATCAAGGAGATCCCGAATACGGTGTTGGAGGGGCAGGGCACACCGGCTGAGAAGCCGAAGAGGAGGAAGCCTTGGGAAAAGGATGAGCCTGTAGTGGCAGCAGAAGGGGCAAGATCAGCATAATGAAGCCATAGAGAAGACGACTGTAATGCATGTTACAACGATACCTAGTAGAAATTCCTGTGGGCTTGTTCAGACGAGCCCGGAGTCTGCATACAAGCAACGAGACAATACATGCTCTGAAAGAGCTACTTAGACCAACCAAAGGTGTCGAAACATTGGGGTATACAGCAGAACAAAAAAAAAATGAGCACCGACGTCCAGCCTACAACACGGCCTCGAGAATCTTCTCCTTCAGGTTCTTGATCTCCTCTTGACTCTCCCATAGCTTTCTCTGCGCAGCTTCAAACTTCGACCTCCACGCTGTTGTGGCGTGTTGACCAGGCTCCACGCGATCTTCTTGTGCACCTGCTCGCGTGTCCTTAGTGTCGGTGTACTCAGCGGTAGCAGACAGACCCTTTGTAGTCCATTCTCCGGACAAGCCACCAAAAGACACAGCAAAGTAGACATCGAACGTCTCTTTGACTACCTCTGAACCATTCATAGTTTCGGAATCATCTTCGATATCATCAATGGGACTCTCGTATCCGTCACCTCCCACGCGAAAACGAGCACACTCGACTCTTCTGACACCGCCATTGGGGCCTCCAAGACCGATCCCAGAGGCATTGGACAGTCCGAGGAAGCTGCTGATAGCGATGCCCAGGACCTGGTCACTCATGACCTTCGACGGTGATTGCCCGACTGAAGGTTTTGCATACAGAGGAAGGAGGATTGCGGAGGCGAGGTTCTTTGCTTCATTGCCTCGAAGACGCTTTCGTCGACCGGCAAGTGGAGCGCGGATGAGCTCAGCAGCTAATGCACGATTGAGGACCTCCAATGATATGGCTGGAAGTAGGGATGACGATGTCGATATGTTGGCCTCACTCTGTGATCGTGGCGGTGGTTGGGGCCGGGCAGGCGTCTCAATCGGCGTGAAATGCCCGCTGAAGTTGTTGTGACTGCTGGCGCCGAAGGAGTGTGCAGAGAAGCTACGGTCAGAATTGAAGCTGATCGCTGACGAAGCTGCAGCGGTACTTGGCGTGGGGTCTTCTTCCCCGTTGACAAGAACCGTAGGTGTGATTAGACGTACAGGGTTTCCAATATTCTGCGGAACTTGTAGGCTCAGCCGTTGTCTCTGAGTTCCCCCAGCACTGATAACCGGTGACTCTCCTGTAGAGGGCGGTATTGCTGATGCTGGAGTCGGTGGGAAACGGAAAACTTGTTCGGGCGGTGGTGACTTGGATTGTGGCCGCTCTGCGATGGGCGTCAGCGCAGTCGAATGCCGCTGCTGATCTATGGGTGTGCTATCTCTACTTGGGTTGACCGGGAAGGTTACAAAGGGTCCATCTCTAGTAGAGCGATTGCTGGGTGGGCGTCCTCGAGGCTTCCCACCTGGTGTTGTGCCACTTGCTGACCAAGCAGAAGAAACAGCCGGCCCATGGCGACGCCGGGCGCGCGGTCTTGCACTCGATGGTGTCACTGCTGACTGAGGTTCATCGAAGAAGTGATGCGCAGACGAAGGTGTGACAGCTGATAGTGGGTGGGGCGTGGCTGGTTCTTGAGAATTCAGTCGCCAACGTATCTGCTGACCGCCTGACAGGGGTGAAGCGGAGTATGGTGTCAAGTTCTCGTGCTGCTTCAGACGATGAGAAGCATTGAGTACAGAAGCTGGCGTGATCGCGGAAGCTGCGGTCCATGGGTCATGCGGTGTTAAGAAACCACCCATGTGATGGTCCGGGTGAGCACTGGTGGGATACGCCGACTGCGGTTGTAGTGCGTTGCCGAACGGAATTGACGTGTCGAGTTGAGGTCGCTTGCGCGCAGGAGTGTCGATTTCAGACTCCATTTCTTCGTCGGCGTCATCAGCTTTGCGTCGCCCACGTTTCGGCTTGAATTTGGGATCGAGTGCTCGAATAGCCAGATCCTCTTCCAAAGGTACACCATCGCGGCCGTCCTCTGGAAAGGGTTCGTGTGGAGGAGGTATATGCAAATAGTAAGGATGCTGCTTGCCAAGTATGTACTCGAAGAAGGCATCAATATGCATAGCTCGCATCCATCGCTGCAGGTTGTTAGCACATGGTCATGCACGACATCGATAATAGATGTGTAGGAAGCTAAAAAGCCATCTCAGTATGAGTCGACGCCAATACAGGAATGTGCGCGTGTAATACAGCACATAGGCTCCTTCGGCACGAGTGCCTTTAGGATAGCCGCCTGTGGGAATGGATCATGCATCTGCGCCGTGTTCCTGCTTACAACGTGGCTTGAACCAGGCTGAAAAGCGGCAACAGTCGCAGATGAGTAGGAAATCCAGATGTGCACCTCGACTGCGCCGCATGGCTGAGCAGCATAGCTCCACTTGTGTACTGACTCGAAAGCGAACGTATGAGCGATTAAGACCTAGCATGCGGTGGAAGTGTGGCAGTTGTGCAGCCGGTGAGGCATATCGATGATTTGAAATGGACATGAAATGGAAGCAATGAAAATAGAGTGTCTTACTTTTAACCTGACGGAGTACTGCTGAACTTTTTGCGTACTCTGCCCTTTGTCGGTATCTGGTAGCGATACACCAAGGTCCAAAGCTAACTGTGTCCAGGTCTTGATTTCTCCTGCGCTGAACTTTCCTATGAGCTCGAACAGTGTCCACGTGCTGAAGGCATTCCCGTCGCTTTTTGGGGGCATGCGAAACAGCTTCACTAGCTCAGACGTGTCTGTGGAGAGAGCAAAGCTCGGATTGCAGTACAGGATGAAGCTTGCGAAAGCATTGTCGAGGGTCTCGTCTGTCACGTCTTGGGATGGAAGCGCGCGGTCGTCGGGTGTGTAGCCGCTGGCTGCTAGGTGCTTTGTCTGGCTGCTCGGCGTCGCTGCAGAGTAGCGCGGAGAGGCATTCGTGGGTGTTGGTGTTCTGCGCGCCATGTCTCCATAGAAGCCAAGGTGCGCGCTGTTGATCGAGGCATTGTCGGGCTGAAGCAGGTGGTTGTTCGCAGAGTGTGAGATCACAGACATAGGCGCATGTCCGTTACGGTTCGCAGCTGTGCTCTGCTCGAGGCCCGGATCAATTGCTGGTACACCAGTGGAAGGGTGCCGAAATGGTGAGAACGCCGGGTTGCCGTTGTTCCCCGCGTGCTCGTAGTTGGTTGTGAGATGGAGGCTATGATCCGATTCTGGCTGGTCGCCATAATCGACTTGCATTGTTTGGTAATTACAGAGGCTGCTGGGGCCTGTCAGCGCTCCATTCGCGCTCTGTGAAGTCTACGAATCGTAGTGCGCAACACTCCGGCGCTCAGTATGGAGAAATGCGCGCAACGGAGGCCTGGATCGCGAAACCAGCGCGAAGACGTAAAACGATAGGACGCGATGCGCCCAGCGCTGCGAAAACCTCCAGAGGTTGTGTTAGAGTCGTCGTGACGGCGCGGTGGTGTGAAGTGCTTCTGGCGAGTGGATGGGAGGTAATTTGCGTTGTTACGGCGGCTGCAAGCTGTCTGATTTACTCATTCGGGCACATTTGGGGGCAACCTGCAGCTGAATTGTATGCTAATTATAGCCTGCAGTCATCCCGCCTGTTCTGTGATGGTCTGCACGGGGCGTCTCCACTCTGGCGGCTGTGGTTGGCTGCATAGTCCGCTGGAGGAGACTCGACTGGGTAATGTTTCTCATGCACTGTTTCAGACTTGTACCCATGGAGCGTTTTATACGAGATACAGCTGTGCTTTGACATCCTGTGTATAGCAGAAGGCTTTGGTTCGTCGGACAACGTGAGCTTCCACAGTCATTTGGACAATGTTCGGACAGAGTTACCGGCACTCGAGGAAGTCAATTCGGACACATAACCAACAGCCAGACTCTTGAAAGAGCTCGCACTATGTAGGGAAGCTTTGAGGAGTCCTCGTCTGACTTGGTCCAGAAAGGGCGGATAATGTCTGCGTTGCAGTACTATGCTTCTGCTCACGAGCCGATGCATGTGAAAATCAGCATGTCTCCCAACGAGCCTTACTATCTATCACAGCATCAACAGATGTCGGTATGCAACATCATACATTTCAGACTTGACGCATGCATGTCCGAGTGACGAGACTGCAGGCAATGCTGGACAAGATGATGGGTGGCAGCTCTAGCGTGATCTGTCGGCCCCACATTGATCAATTAACGCGTCCGCGTCCTTCGAACGCGTCGTCCCACGTTTTGGCGCAGCAGTCAACACTTCACAGAACTATGGCTTCAGAACACCGATTGCGCAGTCGGCAAGCGCGTATGTATTCGGGCACTGCTTCTGCACGTCCAAGACGATTGACCCCTCTCAGATGCCCCTGGCGCAACCTACCTTGCCTACACACCCAACGGAAAGAACCTTATAACGGCTGGAGTCGACAACTACTGTCGCGTGTTCACGACTGGCTCTGACGATGAGCCGATCACTGTCGATGACTGTCAAGAGAACAATGCAGCAGTCGTGGCTGGCGTATGTACAAGTAGAGGGCATGCAATGGTACCCTCGCTGAGCAATATCGCAGAATGGCTTCTTTATCACTGGTGCGGAGGACGGCACAGTGAGCAAGTACTCGCTGGAGGGCAACAGGTTCGAGGAGATCCTTGTCAGGACAACACTCCCTGTTCGAGATGTGGCACTGAGCCCCGACGGGAACTGGATCGCAGTTGCGAGCGAGTATGACACCACCCTCTCATATTCTGCTTCCTCGCTGACATCGCCAGTGAACTCTCAGTCAGCGTCGTCAACACGAAAGACATGACCAGAATACGCACACTACGCGAGCAACCACGTGCAGTAAAGCACGTCTCGTTCGACAAGAAAGGCGACTACCTAGCAGTCTCCTGCACCGATGGCAATATCTACGTGTACAGTCTCGACGGCGACGAACCTGAGTTGGTGAAGAAGGTGGACGGCATGATAAAGAGCTTGGAGACCGAATCCGAGTCGAGTTCGAAAGTGCTATGGCATCCTGACGGCAGAGCCTTTGCAACACCAACCGCACTGCGCGACGTGCAGGTCATGTCAACGAATGACTGGGCAAGGCAGCGTGTCTTCAAGACGAATCATACCGCAGATATCACAGCGGCAGCTTGGTCACCCAATGGCGCACTCTTGGTCACAACCTCGCACGACTTGGACATGAAGCTTTGGGATACAAGATCACAGAAGCTGCTGAAGACTTTCGATGACATCAAAGCGACGATCTTGGCTATGGTCTGGCATCCTAGCGAGAACATCTTGTCGTACACGAACAACGAGGGTGAGCTCTTTATCCACACCGACTTCGTACCGGAAGAGCATCTTCCTTTGCTCAACAAGTCGACCGTCTCAGCACCTTTCTTCCACCATCCTTCAGAAGGCCGAGCTGGACTCGCATCTGCGCCTCAGGCGAATGGAACAACACAAGAACTGCCAGGACGACCACGACAAAGAGATGGCACACCTGACTCTTTGGATGACCTCCTTGGTCCTGACTTCAGGGATGACGAGGCAAAAGATGATGGAGATGAGGACATGGAGGACTTCGTCGTTGACGATGACGGTGCAGGCTATGCGCAAGCAGTCAATGGCCATAGAAAGCGCACAAACGGCCATCTCAGCGGCCTCGAGCCGTCAACCAAGAAGCGAGCCACCGCCAGCTCCTTGTTCCGCCCACAAATCCACGAGCCTTTCCAGCCAGGCAGTACACCATGGAGGGGCAACCGACGACTGCTTTGCTGCTCCTTGACTGGAAACGTAGAGACTGTGTCTCAAGAAGGCCGACACCACACTGTTACTGTCAACTTCTACGACCAGCACACTTTTCGCAACTTCCACTTCACAGACATCTTTCTCTACGATAAAGCTTGCCTCAACGAAAACGGTACATTATTCGCGTGCCAACCTAACAGCGCCGGCGATGGAAATCCGGCAATGATCTACTATCGCCCACACGAGACATGGACAACTCGCACCGACTGGCGCACCAACCTACCCACCGGCGAATCCGTGACTGCGATTGCCCTCTCCGACTCTTACATCTGCGTGACGACCAGCACAAACTACGTCCGCGTCTACTCCCTCTTCGGCCTCCCAATACGCGTCTACCGCCAAAAGTCCTCTCCAGCCGTGACCTGCGCCGCCTGGCGGGACTACGTCCTGACCATCGGCAACGGGCCAGTCCAGTCCGATCTATCCACACAACTGCTCTACACAATCGAGAACATCAAGCACGACACCATTTACCAAGACTCGGACATTCTTGCCCTGCCCCCCAACACAACGCTCGAATCTGTATTCTTCTCCACCTCCGGCGATCCATACGTCTACGACTCGTCGGGTGTGCTGCTTACGCTCCTGAACTGGCGCACAATCGGTCAAGCACGCTGGGTGCCTATGCTCGACACACGACAGCTCTCGCGCCTCGCAACTGGCGGGAAAGAAGAAACCTACTGGCCGGTGGGCGTTGCGCCCTCATCCACAGGGGAGCTAAAGTTTCACTGTATGATCATCAAGGGGCGAGAGCGGTATCCATCCGCGCCGGTGCCGCACCTGAGCGAGTTCGGCTTCGAGATCCCGCTCAGCAGCGCAATCGACAAGAAAGTTTTGCTGAGTGCGGACGCAGAGGAGGGCAGCGATGAGGAGGAGGGAGGGCGGAAGAAGGGTGAGAGCAAGCAGCAGGAGCATGAGCAGGCGTTCATCCTCTCGTCCACGTTGCATGCACAGCTCAGCTCGACGCTGTCGCATACACGGCCGTCGGCGGATCAGGAACGTGACCTCACCAATCTTCAGGTTGCCATCGATCGTGCGCTGCTGCAGCTTCTCGGCTTGGAGTGTCTGGCGGGAGAAGACCATGGCATGAAGGCATTGGAGATTGTAAGCCTGATGCGCGATGCTAATGGCAAGATGCTTGACCTGGCTGGAAAGGTTGCCAGCCGGTATGGAAGAGATGTATTGGGAGAGAAAATCAGAGAGCTTGCTGAGAGGAGGGCTGCTGGGGGAGATGACGAGGAAGAGGACGAGTATGCTTGATGCCTTCAACGAAAGATTGACCACGCTTTTTGTCTAGCGCAGCACGATCGCGATCGACGGGTTGTAGATATTTTCTCATAGGACTTCTTCTACACACGTCCATAAGTGAAGCAATTTATCGTGCATTAGTAAGAGAGTAGTAACAGAGAAAGAGGACAATCCATCCCAAGACGCTTTGATATGTAAGCTAGCAGTCCAACATAACTCCTTTGCTCGCCAAAATGCGGTGTTGCTTCAAAAGCGTAGCTCCGACAAGAACAACCAAAGGTGGTGATGTACAACCGGACCGCTTTCCACAACGCCGCCGCGCTCAGCGCAGAAACGCTTAGTACTCGGCCTCAACACCCTCCTCGCCTTCGAGCGAGTCGGCAGCAACCTCCTCGTAATCGCGCTCAAGAGCGGCCAAGTCCTCACGAGCCTCAGAGAATTCACCCTCCTCCATACCCTCACCGACGTACCAGTGGACGAAAGCACGCTTGGAATACATGAGGTCGAACTTGTGCGACAGAGCGGACCAGGCCTCGCTGATAGCTGTGGTGTTGGACAGCATGCAGACGGCGCGGTTGACGCCGGCGAGGTCGCCGTTGGGGACATTCTGGGGAGGCTGGTAGCAGATACCGATCTTGAAACCAGTGGGGCACCAGTCGACGAATTGGATAGTGCGCTTGGTCTTGAGGTGGGCAATGGCAGCATGGGTGTCCTTGGGGACAACATCTCCGCGGTAGAGCAGGCAGGTGGCCATGTACTTGCCGTTGCGAGGATCGCACTTGACCATCTGGTTGTTCGGCTCGAAGCAGGCGTTGGTGATCTCCATGACCGAGTTGGCCTCGTGGGCAGCCTTGGCGGCGGAGACAACGGGTGCATAGGCAACGAGAGGGAAGTGGATGCGGGGGTAGGGGACCAAGTTGGTCTGGAACTCGTTAAGGTCGACGTTCAGGGAACCATCGAAACGGAGCGAGGCAGTGATGGAAGAGACGACTGTTCGACATGTCAGCTGAGATGTCAGCACAAATTAAAGTGATACATACCCTGAGCGATGAGGCGGTTCAGGTTCTCGTAGTTGGGGCGCTCAATGCCGAGGTTCCTGCGGCAGATGTCGTAGATAGCCTCGTTGTCAACCATGAAGGAGCAGTCGGAGTGCTCCAGGGTGGTGTGAGTTGTGAGAATGGAGTTGTAGGGCTCGACTACGGAGGTGGCAACCTGCGGCGCAGGGTAGACACAGAATTCGAGCTTGCACTTCTTGCCGTAGTCGACGGACAGACGCTCCATAAGGAGGGCACCGAAACCGGAACCTGTTCCACCACCGAAGGAGTGGAAGACGAGGAAACCTTGCAGGCCCGAGCAGTTGTCGGCGACGCGACGGACCTTATCCAGGACCTGGTCGATGAGCTCCTTACCAACTGTGTAGTGACCACGGGCGTAGTTGTTGGATGCATCCTCCTTGCCGGTGATCATGTGCTCGGGGTGGAAGAGAGAACGGTAGGTGCCGGTGCGGACCTCGTCAACGACGTTGGGCTCCAAGTCGGCGTAGATGGTGCGCGGGACGTATTTGCCCTGGCCTGCAGTGTGTCAGCGGAGATGCGCGATTTGCAACATGCAGGCAGCCGTACCAGTCTCGGAGAAGAAAGTGCTGAAGCCATGGTCATCATTCTTGGCCTTGCGCTCCTCAGTGAGGTAGCCATCTGGCTGAATGCCGTGCTCGAGGCAGTAGAGCTGTCGTGGTGCGTTAGCATGATTCCTCCGAGGCGGTCAAGGCACCCGTTGTTGCCCCCTCCTTTTCGCATTGCGGGCGAGGGAGTAGTGCAGGCGGCGTGCTACAGGCGTATAAACGTACCTCCCAGCATGAGTTTGCGATCTGGCAACCGGCCTGGCCGACTGTACGCGTGGAGTGTCAGTATCAACAAATATCACCAGGATGTCCCGCCCAAGACGGGGCGGTCAGGGCGCGTGCGCGTTGTGGGGGTTTCATACCGTTGAGGGAGATGACTTCTCTCATGGTGGTTATATGGAGCGGGTATGAATTGGAGGTGGTGGATGCCTTCTGCGCAGAAGCTGAAGGTGCTTGACGGGAGACTGCGGGTGGGGAGCAGCGGAGACGGTGTGTCGAGTGTTGTGTTGGCCGTCGAAGATTTAGTGTGTTTATCGACACGGAAGGAGCTAGCTGGTAGCGGAGGCAGGCACGGGCCCCTCCTTCGAAGATCTGACAAACCACAACAACCCCGTCCACACAACGACACACGCTCGAGTGAAGCTCTGCGTGGCCTAATGAAGCTGCTCTGGCCCACGTGAGAGCATGCCATTACTTCTGTCCAGCTTCGTACTTGAGAATCTCGCTGCCCGCCAACCATGCGCGTCATAGCTGCCCTGCTCTGCATTGTGTCACAGGCTTGGAGGGTGAATGCCAACGTCGAGAAGACGATATTCCTTGGACCCGGCGCTGTGACTCTGCCTGATGTCAGTCCAAGTTTAAGAGATCTGCATCTGCATTCACTGTCAAGTCTCGATTCGATCCTGCCTACGCAGCTTGCTGTGCAATTCCCTTCGGAAGCAGAGCCTCACGGCCTCGAATCCTGGTATCTTCTGAGCGATTTGGAGGAAGGCAGGAGGTACGAGGTCCGCATATGCTGGCCGGCAACCGTGAGTTAGGCACTCGTCTACTGGCAAGAGCGCATGCTGATATTGATTCAAGTCGCCGACCGACTTCTGGCTAGAAACCTTTACTATTGCTCAAGTGTTCGATACTCCAGAGCTCATATCTTCTCTCGCAGCTTACAGCGAACAACTATTGCCGCCTAGGTCTTTCCCGAACGCGGGAAAACCAGACGGAAGCAAGCAATCACTACTCTTCCTACGAGTCCAGGCAGCAGCGTCATACTACTCGACGAACCAAACGTTGATGGACTATCCACCCCCAGTCGATGTCGATATCAGTAAGCCGCTAGGACGCTTCAACTGGAGAACCGACTGACCTGTGCAGTTTTTGATCCCTTCCTTTTGAACGTCCTACCACGCTCTCTCGCACCGGTCGGTGTGTACATTACAGGTGTTGCAGTTGTAGCGTGGTTCGTCTCGGGTTACATCTACCGCTGGCTGCTCTCAGTGGTCGAGGAATCTTCCGTGAAAGCGCATAGCGATTGAATCGCGATCATCCGGCGAAGCCTCCGCGCTTTGGGAGCATGGCCTCGGCCGCGGGCGCCCCACCTCCACCTCCACCACCTCCACCGCCGAGAGGGACATCACTCTTCGACCATCTGCCCGCTGAGCTTTTACTTGAGATATGGGAGTACCTCAGCGTGAATTCCTCTATGCAATTTGCGCTTGCACTGTTTCCGATCTTGCGTCGACATAGTCTGGTGCCTCAACTGACATTGCCGACTTGCATGCGCATAACACGCGACAACATACAACATCCTGCTACTGACCGAGGCAGTGCACTGGTAGTGGCAAAACTGCCAATGGAACTCTGGTTGCAGATCGCTGAGTATGGCAACTCAAGGGATAATATCAGCCTTTTGTTCGCTCTTGCGGGTCAATTCTTTCAATTCCAAGATCAACCAAGTGAGGAGACCAAAAGAAGGCTGCATACATGGGCTCGACGAAGGCAAGGATAACGGCATATCCATCTGAACGGTTGATTTTGAGAAAAGATCGAACAGTAGTGGCTTGCGCAAACAGAGAACGGCTCCCATGCGCGCTCTGCTGCAGTAGGAGGCTTCAAGATCACGCCGTAGACTCATATGGTAGCCCGGTTGTTGGAAACGCTGGTACAGCCAAGGCGATTACTGACAGGTACTAGACTTGCACAGGCAAATATGTAAATCTTCGATGCAAACTAAAAAAAACTTACGCCTACTATAACCAACATTGCCTTTGTTATATGCCGAATTCTTTCCAGGCTGCTCGTAGATTCTGGCAGCTTGAGAAGCTCCAGGGTAGGCAGCCGTGCTTGCCGTGTGCGATCCAGGGATGACGTAAAACAGTTTCACCCCACTTTCGGCGCTCCAAGATGTCCCCATGTAAACACGACTCGCATAGACCGTTGTTACGCCGTCCACCATCTTTCAACGCTCTATTCCACTGACACTCGCCGGTATCGGTATACAACCCTACTGAGCCGGCAACTTGAACAAACCCAACCCGACTCCTCCGTCCAAACTCTCCCATATACCTTCATATTACAGCAAAAATGGCGAAGCTTGACATCACTATTTCCAAGCTTAAGCTCAACGATGGAGCAACTCTTCCAATGCTGGGTTATGGTACAGGCACAGCCTGGTACAAGACTGGCGAAGAGTCGAAGATTGATCAGAGTATAATTGACGCTGTCAAGATGGCGATCAAGCTCGGGTACACACACCTCGATGGAGCAGAGAGTATGTTAGGCCTGGTTCACACTGCCATGTCACACGACGAAAGATAGAACAGAACTGACGATAACTCAGTGTACAAGACAGAGCAAGAGCTTGGGACCGGAATCAAGGAGTCTGGCGTTGAGCGCGAGAAGCTGTTCGTGACCACCAAGGTCGACAACGCCAATATTCATGACATCGAAAACGCACTGCAAATCAGTTTGAAGAAGCTGCAGCTGAACTATGTTGATCTGTATGATGATGAATGAAGACTTGCTCGATGATTACTGACCAGGTGTAGCTACCTCATCCACCAGCCATGGTTCGCACAAACGGATGAAGACATCCAGAAAGCCTGGGCGCAGATGGAGGCTATTCAGGCTAAGGGGCTGGCGAAGTCAATTGGTGTTTCCAACTACACGCCAGCTCACCTCAATGCTCTTCTGAAGACCGCCAAGGTGGTCCCGGCATGTAACCAGATCGAGTTCCACCCGTATCTCCAGCGCCACAAGCTTATTGCTCTGCACAAGCAGCACGGCATTGCCACCACGGCTTATGGTCCGCTGACTGCTGCCACTAAGGCAGCGCCAGGACCTCTGGATGACTATTTTGCAGCTCTAGAGAAAAAGTACGCGGTCAGCGCCGGCGAGATCTCTCTGAGATGGTGCATTGACCAGGATATTGTGCCCATCACCACATCATCGAAGGAGCAGCGTCTAAGCGACTATCTCCGCGTCGCGACTTTCAAACTCACACCTAAGGAGATTGAGGAGATCAATAAGATTGGCGAGCAGAAGCATTTCCGCGGTTTCTGGCAGCAGAAGTTCGAGGACAGCGACAGGACTTAGATCAAGTGTGGTCGGAATGTAGTCTTTCGGTATTCGAGCCGAACATAATGACCAAGGAGCATGCATTCAACTCTACATCGTCCTTTCTTTGCGGGTTTCATATAACCTTGGATGATTCTATGCCATTGTGCTTCCCTCGACACACATGCAGGCACCAGTGTTACGTGCAACAACCTAAACTCGACTGAATTTTTGAGCCAGAAGAGGACACGTGTAAAACTAGAGATCTTGTTCATTGCACTTGTGGTGGTGCATCTCATGCGCGTGGTGAAATGCATCACGTAAGCTTGGATCGCGACCTCCGTAGAGCTTGGCCAAAACTTTGAGATCCCGCGCTCACCTCTACCCGTGGACCTTCATACCCCAACCTCATCGCGCGCGCAACCCCTCGACTGCCCAATCTGCCGCGCACAAACACCGCGCTCGGAAACTCCGCATCTTACATAAGACGCGATTCGAAAATCCTTCTCCAGCGTCGCGTAACAGGGTAACGCTTGCCTCGAGGCTCACGATCATCACTACTCACACGCTCGACCGCCACCATGTCTGGCGCGACCGCCGCAAAGGGGAAGAAGCAGCTGAATAAAAACGCCTACAGGCGCGCCAAGAAGAAGGCGCAGCGCAGCGTGAGCCCCATATATCGGTACGTGTGTTCGAGCACAGCACTAACATCCCGACAGGAGACACCGTCCGAAGCCAACGACTCTGCGCGTGAGAGCGAATCCGCTGAACCAGAAAGCGACACGAATAACGATGCACAGGCGGTGAAGTCTGCGGACTTGGTCAACATCGATGACATCTCGAACCAATACGACCTAGACAACCCACTCTTCGAGCAGTACAAAGACATCTTCGAGAAGTTCAGGGAGCGAACTGAAGAGGAGGTAGCTACCAAGAATGATGAGAAGCCAGAGATCTACTACAGTGACAACGACGATGTCAGCGAGGAGGAAGACGGCCAGCCCAAGATCTCGAAGAAGCAGCGCAAAGCCATGAACAAGCTCTCGGTTGCTCAGCTGAAATCTTTGGTCAGCAAGCCTGAGCTCGTGGAATGGACAGACGTCTCATCCTCAGATCCGCAGCTTTTAGTCGCTATTAAGGGTGCGAAGAACGTCATTCCTGTACCCACACACTGGTCACTGAAGAGAGAGTATCTCTCTTCTAAGCGTGGTATTGAGAAGCCACCGTTCGCACTGCCTAAGTTCATCCAGGAGACTGGTATTGCAGAGATGCGGGATGCGGTCCTGGAAAAACAGGCCGAGATGACCATGCGACAGAAGCAGCGCGAGCGAGTTCAAGGAAAGCTCGGCAAGCTTGACATCGACTACTCAAAACTTTACGATGCTTTCTTCAGACGACAGACGAAGCCCGAGCTTACCCGGTACGGCGAGGTGTACTATGAAGGCAAGGAGTTCGAGACAAATCTTGTCAACTTGAAGCCTGGTGAATTGAGCGAAGAGCTAAGGGAAGCGCTTGGAATGGCACCTGGTCATCCACCGCCATGGCTCATCAACATGCAACGCTTCGGTCCTTCGCCCTCATACCCCAACATGCGCATCCCCGGTGTCAATGCACCCATTCCTCCAGGTGCTTCATGGGGTTTCCAGCCTGGTCAGTGGGGCAAGCCGCCAACAGACGATGCCGGGCGACCTCTTTTCGGTGGTGACCTCTACGGCACGAGCATACTCGAAGAGCACCAGCAGCCTTCGCATGAGGGTGAGCCTGTCGAACGCACTACATGGGGAGTGCTGCGCGCAGAAGGCGAGAGCGAGGACGAAGAAAGTGACGAGGACGAGGATGAAGATGAAGAGGAGGAGGATGAGGACGAGGATGCAAGTGGCATTCAAACATCGATGACTGGCGCCGCATCTGCCATGCCTTCCGAGATCGGCGGTACAGAAAGCATCGGCGGAGAGTTCACACTCCGGAAGCAGCGCAAAGGTATCGAGACCGAGGAACCAGGCGCACCGCGATCCGCATTCCAAGTCCTTCCCGAGAAGAGCATATCAGCGACCGGGTTCTTCGGTGGCGAGCATGCTTACGATCTCGATGCCGCAAGAAAGGATCAGCTTGGAGCGGCTCAGAGAAAGCGAAAAGCTGGCGATGTCGAAGTCTCTGTGGACATTGATCAGCTTGGCGACAGCGACAAGTTGGACAAGGATGCCCTGAAGAAGGAATACGAGTCAAGGCAAAGAGCTGAGGCCGCAGGGCAATGGCAGAGCATCGATCAAGATGACCTGGCAGATATGATAGCCTCAGAGAGCAGGAAGAGGGTCAAGAGGGAGTCTGAGCGTGGCAACAAGCGGTAAGGAAAGAGGTGGACTTTTTGTACAAAAGATCTGTGGCATGATGACTGGACAGCTCGAACTGAGCCGGCGTTATGGATATCCAAGGGTTCTAAGAAATCATAGCCAGCATTTGGGTATGGCGTTACATGCGGCGGCCATCAGGATCGCGCAGAATGAACAGAATCGAAGTCAAGAATACGCGGTCCTTCGTGCCGGGCAGAACAAGATGAGGCTCACAGTGATCGAAGATGCATCAGCAACGGCATGGGGGCAAGCACAAGAGCACCGGCAGTGCAGCGTTACGCGCATTGTTTGAAGATCGTATGGCTTGCGGGCCGCCGAGACAGAGCATGGCCAGAGGCTCACAAAGAGATTCAAGGTTCAGTTGATGTGATTCGCGGACATCGTACGTAAAGAATACCACCAGCACAGGAGGAGAACAAGGAATCGCCGCGCGCTGCCCTGCCTAGCACCACGACATCTGAATGACGGCCTTATCAAGCATCAAAGCATCAAAGCATCGATCAAGAGCTCTTGAGAGCCTCACCCAGGAGACTGATTCGCTGTCGTCGGTAAGACTACGCGTGTGGGCTCGTGGTGGCTTGCATACACGTGATCGCAGTTATTCGCGTGTCAATGCTTGGCGTGGATATTCAGACTGTCGTTCTTGTCGACGACCTGCAAACGCCAGCAACCACAACCCTGGGTTCACACAGCTATACGTAGCAGCAGCATCGCACTCGCTATTTGTTACAGCTTGCAGCACCTACCGACCCAGAACTTAGGTTGCAGCAATGGACCGAGACCGCGAGAGAGATCGAGATCGAAGGTTTGTCAAGCCGACACCACCGTACGCGCGCCAACATAGCAGTCCAGCTACACAGTGCACGCACCATGCACACCCGAGACAGCCGCTGACATGCCGTACAGGGAGGACAGATATTCGAATACGTACAGACCGCGTTCACCCCGTCCTCGAAGCCGCTCTCCTCGTGTGGACAGCTACCGCGCCCGATCGCCGGCGCGCCGCAGCTCTCCTCCTCCCAGGCGAGGCTCACCGCCTCGGCGCGGCCTCGCTTCAGCCGACACATATACTCCCGGAGGGAACAGCCGTCCACCTCGTCCCCGCAGCCGCTCGCCAGCGTTCAGGAGACGATCACGCAGTCCGCGCCGAGACGACAACTGGAGAGCACGACCGCGCTCGCCGCCCCGTCGCAACTTCTCCCCGCGACGAGACGACTATAGGAACGGTCGCCCGCGATCACCTAGGAGGGATGGCTACGATTCATATACCCGCTCGCCGCGACCACGCGACAGGTCACCACCGCCCCGGACACGCGAAGCTTCGCCAGCTAGAAGCCGGGGAATGCGCTCGCCCGTTCGCTCAAGCCGCTACGACGAGCCCCGCTCGCGTGTCAACAGGTACGCACGGAAGAGCCCGAAGGATGCTCTCATACTGACTCAACCAGCCCGCGAAGAACCTCACCTCCTCCCCGCGACACCCGCGACTTCCGCCGTCGCTCACCTTCGCCCAGACGCGAACGCCCCGATCCATACACGGCAGACACATGGCGCAGTCGGCGGTCACCCTCGGCCAGGCCTGCATACACCTCCAACGAAGCCTCAGGCGTTCAGTCCGCAGCTACCTCACGTCGGTCCTCCCCTCGGCCTACCGTCCACCCCAGCAGAGCTGCTCTTGTAGACGACAGACCAGCCAGAGAGCCCGCATCCGCGCCCAGATCGCCGTTCCGCGAGCATGAGGCCAGTCGAGCACCGCGCGAGAGCTTCCGTGAGCGCGACAGGGAGCGGTCGCCCCCTCGCCGCAGGGAGCCCAGCCCAGTCAGAGACCGAAGTCCTCCTCGAAGACGCGACGCCAGCCCTCCCAGAGGACCACGAGGCGACAGGGACAGGGAGTTTGCACCACCGACTGGCCCTTCGTCTGCTCGTCGCAATGGTGATGGCGAGTTCTCGAGGGCGCCACCGACTGGCCCTTCAAGCCGTAGCTACCCTTCACCGGCTATCTCACCGCCTGCCGGACCTGCGAGTGTAGCATCGACCGCACCACCCACGGGGCCTCGGGGAGGCAACCCTGCACTGAGTGCCCCTACTAGACCCCGTGGTGGAGGACGCGGTGGCTTTGCATATGACTCTCCACGCGACTTTTCCGGTCCTCCACGACGTGGATCATGGGGCGGCGGCCCTCGTGGCGGTGGTGGGTTCCGTGGTGGGTTTCACGACGGCCCTGCTGCAGGTCCTCGCGGTTCTGTCAGCGGCGCAACATCGTATTCAGCTACTTTCCGCGGTTCCAGCAATTCAACTGCGACGACATACCCGCGGACCATGCGCTTCCGTGACCACCTTGCAGATCTCCCAAAGGAGATTCCTGGCGGTCAGAAAGCGCCCGAGGTCTACGACAAGAGCAAGATTCTCAGACTTGAGGAGGAGGCTAGGAAGCTGCGCGAGATGATTGAAAAGAAGGAGGATGCAAAGAGGGCCAAGCTGAGAGAGTGGGACTCGCTGGAAAGGGACGCCGAGACGGCGCAGCTTCGCGTGGATCTGGCAGAGCAATCACTGAGGAGCTTGAACGGCGAGACTGAGGTTGGAGGCGCTGCTTTCTAGCTCGGGACACGCTCAGGAACAGGCCTGTCCTATAGGCTGGGAAGTCGGCTCGGTTTTGTATTGTGCGTATGATGGATTGGGATTCGCTTCTTGCATAAGTCGTTCGTTTGGTAGCATAAAGCGGGCGCTCGGACTGGTCGCATGTCGAAATACATACCCATGACTTTCACACATAGTTCCTGTATGCTGGTGTGACGCTGGCTGGTCACTCACCTTCACGCGCAGATGCGGCTGCTGGCGGATTTCCTCCAATGGTAATTGGCCGGTCCGTCGACACATCCCCACTGCGATCCCTGCTGTGACTCGCAGCTACCGGCACGCTAACTTTTTTCCAAGCTCACGTCCAACGCCTCCAACTTGCTCGACCGAGGTCTTTTGTGAGCGGTCGCAGATATGGTGGGCAAGAAGGTAGGCGCCGGATCGCAGCAGGAACAGGATCAGCAGGTCTAACATGCGCACAGGAAGCGCCAAAAGTCAAGCCAAAAGCTCCCCCGCGCGGGGCAGCACGAGCGACAGCTCCCGCAGCAGACGGCAGCGTGCAGAACGTTGATGCCAGCAATGGCGGCCCTGTTGGTGGTGAGAGCGCCGTTGCAGAGGGACAGCCGCCCGCAGACCTCAACCCGAACGCCTCCATGTCCGCCGAAGCGACGCGCAAGCGTAAAGCGCCACTCAACACGCAGGCCAAAGACGAGTTCGCCGCACTGCTCGAACCTTTCTACTACGGCAAGCGCCTCGACGAGCCCATCAACACCGCCCGCGACAAGTGGAACCTCCTGCCCGCCTTCCTCAAGGTCAAGGGTTTGGTCAAGCAGCATGTCGACTCGTACAACCACTTCGTCGACGTCGAGCTGAAGAAGATCATCAAGGCCAATCGCTTTGTGCGCAGCGACTTCGACCCCAAGTTCCTCCTCGAGTACACAGACATCCGTGTCCTGTCGCCCAACAGACAGGAGGAAGATGACCTCGACCATCACCGCAGCACGATTACCCCCAACGAATGTCGGCTGCGAGACATGACATACGCCGCGCCCATTGTTGTGGATATTGTCTATACAAGAGGCAATGCGAAAGTCAAGCGCACAGGCATCAAGATTGGGCGGATGCCGATCATGTTGAAGAGCAACAAGTGCGTGTTGGCAGGCAAGAATGATCGCGAGATGGCTGTCATGGAGGAGTGTCCGCTGGATCCTGGAGGCTACTTCATCACACGTGGGCAAGAGAAGGTCATTCTGGTCCAAGAGCAGCTGAACAAGAACCGTGTCATTGTCGAGAGCGCAAAGGGAATCATGCAAGCCAGCGTTACTAGTTCGACACACGAGAGGCGCACCAAGACATATGTCATCCAGAAGAAGGGGCTGATGTTCTTGAGGCACAACACACTCTCCGAGGAGGTTCCGATCGTCTTTGCGCTCAAGGCTTTGGGTGTGCATTCGGACAAGGAGATCTTGCTCATGGTTGCGGGAGACGATAGTGCCTACCAGGACAGCTTCGCCATCAACTTCGAGGCGTGCGCAAGAGAAGGGATCCACACTCAAGAGAAAGCTCTGGAGTACATTGGGCACCGAGTGCGATTGACCAAGAAACCGGCCGGAGCTTCCCGCATGCGAAACTACCATCTCGAGGCCATCGAATGCTTGTCGAACGTTATCCTCCCTCACGTCCCAGTCGTTGGCACCAACTACCGACCCAAAGCGCTCTATGTTGCCTTGATGGCCCGACGAGTACTCATGGCCATGCAGGACCCAAAGCTTGTTGATGACCGCGATTACGTCGGCAACAAGCGCCTCGAGTTGTCCGGACAAATGCTATCCCTTCTCTTCGAAGACCACTTCAAGCGCTTTAATCACGACTTCAAGCTTAGCATTGACAAGGTCTTGAAAAAGCAGAACCGCGCTCAAGAATTCGATGCATTCTCGCACTTCAGCGTACACAAGAATCACATCACCATGGGCATCGAGCGCGCCATCGCAACTGGAAATTGGAGTTTGAAGCGTTTCAAGATGGAGAGGGCCGGTGTTACGCACGTCTTGAGTCGACTGAGTTATATCGCTGCGCTTGGTATGATGACGCGTATCAGTTCGCAGTTCGAGAAGACAAGGAAGGTGTCTGGCCCTCGTGCGCTGCAGCCCAGTCAGTTTGGTATGCTGTGCACCTCTGATACGCCTGAAGGAGAGGCTTGCGGTCTCGTCAAGAATCTGGCGCTCATGACGCATATCACGACCGAGGATGACGAGGGTCCAGTGCGCAAGATTGTCTTTTTGCTGGGTGCGGAAGACATCTGCTCGCAGACTGGAGAGGAGATTCATGCTGAAGGTGTCTATTCGGTATGTTTGAACGGTACACCCATTGCAGTCACGGATACACCGAAACGCTTCCTGAACAGCTTCCGGAAGCTGAGACGGATGGGTCGTATCTCCGAGTTCACGAGCATTCACATCGACCACGATCATTGCGAGGTCCACATCGCGACTGACGAAGGTCGCATTTGTCGGCCGATGATCATTGTTGAGAACGAGCGCTCGAAGGTCACATCCCGATACTTGAAGGCTTTGCGGAAGGGCACCATGGAATTCGAGGACTTCTTGACACGGGGCCTTGTTGAGTACCTCGATACCAACGAAGAGAACGACACCAACATTGCCTTGTCCGAGAAAGACATCAACCAGCACACCACGCATCTCGAGATCGAACCGTTCACCATACTAGGTGCCGTTGCTGGCCTTATTCCCTATCCTCACCATAACCAGTCGCCTCGTAACACATACCAATGTGCCATGGGTAAACAGGCCATCGGCGCAATCGCCTACAACCAGTTCAACAGGATAGACACACTTCTCTATCTGATGGTCTACCCTCAACAGCCCATGGTCAAGACCCGTACCATTGAACTTACGAAGTACGACAAACTACCGGCCGGTCAAAATGCCACCGTCGCTGTCATGTCCTACTCAGGATACGATATCGAAGATGCGCTCATCCTGAACAAGGCCTCGTGCGACCGCGGTTTCGGCCGCTGCCAAGTCATGAAGAAGTCCGTGACAGCGCTCAAGACCTACGCCAACGGCACATCCGACCGCATCAACGCCGGTGCTCTGGACCCCAACAAGCAAGACCACCAAGCCATCGGCGCGGACGGTATTGCGCAAGTCGGCGCCCGCCTCGAAGCCGGCGACGCCTACCTACTCAAATCGCTGCCCGCGGACACCGCCGGCCCCGCTTCAAATGCGTACAAAGACAAGCCCGACCGCTACAAGCTTCCAGACTGCAGTTACGTGGACAAAGCCTGCATCACGGAGAACGAAGCAGGTACGACGCTCATCAAGCTGCTGCTGCGCCAAACGCGACGACCAGAGCTAGGCGACAAGTTCTCGTCTCGCCACGGGCAGAAGGGAACAACAGGCCTAATCGTCCAGCAAGAAGACATGCCCTTCAACGACTTCGGCATCTGCCCCGACATCATTATGAACCCGCACGGTTTCCCGTCGCGCATGACAGTCGGCAAGATGATGGAGCTTCTGTCCGGCAAAGCGGGCGTTCTGAACGGCACACTCGAGTACGGCACAGCCTTTGGCGGTTCCAAGGTCGAAGATATGAGCGAGATATTGGTCCGCAATGGATTCAGTTACACCGGCAAGGATTACCTCACGTCTGGAATCACGGGCGAGGCACATCAATTTTTCACCTTCTTTGGCCCTATCTACTACCAGAAGCTTAAGCATATGGTCCAGGATAAGATGCACTCGCGTGCTCGCGGGCCGCGTGCTATTCTCACGCGTCAGCCTACTGAGGGTCGTGCGAGGTCTGGTGGTTTGCGACTGGGAGAGATGGAGCGTGATTGTTTGATTGCGTATGGTGCATCTCAGCTGCTGCTCGAGCGTCTGATGATCAGTTCGGACGCGCATGATGTCGACGTGTGCGAGAAATGTAAGTCCTCCTCTCATGCTTGATTTCGAATATCGACTTACAGTACGACAGGCGGCCAGATGGGTTACTCGGGCTGGTGCAAGCTCTGCGAGAGCGAGAAGGCGGTTCGACGCATCACCATGCCGTATGCGGCCAAGCTGCTGATTCAAGAGCTGGGCAGTATGAATGTCAAGGTCACAATTGGGCTGGAGGATGAGTTTCCTAGGCACATGGACTAGGAGATGATATCAATGGAACAGCATGCGGTAGAAAACATGGTGGCGGGTATCTGGAGGTGCTCTGATTCGTGGAAGTGCATAGCGTTGGCGCATTTGGTACTTATTAGGGTTTGGACGCGTGGAGGTATACAATGAAGATATGATTCCACACTTTCGAGGCAGCAGGCTACGCGATCGAAAAATCTGCTGCTTCAGAGGCTTCTTACCTGTCACTCGTTATAAGTAAGCCGCGGGAACCACCTCGGATTCGAATACTTCCCGTTAAGTTTCTGAACCGTGGAGGTACGACGCACTACCTAGTTTGAGGGCTGTAGCTCTGGTGGATTTTGGGAGACAGAGGGTCCGGTCGCCATGTTTTTGGAATTCTGCACGAGAGAAGGCTGACAGCTCGGTGCCCAGCCTTTACCTCAGACAAGGCTGGGCTATAGCTCAGAGATTATTGCATGCTCCAAAGGCTCTTTCAAATCGCAGATGATACGCGAATGCGTGCTGGCTACCTCCGTCGTCTCCCGAGAAGCGAATCTTATTGTCGACACTTTCTGCTCCATGAGAGCATGCCAATAGCCCACCCTGGTTCACCGCGGCCGCCACCACCTCAGCTTCCGTTCAGCTGCAACCAAGCGCATAAATCACGACACAGCCCATAACCCTCTCCAAGACAGTCTCGGAGTCATTCCATGTAGTCTAGATTTACTGTAGCTCCATATGACTCGCTGCAGAGAAATAACCGTTTCAGCCGAGGAGCTTACGACAGACGGTCCGACCGTACCCAATTGTGGACATGGCAACAGAACAGTCAATACAATGTTCAAACGAGAGAGACTCGGCGGCAGGTGAAGGCCGCCTGGACTCCACGAACTTCTTCCAGCACCAGCCACTCGACAAGGAAAAGCGACAGATTCGTCTACTCAAGTTGCACGCAGGAACAAGCGGCTCCATCCGGTGCGATATTGTACTCTTTGACCTGGACGATTCATACTCCGAACAGCCATTCTGGGCAGTTTCTTATACTTGGGGCCCACCGCGGCCAACTTTCGACATTACAGTGGATGGGCAGCGCTTCTCGCTTAGAGAGAACGTCTTCCGCTTTCTGGTCAATTTCTGCGAAGAGGAGCCACCGAGGGCCCTCGCAAACGGTCATGCTCCGCTCTTGTGGATCGACTCGATCTGCATCGATCAAGACAATGTTTTGGAGCGTAACCACCAAGTCGGGCTAATGGCTGAGATCTACGGCCGCTGCGAGACGGTCCTGATGTGGCTGAACAATGAAGGACAGGACGATTCAAGCTCCGAGGCGGCGCGGAACTTCCAGATCGCCATGAAGCCAAAGCATCTTGCGAACCTGCTACGCAATCGATATTTCAGTCGCCTGTGGATCGTGCAAGAGGTTCTCCTTGCTCGAGAAGTCCTCGTCCTCGTCAGAGGAGGCTATTGGTTAAGGTGGACCGACATGCAAACGGTCTTCGCGCAAATGTCCAAACGCCAGGTAAACAAGTTGAGTTCGGTACACTCAGCCGCAGCATCACTTTTGTCGTATGGCATGGACCAGGGCCGGCCCGCTCGAACCTTCCTGTGGTGTATCCGTAACTTCCACGAATCTCAATGTGCAGAAGCCCGCGACAAAGTCTTCGGCATGGCGGGACTTGTCACTGCATTCCTCGACAAGTGGGACGTAATAGTCATAGACTACCAGCGGACTGTCTATGATGTGTTCATGGATGTCGCTACGCGAGTGTTCGCTACCCGTGCGGACTCATGTTTACTGTATGATTACAGCGCCAAGGACACGGATATGCTGTTTGTCCTCGGAAACAGTATGGGCTTTGACCGCCAGACTGTGGAAGGCACCTTATGCTTCTTGGAACTTGTCTTGCCGAATTGGACGGATGCTTTCGCAGATGCAGGAAGCCGGCCTCCACTTGTGACGGCTGTCGGTGTTCAGTGGCGCGATCACCGCACAACGCCGCAGCCAAGGTCGTCGACAAGGATGATGTTCTCATCGTTGACAAGGAAGCATAGTAGACGAGAACGGCAAGTAGAAATGGCAGGGAGCCAACCGGCTTTTCAACGAGAATGGAACATCGTCGACGAGATAGAGATCTTCCACCTGAGCCCCCTGACGATAGAAGCGCGACTCGAACGCTGGCTGTCCGTCGTATCTGACATTAAGGATGCTCTATCAGCCAGTAGTTTGGGAAGTAGTGAGTGGTTCTACGTTCACTGGGGCAGTCGCCGTGGTGGCCGGAAGGCGCCTAGGTGGATAGAGATATTCGGTCTGGGACCCGATAAGATGTGGGAAATTTTACGGAAAGTGGCGACTCCTGCATCGGCGAGCGCGTCACCAGTGTCTCCCGCGTCTATAGCTAAGCCGGGCTGGCAACGAGGCTACGAAATCTGGTGACAGCTATCGAAACAGATATTTTAATATGGACGAGCGCAAGGACGAGTAAGAAGATAAACATCATCACCCTCAAAGCGGTGAAGAGAGACGAGGATTGATTGTGTGCATACATATTCATTCCATCAGTTTTTAGAAGCCATATCAGATATTCGCGAAGCGCCAGCGAGTATTTCATGGCGCTTATTGAGGCAGACAGTAACCTTGCGTCCTATGTACTTTCAAGTCAAGCCTCAGCGACAGTAGCATTCAAACCAGCAAAGAACTTCTTAGGAGGCCCGCCACCATACCCACAAAAGCTCTGCAGCCAATCACGACTTTCTGCAGGAATTAGCACCCCTCACGCTGATGGATTATAGACAAAAAGAACCCACCTTGTCCGATAGCATCCCAATCCTCGCGAGGACACTTCTCCGCCATACACGGCTGAACCTTCTTATTCAGCCACAAGTTGGCGTG
This sequence comes from Phoma herbarum, assembly GCA_001599375.1. NCBI lineage: Eukaryota > Fungi > Ascomycota > Dothideomycetes > Pleosporales > Didymellaceae > Phoma > Phoma herbarum. The sequence continues at coordinate 736,263 of BCGR01000011.1, read as the reverse complement.
GAAGACATCGGTGACGCAGAATTCCTGTCGCGTCTTGCTCTCGAGAGGATAGGCCCATAGATTAGACCACAGGCAGCCTTTCTGATGGCTATGTTAAAGAAACTGACTTGATACGGGGGGGGGTGGAGAAACAGACTTACAACGCAAGGATAGACACTCATCTCGTCGATGCTGACGTGCTCGCCTCTGCCAGCTCTGGGCATGGGAGCCGCGGTGGCTGGTATTGCGCTGACGAGGGTGAGGGCGAGAGCGAGGGCGGTGTTGAGGAGGCGCATGCTGACTGCGTTGTATTTAGATCTTTGTCGTAGTTGAAAGTTTAAGTCTGAGTGCGTTAATGAGCGAGGAGAATCGAAGAGTAAGATGTCTTGCATGTTTGCGCTTTGAGTTATATGCAGGAGTTGAGCAGCTGGCAGGAGTACCGTGGCACGCTTGCAGACCCTCATGACCTGCTCCACAGAAGTGCTCATTTGTGACCAATATGAGGACATCTTCGTCGTGCGGATAATAACATTTGGAAGCGAGGGTCGACTTAAGTGGATATTTCGAAAGTCTGTTCCACTCCAGGACCCTGTTGAGACGGACATTTCTGAACTACCGAATTCCTCCAGCCTCACTTGGTGTAGTATCAGAGGATAACGATGAGCTGCTTTGTTGACTCCAAGGTATACGATATTCCCCAAAGTTAGTGCAGCGCTTCTTATGGAGGCGGACAATAAGAACTCTCCGACCCAGAGACCCAGCACGAGGTATTGAGGTGGCTACAACGACTGGAGCGTCCGTGAATTGAGGACAAACATCAGTGAACAGGTACACAAAACAAAGCGTTAGGAACAGGTCTAGACCGTGTTCTCCCCATACTTGGCACGTTACTGAACTGTTGAATGCGGAAGGACTAACATGGTGAGTCCATTTCGAAGGCGCATCTACGTCGTGCAGCTGGGAGGTAGTCAGAACGTCCTCGATAGTGCGCAAGGGCAGGACATTCGAGAGAGGACACCGGACTGAGACGGTCAGCGTCCTGAGGGCCAGCAGAGATCCCCGACGATGAGGGAAGATTATCTCACTTGATATCTATGCTACTCCGTGGAGGTAGTCAAATCATCGGCAGCGCGGATGTAAGTTACCAAAGCGTAACCCTCCTCAAGGATGTACACAAGGCACAATCCTCAATGAGGGCCCCCACCCTACTCTTTCGAGATTTTGGCACCGCACCGAAGTGACGGGGAGGGATATGAACCGACTAAAAGGGGTCGGTGTATGGCCGGACATGTCTCGTGGCTGTCGCAGCGGGGGAGAAAAGGTCTGGGGAAGAGGCAGACGCAGGCGGCAGGGAAGTCTCTTCAAAGCCGGTGGTGGCGGCGTAGCGCGTTCGGCGGCGGAAACGAGGGAGATCTGCGTCCGAGGAAAGGAGAGAAGAAACGGGAGAGAATGGGATGGAGGCCTTCAGTGCCTTCATCTCAAAAATCTCGAGGCGGCAAGCTTCCTTCACAGGCGAGAAAGTCCAGAAAAGCGGGAAAGACCACCAAGGGCCCAAGGCGAAGCGGAGATTGTTCTTGACGCCGAGATTCCAAGGCGAACTCTTAGGATCTTTAGTCGTCCATTCGTAAACCCCATCCTCAAGCCGAAACACTCTGACCTCCGCTTCTTTCTCCATCAGGAGCTGGTTGCGGCAGGCGAGGCTTTTCCAGAACGTGAAATTGAGGAGGCTTGTGCCGAGGAGATTGAGGCCGACGAGACCAACGGCGGAGGCAGGCCAATTTGTGTGATGATATGGGTTCTTCTTGTCGAGAACCCAGCAGCCCACCGCGAGACATCCCAGCTGGTGGGCAAGGAGAAACGTGAGAAAGGCAAGATATGCCTTGATGTTGTAACCCCAAACTGCTCCAAACCAGCAAACGCAGAAATGGTCGAGAAATGGGAGGCATTTTCCGACCTCCTTGCAATGGTAAGTCCGATTGCCCTTGAAGATTTCGCACTGGTGGCACCATCTTCTCTCCAAAGATCGTGGGTCCATCTGGACCGGTGTCTCGTCAGGATGCGAGAGGGGACGCCAATTCCTGGCGGTGACCCAGGTTGTATAGAGGCAATAGGCAATTGCGGCGAGCCAAATGACTTCCGGAAGGGCGAGGAGGACAACGAGGACAGCTGCGAGACCGACATCTCGCTCACGAGGAATATTGTAGACAACAGGGCCAGATACAGGCACCGAGAGGATCGTTGCCGTCAGCTCGTAGTCAAGAAAGTAGACCGGGACAATCGCCTGGGCGGCGAAAAATACGGGGGCGCAGACGACGTAAGTCCACACAAGGAGGACCTTGAGGACGGCGAGGAGGCGTTGAGCGCGTGCGCGCGAAGAAGGAGGAAGAGTTGTAGCCATCATGGCACTGCGAGGTGGACAGATCTCTCGAGAGAGAGGAGTTACGAATCCATCAAAAGTGTACGAGGCTGGAGAGAGAGGAAGAGGTGAGCGCTGCGAGGATATAAACACTGTTCTTGACATGACAAACGGTGATCGCAGAGGGCAGCGACTACCTCCACGTAGACAAAACAAAGCTCACTCTCACCTTCCCCGATACCACGTGTGACGACAGGGCTGCACCTCACTCTTCAGACTCATCATCTCGGGGCGTTGATGGGAGGCAGCGGCCACGGCCTGGCCTGCATCGGTGCAGGTGGGCAGCACGTATGCGGTGCTCCATCAGTGGTAGAAGGACAGCATCCTGATGCTCCTCGTTGACTCTGTTTGTAAGCTGGTGGTAGGGGTTGAAATTGCTGAGGCTGCGCCGGTATGTGAGGCTGTTGCTGCATCTGCGGTGGCGGCTGCTGAATCTGAGCCGGTGCAGGCATAGGTGGCAGTGGAGCCATATGTTGAACGAAGTGCGGTAGCTTATCCGCCATTTTAGTATAGTCCGCCCACGTATGTTCTGGCAAGTTAGAGAACGTTTTCCCGTTGGTCAGGACGAGGACATAGGCGTTCGCCTGAGTCGGCATGAGATGCACAGCCTGTCACAGGATCAGCTACATCTCTCTCTTGCGCAGATCAACCTACAGCAATGCCAGCAAAGTTTGAAGAATCCTCGAGGAACTTGTTGGTCCCACGAATTCCTTCCCACCCATCACCACCGACCATCCCGAGCCCACTTCTTGCATCCACTTTCGGCAGCTTGAAATCCCAGCATCCACCACCAGATACTGTGCGCATGAAGTAAGCTCCGTCATTTCCTAAGCTAACGAAACACGGGGCTTCGTAGCCATCGGCTTTCCAGATTGTTCGCCACGCATCTTGACTTTCCAGACGACTGAGCAGCGACTTCTCGAGTCCAGGTGGCACGTTACTCCAGCTTGCGGTTGTGCGATCCCATGCATAGTAACTATCATAGGGCCCCAGGGCGATGCTGAGCGTTGCCAAATCACGGATAACAGACGGGTGGGAAGCGTACAAGTACTCGACCAGCGGGTTTGGGAGGTTGTAGTGCTTGCAAGCAACAGTGCCGTCATGATCGCGGTAGCTCACAAAGTAGGTCCCATTTGCGCCCAGCGCGAGTTCGATGACATCACGGATTGGCGGTGCTTTGGTGAATAGTGTCTCTACATCTGACGGGAGGCTGTGCCATGCCCAATGTGTGGGGCTGTTGAAGAAGTAGGACTCTTTTTGGCCAAGGACGAAGGTCGTTGAGATGGTCATAGTTGAGGAAAGAATGCTGAAGGGGATCACAATGCCGTAACGCTTTTTGCTAGAACGCTGAAAGAGTAAAGACGCGATAGACTGGAGAATTCAACGTTGTGTTGTCGTCAGCAGTAGGCGCTTGAGATGGAGGCCTAGCAGCTGAGCTTGGCCCCTCATTCGCCTGAATTTACCACAACCGGTGAAGCGCATGCACATCCCGCTGCATGGACGATCATAATCCTTCTGCATCCTCTCAACACCTGTAAACTTCGTCACTTCATCATTGCATTCCTCAGTGAGTGCCTCATGTCCTGACTGTCTACCTGCATGCGCGCTGCGAGCCGAAGCATGCGGCTCTGCGAACAGCATTACGAGGCCTTGTCGCGATTGAGGTCTACAAAAGTATGTCCACATTGAAGGTCTAGTATATCGCAGCAGCATTTGTATGCACACCAATATCATAACTTTAAGTCCCACACGAAGAAAACGAAGCTTCCGTAGGACATCACACTCCGCCGATGTGTCAAGGGTCTTATCACAACCAGGACCCACGGCTACGCCATATCATGAGAGAATTGACCATAAGCTCGGGCATCAGGAAGGTGAAGCTATATATATATATATATATATATATTGTTACAGTGAGCTGAGATGTCATCCAACTTGGGGCTATCCGGCAGAGTCAGGTTCGGTCCTATCTATAGTCTCTGGGTACGACCAAGATGACTCACCACAACCCGAATATCTCTCACACAATCTGTTCACATCCTTGTCACACGCCAGTACCCAACATGTCACGCACGGCGCTCTTCGTAATCGACATCCAGCGTGCCCTGGCCGATGATCCGTCAACCCAGATTCCCCACGCAAAGCGCGTTTTTGACGCCGGGAATCGCATCCTACGGAATGGGCGCGGCATCATAGACAAGTCGGTCATGCGGGGCGAAAAGGCCTCGCTGGACATCGTATGTGTGCAGCACGAGGAGACGTCCGAAAAAGGCAATCTGCAAAGAGGCAGCAGAGAGTGGGCGCTTGTCTTCCCGCCTCGGGACGACGACTGGACCACCAGCATGGGCAACGAATGTCTGGTGTCCAAGGACGTTCGTGTGTACATCGATGTTGTGACTTTCGACGGCTCGGCTGACCCGTCTCCAGGCGACACGTTCCAATCAAATCCAAACCTTGCGGCTGAGCTGAGAGAGCGGGATGTTGGCACGGTCGTTGCGTTCGGTATCCAGAGCGAGTGTTGCGTGCTGTCTACGTGTCGCGGCGCACTGGCTGCGGGCTTCAAAGTCGTACTGCTCAAAGGTGCGCATTCGACATACGACACGGATGAGAAGACTGCGCTGGAAATTGAGAAGGAGGTGGAAGAAGCGCTGGAGGCCGAGGGAGCGAGAATCTTGAGCTACGAGGAGTGGTCGAATGTCGACGACTGAATAGAGAGTGGACAATATTGGGACCTTGATGAAGTAGACAACACTGCACAGAAGCTTCCGAGCAGCCACTTGACAGCCTCGCATGGTTTATTGACGACAGACAAGACGTAGTCATGACAGGAATGGTGTTATAGACGTTGTGAACTCGCTCAACGTTGCGGAACATTTGGTTCAGGGCCCGAAGTTGGAGGTGTACGGACTTCGGGCACCGTGTGTTGAAATCCCCATGCTCGACCTCCGCGTGAATGTGTTCTAAAGGTGAACGATTCGTACGTGTGCCTAGTGTTGGTTAGGTAAAGGAGGCCTGGGGTCTAAGATCTGACCTCGCTAAGCAGACCCCTGTCATTTCGCAACATACTGGAGGGAGAAGGAAAGAAGCGCTCCGTTATTGGAATGCTATTGAAGTAGTGAGGCCATCACCGCAGCTCGACGGGTGAACTCTTAAAATTTGAACCATCCGCGTTCGGTTTCCGAGCCTCGTCTCCGCCGAATAGTGCCCAGGACCCAAACGCGTGTCCAACCAGGGTATCGAATTCAAACGCCATTCGCCCAGCCCACAACGCTGCTCGCTAATTCATCCCTGTGCTCCCTAAGTACTCCATCCCCTCCTAGGTTTCAGTGTTTGTCGGTGCAAGTGAAGAGGAGAACCTACCTGTTACCACGGCCCCTGCCTGGTAGAGCGGGCGGAACGAGGGGGTTGCCGAAGGCATCGGTGCCAAGTTTCTTGCGGCAGTCTGGACAGTACCATTTTGCTCTGCGAGCGGGCATCTGCGTCATGCCAACGCATTCGAAGTGGAACCACTCTTTATCGCACTGTTGGAGATACGTTAGTAGACTTCGACACAACGAACGCAGCGAAGAGACATGGGTAAGGCCTCACATTGTTGTCGCATGAGATCATCTGGCCAAACGAGACGTCGTCGCAGATGCAATACCTCTCTTCGTCGGAATCAACTTCTTCCTCGAAATGTCCTGGCTTGCCGTCGCCGCCAATAACGCCAGGCTTCTTCTTCTGGTTCTTGCTGCCTCGCGAGCGCTTGACGTTGGTAACAGTCTTCTGTCCGTTCTCAGCAGACGTGACCTCGCCCTTGGGCGGCGGCTTTCTACGCGTGCTCGCACGAGTGGGCGGAGGGGCGGTCAGCGCAGACTGGCTGAAGATGCTGTGGCGGCGGCTGTCGCGGACGGGGCGGCCCTCGTTGGGCTTGGGCTCTTCACTTTGCGCTTTGGGGGTTGGGACATGGCTGCGGGAGGGACGTGGGCGGAGGGCGATGGAGGGCTCGGGGGATGCTGCGCGCGCCAGGGCGGGTGTGGTGGAGCGTGTTGGCTTCGAAGGCTCGACTGGAGGTGGGCTTGAATTCTTGGGCGTGGTCGACTTGCGTCCAGCGCGTGTGGATGCTGCTGTGATGGAGGACTGCTCAGGTGCAGGGTCTGCTGTTGGTGTGGCGATAGAAGGCGAGGACGTCGTGGGCTCTGCGGGCTCCGATTCAGCAGGAGTGGCTTGCCTGCTAGGCTGCGCTGATTCGGGCTTGCTGACCTTGGGTGTGGCTGGGCCAGCTGGGGCGAGCGGCACATGCGTTGTGCTTGACGATGTCTCTGGCAGAGGAATAGAAGTCTGAGGGACAGGCGAGGGCGCGACAGACGTGGGCATGCCTGCAGGTGTTGCGGCGTCCGCAGAGGCAGGCGCTGGCGTAGAGGGTGTCTGCTCGGGGGGCGGAGCGGGAGCTATCAGCTGCAGGCGCGGGCGCTTGGGCTCCGGTGGTTGTGTGAACGTGTCTTTGTCTGCTGCCTCTGGCTCCTTGGTCGATTCGGCAGTGACTTGAGCAGCTGGGGGAGGCGTTGTGTCGCGCTTCCGCTTGCTCGTGGCCGGTCGTGCAGTCGACTTCTTCCTCTGTGCCGAGGCAGGCGGAGTGGAGACGGCGGAAAAGGTGAGCTCCTTGAGGCCATCGGCGGCGTTCTGTATCGTCTTGGTGGCGTCCTCGAGCGCGCGCAACGCACCTCGCGCCTTCTGCCGGCGTGTGTCGCGCTCCGTCTGGCCCTCGGTGGCCTCGACGCTCTCGTCTCGCGCAGGCGCAGGAGGGTCGGCGCCGCCAGGAGCCGTCAGGCCGTCGGCAGCGTTTGCGGTCGCGGTCAGGGCAGGATCGTCGACGCCCTGCGCGGTGGCTATCTGCAGCAACGTCTCGGGCTCCTCGTCCAGCAGCTCCTCGCCCGCGGCCTCGCAGCGGGCCTTCTCGCGCTCGTAGTCGCCCTTTGTCCGGTGCTTGCGCTCGAGCTCGCGGTTGACCATGGTCAGGCTGGGGGTCCACACGGCGTTCTTCTTCATCTGCTTGCGCAGCACGGCCATCTCGTACTCGGTCAGCTTCATCCACGGCGCCCACTTGCTGCCGGGGCGGGCGTCGGCGGGCGGCGGGGTGAGCTTGGCGAGGGCATTGCTGGTCGAGATGCCCGCGATGGAGCTGTGGACGTTGGTGCCGGCCACGCCGGGCGCTCTCGACCGGGGCTTCTGCGAGCGGTCCTTGTAGGGGCGCTCCTTGCGTGGGCGCCCGGCGAGGCGGATCCTGCGGGCGCCGTCGGAGTCGTCGTCGGAGGAGGAGGAAGAGGCGCTGTGGGCTCGGGCGCGGCTGCGTGGCAGGGGCACGGCCGACTTCTTGTGCCTGTCGCGGCCGCCGTCGAAGGTGAGGTGGAGGCGCGGGCGCTCGTAGCTGCGCTTGAGGGCCGTGGGCGAGACGGGCGGCGGGGTGGGATCGCGCGACGGCGGCTCGGGCTGGGCCTGCAGCTTGCGCTTGATGATGGAGGCGCGCTGGCAGTGGCGCTTGGTGACCTCGTACAGGCGCTCGGCCTCGTTGTGGGCGTACTCGCGCTGGCGGATGGCCTTTTGCAGCTGCTGCGCGATCTGCTTGCGCAGCAGCGCCGGGTCGGTGCGCTCGCGCTCGCGCTCGGGCAGCTGGGGCAGCCTGCAGTACAGGGCCGTCAGCTCGTGGATCTGCTGCACCGCGTCGGCGCAGGTGGCATCGAGGTCGCCGATCAGCGTCAGGCTGCGCACCAGGTCCGACGGGTAGAACTCGGTGTAGTCGAGGAAGTCGTTGACCGTCGTCTGCGCGTCCGGGTTCGGCGCGGGCGGCGGCACGGGGGGCGCATCTTCAACGTCGGCCATGGCGGGCTCGATGGTGCATCGCGGGGAGTGTCTTTCGTGAGAGGCGGCCGATGCGCGCGTCAGACACTCCAGCCACGCGTCGATGCTGGCGGACGTCGGAATCGGGGCGGCGCGGCGGGCGAAGGCGGACGACAGCGTGCTGGTCGTGGTGCGGTGCGGTGCGGTGGGCGGCGTGCGACGTGCGACGTCCGCGTCGCGATGCTGGATGCTGGAGTTTGGGGCGGCGCTCGGCCCGGGGCTAGCGCGAACGGGGCAAAGGCCAGGAACGCGCGAGCCGCAGGTCTGAGGATAGATAGCACGAACCGAACGAACCTCTCGTTGCTCTGGCGCTTGCATGCTCAAATGTGCGTCCTCACCACGTTGTTGCAATGGCACATTCGCCCTCTGGACTGTGCTGAGTGCGTGCGTGCGTTGTGGCTGCTCTACGGCTGAGCAAGTATCTGCTGTTGCGTGCAGGTAATTGGCAGGCTGGTTCATCAGAAGCTTGAGTACGTCCCTGCAACATCCAGTAGGTTCGCCATTTCATTCTGCTCAACAAGACTCCGAGCCCAGAGCTGTTCGCTGTATTCTCAAGAGCAAAGCTCTAGTTCAACGCTCGCTTCTACCATCATCGCCGCGCTGCCTGGTCTTCACCTAGTCCTCCAAATCTTCGCCTTGATACCATGTGTTTGCACTCGCCGTTTCGGGCTGTGTCCACCTAGACACCGAGCAGCTGCGTTTGCTCCTGCCTATACCTCGCAAACCTGCCTTGTCCATCCTCCCCGTCTTGACTACCATACCCCACCATGGCGTCCGCAGCACGACTCGAACGGTTGCGCAACATCGTCCAACAAAACCTTGATGCACTCCCTGACCGACCAATACCAGAGCCTCTTGCTAGCGACAGCGACACTTCTGGTGGTGTGGCTCTTGAGGTAGTCGACGCGCCCAGCAAACAGCCAGAAGCCCTTGGGCAGCCTCAGATTGAATGCGCGCCAATCACCCAACAGCCAAACACCGACCGCCGATTCATCTTACTGCAGGACGTTGAGAGCTCATGTAACCCGACATCGATGCCCAGGACTGCCCCCACTTCAACACCACCTACTGCTCCTCTTCCGTCAAACAGACTCATTCGCGGTGACCGTGCTTCAGCCACTCAACACTACTCACCTATAGTAGCCTTGTCAAAGTATCCCTACAAGTGGTGCAACAAGACTCACTCGCAGGACGTCGCCTCTGCCTTCTTCGATCAGGGCAAGTTCTGGGCGCGTGAGTGGGACCTGTGAGTATTGTCCATGCTGTCACTACATCAGAACTCCCACTCACCGTCGCCGCAGCTACTACGTCTGGAGCATTGACAATCTCTCCAAACCGCTCATCCTCGTCTCCGAAAGCCAGGTACAAGACCTGCTCCGTGAGATCAACAAACATCTGAAGCTAGACCTCAACATCACTTCACAACACCGCGTGGACGCACTCGTCAGTCGTTTCCCTGACCATCCTCGCTGCACACCTCGATTCCTCGGACGCTCCCGATCACGTGAAGACTACGACACCATGCTCGAAAACGTCCCCGACCCCGAGATGGAGTACCCGCCTCTCGATGACCTCAGCCTGGAGGCCTTCAAGCAGCTGATGGAAGAGTCGTTCGAGGCACAGAGGGCGAAGTCCAAGGCCTCCAAAGCAAAGAAGCAGCAAGAGCGGCTGGTGAAGCAAAAAAACCTGCTGGATCAGTTCAAGCGCGCTCAGCGGTACCTCGGCCTGCGTCCCACTGTCCTCCGGGCTTCTGGTGGCCAGACTCCTGCTGTCGATCCGGTGAGTCGATGCTGGAGACACTCGACCTTCTCCACACAGTTCACTGACGTGCACAGGCACTACCACCGCCCTATGACTTCGACCAGGACGTAGTCTTCATATGCGTCGACGTCGAGTCCTACGAGCGCGCTCACCGCAAGATCACCGAGGTTGGAATCGCCACGCTGGACATGAGAGATTTGGCCGGCATTGCCCCAGGTATTGACGGTGAGAAGTGGAGGTCTCTCATCCACACTCGCCATTTCCGCATCAAGGAGCACGCCCACCTGGTCAACTCTGAGTTCGTGCAGGGCTGTCCCGACCGCTTCTACTTTGGCAAGTCCGAGATTGTTGCTCTTGCTGATGCGCCCACCTATGTTGCCGGCTGCTTCCAGCCTCCTTTCGGTGCCCATCGCTCCAACGGCGTTGGAGACATCATTGACGTAATGAAGAGGGTCAATTTGGACGAGAAACGCAACCTCATTTTCCTTGGCCATGATACAATCGGAGACGTGAGATACCTCCAGGATCTCGGTTTCGACCCCATGAAGATCGATAACCTGCTCGAGGCCTTGGACACCGCCGTCATGTATCGTGTGTGGCGCCGTGAGTTGAATGCGACCGGACTGGGGAGAATCCTGCACAACTTTGACATTGCTGGCCATGGTCTTCACAACGCCGGCAACGATGCTGCGTACACGCTGCAGGCAATGCTGGCCATCTGTGTCCGTGAAGCTAGCTTGCGCGACTCACCTGAGCTTGAGAGCATAAGGAACAGCGAGAAGGCCGCCAGACTTGCAGCTGCCGTGGAGGAAGCACAGGAGAAGGCGAAGAACGAAGCAGAAGGCTGGAGTGACCACGAAGACGGTGATGGCGGACCACCGGTGCCGCTGGACGCTCCAGCCAAGCCCACGCCTGTATCGACGGCTCCTGGGTTCCCGTCTGACGCCGACCGTGGAGGCATCCGGGGCAGAGGCCGCGGACGTGGTGGACCCCAGGCTTTGTACAATCCCTACCAGTCTGACAGCAACGGGTACGGAGCAGGCCGGGGTCGGCCAGCCTGGGGACGACCCGGAGACCTCCCCGGTCACAAGCGGGGAGGCCATGTAGAAAACACCCAGCAAAGCCGTGGGCGGGGCCGCGGACGCAGCTCGTTCAGCACAGCGTCTGACAGGTCCACGCCAGGCTCTCAGGTACGCCTTATCGACCTCAACTAGGTATCACGACATCATCGGTGGTGGACAACCGCATGATGTCTTCTAACTCGACTCAGCAGGTGCGCCACTATTGGTAGGTCAAGTATGATTGCCGGCTGCGCTTACACAGCCTGGAGGTACATGAAGGATTTCTGCTCGGGCATTCAGTTGCGATGTTCGAATAAGGATACGGCGCGCCGATGGATCCACTTCCGATCTCGATGGAGGGCAGATCGGCTATATTGCAGATTGGTAGCAGAACACTTACGAAGAGCGCAGAATATCGAAGGTTCTCTATAGATATCCACAATGAACAGCGAACAATACATCGTGTCTCTTTTGCCGGTCGCGTGCTGTGGCGACACCTGGGGAGTGTGTCGTTAATGCCAAGCTGTTCGTCCGCAGAGTCCTTCCCCACCAAAAAGTCCCTGCAGGACGTCACTTTCTCGCACTCGTACTCACCGCCAACGTTAAAGCCGGCTAGTCTCCGTGGTGGCGTGCAACAATGTGTCGGCCCATATATGAAGCTCACGGGAGCTAACATGGCGAGCTCTCGTGGTTTCCTGATTCTTTGAACGTTCTTCGAGCTGTCCGACAGCTCTCTCGAGTTGCGACCATCTGTGCTGCACGCCCGCCATGGTGCCTCTCGACGATGCCATCACAGTCCCTACCCAGCGCCCCGGCCGTACGAGCGCAATCTCGCGCAGTCCTCCTGAATCCTGGAGGTCGCGCTCGCTAAGGCGGAAACCCACGTCGGCCTCGTACCCTCCTCGCGACCACGCGACAGCGTACGATGGCAAGAAGAGCAAGGATGCGTGGTGGAAGACAAGCCTGTTCTCTGGCATGATCAACGATGTCAAGAGACGGACACCCTTCTACTGGAGCGACTGGGTGGACGCATGGGACTATCGCGTCGTGCCGGCGACGGTGTACATGTACTTCGCCAACATCCTGCCTGCGCTGGCCTTTTCGCTGGACATGTTCGAGAAGACGGGCATGAGCTATGGCGTCAACGAGGTGCTGCTTGCGAGCGTGCTTGGCAGCGTTGTATTCAGCGTGCTTGCCGCGCAGCCGCTGGTCATCGTCGGCGTGACAGGCCCGATCACAGTGTTTAACTACACCGTGTACGACATCATCACGCCGCGAGGTACGAACTACTTTGCGTTCATGTGCTGGATTGGCATATGGGCGCTCATTTTCCACTGGATCCTTGCAGTCACGAATTCTTGTAACGGGCTGAGATACGTCACGCGCTTCTCGTGCGATATCTTTGGCTTCTATGTCGCGTTTATCTACCTCCAGAAAGGCATTCAGGTCCTCACCCGCCAGTGGGAAGTTTCAGATGCATCAGCGTATCTCTCGATCATGATTGCGCTGCTCGTCACGGCCGTCGCGTACCTCTGCGGCGTCATCGGAGCCTCGGCGCTCTTCCCAAGGCACGTAAGGAAGTTTGTCGAGGACTATGGGACACCGCTTACCGTCATCTTCTTCACCGGCTTCGTGCACATTGGAAAAATGGAAGGGATCGAGTTGCTCAAGCTGCCCACTTCGAAGAGCTTCTTCCCCACAGCAGACCGCGGCTGGTTCATCCACTTCTGGGACATCAGCGTCGGCGACGTGTTCCTCGCCATTCCTTTCGCTGTGCTTTTGACCATCCTTTTCTGGTTCGACCACAACGTCTCCTCCCTCATCGCGCAAGGCACCGAGTTCCCCCTTCGCAAACCAGCAGGCTTCCACTGGGACATCTTCCTCCTCGGCCTCACCACCGGCGTTGCTGGCCTGCTGGGCATTCCATTCCCCAACGGCCTGATCCCACAAGCCCCATTCCACACGACCTCGCTCTGCGTGACGACGACCGAGACAAACGAGAAGGGCGAAACAAAACGCGTCACCGATCATGTCGTGGAGCAGCGCGTCTCGAACCTCGCACAAGGCCTGCTCACACTAGGCACCATGTCCGGGCCCCTCCTCATCGTCTTGCACTTGATCCCGCAAGCCGTCCTCGCAGGCCTGTTCTTCGTCATGGGCATCCAGGCGCTCGAAGCAAACGGCATCACTGCGAAGCTGATCTACCTCTTCACCGACCGGCACCTCATCTCGCCCTCGGAGCCACTGAGCCATATCCAGCGCAAGTGGGTCGTGTGGGCGTTCGTCGCGCTCGAGCTCGTCGGCTTCGGCGCGACGTTCGCCATCACCCAGACCGTGGCCGCCATCGGGTTCCCGGTATTCATCTTCTTGTACATCCCGATGCGGACGTTTCTGATGCCCCGTTTCCTCACACAGGCGGAACTCGGTGTGCTGGATGCGCCGACGGCGAGCCCGTTTACGATGGAGAGCGTGGGTGGGAATCACGGGCAGGTGCATGGCGACTCGAGCGACGAGACGCTTGAGGAGGCGGAGAGGGGCGAGAGCGAAGGCGTGTTGAGGGCGACGAGGAGCAGGAGCAGTGCGGGCGGTGCGAGTCGGAGGAGGACGAGTTTTAGGAGTGGGGATGGTGTTGCGAGGGAGAGTCTGGGTAAGTCGTAGGCTCTAGGTAGCACGAAACATCCGCTGCCACAGCAGCATCATGTAGCCCCCGGGAGTATGATCATGTTGTGAGAGATGAGCAGAAAGGCATCAACTGCCTCTGAAGATTCGCCATGATTGTGGCCCACAGCCGGCTCCTCCTGCTTCTTGAGAGCGAATAGGATACGTCCCCGACGCAAATGAAGCAGTGCTGTTGGTCCTGGTACCTCTCGAGGATCCAGCGTCGGCGGGGTGAGATGTATTGAATGTGATCTCTTTCTCTCGTCACACACTCAGCAGAGCCCGTTTTCCAAGCGTCGACCTGATTTCGGAACATGTCTTCCTTTCTCTTGCCTGAAGTACACACCTCCAAAAGACTACTAGAAGACGTAGATGGCTGCCTCCGCTACCTTATCCCACCTCTCTGCCACCCTCCTCAAGACTTCCTTCGTGTCCTCGCACGACTTCTCTGCCGCTGTTCTCGCTCAAGAGCCCCAGAGCCAAAAGACGCAGTGCGATTCACAACATCCGCCACCCACTCCAAACCAACCATCTCCGTCCCTATTCTCACGATGGCCATGTATCCGAGCATGCACGAGCAAAGTCATTGTATTTCGATTTCGATTTCGAGCGTGAACGCCTAACGAACCATTCGCAGACGACTCGCCACTCGAGCGACAAGAGAAGCGCCGCCATGACATACGAGCAAGTCAGCATCAGCATGAATCACGCCAGACTCGCGAGCAGAGCAGGCCCGGAAGTCCGGGACAGGAGAAGAGACCGACATGCGTTCAGAGACGCTGACATAGCTCCAGTGGCATGCGGGTCCGAACCCGAGCCGTCCGTCCAGACATGGTGTTGCAGCCCCTTACCACGGAGAGGAGGTCGGTTTCGAGAGGAGACAGGAAGACGGACGTTCGAAAGAGGAGAGGCATTTTTGCGAGAGACGACCATGGCAGACATGTCTCCCAGATGGATGGGGTTTGAGGGTAGGGAGAGAACGACAGACATGGTCCAGACGGCCACCACTTTTGGAAACATGGCAGATGTAGGGTGAGGAAGTAAGTTAGATGCGCCCTGTTCATATACCTCGTCCGGGGCAGAAGGCACATGCCTCGCTGACAGTTAGATGGTGGAGGAAGATGCAAACGCAACATCCGCACCTTCGGCAGACGCCAACATGGTCCGAGACGTGAGATGCGGATAACAATACTGCGCTCAATACCATCTAGTCCTTTATCTACATCTCTTAGTACGGCGCCTTTCCTAGCCCTTCACCGCCCACACTCAGATCATCATCGTCGTCGTCCAACCCCACGCTGCCTAGCAAACTATCCACATCCACCACACTCGGCTTCTTCGCCTCGCTGCCCCTATGCTGTCGGTTCCCGCTCCGGCCCCGACTGATCCCACTCTTTACGCTCCTACTCTTCTGCACAGTGCCGCCATTACTCGGCGCATAGCTTCCTGCTCCGTTCGCAGGCCCATTTGTCGAAGACGCGAAGTCGACATGTGATGAGTCCCGCGACGGCACGCCAGCAGACGGCGCATTGCCGCTTGCGGTCGGAGTCTGACCATGGAAGTCTGCAGGAATGGCGGGCACAGGCGGAATTACATCGCCCTCAAGCGTGGTGAAGTACTGTCCACTCGCCGCACTGCCATCCGTCGTTGCCGTCAGCGGGCGGGGAGTCAGTGTTGCTGCAGGCGTGCCGAGGTCCTCATTTGCACTTGCAGCGGCCGCCGCCTGCCGTTCACGCGCAAGCGCTTCATGCGTGGTGGTGAAGCTCGCGTCGCTGAGCGAGTGTGCGCTGACGAGGGAGTCCGTTTCCTCGTCTTCATCGCGGCGGGTGGGTGGGCGCATGGAGTAGCTTGTTCTCGGCGCGCCAGAGCCGCTAAGCGCACGCTTCAGATCATCCACCCTGACCGTGCTTCTCAGACTGGAGCGGCTGCGCGGCGAGTCGTGGCCGTTCGATGTTGCCCTGTTCTCTGTCCTGGCTTCGCTTGGACTTCTGCGGCGTTGGGGCGAGGATAAGCGGCCGACGAGCCCGTATGCCAGGCTGGGAGGGCGCGAGTGCGCGCGCCGTGGACTCTGAGCGGGAGAGTTGCCGTTGCTGTCTAGCTCGCCGTTGGGAATGCGGACGCCGAGGTAGTTACCGCGGTTGCCCGTGTATTGTGTACCGCTCCTGCTGCCTGAGATGGAGGCGCTGGACGAACCTTTGGTGTTGGCGGCGAGGCACTGGTCGCGCGTCCAGTCGGCGAGCAGGTCTTCGCGGACTTTGAATGGAATGGTGGGTGCGGACAAAATATTGTTCGTTTCGATGGCAGGGGGCTGGTGGATTACAGGAAGACCGGAATAGGAAGATGCGGACATGGAGCGGCCGGGTGAGCCAGGTGGTGAAGATGGAGGTGAGTATAGCGAGGCTGAGTAGCCTTCTGAGATCTTCTCAACCAGCGCATCTCGGTTGTCGAAAGGTATCAGTGACTCAGACTGCACAACAGAAGCCGGCAGCTGCGAGAGGCTAGGGTGAGGAGTGTCGATGCGGTCGACTGGCGTGGGTGGGACGCGAATGCTCTTGAGCCAGAGGCCATGGTTGTTCCGCCGAGAGATTTCGTTATGTATTGTGCGACCGATGGCTGACGTCTCAAAGTCGAATGTGACGCTGAGAGCCCACAGGTAACCGTGCACAAGGCTGCCTATCCGTACCTTCGCGGCTGGCTGCTCAACCGTGGCAATGTCTTCCTGCAGCCTGATGATCATTGGGAGTCCACTTCGTGCAGCGTTGACTCCAAGGCGCTCAACGAGTGTGGTCAGGAGTAGATGCAGAAGCAGGTAGTCGGCCTCGGAGTCCACAAACTGTAGTGCATTCTCATACACAGCCAGGTGCAGGAGAGGCAAGAAGCTGTGTCTCCCCGGCCGAGGCGATTTCTCCCGCTGCGAGGCACTGGAGACCGCGCGCTTAGCAAGTCCGCCCTTGTCGTGATCGCTGTCTTTCCTGCGATAATTGTCGACAATCCTGGTATCCTGCTTCGTCTTCTCCAGCTTGAGCCAAGTGATTAAGGCATCCACGTACGCTTTCCTGACAACCCCACTAGGATCGCGAAGAAGCCACTGTGTGCCCTCCCACACGTTCACGCCAATTCTACTGCGTGCTACAGACGCCGATGATCCGTCTGGTCGTCGTGCGTTCGCAGTCTTGATGATGGCTTTGACAGCCTCGAGTGCTGTTATGCGCGCGGTTTCGAATGAGAAGAACCGGTTGACGTGGGTCTTTTCTCGGAGGCTGCCTGATGTAGCGACTGCGTCGATAGCCTCCTCGGGGTTCTCGATTGCTTCTGCTGTTGTGGTTGAAGCTGGCGAGGGCTTGAGTCGGCTGAGGATGGCTTCGACCATATCAGAGATCTGGTCGGTGTAGTAGACATGTGTCGCCAAATCAGCCATGCACTTGCGTACAGTGTCAAGCAGTTGCACTCTGGATTGCGAAGGCTGCTTGACCACCTCCATGACCACGCCCACGCTGTTCGTCGAAGTCTGTCCATCCAAGTTCTTTTCTGACAAAATCGAAGTCTCCTGCTGGTGGTGTGGCAGGATGCTCGATCCAGGCCCGCCAAGCTGGAGGAGCAGCAATGTGTGGGATATGAGTCCAACCAGCACGTCCATGACGCTGAGTCCAATGAAGTTGATGGTCGAGCTGAGAAGGTGGTCGATGATGGTCGCAAGCACCAATTGGCGGTCGACATCTTCTTCAACGATGGGACTGCGGACGAGAGCCTCTACGACTACCACGAGAATCGCATACCGATCCTGCACCGGCGCCCACGCACAGATGATGGCCATGAGCTTCGTCGCCCAGCTCTCACCCGGCGCATGCGGCCCCTTGGCATGCGCGCCGATGAACTTGAGCACGGCGGACGTCGCAAGCCGCAGCTGTCCGCGATTGACACCCTCGAAGATATTGCGCAGCGCCTGCAACGCGAGCACACCGACTTTCTCCTCAGCCAGTTTATCCGCGATCTCTGTCGTCCCGCTCGCCGCAACCGGATCGCCGCCCTCATCTTCCTCGTTTGTGCTTGTCCGCGCTGCTGTCGACACGCTCTTTCTCCGACTCAGCGCAAGCTCCTTGTCATGCGCCTCACCATCCTTGTCCCTCATCTCGAGGCGCGTAAGATACACGGCGCTGTCCGCATACAAATTCCCCAAGATGACCGGAATAATGACATTCAACTGCCGCCCCGTCTCACTGCCTAAACTCTCGCTCATCGCCACCGCCTTGAGCGCCTGCAACCCCAATTTGCGAAACCTCAGCTGGACAGGCAAACTCTGCGCCTGCCTAGCGGTAGCCGCATCCTCTTTCGTCGCGAACGCGGCATACAGATTCACAATCTCCCCGTACAGCTGCGTGTACTCGCGATCTGCAGCCAGACTCGCCGGCTCCTGGTGCCGACACAGCGCCTCCCACGCGCCGATGGTCTCCTCGGCCATGCCCACATCGCGCTTCTCCAGCACCGTCTTGAGAATCCGGAGCACGGCGCGGGAATACAGACTCAGGTCCCTCGGCGTCTTCTCGATCAGCGCCGTCACGATCTGCAGCGTGACCTGCACATTGCCCGTGCGGCCCTTCCAGACATCGCTGGTGGCGCGCTTGTCGAGGAAGTCGGTGACCTTGGTGAGTTTAGACCGCCGGGTCGAGGCGTAGTAAAGCAGGTAGGAGAGCTCGGAGCTGTTGGCGCGCACATCGGTCTGAGCTTTGTTGTATTTGGGGTAGCATTTCAGGACGAGGATCTGGTGCTTCGGCCGGCAGGCTTGGCGCGCTGCGTTCATTGGGAATGCGCGTGAGCGAGGGCGTGGTGACAGGTATGTTTTGGGGAGATTCGGGGGTTGCGGGGGTTGAGCACGAACGAGCGGAGGGTGCGCGGAGCACGGGCTCGAGGACGGCGGTTATAGCAATGCGTTGGGTGTCGAGGGCGTTATTAATGCAGTGTGTGCGCGAGACATGCAGGGAGCCGTATGCGCAGGAATTGAGGTGAGAGGTACGAAGTACTACGTATACGAGAACGAGGAACGGGATGTATGTCAGACGCGGCGGACCAACGTGTGCCGGAAATGGTTGGCAAGGCGAAGGTTGGTGCCCGAGCGATGACGAAAACAAGCCACACGCGAGATACGGGAGACTGGGAGCGTGCAGCGTTGCAATTGAGCGAAGGATGCAATAGACCTGCAGAGAATATGGGCGAATGTGCTCCTCGTGTGATGCAGATCGTGAAGCCGTTTCATCGCAACTTGAGGCTGGACGTTTGTTTGGTGCGCCGTTCCCACGATCTGGTAGACCCACATGGCCACTTTCACATGCTGCATGGGTGCAACATCAGGGTCCACGCTACATTACAATTTTATACACATTACGATGCGTCTAAGCCCCCATCTTGTTCCCTCCCTTGAGCTATCTATGCTTGGGAGACGCTTTGAGCTCTTCGACCTTTTCTCGATTCTCCTCCTCAGGCGCGGCCTTGTTCTCTTTAGCGTCTGCACGCACTTGAATTGGCATGCGTCTTTTCTTTGCGGCATTCTCTTTGATCTTCTTCTGCTGCACCTTCTCTTCTTGTGTCATGTCCCTCATGCGGCCCCCATCAAAGATCCTATCGCCAGGCTGCTTCAGCTTCCTGTGCTGATAGCGCTGCGCCATGAGATTATCGGGCAGGGACTTCTCCACCGCTGTCTTCACTCTGAAAAGCCTCGTTGTGAGATTCAGTTTAGGCCCCTGCACAGCCGGCTTGCCCAGCACAAATTGGACCATCCGCCCATCGGTGACCGGTTCGATGATGTACACGGTGTCCTTGGGCATAGCCTTCAGTATAAAATCCGGCCTCAAGTGAGGGAAATGGTCCATCATCCACGGTACCAGTTCAGGGTTTGGAGCCATGACCTTGTTCTTCACCGCAACGGCCGAATTGCACAAGCGAATGCGAAATTCTACAGGCGAGCCGAGTTCGATGAACTGATACGCTCGGTCTAGCGACAAATGCTTGAAACCGACCGGGTTGGAGAGAAGCATGATGACGTTTTTGAGAGGGCCATGTTGCTCGCCGTCCTTTTGCGCGCTTTGTATGACTTTTTTAGAGACTTGATCTGCGTGGTTCCATTTCTTTTCCTTTGCTAGCCCGATAGCGTAGTTGTTGGATTGAGCGGGGATGTTCTGGTCGCGCAACTCCTCGAACTTCCCGTCGAGCTTCTTCGGAATCTGATCCGCCTGGTAGATGAATTTCCCGGGCGAGACGTGCTCGTAGAGCTCTTCCAGGGAGAGGTTCTTCTTGACCACTATGAACTTGTCTTTCCAGTCCTTGCCCTTGGCCCACCTCACGAGATTCACTCTGTGCGTCGAGTCGCCGGGCGGTTTGATTTGATAGCGTGCGAAATCGAGAACTTTGTGCATCCCTAATGCTGTCTTTGCCCTAGCCGTCTTGTAGAGGTGCAGCGAGCGGCGTTGAGCGAGACATGTTGCCGCTGGGGAAACGCGGCGCTGCGCGACCGGAGCGCATTGCGGGCGAACAAAGGTGTGTAGCGTCCGTAACCGTATGCGAATGGGTGCTAGGAGCAGTGATCTGAACTCGACGGTCGGTAGTCGTGCGGTCGATGGCATGGCGATGGCATGCGGCAAAGCTTCGTCATGTATGGGTATGGAAGAACATGACTCGGTTAACGCCTTCCAGCCCTGCAGCATGACGCGTGCCTCTCCTCGCGAGAACCCTCAACCTAACCTCGACACTCGCACCAGCCAACAAGAGAAGACACTCGATGGTCTTTGCGCATACACATATAAGCTTGAAGTGCTTGTATTCTCAATTTCGCATCATTTACCCAGCCTTTCTGCACAATTCAAGACCAGAATTAGACAGACTATGCTCGTGTCTCGCTTGTGGCTCTCAAAGTATGTATACCACCAGGATACATGCGCTGATTGCCCAAAACCGAAACCAACGTGGATCGAGTCCATGTTTTATGTATGCCCCTCCTGTTCAACTCTGAACTTCGCCAAAGACCATTTTCTCTCCTTCATCATGGCTGGACCGGCTTTCCCTTGCTCGAAACCCATGACAACTTAGCCACGATCGGACTCCGCCGCAGAAACAGGCCAAACATGCTTTTGGTATCACTCGCAAGACCCGCCATAAGTTCTGGCATTCTCTCGTCGTACTATAATGTCCACAGCGGTTCCAGGCCGTGTCTTCAATTTCTTCATGGCATCGTGAAAGGATCAATACCAAACCAAGAATCACGCATATGTGCGTCACCGTCTATTCTTCAAATCGAATAGTATCCTGTCTCTGCTCTGGAACACTCACATCAGCTCAGGATGCCCAGCTTTGTCGACATACACGCCGATGGACGACTCTTGTCCCGCTCTTCCTACAACCTCCTCGCTGCAACATACCGCTTACTTCTTCGAACCAAATCCAGAAGATCTTCGTCGTACGATGTGAGCTCCTCGCCAGAAAGACATCAACAACTCTCGGACGTCTGGCGTGGTTGGTGGCTACAAAATCGCTGAGCCTTGCGCGTGTCTCTTCTCGTTCCCCACTCACGAGCACACTGTCTCCAAAGCTGTCGTCACCGCTCACCATGAAGTTTTTTCAAGGTAATCGAAAGACGGCAAGTCCATTTGTGATCTCTGAAAAGCACGCAACGAGACATAAGATCTTTCTCCCGGATCGGCTCCCGCTCCAATCCTGCTCTCAGACATGTTTCGCAGACAGAATCTCAGGATGGCTCTTCCCCGCCTCAAGACGAGTACAATGAGTATACCATACTACCAAAGTCACCATCTCTACATTCAATATTGGCAGCGAGTCATCCGCGAGCGTGTACATTCCGACTTTCCTGCCTGCAGACTTCTGCATCCTCAACATCTCGCTGCACGAACTCACCGAAACACTCGCCGAGCCGAAGCATATTGCCCCTTTCCTTCTGCTTGAAGGGAGCTCCGACGCGTGTACGCGCTACTACAAATCACAAAGACAGCGTTTCAAGGTTGTATGCCCCAGCTGCCGACGAACTGCGTTTTGAAGTTGTGCCCGCCCGGTTGTCGTTCAAACGCTCGTAAGTGGGTGCAAGGCTCCTGTGCCTCTAACGGATGCCCTTGAGGTACTTGGTCGACCACGACGTTCGGAGGGCCTCAGTACGCGCGATGCTGGCGTTGTCGCTGCTTGGAAGTGGCCAGAGTACCCGCATGTCGCCGGACCATCACGGTACTATCCCACACCTCGACTCGCACGCGCACGCGAAAAGCTGCAAAACACACCCTCCCCACGACGCCGAAAACCTCATCCATCGAGTCGTGAGTCTCCGTGTGGAAAAAGGAAGAGAGCTCTGTGTTGACGACGACGGCAGCAGTTCCACCATGTCTCACGAATCCGTCTGGTACTCCCGCCCGCGCACGTACGGCAAGGGCTCGCGCAGTTGGTACAAAAACTAGCCTTCTCCAGACCCTTCAGCCTCCAGGACTGACGATTGCAGTGTTGTGACTGGCGAGCGCAAGCACGCAGGCGTGATCCGCAAGTACGGGCTGAACATGAGCCGCCAAGCGTTCCGGGAGAAGGCCGCTGATATCGGGTTCGTCAAGGTACGTGGAATGAATTCATTTGATGCCGAATGACGCTAATGTGCAAGCAGTATCGTTAGATGCGCTCAGAGTAGGACTACGGGCCAGTAGATGAGATGGAAAACTGAGAGTAGCATTGCGAGAGATTACGACTGAGAAGTAAATCCATACCCGTCACTCAAACGTCGTTGTGTCCAGCCTCAAATATCATATTGCGTCACGTCTGCCTGCATCGAGAGAAAGGCTTATTCTAGTCGCTATCAGATGGTTCTCCAGCCTGCTCTGTCGTAAGCTTAAGCATCGGTGCGGTTGGATGAGCTCACTCAGGCAGCGTTTGAGTCTAGAAAGAAGCAACGTGTACGACATCCATCTGTTTCTGAAGGTCGGCAGCGGTGCGGAACTAGCGCAGTGGGCCGCTCACATTAATAATGCTGCGAGTATGGGCATCTATCGACACAGTCCTGGGCTCGAAGTCCACATGCATGTCGCCGTCAATCTGACCAACGGACTGGACGAGACTGAAGTCGCCGTGCACACCGCTAGGTTCCTCGTACATCTTGAAGAAAGGCAGCCCATTCTCTTCGTAGTCCTCTCGGCTTGCAGGCTTCTCAGGTGGAACTTGTCCCGTCACAGCCTTGTACGTCGCAGAGTTGAGTACCTGGACATGATCTCGAAATATTCGGCTCCGGGGAAACGAAGAGGCGTTGGCACGGGACAGGGCTTGTAAGGCGTGATTTCAATCTGTATGCCGCCTGTAGCGTCCTGCCCAGTGATCTGTGATTCGACCGAGCAGCCACTGCCGTACGGCATAGCGACGAATTGACGTACGGTGCCATCCGAGTCGGCGATTCCGTCAAGCCAACGCTGACCTGGTACAACAACGTAATCTTGGAGGAGAGCGGCGCGTGCTTTCTTCGACTTCTTTGCTGCCTTTGCAAGCTTGGTCTGTCGCCTAAGCCTCGTCGCAGCACCTTCCGCAGCAGGTTCACCGGAGATTGCGTTGATGCCACCAACGTATACCTTGATCATGTAGGCCTGCTCATCTTCGCACTCAAAGTTGATCCACATTGCCTCTGACTCTGTCTAAATCAGCGAATCTCCAGAGCCATCTGCCATATATCACGCTTACGGCACATGGGGAAGAACAAGCCACCCTTTGAGGCCATTGCGGGCGGCATCTTGTGTTCGTACTTTCTGACGCTTTCCAAGGGAAAGGCGCCCCGGTCTGGCGGCAGGAAGGAGACCTGCTGGTTGTCCGGCACTCGAGTGGTACGGCGGAAGGAGATGCTGAGGTCATTGTTGATCCTGATTCTGTTTTCCCGCAGCTCGGTGCTCAGAGGTCCCTGCATGGTAGCTGTAGGAAGGCTGAGTCGACTGAAGTTGTCGCGACGTTTCGAGCACGGTGCTCTTCCAACGAGTGCACAATACTATCAAGTCAATTACGATCGCTGATGTAATTGATGAGGCGTTTATGGTGCGGCGAGGTGAGAGGAGTCTCAAGAGTCCAGTGAGCAGGCTGCGCGTGCACTAAGACAGCTCGGTCACTGTTTGGGAAAGCGCGCCCGCCTCGCGACTAACAAAAACACAGCCCTGCCGTGGCGCCGACGGAACACCAGGCCAGGAGGAAGATATCAGGTCAGTGTGCTGTCGTTATTATGTATACCTACGCCACGCTATGCAGACGAGAACGCCCTGTGCAGAAACCTCAAACTCAAATCAGACTCTTCTTCCCCTCTCTTACCAAATTCAAGCTCTTCTTGCAATCACCACAGTACCCCTCCACCCAAGCCTGCACAGTCTTGTCGTTCTTCCTGCCACCGTCTAGCATCGTGCCCACTTTTGCACACTTTTGCGTCTCATCGAACAGCCAATGCTCGTACTCCGCCTCCACAACTTCCTGTTCGATTCTGTTGACTACTCGCAAAGCAACGAGCAGGTCGTGACGCTGTGAGCCGAGATTGCGTCGTGTGCGCTCGAGACGGCGCGTGCTGTATGTGGTTGGGTCATAGAAAGAGTTCGGTGACGACGCGGAAGCTGGGTGCTCGAGGAGGTGAGTGAATGTTTGGTGGCTGATGAGGATTAGCGGGGAAAATTTACGGCAGAACACATGTGATTTACCATCTGTTGTCTGCAATGCTACCAGTGGGCAATGCGAGCTCGATTCCAGTATCGTTAGGGTTAACGAAGGCCTCAGCAATGTCCCGCAGGTAGACTGAGCGCGTCATAGTGGTCGATGGTCCAACGCCCAGACGCGACATGTAATTTGCGGCGTTGCGCTCATTCCACCATTCCCAACTGTCTTTAGAGGTGTAGAAGAAGTTTGCGCCTCCACTCACAAGCAATAGCGCGACCAGCAGTTTGTGTGCAGAGACGACGTTACCGATGCCTGCGAAGATTGCGAGGACCCAGCTCATGACAGTCGACAGGACACTGATGATGACGTTGCCCACGTATTGCGCAATGAATGAGCCAGTCGTAGTCGGCTGCAGCTTGAACTTGCGTGGGCGGTTTGGCGGCGGGATGTCTTCTGCATTCACCTGCACAGCTTGTGTGTTCACACCAATCTGGCCAAAGATGTTGGTGACTTTGCCAGTACTTCTGTTGTGTCCAAGACGAGCGACTTGATCGTTGACCACATCGACGAGATCCTGCGCCTCTAGCTCCAGATCTTGAAGACCCTGGCGCTCGATGAGCTTCTTCGCAACACGCGGATTGCGCTTCCAGTCGATTTTGGTGTGCACTGCGAGCTTACATCTCGCCTTCGACACGTGAGTGATGACGATTTTGCTGAGCAACACGAAACGCTCGTGTCCTGGCAGGTACCATGGTGTCTTCCTATCCGACACCACATAGCAAAGATGGTCGTTCATAACCTCGATGACTTGGTAGTCGTTGATGACAACATTAGCGCCGTTCTTGCCGGGCTGCGCAATCTCGTACTCGAAGTCGCGACGCTGGTGAGTCTTGTCCGTTGCCGTCCAAGGGCCTTGCACCACGCGCTTTGCAAGCCGCTCCCGGTACAGGAGCTGGAAGACCGCGCTCTTGTCGCCGAACAATATGTGGAAGAGACCCTTTGCGCTGATCTCGTATTCTTTCTCTACGGCCACTCGCGTCATGCCGGCGGGAGCGAAGACAACCGGCTGCAAGGGCAACTTGAACTTGGCCGTGCTCTTGCTAGCACCCGAAGGTCCGAAGAGGTTGCCATCGATGCGAAGACTGGTCTTGATGTTCCTTCCGCCGTAACCCGGGTCGTGGGGTGTATCGGGCGATACTTCTTCCCAACCTTCCTCACCTGCTGACTGGTGGTTGTCGTCTGCCTCCATCTTGATGAGCGCCTTGATAACCTCCTCCAGATCGTGTTCACCTGTCGTGGCGTTGCGCACCAAGAAGTTGAGGCGTCGCTGCAAGAGCTTCAGAGGCTCGAGGAAGGTCTTGACGGTGATTCTGGTTGCGCCATCCTCTCTCGCGCCGGTCTTGAAGTGCAAGAAGAGGAAGTCGCAATCCTTTCCGGGGGCTGCAGTGACTTCATCAATCTGGCTCATGACAATTCCTGTGACAAGCACGAGACCGAGGTGGTTGCTGTAGAAGTAGATGTCGTTCGTCGTCACATAAACACGACCGGGGAACTCTTGCTGCTCGGTTGGGTTCCAGACAGCGCGGAAGACGAGCACGAGCTTCTCAGCACGAGGTACTGTGGGAAATAGGATCCTGAACTGCGCATCTTGCATCCTCAGCGCGGCAGGGTAGTAGTTGGGGAACTCTCCATCTGAGGTAGAAGGGCGGCTGAGATTGCCACCAAGACTGATCGTCTTACGATGGGCGCGAGTTGCAGGCTCTGCTAGTGTTTCTGCATTCGTGGCGGCATCAGACTTGATCTCGAAAGGCTCGCCAGGAGACTTGATCGGACTCGGTGGGCCGGATATGCTGCGGTCGCGGGTCCCCGGCTCGTCAGGCTTGCCAATTTTGTTCACATATCCCCAGTTCACGGAGCCCCACAAGTTGGCCATCAGACCGCCAGGCATATTGCCAGACTTGCCCATACCAAGCCCTCGCTCTCCGCTGACAGCGACGGCGGCCTTGCTGAGATTTGTGGGTGCCGGGGGATTGGCGAGAGTGTTTGGCGAAAGACTTGTGTAAGGGAGGGTCTGACCCAGGACGAGTCGTGTGTCGGGAAGACCTGGTGCAGGAGCGGTGATCTGTCCGACCTGCACGATGTTGTGGCTGGCCGAAGCAAGACTGGCGGATATGAGGCTAGCAATGCCGCCCGTTGCTGACGACGGGTTGCTTCCGCTGAGCTGTGGCCCAGCTGTCGATTTGCGTGACAAGTCGAGTTTCTCCATGATTCTGGCGGCATGGTCACGTCGACCCGTGTCGCCGTCTCTGTCGAAGCCGGTGGCTGCCCGGCGGGAGACATCCATACTGGCACCACGTGAAGCCTCGCCTCCAGGTATGCCGAGCGATGTCTCAGCGCGGTCGATACCGGCGATATCGTCGCTTGGAAGAGCGGCATGCCCTTCGGATGTCTTTGCAGCGAACTCGGGGGCGACGGGGGGGCTGATGGAGAAGGCAGCATCGACGGCGCCCTGGGCAGGGACACTGTTCGAGGTGTCCTCGAGAGCCTTGCGCTTGGCGACTTCGAAGGCCGCTATCCATTCTGTGATGTCGGTCTGAGTCTCAGCCTGAAGTAGAATGGTCGTGTCCTTTGTCTTGACTTCGAAGCAGAAGCGGCGCTCCTCTTGGAACGCAGGACGGATACCGCAGAGCAGCACGCCAATCTTCTCGGACTCCTCGACGGCACCTGAGCGTGTGCCTTGGGTGAGCCAGCCGAAGATGCCGTTCTTGACGAAGAACCATCGCCTGACCCAGTACGTGCGGGCGGGTTTGCCTGTGATTGTGCGCTGGAAGAGCCAGCCCTGCTTCTCGGCCTTTTCGTTGGCTGGGTCGGGCTTCGCGGGCGACGGCAGATTGGCGGACGACGGGCCCGGGTTGCCCAGGTAGGCTACCGTCGACGCTGCGTACGAGTCGAGATCTCGCGACGGCCGGACGCTCAGCTCGGCGGCGTGCTCGACCTGCTGTCTGGCCAGATGCAGCTCCCGCTTGAAGACGCGCTCGCCGTTCTCCATCTCCTTGCTCCAGCCACGGACGCGCTCGATGTCCGAGTTGCCCAGCGCAAAGGCCTTGGTCGGGGCATCCTTGGCGGCCTTCATGTCGCGCCACTGCTCGTGTATGACCTTGACGAGGACCTTATCCAGCGTCAGCCGCACCTGCGGGGCCAGCACGCAGAAGTTCATGCTCGCCTGCAGGTACGCCCTGCGCGCCTCGTGCAGCTGGAAGGCGTCTTCCCGCAGCGACGAGGCCTCCTTGGACTTGACCTGGCTGGCATAGCGGGCAATGGCGCCGTCGAAGGTGCGCTGGGTGAGGTCGAGGTTCTTGCGCGCCTCCTTCAGCACACGCAGGTCGTTGTTCAGGAAGGCGCGGATCGGCTCGCAGACGCTCGTCTCGGCCCGCTTCAGGCTTCGACAGGTGCTGTTCCAGTACTCGCGTGCGCCCTCGCCGAAGCGCTTGAGGGCGAGCACCGTGTAGTCGTGGTCGAGGATCGCCTCGGACAGCTGCAGCGGCGGATGCGAGGCCTGCACGTACGTGTCGACGATGCCTTGGAGGGTGCCGAGCTCCGACGCGAGCCGCGAGGTTGCGCGGACGTACGAGTCAAGCCATCGTTCGACGAGCTCGATCTGGTCGCCAAAGTGGACGGCGGTTGCACGAAAGGTGGGCGAGTCGAGGGCGGCTTCTTTGATCACGACGGGGCTAGACAATGTCAGTCTGCTGCCTTGCTATGCTATGCACGTGCATGCACAACGCTCCCACATACATCAGCGCCAGCGGCCGCGAGACGGGCTCGAGGGTGGGCTGCGGTGCCTCGTCCTCAGCCATCGCGGAGGCTTATCGCAGGGTGAAGCTGCAGAAAGGGGGGTATACGACGAAGAAGCTCAAAACATCCAAATAGGGAGGCTAAGTATGGTGCATGACAGCAAGCACAGATGGGCGTGGAGAGCCCCGGCGCCGTTGCTCCTGCTGCTGCTGCTGCTGCTGCTGCTGCTGCTCGGGAGTGCGCGTATTGGCCCGTGATGCCCGACTCGCCCACCGACGATGACGCCCGGGCGTGCCGCGTGGAGACCCTGGACGGCGCGACCCACTTTAAAACGAACTCTTGGCGCCGCTCTGCTCTGCGAAATTTTGACCAAGTCGCAGCGGACGACGGACGCCTCACACCACCAAACAGACATGCCTCGCAAGTCCTCGGCCAGCAAGCGCGAACTGAACGGCGACGCGGCCGTCGCCGAGCGCCCGGAGAAGAAGGCCAGGCTGCTCGACAACACCGACGACGAGGACTCGGAGGGAGAGACGGGCGCAGGCTTCAAGGTCAACGAGGAGTACGCGCGCCGCTTCGAGCACAACAAGAAGCGCGCCGAGCAGCACAGACGTAGGCGTTCCATTGGCAGAGCCGCACCGCATGTACTGACGTTGCGCAGTCGAGGAGAAGTATGGCAAGGGCAAGGCGTTCCAGCACGAAGACGAGGACTCGGAGGACTCTGAAGAGGGTGTCGACGAGGACGACGACGCCGAACTGCTCACCGAGGCGCTCGACGAGGATCTCATGGCCACGTTGAAGGCGCTCCGATCGAAAGACCCCCGCATCTACGACAAGGACGTCAAGTTCTACAAGGACGCCGACGAGGACGCTGAGGCCGAGGATGGCCCCAAGAAGGAAGCAACCATGACATTGAGGCAATTCCACACCAAGAACTTGCTCGAGGGGAGGGTGCCTGGGGAGGACGAAGACGACGCGCCGCCCAAGACGTACGCGCAGGAGCAGGAGGAGATCAGGAAGAGCCTCGTCAACGCTGCTGCCGACGAAGAAGACGACGACTTCCTGGTAGCGAAGCCGAAGCCTGCTGCTTCGAACAAGGACCGCAAAAAGCTCACCCAGGAAGACGTCATGAAGGCCGACCACGACCCGGAGCTCTTCCTGTCCAACTACATGGAGTCCCGCGCCTGGAAGCCCGCCGACAAGACGCATTTCCAGCCCCTCGAGTCCGACGACGACGAAGAAGACGCCGCCATCGACGAGTACGAACACGCATACAACACCTACTTCGAAGACACAACCGGCACCAACGAGAAGCTCACCACCTACGCCCGTGACGCCGTCGCCGCCACAACCGTCCGCCGCGACGACGGCAACAGCAGAAAGAAAGCCCGCGAGATCGCCCGAGCCAAGCGCGAAGCCGAGCGCAAGGAGCGCGAGGAAGACCTCGCCCGCCTGCGCAAGCTCAAGGTCGAGGAAATGGAAGCCAAGGTCAAGCAGATCCGCAAGATCGGCGGACTGAGCGGGCGCGACTTCAACATCGACGAGTGGAAGGACGTGCTCGAGGCAGACTGGTCCGACGACCAGTGGGACAAGGAGATGGAGAAGCGTTTCGGCGAATCGTACTACAACGAGGCCGACGCCGCGTCCGACAGCGATGCGGGCGGTAAGAAGAGCAAGAAGCCCAAGAAGCCCAAGTTCGACGACGACATCGACATCAAGGACCTGATTCCCGACTTCAAAGATGACGACGACGACGAGCGTCCCACGCTCTCCGATGATGACGACGACGACGTCGACGAATCCTCCACAAAAGCCAAATCCAGCAAGAAGCTCAAGCAAGAAAAAGCCGACGCCAAATCCGCCGCGCGCCGCGACCGCCGTCTGATCGAGAACCTGGTGTCGGAAAACCTCAAATACGAAGAAGCGCTCGCCGCCAAGCCCTCGAAGACGCCCGCTCGCTTCCGCTACCGCGAAACCTCGCCCACAACGTTCGGCCTCACGGCGCGCGACATCCTGCTGGCCGACGACAAGGCGCTGAACGAGTTCGCCGGGCTGAAGAAGCTGGCGACCTTCCGCGAGCCCGAAAAGAAGAAAAAGGACAAGAAGCACTTGTCCAAGAAGGCACGGCTGCGACAGTGGAGACAGGAGACGTTTGGCGACGCCGACGGGCCCAAGGGCGGGTTTGAGACGCTGCTCGCCAACCCAGATGCGGAGCCCGAGAGGAAGCACCACAAGAAGCGCAAGGTCGAGGAGACGGAGGGCGGCATCGTGGAGGGCGAGAAGAAGAAGAAGCGCAGGAGTAGGAAGAAGAAGAGCGCTGAAGACGAGATTTGAACGCGTGCAGCAGCAAGCGTACGACGAGTTGATACCAATACCAATACCAATACCATTGCCATTTCACTTCATGTACTCAGAGTATCATCAGCACCAGGCCCCGTAGGGAAATCGCATGTGCATCAAGTTTGAGCATTGCTTCGTGTCTATGGCATGGAGTCATTAGTCGTCAGCACATCCCAACACTACCGCACGCTCGTATATCGCACGCCGTATCTCGTATCCCGCCCAGTCGCGCACAGATCTGTCTCTTGCGCGTTCAAGTCGTCCCTGCCGTGCCGATGGTCCCGACACTTGCTTCTGCCGTCCTTCGATTCCATCTCTCGTCCCCAGTCTGAAGCTGTTGAAGTTGACCCCACGTCCTTGTACTCTCTGCGCCCCCGGTCGTACGGTGTTGCGGGCCTGGCCTTTGCGGGATCCTCGGTGCGTATATCACTGAGTCATTGCCCTGTGCTCAGAAGAAGTTGGCATCAGGCCAGCAGGACTCGGAAAGTGGCGACATTGGGCGGAACACGCTGTCCTTCCTCGCTGTGTGGCAGACCGTCGTTGGGCTTGTCAGTGTGGGTTTAGCCATCTCAAATTGCCAGCCATATGTCTCTGACTTCTTGCCGCGGGTGAGACTGGTTGTGCTACCTCTTCCGGTGGTTGAAATGTTGAGGGCTCCGACTGAGTGCACCAGAGACCGCTTGGCTGAGGTCAGCCGGACCTTGAGCGACTGAAGGTGCGCTGCGTGGAAGGCTCGGCCTTGTATGTACTCCGCAATTCTCATGACTTTCTTCTCCGCATTTGAAGGTGCGACCCACGGACAGTAGCGTACCAGGTCGTCTCGTAGGGTGAGGTGGACGATCCCGTGAGGAAGCACTTCCTCCAGCCGAGCAGCGAAGTTTGGATACCAGCCGAGCAGCATCGTCATGGGCACCTCTATCTTCGCCAGACGAGGCATGAACTTAAGCATCGTTAGCGTGCCTTGCACGGCTGGAAATGGTACGCTAGCGAGAGGATATTCCGTCGTCGATATCGAGCCTGGGCCGAGGCGCAGTATGAAGTGACACTCTTCCAACGTGTCTCGTACCGGAAAGAGCGCAGTATTAAGTTCGTCGACACCGAGATAAGGCGAGAGTGAGGGACCAGTAGACGTAGCAGCATTGAAAACAAACTCGTGTTCGAAATAGAGATACCTCAGCTTTGGAGTCGCGGAAAGAAGCTCGCCAAGCGTAGCTCTGCTGATGTTCGTTCGAAATAGGGTGAGGGACGTCAAGGTGGTGCTTCGTGGGGGCTTCGCATCGCTCCATTGAAAGCGCCATGGCTGTGTCATCGAGCATTCGAACTCAGAGATCGACGATGAGTAGAACACCGGTCGAATGAGATGTAAATCCATGTATGCAACGCTGGTCCTCAGCTCGATGCCTTTGTCTCCAAGTACAACATGACGCAATTCCGGGAACAGATAGTCCGTCCTCTTCAGTAGCTGCGGCAAGAAGAGCGAGTATCTCAGGAAGCCCTCTCCTAGTTCCAGAGACCGCAAATCGGTGAGGCGCGTCAACACGAGCGTGGCAAGAGCGTCGGCGCATCGCCCGCGAAACTGCGGTTGTGATTGTTGCATGTCGTCGTCCACAAACTGGTAGAACGTGTTGGAGGCAAATACAAGTTGGGTCCTAGATAGGGTCGGGCAGTCGTCAAGTCCCCATAATTTGATGTGACGACTTCCTTCCCCTGGCCATGGATTGCATGTGTTCCAACACAATTGTGCACCCGACAGTCTGAAGGACACAACATTGGAAGCCAAAGTCGGCTTTTCCAGAAGGCTGCGAAGCAGCAGTGCGAGTCTTCGTGCACATGATCCTGATCCAGTAGCGGCGAACTTGAGGTCTCGATAGAGTCGAAGGATCGCCTCTTTGCTGACTATCCGACACGTATGCGCCAAAGCATGCTGATCTCTCCTCGTGAGAAAATCAATAATATGGTTGAGAAGGCACGAAGGTAGGTCCAGGAAGCGTGCCATCGGTCGAGATGGAAGCGGACGAGAGGTAAAGACAGGTGATGAGTGATCTGGTCAGGCTCACACTGGTGCTCGGCACGATGTCGAAGCCATGGTCCGGGTCTGTTCTTGTTGAAGAGATGGAAGCATCAGGCTTCGAGAAGCGATACCGTTGCTATGGGCTGAAGTGAACAGAGTTCGAGCCTTTTACTAGGCGCCCAACACATGCATTAGCCGCCGCTAAATTCCTGGAACCAGCAGCTGGGCTGTCCAGAAGGTTTATCGTCGGCTTCCTTCGCGTCCATATTTACTTCCGCGGTGAACTCGTCGAAGTAACTTTTGAGCGCCCACCCTTCGATTGGTTGGCTTTGACAAGTCTCGTGTTTGATGGATCAGCCATGTGGGGTACCGCGGCGGCGGGTGGGGATACACCCGTTCCCTCCACGAACGAGAGGACCTGTGCCGCCGGGGCTAACGTGTTGCATTTAGCAGCGACGATCTGTCTTTTGACCTCGATACTCGGCTTCAACGACGCCGAATGAGATGAGATCGCAATGCGTGGAGATGAAACTGCGATGCCAGCCCCAAAGGTATTCCCATACGTTCGCCTCTGCAAAGGCGCTCGAAACGGTCGGCTTTAGCAGACTCAAGTCTGATCTCCTTGACCAGGTCTCGATGCTCTGACTTTCCCCAGCGGAGCAACATTGGGTACAACATGATACCGGTGACTGATTTGTTACTGCAGGTAGTCGCAAAATCAGCGACCTGCCCGTCAAACCAAGCCAGCGAAGGATCCGCAGGCTGCCAGACAGAGATGCTTTCCAAGGCGGGCGCATGATCGAGGATTGCAATGGTTGCGTGATATGTGTACGAAAGATCCATTCGTGCGCTCATTGCGCATCGCGCTTCAGCTTGAGATTGTTGCAATGTCAATCCAGTAGACAGAATCGACGTGTCTAGCTGATAGGACAACTGTGCAAGCGAAAGGTCAACACGAAGCGACAAGTGCCGAAGGTAAGGAGGCAGAAGTGGGTAGATGTCTGCAGTGATCGAGAAGTCCACATCTCCTGTCAGGAACGGTATGGGAACCTCTAGAGTATGCAGCCGCTCGAAGCCAGTCAGATCAAGATACCCAAATTGACGAGCCCCAATCTTCGGCTGCTCGAAAGAGAATTTCCCGGAATCGAAGTATTCCGCCGCGAGTACCAATATTTCGAGGGTCTTGCTGACTGCTCGTAAAGATGTGTTCCAAGCATCTAAGTCAATCCAATGCTCTGGTGCTTCGTTGCGATCACGGCAGTCGTAAGCAATGTCCCACGAAAAAGACAAAAGCTGCGGCGTACACCCCAAAAGAGGGCGCACAGCGAGTGCGCTGGAGGTGGAATGTCTGACTATCATCTTTGTGAGGGCAGTGGGTTGTACGCGAGTGGTCAACAAGCGACTGGGCCAATGTGTCATTCCAGCAGGGTTAAAGGCTCTGCCCATCATTGCCTGAGTGTCGGTTACCGAAAATTCCAATTTCTTCAGTCCAGGCAGATTAAGAACTTGATCGAGATATACATGGCCTTTCTCAACTGGATAGGGATGTCCAGCTCTTCTGTCTACGTTGCAAGACACTGCTGTGATGCGGGTGAGTCGCTCCAAGAGTGCCGGCGATGCGTGACGCTCGTTCCATGGGCGTTCGGCGTCGAGATTACGGAGGATAGTGTGGAGGCGATCCATGGTCGAGTATTTGAAGTCTGATATGTCCAGTTGCTGTAGCGCGCTGGCTGCCAGTACGATGAGTACGGCATACGCAGAGTACTCTCGTTGAAGAATGGCGTCTCGAAGATAGTCTCCACTAGCTATGAGAGGCTCGTTGTCTAAGACCGTAAGAGCCTTCTGATACATTGCTTCGTCGTCGAAGCATTTGTCTCGAGGCAACCAGCGCTGACCTTCTTTCACTCCTTCTTCAGATGATGGGCCGAGACGAAGGGATTCGATGCGCGCAGCGCGTCGAGGGTCGTTCAGGATGTTCTGACAGAATCTGTCGATGCGCGGCATCTTTTCGCCCGCTTGTATGACCAAATCGACATGTTGATAGAGATAGGGTCCCACGAGTGTGTTCAAGCTCTTATTCACCCTGGATATTGCGTACAGATCTTGTTGCGCAAGATAGGACGCAATGAATTCGACTAGCTCAGTCGGCAGCTGGGAGAAAGCGGCCATAACGCACAGGAACCGAGTCTAGTTACTTGCTGAGCTGGAACCGTCTGAAAGTAAAGCTATCGAATGGTACACTTCTGCGTTTCTGAGGTTGGTGTCTGCCTAATTCGCAGGATGACAGGATCGAAAGTGGGGCTGCTGCAAGTGCCCTTTCGAGGGCCCAATCACCTCAACTTGCATCCTGAGCTTCTTGATATCTCGAAATAAAGACCTTTGATAGCCATGACAGAGTGTTAGTCGATTGGCGTCATCAATTTGTATCTTGCCATGTGAGAAGATCATTCAGCGAGCCGCATAGACACGCCATCGTATATATTCTTGGCATGGACTGATAATCTCTAGTATGAAGATACGGAGTACAAGTTGGTCGAATCTCCTTTAATGTCGCGTCGCGCAAGAGGAAGGGTTTCGCAGAGCTGAAATCGTGCATTTAGACGATTGCAGTGTGTTGCAAGCAGGCAAAAACGAGTGGACTACCTACACGCTCATAGAGGCAGCAAATGGACGCTCTTGGATTGCGTTCGGATTGCGCTGCACCCTGAATTTGCGCGGAAGAGACGTAAATACCTGTGGTAGGGATTCGACTGAATGATCTGGCTCTGGCTGTCAGTCACGGTATTGAGGTAACACAACCTTTGCAAGCTCGAGCAAGGGCCCTCAATTCATCTCCTTGGACCTTGCGCGCAGTCAACGAATCAACCAGGTCCTTGAAGAGTGGTCAATGACAGTGTGATGTTTGACATACGAGCCAGCCAGCTAGGTGTTTCGCTGCGTTGTACCGAAGAATGGCTAGAGAATCTAAGAATGCGAGGAATCTAGTTGCTTTGCAGCAAGCTTCACAAGCGAGTGTGGCTCCAATGTGCATAGTCGCGGAGCTCCATGTTCTCTGGATACTCTGCTTGGCTACGGCTACACCACTCGCACAGAATGGAATAACTGAAATGTCGTCAGAGATGGAGATGCACGAGACGTGAAGTTCATCCCCGCGCCACAAAGCTTGTGCCTGCCAAGTTGCCCCGCATCGAGTGCATGATCCCTGGCGCAATCACAATCGTCCGTTCTCTGATTGGCCACGGCTCTTTGTGACGCCCAAGCCATTGCTAAGCGACGTCTCCCTTCATCTTGACAGACGTTGGGGATCAGGCCTACTGACATCCTAATCTGGCAGCCATGATGCAGTAACGGCAACTCCGACTGTAAGATGATGCTGATGCAGAGATCTTCAATGCAGGTCCATGGTATAGGAACCCAGGCACACCACGCGATGCTGTCAAAACCGCAAACGGACATCCACTACAACAACTTTGTGTCGTCATTACTGGAGGAATATGCTTTGTGTAACCGCCACTGACGGCTAAGTACCGAGAGCCTTGCGGCTCTCTGCCGCTCCACGAAGATTGCGTATGCTTGAACTCGATTCGAGATGTCGAGGGAGGTGCTTTCCTCAGGCTGGAGAAGTAGTGGCAGTCGCACTCCATCGTTAGACTATGCTGCAGGTCCGTGCATCAAGTAGCAGGCAAGTGCAACTGTACTCGAAATCTCGCTTAGTATTAGCTCCATTCTTCAGTAAACACCTGGGCAACCATCAGCGTCCCTGTGTTTCCCATCTTTTGATCACCACCTTTCTTTCACCGCTGTCTCGACGACAACGACGACGACGACGACGACAACGTTCCTTTGATCGGCACGTTCGAACAACCCACACTCTTTGCCATCTGCTGTCCCAACTGTGTACGCTCCTTTGTCGTCAGTCGCCGAAGTTACGCTTGACCCAACTCGACAATCGCTGCTTTCGTCGAAGCAGTCAGTAAGCTAGCTCCTCTCCACCACGCCATCGATAGTGGCAAGGCTGCGATGAGGTCTTCACCTCCATCCGGACTCTGCGCTTCCGGCAGATCTCAACAAAATTGAGCTGACTTTTGCAGTATTTATATCGACCGCACTTGCCCATTAGCAAGAGTATCATTACAACACAAAAAGCACTTCCCTGCTCTTCATTATCACCACAATGCGCCACTCCACACTTCTCACATCCGCTCTTGCGGTCGGCGGTCTTGCCTTGCCCCAGGGTCAGCTCGAGAAGCGCCAGCAAGTCACTGTGGTCGATACAGTCACTCTCACGGTCACTGTCTTCGCAAACCCATACGCTACGCCAGCTTGGGCTGGACCGCCCAAGGCTCCCAACCCTCCCAACCCCAACCGCCCTCCATGGGCGCCATCTCTGCCGGTATGGACCGCGCCTCATCCAGATGCTGGAAGGACCACGAGCAATGCTGCAGGAGGTGTTGGTGCCCAGCCCTCTCGTACGACGCTCAGATCGTCGTCGACTCCCTCATCAAGTCGCACTTCATCGACGCCCGTGGTTGGTCTGCCCATCTCGACACCCGTAGTTGGCTTGCCCGGCGCCACGCAGGGCCCGATCGGTGGTGGCCCATCTTCAACTCCAGCTGTTCCTGGTAGCACTCGAACCTCTACGTCTACAGGTGTGCCTATTCCCGCAAGCTCTATTGTTGGCAGCGCCATCAGCAACGCCCCTGTGCCTTCCAGTGCCGCACCAACTGCTGCTCCCAGTGGTGCTCCCCTCGACCCCGGACACACTCCTGGTGTTGGACAAGCGACTCTTTCTGCCGGGTTGGCCTACCAGAATGCAATCCTCTACCATCACAATGCCGCTCGTGCCAATCACAACGCCGCTCCATTGGTCTGGAACCAAACTGTTGCCGACACTGCCGCCATAACCGCCAACACCTGCAATTTCGCGCACTATATCCCTCCTGGTGCCGGTCAGGGCCAGAATTTGTTCACCGTCTCTGGTCAATACTTCAACGTTACTGCTGGAATCACTGAGAGCTGGTATAAGGGCGAGTTCCAGGCGATGCTGCCATATTTCGGCCAGGCCAGCCTTACTGACAGTGTCTTTCACGAAGTCGGTCACCTCACGCAGGTTCTCTGGAAGGGCACTACCAGCGTTGGATGCGTTTCGGTTGATTGTGGTAGCAGAATGATTGTCGGCGGTCAGTCCGGTTCTCCCTTGAACAAGTACACCGTCTGCAACTACTGGCCCGCGGGTAATGTTGGTACTCAATACGCAATCAACGTTGGCAGGCCCATCAGCACCACTGACCTCGGTAGCTGGACTGACTAGGCATGTTCCGGCCTATGTTGGCCCGCGATGATTCAGTTCCTTATGCATAACAGACTGTTTTATGGTTATTTGCGGGCGTCGCAGTGTCGAGGTAGCGGGTCCAATGCCTGCATTGTTTCATGGTATTCGTTCTTGTTATGTATTTGCGGGACTGGCATCTCTTTTTCCGCGATTGGTCTAGCAGCAATCAGTCAAGCGTCGCTTCTTATTGTACATACTGGCGATCTACAGTCCTTACGACATGTAAAGTACACATCAGTGCGTAACCATATAATCAAGTTCACTTACGGTCCCCCCATGCTGCTTGCTGCGCCGAATCCTTCCACCGCGTCGCATGCGATTCCATCGCCTGAACCGAATGGACCATCAGAGCCTGTAGGTCTGTAAGACACAAAAGTGTGTACGGCGAGGTAGGGGAAATCTTGCATGACGTTGGAGTGCGCTCGCGCCGTCGGTGCGACCACCTCGGCTGCCAGCCTTTCCGTGGCTTCACCACACTTTGTCATCATCTGCTCCAAGTTTCATCGTCTTGCTTTCCGCGGAGCACTTCTTTCACGGAAGCGAGATCATCTTCCTTTCCATACCTGCCTGCTCCCGCAGTTCTCATAAGTGACGCGCCCCTTCTAAGCAATTCGCCACCGGCGCGGCCGACTTTTCGACCCTTAGTTAAAGCAAGCAGAAATCTAGCGCATCGGGATAAAGGCTTATATACCCTCGTTACTTTCAATGAGGAAACGCATGCGAGCATAATGCTTTCAGATCAGGAGGCCCTTTGATGGTGTCTAGAATGTACCTCCAAGCAATGCTTACAAGCGCTTCGCTCGCACGAGAAAGGTCGGAGGTCGGAAGAGAAACTAGATGAGACTATCTTTATCACATTTGGAGAGGGTTTTAACGGCGTGGCAAATCGCGATATTTCTACCTCTTGGGCTTTGCGTAAGATGATGAAGCGTCGAATGTAAGTTAGAGCGACATCTTGATGAAAAACTTCTATCCCACCGTGTAGGGCCTCTTCGACAACAGCTCCTATCGCCCAACATCTCAACATGGCTCGCCGGCTTCGGCTACCCCTCGTAGTTCTGCCCCAAAGCGCGATAGAATTGGCGATCTTCCAATCGAAATCAGATGCGCGTTGTTCGCTCTTGTGAATGCCTTCTAGCTCTGGCTGGAATCAATCTTCTGAGTCTACCAATGGACAGCTCCCTTCTCGCACCCTGAAGGGCGCGCGCTAAAACTGCTTGAACATCTTCCACTTTGACCTCAGTATCACTTTGATGGAGCTTGTGACGTTACTGATCACTCGGACGCTGCTGGCTTTCTTGGCCTTTTGTAGAGCTCAATTGAGCTCTGTCGGCACGCTGTCCCCTCTATGGATGAGTTCTACGGGGAGCTGGACCAAGACCGGTCTTGGAGTGTTGGTACAGGCACAAGTAGGAGGTCGACACGCCGCCAGCAGACTGTGGATCAGATGTTAAAGCGAACTGGGTGTGGGCTACGCCTGTCACAGAGGAGGCTTTTGCAATTAGTGAGCTTTTGCACGAGTATTTCCTGCCGAGCAATCGCCCAGGAGCATCATGTTGGCATCGTTGAGTGACAGAGGGACAGATGGTGTGCATTACCAAAGGTAACTATAGGCTTGTACAGCAGAGAGGAATGTAATGATCAATTGTATATTTAAGTCTTAGTGGGTATCATCAATGTGAAAGCCAGCAAAGCTTTCATTGCTCCTCATAAGTTCGGCGAAGCCAACGCTTAGTCCGTTAGCAGGGGCGTGTGCGTTACCTAATATTTGTCTCCCCCTCTTCAATCCTCGCCAACTACAGCGGCGGACTCTCAGGTCGATCAATGGCTAGTCCGAAGTAGTAGTCCGTCAGCGCGTTCATATCGTCGCCAAACGCTGTATCCGCATCTTTCAACCTCTCCAGATATGACTCCTTGCCAAAGTTTTTCAGAGCAGGCACGTCAAGGTCGTCACCAGTCGTTTCTGGTTGCTGACTGCACTCATAGCCCAGTGCACCAATGTCCCAGATTCCACCGCAGGAGCTGCATTGAAGTGTCGAAGTGGAATCTGTCACATAACTGGCAGAACCGCATCGTAGGCAGGCGAACGAGTGGCGCTCGCAGAAGGCTGCGTCGGCGTCGAGAGACGGGATTGCGGGACGACTACAGTATGTACACTTCGACTTCCCCGGGACGATACGAAAGGTCTCGTCGAGCCACTGGCGTCGAAGCTCATCTGGTATGCGGTCCGCGGACCGTCCAGAGTCACCGGCATCTTCGTGGGTGGTTGTATTGATAGTGTCTGCGCAGCCCGGGAGATCGCACTGTGGTCCTTTTGGTATCGCCATGTTTCGCTGGAACTGGAATGCTTCTTCGCGTAGAGACTGCGTGAAGACATCTTCGCTTCGATCGAAGGGCCCTTCATAGTTGGGGCCTTGGATGACTTGCTGCTTGGGAAGACCTCCCATGGGAGCCAATTGCAGCTGGCTTGTCTCAAGCCACTTGCTGGCCTCTACAGCCGCAGTGTCAGTAGATCCTGGAGGAGGTCTATCGACAATCATATCATCTGCTGCGTCTTCGTCGTCCGTGCCGATGTAAGGTTGATAGGCAAGCTTGTCTGCATCCTTGAGAGCAATGTCATCTCTGCCGACCTCGAGAACATTGACGGTACCACTGACCTCGCCCAATACAAGCTTGCTATAGTCAGAAGTGAAAGCTCCTGACATGATACCAGAGTTGGTCGTGATCAGATCTTTGACGAACATGTCGTCTTGTGGTTGCGCAACATCCCAGGCCTTGACCACACCATCTGACGAGCCGGAATAAAGTCGTCTCGCATTTTGGCCCCAGGAGAGGAAGCGGACTCCAGTGTCTGTTCTCTCATGGGGCACGCCGTCTTGCAGGGGCATCAGAGAACTACCATGGCCGAGGATGGCGAGTGGTTTATCAACCCAGCGAAGATCCCAAAGATAGGAGCGACCGTCGGTGCACCCGACCGCGAAGAAATTCTCGTCGTAGGGACTGCGGAATGTTAGCTTGCATGGTTGAGTCATTGCAGGATGCGGGAGGACCTACCACCAGACAACATCGTTCATATCAAGTGCCTTGCACTCAAGCTCAAACGGACTTGTGAATTTATAGTCTTCTCGGGGAGAGTAGAAGCGGACCACCGAGCGGGTGCCTCGATTGACCTTGCCGTTGGCCACGCATCCTACAGCAAATACGCCCCGATATCCTGGCCTTGGATTAAACGTAACGTCAAAGACGTTGCGACTGGAGCCGTGTAGCTGAAGAAGAGTCTCAGAATGTACATCCCAGAGACAGATGTCGCCTGAAGTATCCAATCCACTGTCCTCGCGCACATTGGCACCGAAACCTCCAAGCAGCAACTGGCCGGTCATATCGAACTTCAGCGCGTTGGCCGACATCTTGAGATCCGGACGACTTATGGCTTTCTTGGAGGCGAAGTTGGATCTTGTGTGATGCCATGGCTCATCGTGTATTGCTTCTTCTGAAAATTTGACGAGCTTGATAGACTTGTCGGTTGTGCGTTTTGTGGCAGTGGCAATCACCCCATCTAACTGCGGATTGACAGCTAGAACATCGACCGGTGCCTTATGCTGTAGCTCTCTGATCATGTAGGGCTGCCGAGAGCCGGTTGACGCATCCCAGATACAGACGCTGTGATCATAGCCGGCCGAATACATGAATCTGCCTGACGGCGAAAAGGCCACAGAGGTCACAGTGGTAAACAGCTTCGGACTTTGAGAATCATACATGGCATGTGTCGAATTCGCTCCTTCCCTAGTCCTCGGTCGATCTATGCAGTGCTTGCCTAGCTCGTGAATGGTGTTGTTGATCGTGTCGCCATACATTAGTACATTCGGTCGATTGTACTGCATAGAGTCTGAGTCAGTGACTGCCACAGCTCCGGCAGCGAAGTACTGCCCGTCGGGTGACCACGCAAGAGTATGTATGTCACTCGAGGCTCCTGTCCACGTAGACTTGGGTCCAAGAGTATCAGTCAAGTGATTTTTCAGCTGATAAGTTAGTGATGTTGAAGCTTCCAGTCGACCCCTTCTTGCCCGCAGACCAAGCTCGCGTTGACGGAGGCAGGATCGTATCGACACTGTGGTATTGCAGCTCATGCTCGGGCTCACTCTGTCTGATGCCAGACGACGTACATGAGGCACATCTGCTACTTTGCCTGCAGCTGCATCCTCAAGAAAACTTTTGATGCTGCCGACATCGCGTGATCGAAGATGACGGCCGATCTCGTGGGCCAATTTCTGAATTCTGGGCTCGGGAAAGTCCTTCAATATCGCTCGTAGATGCCTCCGATATGTGCTGTGGCATGTCTGTCGACCTGAAGGTATGAACTTTGCAACAACGCTCTCCGCGGTCTGTAGTTCTGCTGGACTGAAGTCAACATGCAGGACAGCGCCCCGCCATTTCTGGATGCTGCCCTGATCCCACATCCACTGCTCATTGCTCTCGTCCATGGCGAGACGCTGTGACGAGGACAAATAGGGCATATGTTCTTGCCGCACACTTTGCGTTTTTCTTTGCAGTGTCAGGCCCAGCTTTGCATCCTGCTGTCTAAAGTCTGGGGTCATTGGCTTAGAATGCAGTGTTCTGTTACTACTTGTGATTATGGGTGTCTCATCACTTGGTGACTCTGAGCGATTGCGTGCTCCAAAGTTTGACTTGGGACCAGGAGTCGACTCTTCGACGTTGGACAACTCCTCAAACCCGCCTCTCATAGTTCGTAGTTGCGGCCATGTGTACTTGACAGGAGCAGCGCGCCGAGATCTCTGTCGCTTCGATGATGACTCACCGCTGGAGGACTCTCTGTCATCTCTGACCTGTTGCGCAGCTCTTGGGACAGCTTGAGGGCTTTCGCCAGGAGTACTACGTGGTGAGTCGATGTTGCCCCGATCTGCCACATCTTTCCTGACTCGCGACACTCCAGTATTGGCATGCACTGAAGCCCAATCAATTGTGGCCTCTGCAGCAAAACGCGACGGGAGGTGTAATCTTGGCGGATCTTGTGTTCGGTTACGTTTGTTCAAAACGGACGAATAACGCGATTGGATTCGGCCGTAATTGCTATGCGGGTAGTCCTTTAAGTACTCCTTGGTGATCTCTGTCCATTTCAGTCGCTTGACCTCTTTCAAGAAAATGATCAAATCGTCTTGCATCACCGATTCAGTGCTAGAATTTGTGGACCCCCCTCGTTTGTTTAGCGTCAAGGCAGGCGACGACGCGTGCGCATATGACTGCGGAAGTGAGGGACTGTGCTGCAAGTTGTGAGGTGTCGAGTATCGCAATGGCAGATCGCCGATCACGCTATGTCCATCATCGCGTTCCAGATTCTCGAAAGCAGGCGTTGCATCTCGAGGCGAGGAACGACGCTGTGTAGGCTGTGCGTGCACGGCGTTCGTAAGTGTGGTGGCTGTAGATACAGCTATAGGCTCTGAAACATCGCGAGAGCTGCTTCGACTTGAACCACCTTGCTTTCTTGATTCGGGCGAAGCAGGGACCGTTGGCTGGAAGACCTCAATCTCCCGGGACTCACATGGATCTGAGTCAATGACCATAGCTGACACGCTTTCCGGACTTGTCAGCCCTGGACTAAGAAGACCTGTTGCGGTGTTGACGTTAGACAAGCGGCCAATGAAGAATGGGCGAGCCGGCTGTGCAGGCATATTGTCAAGTACTGGTATAGCAGAGGCAGAGGGTTTCAGCGCGGTATTCATGAAGCTCACGGAGGGGGCCGCATTTGTGTTGTTGAGCTTCGCGCGCAAGCCATTCGGCGCTGCCACTGTTGAAGAAGCTCGCGCTGGTGTAGGAGCTGTGGCACCATTCTTGCTGGATTGCCTCGCGCCGCCGCGCTCTGGGGCTTGAACATGCACACCATTCTGTACGATTGCCTTCCCGCCTGTTATCGACATCTTCCTCCTCTTCGCGCCTCGTTCGGCGTCCGTATTTCCTCGCAAAGTCGCTGTCATCGCTGTCTGGGCGCGGTCGTTGCCGGTCGATGCTGGAGCGCGTCGCCCCATACTTGCGGTTGTGAAGGCGGTTGCTGGTGGTCTGCTCATCGCGGTCGTATCGGCAGCGGTAGGCGTAAGATGAGCTTCCGTCTGTGTGGAAGGTGTAGGATCGACAGTGGGTCCACTGCCTGAGTACGAGGACAGTGGTTTGCTCGTCGCAAATGTCGTGACATGAGAAGCTACCAAAGCTCGGGGTGAAGGTGGACTTGACGCCTTCGAAGTCACCACGGCAGTGTGAGTGGCCGTATTTGCCTCATCACCGCTGTCGAAGTCGGAATCTACTGTAAGGTCCGCCACCGCTGGCACCTTCCTCTGGTCGCTGTGTTCGTCAGTCGCAAGTGCTTAGGAAGGTGCAAAACGAAAAAGAGCGGCAACGTCTTGGCCTCCCAGGCATCGAGTGTGGGGGTAAAAAAGTATGCGCAACTTACCTCAGTGCCATACAGGGCAGAGTGGTGGAATGGCGCGTCCATGCGAATAATGTTCGTGTTTGTCGCGTGCCTTAAGTGGTTGGAGCAGCCCGCGTCGCTGGGGTCCAATGTGGGGCCGCGCTAGCGCGTTATGTTATGTTATGCCCCCAGGCCCTGTTTTGGAAAGGTCGGTTCACTTTGACCTCCCCCTCATCGTGGGCATACCAACAGGTCTGTACGTACTCAGTACTCTAAGATCCGAGTAATGCAATCATGTTCGGTCTTCATCTTGGGAGTTACTCTGATGTGCGTTGTACGAGACCTCATCGTTGGAACTTCTCAGCATGCCGTCTAGATCCAACATATATGTAGAAACTATCTACATCTTCTCACCCTTCGCTTCTACATCGCCATTCCTCTCATGCTGACTATCTGTCACCGCTAGCCCAGCGACCGCAATCTCCTCCCCCGGAGCGACATCCTGCGGTACTGGCGGGCCCGTGAAGTGTTTCCTTCCGCGGATGATGTACCAGATTAGACTGATCAGTGCGAAACCAGCAAACACCACACTGGCGTAGTTCATTGTCGCGGGTTCGACCGGCAAGCTGACTGGCATACAGAACAGCACCAAAGCCAAGCAGATCCATAGCACCATGGCAATATTGATCGCATAGCCA
Organism: Phoma herbarum; assembly: GCA_001599375.1. Classification (NCBI taxonomy): domain Eukaryota; kingdom Fungi; phylum Ascomycota; class Dothideomycetes; order Pleosporales; family Didymellaceae; genus Phoma; species Phoma herbarum. The sequence continues at coordinate 691,270 of BCGR01000011.1, read as the reverse complement.
AAGCGCCCGAGTGAGAACGAGGAGTTCTTGACGGCCTGGCGACCGCGGATGATCGAGACGAGGATGGGCATGCCGTAGCTGGCTGACAAGCAGATGGTGGCAACACCAGTGAACGAGTTGAATGCAGCGGAAGAACCGAAAAAGATGAGTCCGAGGAGGCAGTCGACCGCAGTGGACAAAGCGAGAGCGGCGAGCGGGATATCGTATCGCTTCGAGACTTTCTTCCAGATCCTGGATCCTGGGATGGCACCATCGCGAGCGAAAGCATATGTGCATCGAGAGGCGGCGGTGAGCGCACCAATCCCAGCGAAGAACAGGATGCCCAGGATCAAGAACAGAAGTCCGAAACCACCAGCTGCGGAGCCGGTAACCGTCTTGAACAACAGACCAATCGGCTGACCGTTCGCGACTTCGAGCAGAAGCTGCACGTCTGGCAGGACGAAGAGGATAGGGATGAGGTAAATGACACCAGTGACACCGGCGGCAGCAACCGAGAGGACGATAGCCTTGGGAACCTCGCGCTCAGGGTTCTGTACCTCCTCGCACATTGCCGCCACCATTCCGTATCCCGTGAGTACATACGCGCCCTGAAGCAAACCAACAAAGAACGCCCATCCGCTCGGCCTGTGATCGTCAGCTCCATTCTCTATTTCATTTCAGTTACGCCTGCTCACCAGCCACTCGCGCTCGCGTCATAATGCGTAAACACAAAGTCTGCATCCCTCTTGACGGGCGCCATCGTCAAGATCGTGATCATGATGATGATCACGCTGCTAGCCGTCCAGTAGATACAGATTTTGTTGATCAAGTCCAGGTACTTCGCGCCAAAAATGTTGACAGCCATGCAGATCAGCATAACAGCCCAGAACATCAAAACCGTCTGCCACTGATTCGGCACAAAGTCCTCGTTCCAAAGCGTAATCGCACTCAGAATCAGCTGGCCACCTGAAAAGTTGATACTCAGGGTGACAGTCCAGTTCCCGACTAGGGTGAGCCAGCCAGTCACCCACGACGTAATAGGCGCCCATTCGCGAGTGCTGAGCATGGCTGACCAGTAGTATACGCCGCCAGCGGTGGGATAGACGGCACAAATTTCAGCAAGAGAGGCGGCGATGGCGAGAGAGATCAGGGAGACGAGGACCCAGCCCCAGAGGATGGTGACGGATTGCCCATCGGTGAGGGTAATGTACATTGTAGTGGAGAGACCGAAGGGAACAGCCATAATAGCGAAAGAACTATTGTGGTGTTAGTAATTGGATATCATGGTCGATCGTAAGATTGGAGGAGGTTTTGTTGCGCATCATGTTAGTCCAGATGATTGGACCATTACTCAAGCCCACACCTCCAACTCGAAAGATGATGATGTACTTACAGTCCCAGCACACTCAACATACTCAGATTTCGCGGTAGTTCACCCGCATACCCCATCTTCGCGAGTGCCGCATCAGCGCTGGCATCTTTGCTGGCGACCGACGCTTTGCGCCCGGCACCCGTCTGGGAGATGCTCATGCTCCGTTTATTCGAGTCCATCTTAGAGGGTGTGACTCTGCCTTGACTACCTCTTATGTAATGAGTCTTCTGACTCTGGTAATGGGTGCGCTGCCAATGCGACGTGACAAAGTCGTAAAATCGAGCTGATGTTGAAGGTCCGAGGAGGTCAATCGCACGTGGGACGGCTTGGTCTAAGTATGTCTCCTGAATAGGGAAAGACTGGTTGGCAGCTTGCCAGAACACGAGATCGCGTGCAGAAAAGCCACAAAAGGCGCCGATTCGAAGCTCAGCTGCGGGGGAACCCACTGCCCACAGGGACGTCGTGGGTCTCGATCGCGGGCGGTTTAGGGAGCTAAGAGGCAGCTAAAGTGCCAGTTGCGAGGCGCCCCAGGCAGTGCGGCTCTAACAAAAGCGGATCCTCTGGGTTGTGGGAGCGCGACACGCGACTGCAGCGTGTATCCCATCTTCTTAAGATGCAAGGCGCTGCAAGTCGCCAGACAAGCAATCTTGATCTTATCTTGGCTGACATGGGAAGCCGAGGCCTTATCACCCATTTCCATCGCGATTGCATAGTGATTGGAGGAACGGAAGGCTTGATACGGCGCTGTTGTCAAATTGCAGATGTCACCGAGTCAAGCCATGAACGCCAGGTCCAGGTGCGTCATCCGCCGCCGCGTCAGGTTGCCCGCAACGGCCGATTATCGGAAGCACTTCGTATCTCGCCCTACAAAGAGCGTGAAACACTATCGTGTCTATCGTGCTGGTCCATGTGTAGATAAAGAGGTAACATGCACTTGTTGGAGAATGGATCTCATGCTCGGTTGTGACTGTATCAATTATGCTGCTCTTGACGTATTGTGCTGAGCAATTGCTGACAAGTACTGAGCGGAGCATCAACGCCTCTGACTCCGCCAAAACGCTTCTTCGGACTGGGCATCTTTGCGCCATACTCCTTTCGCTTTCCCTTTGTCAATTGAACTCAAAAGAGCATTTGACAGAGAACCCAAGAGTCACGTTCATATCCTAACGTGCAGCGGGACCCGTGGGAATCTCTTTCGTGGGTGACGACATCTCCATGGCAGCGTTGCCTAAGTCTTGCTCTGGAACGACTTCTAATGGCTTTTTTTTCGGCTCCATGGCCCAGTCCAAGAAGTCGAATATGCTCTCCTTGCTCGGTTTGCTGAGCTCTTCAATGCACTGCTCTGGTGTGATGATACTGGCGATATTGTGGATGCTCGCCTTCCACTCTTTCGCGCAGTCTGCTTCGGGCTCAGTGTGTACGATATAGAAATAACGATAGGCGCGTCGCAGGTCGGCCGATTGCATGGCTGCATAATACCCGATCATATGGGTGTCGGCATCTTCCTGGCTGTTCGCAAGGCGGTTGAAGTAATCAAGAGGTGGATGTTCCGCAATAACACGGCGCTCGGAAAGAATGGGGTATCTGTCCTGGACCAGGCTGAGCGGTTCGGTCGGATGATCTTGCTCGATGTAGTTCGTCGATGTAAGGAGCTGGTAAAGTTCGGCGCGGCTATGGAGTTGTCAGTAACCAGTTATGTGTCATGTGGGCAGTGATATACCTCAAATAGTCAGGATTTTGCGCTGCGAGCTCAGCCGAATTCTCCTCGCATTTCTGGTACAGAGAATCCATCAGCTCTGGGCGAACGCAAAGTCGCCACAGCAGGCATGCATCATAAACCTCCAACCATGGTGAGGCGGGTCCATCCAGACTGCGCAGCAGCTCAATCTTGGTGAAAAACTGCTTGACAATGTTCAGTACCAGCTGCGGCTTCTGTTCGAAGACATCTCCGGTGATGTAAACAAAGCCACCATGTGGGAAGATGCCTACACGATCATATTGCAGCTCTGGTGGATTAGAGCTGACCCCAAACTCATACTCAGGAGGCGGCTGGAGTCCAACAGACCATACGCGTGTCCGCTGCTTGAGCACTTCGCCAAAGCCTGAGAGCTCAACATACTGTTGGAAGTCCGGGTGTGCCTGCTGATATTAGCATATGAGCAAACATTCGTGATAAACAACGCACAATGATCACGCCGGATTTGCCCTCGGACACATCCTCAGTAAACTGGTCCCAGGCGCCATCATACCATAGGTTCGAGATTTGCACTTCGTGCATCAACAGCCATTGTGCGATCAGTTCAATCTCTTCCCTGTGTTCTTGAGGATGATACAAGAGCATGGCACGCCGCTCCAGCGGCCTGTCATCACCTGGAATGCCAGAGAGAAACAAGTCGGCGATGTTCAAGTTGTAGAACTTCTCGGTCCTTGCGTTCAGCTGTGAGGTATTACAAGCACCCGATACCTGGTCGGGCAACGCATCCTGGACGGCAACCGGACTGCGCACAAGCTCTGGGGAGATGTCGGCAAATGAGTGGTCGAAAATGTGCAGGCCAGGCTCGTTTGCGAGTTTGAATGGTCCTCCTCGAGAAGATGGTGTGACATGGCCATTTCGTGCGCTACCGCCTTCGGTCGGATCTAGTCACAGGGTTACTTAGTTGCGACAGGTGGAAGGACGCGCTTCGTGACGTATGTGCTGAACCCAGCGTTGCTATGCCTCGAAGGTGTTGTTCAGGAACACCACTTACCTATTTTCCGGAACCGTGGGGTCTTCTGAGGGTCGATCTGCTCGAGCTTCGAATAATGTCCTGGCCCAAGATTTATCCACCCAGTATTCCTGTGTGCGAACCTGCAGGTAGCAGCATTGGAACTACAACCTTTGGATCCCTCCAACCAGAAGTAGCATGTTACTGGAGGGTTTCCGTTCTTTGGTAACGGGTGACCGACATTTTTCTGCCCGCGCTGAAAGCGAGGTATCTGATTTGGATCCAGGGGAACGGGAGGATCGTACGGTCTGCCCTTGGGAGTTGCCAAGCCTGTGTTCCTGTGAGAATATTCGCATAAATCTTCTGACTTCGGGCAGCCACTTAGATCTCTCAGCCAGGCGGGACAGGTAAGGCCTTTACTGTTTTCCGAGGACCGGTACTGCTGGATAGTCGGTTGAGACTGGCTTTGTGACGGAATCCTCGGGTCGATTCGCAACGGCTCCTCATTGCTCACGCTTGACGGAGCCCAGCCGGTATTCCAATGAGCATACCTGCACTCTTCATCCGGTCTTGTGCAGCCAGTCTCTGCCCTCAGCCAGTACGGACATGTCACCGGCAGATCAGCGTCCTTTGGCGTCATGCCTCGAGGCTGCAGATGTGGATCTACTTCAACAGGGGGCCCTCTAAGATCAAGCTCAGGAGGAGCCCATCCCGTGTTCCAATGAGCGTACTTGCAGATTGCCTCGGATTTTCTACATCCGTGAGGATCCCTCAGCCAGTAGTGGCACGTGATAGGCGGGTTTTGTAGTTTGAAAGGGACAAGATGTGGTGGCGCATCTCGTGGCGCAGGCCTTGCACTGTTGGGCGCTACGTGCTCCCTCTCGATCGGCTTTCCATTGACCTCTGTCCAGCCTGTATCTTCATGTGCGTACAAACACTCCTCTGCGGGTTTCTTGCAGCGGTTCCCGTCAAACCAGTATTCGCAAGTGATCGGTGGTTTGCGATACTTTTGAGGCACGCGGTTGTGTATATCACCTAACTGGTATGGTCGGCCTTCTGGATCATGAGTTCGGTGCATGAAACGACATCCCTGCGCACCATAGACACAATTCGAACTGAGTTTCCATGCGTTACACATCATCGGGACCTTATCCTTTTCCCAGTTAGTGAGAGGTCCTGCATCCTGTCTAAACCGAGGTTGATCATCTGGATCCTCTTCCTGGATACGGCGTGTTGTGATATCGCGCCGCGCATATGGATCGTTATTCGGGTTTGAGACTGCTTTCGGTAGTGAAGGTGACGGGTTGTTCACAAAGCTGAGTTCGCCAAAGTCTGGCGTGGCTTCCGCACGAGATCGTTTTTCGGCAAGGCCTCGAAACCGAAGCTTGTTGAACTGCTTATCGGTGTTCGACCATTGCTTCCGCTTCTCCCTCGGCTCGTCCACAAAGTTGATGGCACGGCTCGTTTGTTTCGGCTGAGCGGTACGGATTGCTCTACCTCCTAATTTGGAGACTGTGTTGTCGGTAATTTGCTGAGCGCTTGTCGCCGTCACGACGCTGCGATCGTGACCTGACGCAGGTGGGAAGGTGATCTCCGTTGTGACGGCGGATACCTTCACTCTCTGCGGACCTCTGTCAGGAACCGCTGCTTCTCCCGATGCTGCCTCGGGCGCCGTAGCTTTCGGCAAATACTTCGTCTGCAAGGTCGATGCGTCTAGACCTTTTCTTGCTTCCCTCTGATCCGCTTTCTCTTTCGACGTCTTCTTCCTTCGCAAGTCGCCCAACAAAGCAGCATCCGAAACCTGCATTTCCGAGCTTGACTCTTCTTCTAAAGACGATTGCTGTACAGGGGCTTGGCGATGAGTCGGAGTTGGGCGCGCATTTGCAGTGCTGTTGACCGACAAGCCTGAAGCAGTCCGCCTCCCCTCATCTACAAAGAGACCGTTGCTTCTTCGCGCCGTAGCCAAAGGCTCTTCTTCGCTGCTATCCTCGTCAAGGATGACCCTCCGACGACGTCGTTGCAGCTTTCTACGTTTCTTCTCGCGCTTTTCGTACTTACGCGCCGTGGCTAACTCTGCTGCTCTCTTGGCCTTGTGGTACACCTTGATGTTATTCTCGTTCTCACGCAGAAACGCGGCTTTTCCAAATTCTTCTTCGACTTGCTTCCATTTTGTGATGAGATCGGTGCCATCCAGGTGTTCAGGAGGCTCCCAGGTACCTGGCTCGATCGATCAGCATGCAAGCTTCCTCTATGTGGCTCGTCACGAATTTGGCGAAGAATGTCCTTACATCTATGCTCGGTCAGGTCAATACCTCACGACATATGCATTAACTCACTGGTCTAGCGGGTAGTCTTCCCATTTCACGAGATAGCATTCATTCTCGTTGTCTCTTTCGGCAACAATACACTCGGCGTTGTACCATATGGTCTCCTCTTCATTATCTACTGTAGACGTCACTGATACTGTGTCTGTATCGTATTGCACGAGGTTGTGTGGCGCAGAAACGGCCTCGCGCAGCTGCTCGAGCGCGGACATGTTGATTGGCTAGGGAACCAAAGGCATGGCATTGAATCGACAGCTGTGCCTGTAGCGTCCCGCGCTCGCCTGGAGCAGCCGAAAGCGACTGCGACCCGTTTGCGCTTCTCACGTTGGACCGTTCGAGCGAGATGAAACAGTCGAGTTGAGAGGGAGATCGCCGCGATGCCGCTCTAGGAGAGCTCCAGCTCAGTGGAGGTAAACTAGTGTGGCACTAGGGTCTCTTAGCGGCGTTTGCGACTTGGCGCACCTGCCGCAGCAGCTCCACGCATTGCTTTGTCGAGGCAGGAGGCAGCCAAATCACCGCTCACGAACTACGCAAAGGCACTGTCATAGCCTTACGCCGCCCGCACACCACCACATCGACCACCTTCACCACCACCCAGTCTAGCGCCAATTCACGGGCGCTCTCCCCCACTTGCGCACTCCCTCCCCCGCTCACCGCAGCCATGGCGAACGATGAATATGACGTGAGTCTCCTGTGCGACATGTGCGTCCATGGTTGCCTGTACTGACACGCTGGCTGTAGTTCCTCTTCAAGGGTACACTCTCCCTTCTGCGCCTCCACCTGCCCCCGCTAATGCCCAGCAGTGGTCCTCATTGGAGATTCAGGTGTCGGTAAATCCAACCTTTTGAGCAGGTTCACCCGCAACGAGTTCAACCTCGACTCCAAGTCGACCATCGGCGTCGAGTTCGCTACCCGTTCAATCCAGGTGGACGCCAAGACGATCAAGGCGCAGATCTGGGACACAGCTGGCCAGGAGCGCTACCGCGCCATCACATCGGCCTACTACCGCGGCGCTGTGGGAGCGCTGCTCGTTTACGACATCAGCAAGCACCAGACCTACGAGAACGTCACAAGGTGGCTGAAGGAGCTGCGCGACCATGCCGACTCGAACATCGTTATCATGCTGGTTGGAAACAAGAGCGATTTGAGGCATCTGCGGGCAGTGCCCACCGAGGAGGCCAAGCAGTTTGCGAGTACGTACACCTGACGTACCGGTTATGATTCTATGTGGCGCTCAACGAACGGTGACTGATAACATCCTTTAGGCGAGAACAACCTGTCCTTCATCGAGACTTCCGCCTTGGACGCCAGCAACGTCGAGCTTGCTTTCCAGAACATCCTCACAGGTACGCCCCTCCACACTGCTAGCGCACAGACTGTGACGCCATAGTATGGGCGCATATAGCTCAGAAGATAGGCTGTCATGTGGTTCGAGCGAGACGAGCACACCGCCACTTCTATCTTCGATACCCCTCATAATTCGCAATCCTATCATAAGGCAAGGATCGGACTGACAGTATTCCAGAAATCTACCGCATCGTCTCCAGCAAGGCCCTCGACCAGGGTGAGGGCAGTCAGAACGTCCTCGGCGGCGAGCGCAAGGTTCTCGAGATTAGCAAGTCTGCCGATGCAGAGCAGAAGAAGGGGTGCTGTTAGACAGACACACCAGTGCCTTACTACGTACTGCGCTGCGTCTTACGCACATCCGATAGGGGCAGACGATAGCAGTGCGTCGCGCTGAACGACCAGATACGCCTGTCATGTGCAAATGCCCACGAGTCATGTCAAGTTTCACGGCGTCCAGGATGTCTTTTGGCCGATTACCCTCTTTCAACATCTGCTTCCTGTTTCTGCTCCCATTGCAGGCGCTTGGCTGTGCTGGACGAGCCGGCCTAGAGGTCTGTGTCTTGGTTTCTGCATGTTGATGGGCTTTTCTTTAGTTGAAGATGATAATGTAACTATGCTGCTGCTATGCAATGCAGCGTCCCCTATCCTGTCTACGCGCCTTCTTCAAACATGACCTAGCCTATATCTAAGTCCGTTTTTCGAGAAGGCGGGTAGCCACAAGCTTTTATCTTCCCAGAAGTCGATGGTCCCTCCCTGTGTCCTCGCTCGAGTCTTTAGTATGGAGCCGTTCTAGAGCACAACTCTAGTCTGGTCGGTTCATCAGTCATTCCAAAGTCTCCTCCCTGATCAACTCACGCACTCTCTCTCAAAATTCACGATATCCCTTCCCTCCGCTAACCATGCCGTTACTGATCTTCTGTATCTCATCACTGTTCTTAACCCACGCGCTGGTAGCGTCCGTATATGGCTGCGTCCCAAACTTCTTCGTACACCACTCCAGCACCTTCGTCATCTCTTGCCTTATTCTCTCATTTGACCGCCCCTCCTCGCTCTCCCCACCCTTTCTCCTCCTGAACCCCTCAACGTCGTCGAGTAATTTCTTCGCACCATCCATGCCCTGTTTCCCATACACAAAGCTAACAAGCGAGCCGTCAACACTAGGACATCCGCACTTCCCAGCCGTCTCATCGTCCAGCTTCTCGCCTTCGTCCTTCTTCTTCGGCTTGAACCCCTCGCACGCATCCCCTACGTCTCCGATCCACAGCCGTGCGTTGCGGAAGTCGCCCTCGCAGCGGTGCAGGATGCCGTGGAGGAGCATGCCTTCGAGTGCGGGCGCGGCTTGCATGTGTCGCACCAGGAAGTGAGCGCTGGGTAGGTCATGGTTGAGGATGTGCAGGGTGGCTTCGAGGGTTGGGTGGAGCTGAAGGTCTGCAATTTTCGAGGTGGTGGTCTTGTCTCTTGGTGTGGAAGGGGGCTTGACAAGGCTCGCACTGGCGAGCAGTTTCCTGGAGAGGGCGTCGAAGTCGGACATAGCGGCGATGCTCTGTTTGTGTGCTGTCCTGGACTATCTCCTTAATCGTGCCAACTTTATTCAATGCTTTGTTGGTGTTCCCGGAACCTCGATTGAATGATCAACCGGAAGTATGATTATCAATGATTTGTAGGGAACGGCTTGATCCATTGATTTACATGTCATGCATAAAGCTGGATGTAGCTAAGGCGCGTACACATGTGACGTTCATGACACTTTGAGCGCTGCGTCGACGTCATGACAGACCCTAGTCTACACGACCCGCAATCTGGGGTAAGCTAAGTGTGACGTTTGCATACGCAGCTAAAGACAGTGTGTAAAGCCTGTATAATCCGGACGAATACAATTATTCACAGTGATGTGAACATTGTACTTAGATTGATTGGCGGATGTTTCATAGCACTCGAGATCAAGCCTATGGAATGGGTAGATTGATCATGAATCAGGAAAAGGTCAATTGCAGTAGGCGCCCGCACGGAGCAATATTATCTACAAAGTAAAGCTGCTTTTTCCTCCGATCGGCGGAACACTACTCGTACAGGTCGTAGGTGCGTAAAATCATATGCAGCCGCCAAACGCCAGAAAATGGTGGACATGATGTAGTCATCATCATGAGGTCTCGATGGTAGGTCGATGCGTCGAATCGGCTCGGGATGAGATAGCAGAGGTCAAAGGCTGGAGATCAGATCAGGGTGAACGATCAGAATGCAGGTGTTTAAGCCTTGGCATCAGACTTGTTCTTCTCCTCCTTCTTCTCCTTCTGTGCCTTGTCCTGCTTCTGCTTGTCGTCAGGGTGCTCGCGCTTAGCCTCGATATGCGCATTGCGCTCCTTCAGGCGCTCCTCTTCAGCCTCGACCATCTCTGTGCTTCGTCAGCAAATATACAAAATCACGGATGCCATAATCGTGACAAGCATGCTGTGATCATGACAAAGCATCTCTTATAACGACTCAGCAGGAATGGACGTACCTCTCCACTGGTCCTCACCCGCATACCTTTCGTGGTGGATTTTCTTCTCAATGATGTGTTGGTGTGTGGGGTCGTTGGGATCCAGGACCTTGATCGTCTCCCACCTTCCCTTGCCCTTCGCCGCATCCGCGCCCTCAATCGCAAATGACGTGAGCAGCGCCGCCAGCGTACCACCCTGAGCGTACATACGTGCCTGGACGAGCTTCTGGGAGCCGCTCAGGTACGGGTTGCGGTTGACCATTGTCCAGGAGCCGGCCATGGAGGCGATCCAGAAACCGAAGAGCAGCGGGTATCGGTTCTCGGTTGCCCATTCTTTAGCGCGCTCTAGGCCAGTCTTGTTCTGCTCCAGCAGCGCCGCGCGATTGCGCTCACGCTCAATTTCGGCCTTCTTCTCGGGGTTGTTCTCGATGTCGAATTGTGCGGAGGCGCGGTCAGCGGCGATGACAGCTGTGAGAAGTCAGTCTGGAGCTGGATAGAGAATTGGAGAACTAGGACGTACCAATGAATGTTCCTGCGGACGTGACGAGGAAAGCGCGGAAGGGCAGGGTCAACGCCCTGAACGATGGGTATCTTCTGCTTGCGCCTACTACAGCGGCGGCACCGACTGCTGTACCAATGAGACCGCCAATTGTTCCGCCCTTGACTGAGGCACTTCAGAAGCTTTAGCATAGCTTTACGCAGCTTCCTGTCTGTGAAACTCACTTGTAATGCGCCTGCTCCTGCTCTGGCGTGAGGACCTTCATCTTGCGTAATCGAGCTTGTGCTGTAACCTTGTAGCTATGCGATATGTGTGGTTCACAGATGTCACTGGGAGAGTCGTAGGTTAAAGAGCTTGCAAAAAGGCGAGTGATCTTTGGTCGAGATCAGCAGTGGAGACGCGGCGGACGCAATGCTTATAAAAAGATAACGCAGCGCTCAAAACTACACCATGGTGACGTCGCCGACTATCCGGCAGCTTAGCGTGTGCTGAGGCAACGCCCTTCGGCAGACCCTGTCGCGGCGGCCTGGCCACTGGGCATCGCAGAGCATCGAACCACCGCGCCCTGATCTGGTGCGCGCTAGGTTCTTCTTTCTCGGGTTTATACATCCTAATGAAGGCTTGTGATAGTCGCCTCTTCAATCTGTACTCTCCATTCTGCTTGCAATTGCCTTTCTTGCCGTGCAGATCATACTGCAAGGCGTGACCTCATTAGTCCGGGTCACCTTGCGACTGAACACACGCGCAAGAGACGACGATTGAAACCCGATTGATCAGCCCTGCCGCCGAAAAGGCCGAACAGTCAGCAAGGTCCCAGAACCGATCTGTCTCGTGCTTCGCAAATTATTCGGATCATGCGTTGAAGCCGCTGCGGCATCTCTAGCGCTGCCGCCGGCCGGTGCTCGACCAGCAGCTCCTCACAACTCGGGCATGCCCGCCACAGCTGGGATTATTTACAAGTCTCAGACTCCTGTGCTTTGCAATGGATCTTTTACGACTCCAGTCCTTCTCCCCGTACACTTTTCGTCTTGCCAGAAGTTCATACACGGTAGCCCGAACGCGCCCGAGTTGCCACCGACGCCCGAGCTTCGCCGTAGAGTCGGTCTTCAGCATCAGTAAACTACAATCGCCAAACACATTGCATGCAGCTTAAGACATGCTCAACCCACGACATCAGACTCAGTAGGCGAAGGATGCTGTCCAGGTACGACCGAGATTTGACAGGAGCATGAAGGTAAAGTACGATAACTTATATATTTCTGAGGAATGTTTGCAACCTGTCATGCTGTCATGTAGCCATGCTCCTTGTGACGAGCGGTACTCTTGCAAAAAGGACAAGCGTGTACAATGATCCCGCTTCAGTGGTATTTGACATTGTCTCCAGTCAATCATCCTGCTAAGTTACCGATCAGCCAACCCAGGAAGGAAAAGCTGATATAAACAAGAAAGGACATATCGTGGGTAGACATGTCTAGTGAAGCGATGCTAAGCCGTCCAACACTAGGAAATGGTTCTTCGTCTTATCCCAATCGGTTCGATAATCTCTTTCGACATGAACTGTAGCTTGGGAATATCTCTTCGGTGAGATCGGCAACAAGAACGAGCGCGTTCGTGGCTACAATAACCAAGTGCGTAAGTTTGAGCCAGATATATCTATCAGATACGACCTTCAGCGGAAGGTGCCAGGAAAGGTGGCGGTCCGAGCAACGGGGGCGTTGTAGCGAGGCACCATGCCAGCAGGTGGGCCAGGGCGGGTGGTAACGGCGGGGTTACAGCATAACATGGCAACGCGGGAACCGTACTTGGAACCGCGGAGAGATACCATGTGCTTTCGGATATGGCTGCCGACAATCTCGCGGTGCTGCGCGCTGCTGTTGGTCAAGATGTACTGAATAAGATAGTTTCCAAACTGATCCCCGGCGACTGCAACGACATTAGCAATGGAACAGAGGGAATCGGATCCGAAACACTGACTATCGATCAAAGGCATGCGAGGACGGTCAGGGCGGCCTTCACAGACACGCTCCAAGTAACGATCCAAGAACTCTGTGTTTCCGATCTTCAGGCATTTCTCAATGACCTTCGAGGCGTACTGATCCATGCTGTATTCCCTCGCGAAGCGGAGGATGTGATCAATGGCACGACTGCGATCGGCAGGAGCGCCATGCTCGCAGATGTGCTGGATGCACCAGTTGCCGAACTGACCGTGGGCGATAACGTCGATGCTGGCAAGCACTTCGTTGATGCAGGGGCGCTGTTACCAGTCAGCTTGATGGGTGGGAGCGTGGGTAATTTTTTGACATACCTTGTCTTCTTCCAAACAGTTCTCGAAGATGTTCTGAACGACTAGACTACCAGTCTCACCTAGAGCTACCTCATGCCACATACCTCGAAGAGCTTCGTTAACGTAGCGCATGATCTGTGGCGGTGAGTCGCTCCAGCGTAGCTCGAACAGCTTCTGCCAGACGTGGCAAGCGTAGCGATGGATGACGGTCTCTGGGATACGGCGGAGCAGCTCGTGAACCATGGTGGCCTTGTACTCTTCGGGCACGCAGTCGAAGGCCTTCTGGATGACGTGACAGCCGAAAGCGTCCATGCTGAGAGCAAGGGTGTTGCCACGAATTGCTCGAGCAATGGCAATGATCTGTTCTGGCGTGCCATGCTCGAAGCAACGCTGAACCAGGAAGTTGCCGAAGCGGTTTATCATCAGAGAATAAGCTTGGGAGATGATGGCGTCGACAATTTCAAACTTCTGTTCTGGCGTACCTACCTTGAGTTTCTGTTGGAGGAATATGGAAGCTTGCTGATCATTGTTGCAAATAATCTTGTCCACAATGTACTTCCAGTTGCAGCTCATATTGCGATCCAGCAACCGACGGTAGTTCATTGGCTCGACAGGTGGCATGTATTGTAAACTGCCGGTCTCGCTAGACGTCTGGAAGAGTTGTCAGTGGGCGAGAAACAATGATCTGGATGCTGGCCTACCTGAGAGTTCCACGGTGAAGGGCCCATGCCAGAGGCGACGTCGAACTCGTTTGCGACAGGAGACAGTCTGCTTCCACCAAGTGTTCCAATTGCATTTGGACAGTTTGTAGCTTGCATGTGAGGCCCTCCATACTGGTTGTATGCTGGATCGAAAGCAGAGTCAGGGCGGCTTGGTAGATTGCTCATGCCAAGTCCGTAGCCAGTGTTGAAGCCTGCAGCGATGCCGTTGCCCACGAACCCACTCAAGCTATTGTTCATACCGCCGCCACGGAAGCCCTGGTCAAGAGGGAAGTGTGTGGGCTCATTGAGGGAGCTATTGCCTCGTCGAGCTGTAGGCTGGCTGACAAGGATAGGTGCACGAGCTGAAGGTTGGGCTTGACCTTGATACTGAGCTCCGAAGCTGCTACTTGTGTTGTAAGGTGGGCGGACCGATTCGTTGCCCCAGCCATCCTGCGCACGGGTGGAAGCGTTGAAGTTGTTGCGCAGCTGCACCAACGTCTGCTCGGTCACATCACCAATGTTGTAGCCACAGTCTGTATCGGAGGATTGGCTGAGATGCTCCATCGTGGACTTAGCAACGAGGTGGCTGTGGGCATCTTGGTTCATGCGGGCAATCTCATCCTTGGCAGCTTGTAGCTCCTCCCGGATCTTCTGCAGTTCTGAAACATTTACGAGTACGGATGAGTCTGCTGACGCGGCCATGGTAGGGGTGGTACTGGCATTGTCTTCCGTGGCCGGCGTGATGGGAACAGAGCTGCTGGACGAGGACTTGTATGGATCATCGGGCAAAGATTGCTCGTTGAGACGTTGCAAGAGCGAATCCATGACGGACTTGTCTTGGTAGTTGTCACCTTTGTTCTGCACATCAGTCAGCTCTGAGCATGAGAAGTGAATGGAGACGAGTAGCGATAGTAAACCAAATCTGATAGGTGTATTGACTGACCTTGAAGCCGCCAAAATGCTGCTGCAGCATTGAGGGCATGTCGATGTTGCTCATGGTGGAGGTACCAAATGGCCGCTTGAGACCCTGCAGATTGGATGTCAATGAAGAGCCAAAGGAAGAGTGAAGACCGTATGGGAAGTAGTTCTGGCTGCTGCCATTGATCTGGCCCAGTACCTCTGGTGAATTGTCGACCCTGAGGTCTCCAGGGGGCACATTGAACCGGGCGGGACCCTTGCGGGGAGTCGGCGAGCCATCTGAAGTTCTATTGAAAGTCATGGTCGATGGCGGCAAGGTGCTGGTAGATGAGAGAGATCCGAGAGATGCGTGTTATGGTGACGTGACTGGGCAGATGCGAGGATAATATGCAAGACACAGCTGCTCGATGACACTCCGTTGGCGACGTATATGGCCAAGTAGATGGAGAGTCGGAGAAGAAACGCGGAAGATGCAAACTAAATTGTAAGCTTGCACTGAGCAGCAACGCAGTGGAAAGGACGAAGGGAATGTGAGCGCAGTAGGAAGAAGTTGCACTGCGGTGAGAAGTTATGTGGCGGAAGTTGTGGGGAAGGAAGCGAAGGAGAAGTCGCGGCCAGCGGCAGGCGTGATCGAAGGGGAAGTCGCGAACGCGCACCAGCTCCTCGCCGTCACCACTAAGCTCCTTTTGATTGTCAACCAACTAGGTGAAAGAAAATGGGCGTGAGCAAGATCTCAGGATCGTCAGGACGGTGAAGGTGAAGATGAACATCTGCATCTATTGTGACCGTCGGTGGATAGCGGCTCATAACACAAAGCTAGATGCAGTGACCTGCCACTGCGAATCGAAGAAGCCAAGCGCCAGTGCACCCTCAATGCCTTTCCACTTTGTCTCTTCACCCAGTATTATGAAGTCAGGCTGACCAACTCCTGTGAGCATAGGTACCAGCCTGGCAGCTTGCGCGAGACCAGCGTCATCAACGCCCCAGAGTACCAACTCCAACCTCTCGCCGTTCAAGGGCCGCAGCCATGCAGCGCCTCGCGCGTCGTCGTACAGTTGCTCTCGCCCGCGGCTGTCTCGAAGTGAAGCTCCTGACGTAGAAGCCTGAATTGGAAAGTCTGGATCGGCGCTTGCGAGTCCATTACCAACAGCGAGAAGAATTACGTTGCCACTGGTGTTCGCGACTACGGTGTCCGTGGTGTTACTCAAAATCACTGCGTCGGCGTGGAAGTATTGATGCAGGTTGCGCGATACTTGAAGGGCGAGGTGGGAGGAATTGTCGGTACCTGGATGTTCGATAATAAAGGGACCATGTGTGCGTAAGATGGCCGTCATCGAACCCAGCTGACGTCCTTGTCTGCCTGTCGACTCATCTGTCGCGCCGACCGCATCTATGATCCAGTTGTTGCCTGACCGGCGTGCGTTGACAGTAGAGCCAATGTTTGCTGTTGCACTTGCAAGGTCCAATGTTTGACCGTCGACAATGACAGTGTCCTTCCAAAATGGGGGACCAAATTGCATGCTCAGCACGTTCGACGTCTTCAGTCTACGGCCTCGTACATGCACTTTGCCATATCGCCCGGGGTCCTCGAGCTGCATGACCCTCACACCGCCCTTACTGCCCATGTCACCAGGGTCGCCGACCACGATGTTGAACTTATCCAACTGACGAGGCACCTTATCTTTGCTCCTAGTAAAGGTGTAGTAGAAGTCTACTAACGGCGGTGTTGTCATGACGCCATCCCAATAGTGGCTCTGGTCCGGCACTTCGTTGTAGCTTGAATTCGCCCCTGCAAGCTGGACTTGCTGGGCTAAGAACCGGGAATGATATGCCGGCACATTATCGTCGATCTCGCCGTGCTGCTGTTGGATGGGTATGCCTTGGACGTTGGACAAAAGCATCTCGTGCCGGTAGCTGTTCAAGGACGCACTAACAATTGAGATCCTTCCAGGGTCGGCAGGCTGCCATAGTTCGTAAGGGACATATTTCTGCATACTTGAATATCCTGAGACAGGAGCAGCAGCAAGTACCTTGTCAGGACGATGAGTCAACGCGTACCAGGTGCCTTGACCGCCGTTCGAATGTCCAGACATAATCCAGCGATCTGTGTCAACACCTGGGCCTGACCAGTTGCCGTTCTGAATCCAGTCACTTATAGCTCCGATAGAAGCCTCAACGTCTGCAAAGCCCCAGTTGTGCCAGTCATCGCCTGACCAGGGTGTCACTCCAGTAGGGAAGACGGTCCAGGAACAAAGATTGGAGACAGGATTGAGAGCTCCAGGGACCATAGGATTATCAGCCTCGAGCCCAGCCCCATGAAGGGCCAACAAGACAGGCAGTTTGTCTTGTTCGTGACGGCAGCTGGCATTCTTCATTGGTGGTCGGAGCATAGCATAAGATATCATGCCGCCTGGGTGCAAGAAGGTGATCTTGTGAGCATCGTAGACCGACACATGTCTGAGATCTTGAGTGACTTTAAGACCGAATTGCTTGTTGCTGTCGACGGTCCTGTATGTGATGTTATATGCTAACGACGAAGCGTTATGCGAGGGCAACGTGACGCTGAATGCGAGAGGCCTAGTCTGGCCTGCGACGATGATTGTTCCGGGCTCTCGGACACTCTCACTGTTATCTCCAGTGACATGCTCAGACATTAGATCGTCAGCACTTCGTGCTACAAGCATTTGACCACCCATATCCAACCTCAACAGAGGAAAGAGGGTGCTGACATTGGAGCCGACGTTTGCTGCATGGATCCCGATGATCTCGATATCGCGTGTACCGCTATTTCGTAAGATGACTGAACCATGAGGGGTTGCAAGCTTGCCGTCGATGACATCTGACATGATGATTCCGGGCTTCGCTAGGTCAAGGCTTCCGGAAGCCTGCTGGACATCTACAACTACATCAATAGTGGGCTCAGAGATTCCTCCAAAGGCTCTGACATCGCGTGCAAGTCGCAAATTGATGCTGTGACGCCCAGGCTTAAGGTGCAATACCGGCGGCGCATTTCGATAGCTGTAGTAATCGCCACCGAAGTAGTGTGTGTCATTGATCCAGTACTCCAAGATTGCGTCTGTGTGAAGAATGACGTGCTGGGTTTCTGTGCCGCCAACAATCAGCTCTCCACGAGCCCATGCTTGGTACTGGACTGATGCCCAGCCATAGACAGTCTTGAGAAGGTCCCAGTCGACATTGGAATAGCTAACACTGAGGGAGGCATTTGCTGAAGTCGAACTACCGAAGGTCTTCGCAGTTGTGAGGTTCCAGTGAGCAGTGCCATTTACGGGCAGAGAACTACGGAAAGACGCCCGAGGGTCATAAATGAGGTTCCTGAATCCACCTTCGAACTCAAGAGGATCCGCACCCCATGTGGCCTCTGACAGATTTTCAGTAACACTAAAGTTGATAGAAGAACAATCTACACACCTCGAGTGCCTATCTGGAATGGCCCAAGAACTTCCCAAGTGCTGTTGAAAGAGAACAGGGGTTTGTGATCGAGTGGGGTCGATGTGGAGCAATGACATGGCGGACAGAGCTGCAGGAACAGCAACGCCAATGTCAGGGAGTGTGAAGGGGCGTGCATCGTGCAGCCACCTTGATTTGAGATAGGTGTTCAATTGGATTGGACGACAGCAGCATGAGTCTTGAATAATATCGTGGCCTGCAGATTCGGTCTTATTAAGCTGGTGGCTGGCTTCTGGCATGATGATAGTCGTCGTGCCCCTGCTGCAGCTAAAATAGCAGATCTGAACTGCATTCGGACGCGTTGACGACGGCGTCGGGTGTCCACCAACGGTTCGCCGCTGAAACTTGTACTCAACACTGTAGACCTTTTCGCGCAGGTTCCGCGACACCGGACGAACCCTTAGACACTTGCGGGCAGCCCTCGTGGTACGACCAGCATCTGTCGAGACCCAGTAAAGAGCGCGCCAGCGATACGAACTATCCACCGCACCTATGGCCTAATCATAGAATTTACGAGACCTTCACGACTCCCACACTCCCGCATCAATGTCCACCACCGAGGCCAGAGATGCTGGTCCGCATGCAACCTTCAAGTTCCCCGCCTTCGAGCCAGACCTGCTTCCCACCCACGAAGAGGAACCGTTCGGCTCCACCTCGTCTCGCACTGCGAGTCCCAGCCACGCAGCGCATACGAACGGTTACGCGATACCTTCAGACAGGTGGCAGCCTAGGAAAGAAGCAAGAGTAGGATTTGCGAGCCACTCGAGTGCAGGCACATCGAACAGACACGGCAGACAAAAGAGCCTGAGTGAGGCTTTTCAAACCATCAGGACACGGAAAGGCAGCGTTAGCCAGAATGCGCACGAGATTGCGGATGCGCTCAAGGCGCCACTCTCCCCCAAGCTTATTGTATGCTGTAATGGATTGTTAAGACAGGGCTTCGGTGCTAACTAATGCAGGCGCTCTGTGGTGTTTGGTACATGACCTCCATCTTCACGAACATGTCTTCGAAGACTATCCTCACCGCTCTTCCAAAGCCGATTACCCTCACAACTGTTCAATTCGCCTTTGTCTCGGCCTGGTGTATTATTCTGGCTGCGCTGGCCAAGCGATATCCGCGCATGAAGCAGACAATGCCGTTCTTGAAGTATGGCATTCGCAGACCGCACAAGGAGATTGTTGTTGCCACGCTACCCCTTACTGCGTTCATGATCGGCGGCCACATTCTGAGCGCAGACGCGACGTCCAGGATACCGGTATCATTGGTGCACACCATCAAGGGACTGTCGCCTCTCATGACAGTCTTCGCCTACCGCTTCTTCTTTGGGATCTCCTACTCCATCCCCACATATCTCTCCTTGATACCGTTAACTTTTGGTGTCATTCTGGCATGCTCGGCGGACTTCAACGCCAACTTCATGGGACTCGTCATGGCCTTCGCTAGCGCCATCGTTTTCGTTACTCAGAACATTGTGTCGAAACAGATCTTCAACGATGCCGCCTCCGCCGAGAAGGAAGGGTTACCGCCGACGAAGTTTACGAAGCCTGACAAACTCAACTTGCTCTGCTACTCATCTGGCCTGGCATTCTTGATCACACTACCGATCTGGTTGTGGTCCGAGGGTTTTACCTTGATTGGCGACTTTTTGCACGATGCTTCGATCGAGCTGTCGGAGAAGCCGGGTGCATACGATCACGGTCGACTTCTCCTTGAGTTCTTGTTCAACGGCACGTTCCACTTCGGACAGAATATTGTAGCCTTTGTGCTGCTTTCCATGGTTTCGCCGGTCACCTATTCCGTTGCCAGTCTGATCAAGCGTGTGTTTGTCATCGTCTTCGCTGTGGTGTGGTTCAAGAAACCTTTGACTCAAACACAGGCTTTTGGGTTTGTTCTCACCTTCATCGGTCTGTACCTGTACGACAGGACGTCAGACGCAGCAAAGGCCGACAAACGCGCCAGAGCGCTGCAGTCGAAAGGTCAAGGAACGTTGCTGCCTTTGGCTACAGATGTCAAGTCGAGGCAGACGTTTACGGCGAGCCCAGCGACTATGTCCGCTGGCACCGGCGCATACCCAGTAGCAAGAGATGAGAAGCGAGACGACGATGCAGGCTTCAGCAGGCCTCCTACTGGTCCCAGCTACGGCCTCCCGCCAGGCACGAAGCAAGAGGACACGTGGCGGCGGTAGGGCACAGTAATTGTACGATGTATGCATATGATTAGATGACAGATGAATGTATGTGTACATATGGCGAGACGCACAGCAAATCTCTTGCAGCCAGACAATGTCTCACTTCACGCTGGGACGCATTCACATGTCGCGCTTGCAAGGGTCACACGTTGTCTTGGCAACGACACTCAACGAATGCAACTTCCACACCGCGCTCACACGATCTTGCACATGCGTCCCGCTGATGGAGGCCCGGCGTAATGACTTCCAAACAACAATCCTACCTGGCAGCTGGGCCCCGCTTTCTTTCGCACGCTGCAAACAAACAACCAAATGATGCTCTAGATCGTCATATGAACGGAGGGCGTAGCCCTGTACGCCTAAGCGAGCATTCTAGCAGCGAATCATCGGCGTGCACCCTTAACGCCCCCTTGCCCTGTGACATCAACGGCCACCTTTCTCCTTACCACCAAGTTATTCATCCCGCACACGTGCAGCTGCCCGCGGCTGTACCATTCAAGCATGGCCTCTGATACCCTGAAGGTCAACGGGACCCGTCCTGGCAATGTTCGCCATCCCACCGCTCCGGGCATGATGATGAACGCTCATTTCGCGAATGTTGGCGAGGACGCCGGCAAGGAGGCGTACGAACATGGCGTCCAAGTCATCGACGAAGACAAGGTCTTCAAGTGCGTCCACCCCGATGGTATTGCTTCCTAGGCAGACAGACGGCTAATCTCTATGCGCACTACAGCCCGAATGTCTCCAAATATCTCAACATCGAGCATGTCATTCCCGCAGGCTTCAACTACCACCTCATTGCCGTATTTGGTTCGCAGTCTACGGGCAAGTCGACCCTTCTCAACTACCTGTTCGGCACGCAATTTGGTGTCATGTCCGAGCAGGAGCGCCGCCAGACCACGAAGGGAATATGGATGAGCAAGAACAAGCGCGAAGCAGGCGGCTCGGGTATGGCAGAGAATATCTTGGTCATGGACGTTGAGGGCACAGACGGACGAGAGCGAGGAGAGGACCAGGACTTTGAGCGCAAGAGTGCCTTATTTGCGCTTGCGACAAGCGAGGTCCTCATTGTCAACATATGGGAACACCAAGTCGGTCTGTACCAGGGCGCGAACATGGGCCTACTCAAGACAGTGTTCGAAGTCAACTTGCAGTTGTTTGTCAAGGACAGCAAGTATGTGATAGGATCATAGGAGCCTGGACGGTCACTGACGATTCACAGGACAATTCCTAAGTCTCTCCTATTCTTTGTCATCCGTGACCACCTCGGCACGACGCCCCTCAAGAACCTCCAGAACACCCTCATCCAGGATCTCACAAAACTGTGGTCCAACATATCGAAACCTGCCGGTCTCGAGAACTCGCGCATTGAGGACTACTTCGATTTCGCCTTCGTCGCACTTCCCCACAAGATCCTACAGCCCGAGAAGTTTGAGGAAGCGGTCAACAAATTGAGCCTGCGCTTCAGGGAAGGCTACAACGACCCGAAGAAGAGCGGTCTCCTCGACGAAGCCGAGCTTCCCATCTTCCTTCCTCAATACCACCGCCGAATACCCGCCGACGGTTTCCCCGCATACGCAGAGGGCATCTGGGACCAGATCGTACACAACAAGGACCTCGACCTCCCGACACAACAAGAGCTTCTTGCGCAATTCAGGTGCGATGAGATTGCAAGAGAGGTTCTGGTGGTCTTCGACGAGAAGATCACGCCACTCGAGGATAAGCAGGCGGAGGATGCCCGGATAGGACAGCCCTCGATCATTCCTGACCTTGGACCGATCATGAATGCGGCACGCGCGCTTGTCTTCAAGGACTTCGACACAAATGCAAGCCGTTACCACAAGGGCGTCTACAAGAGGAAGATGGCGGAGTTGGAAGCCAAGGTCGACACACGGCTGAAGGCGCTCAGCCAGAAGCAGATCAGCGCCGCTCACAAATCTGGCATCGATGACTTCAGCAATGCGGTCAGCACAGCAGTTAAGCTTGGTCAGAAGAAAGGAGGCTCGTACGACTTCGCTCAGATTGTTGACTCGGAAAAGAAGAAGGCTCTCGCCAAGTTCGAGGAGGACGCCAATTCGATTGCTATCCAGGGCGCATCCTGGAGTGATGCCACACACCAGCTTGCGCTGTACCGTAAAGAGCTCGACGAGGTATCAGCACGTTTGCGCAAGGAGGAGATGAGACGATTGGCCACACGGATAGAACGCTGGGTACGAAGCCGCCTCGACGAGTCGGTCGGCCTCGAGTTCAACAAGCTTGGTTCTGGGCGTGGAGGGTCTGGTGCACCTGAGCACGGTGAGAAGCCAGCGACCGAGAAGGACCTCTGGGATCGCGTCTGGGCAATCTTCACAGACACGGTGTCGAGCGCCGAGAAACGCTTTACCGACCGCGCACAGAGCTTCGACGCTAGCCCCGAGGAAGTTGAGGTCGGTCTGTGGAGGTTGCGCCGCAAATCATGGGGCGTGCTTCGCGCTAAGATCGATGAGGAGGTCATGGAGGGCAATATTTTGCTCAAGCTCAGGGAGAACTTCGAAGACAAGTTCCGCTACGATGAGTCGGGTGTTCCAAGGATATGGCGCCCTACAGACGATATCGAAGGTGTCTACACGAAGGCACGCGAGTCGACAATTACCCTCATTCCACTCCTCGCTCGGTTCAAGCTTTCGAAGACCTCATCGCCGCCACCACTCGATGCTTGGATTGGCGAGGCGCCTGCATCTGTCTCCTCCGCCGATGAAGAAGACCTTGCACCCATTGGCGGCCTTGATGACGAGGAGGGCAAGACACTGGAGGACGAGACAGTTGTACTCTCAGACACCAAGCAGGCGGACTTGCTCGTACGATTCAAGAAGACTGCAGACGGTGTGTACGTAGAGGCCAAGCGCAGTGCCATCGGCGGTATGACGCAGGTGCCACTGTACTTCTACGGATTACTACTTGCGCTGGGTTGGAACGAAATAATAGCCGGTAAGCTCCCTTCCCTTCTCACCAGCTCAAGCGTCACTAACGAACCACAGTTCTGCGCAACCCCGTTTACTTCATCATGATGATCCTTCTTGCCGTCGGCGCATACGTCACATATACCCTCAACCTCTGGGGCCCCATGGCACGTATGGCCAATGCTGCGTCTGCGCAAGCCCTCGACATCGGCAAGGAAAGACTGCGCGAGTTTCTCGAGACAAGCGAATCGGGCCGTCGCGCCATGGCGCAGAGTGGCCTGGATAACAGTACAAGGCATAGAGATGAGGTCAGGATGGATCGCCTCAATGCCAACGGGAAGAAACACGATGATGAGGACTTGGATGACATCTGATGCTGATAACGGATGATGACGGCTATGCACTTGTCGACGTTTGGGTATGTGTACATTAGCGGCGTGACGGCATTCTTAGATTATCCTACAGGCGAGCATGGCTCGATCACAATGAAACGATTCAATCAATTGTGTCGTGGCTCGAGATGTCTTTTCGAAATTATTGGAGTTTGTGGGTGATTGTTCGTGCCTAGAGTACGCCGCAAACGTAAATGTTCTGTGCCAGTCAGAGCACGTGCTTGTTGTGAACAAAGGATCTCACAAGCGATAGCATTCGACTGTTTCTCACATCTGCCGACTATGATCTTCTCAAAAGTACTGAAGTAGACATCCATGTCTCCCTTGCTCGAAAGAGGCAAAATAAGCTCCGCATACTTTCTCCCCGGAAAGACTTTGAAATTCACTTGTACCCCACTTGACTGACTGTCGATCTAACCCTTATTCCAAGATATGAGTATCTCATCTTGCAAAATCGATACGCACATCATCCATGCCTTTCGCGCAGAAACGATGCACGTTACGGATATGATTACCACCATCCCAGAAGCACATTTTTTTTTCGGCATACTGGTCGAATAACGTCGAGGAATGTGCGCGTGAAACTGCCGTCCATAATCCCAAGATCCGATCCATGCTACCAGCTTTCCATTATGAGGTCAAGAATGACGTGTGGTGGTGTTTATGCGGGACTAAAGAGAACGTGTTATGAGATCTTGATGAGTGTCCTAGGTCTTGATTTTGTCGGACGTGGCTTCTAGTCTGAAGACGCAACAATCAATGAATCTTGAAGAATCAAACAATTTCGTTAGCATGCTCGAGAGGTCTTCCGTCTCCACTACTGTTTCCTGCACACGAGGAGCGGCTTCCCGTAGCCACCTGATAAATCTGTTCGATCCGTCTTTCGCTTTCACTGCTGCTTTCTGATCAAGCTGGGTCGCGACGATAGGCACTTACGCGCTGCTGAGCTCTAGAAGACACAATGGTGTCTCCAGACCTTCGGCAGCCTACAGCAGTTCGCTTAGTCGCCATTCACCTCTTCCTCCAGTATCGCACAGAAAACCGCAGCCGTACCTGTCGTCTTAAAATGAGAAGCTCTCAGAACGTACAGCGTCCTCCACGACTACGCGCATGGAATTTTTAACGACACTATCCCACCATCGAAACTCAACGAGGAAGACCATGCGCAGTTATATGCCGCACACACTTGAAGAAGACCTTCGGGCACAGCGCTTCGCGGACGACAAGCCTGGCTGGGTGTACGACCCGCCGCGTAAGGAGAAAGGTGCAAGTATTTTCCAGTTCAGAAACAGCATTAGGAGACCTTTGAGACGGGAGGGTTCGAGACTCAGATCCGTAACCTGGTCGAGAACGCAGCTCTGCCCGGAAGCGTTCGAGAGTCTACGCGCCAGTAGGACGTTCATATGCTGGCTTGATCATGGCTTCCAGGTGCCCGTACCAAATGACCCAGTTTGGCGATCCGTCCCAAATCTGGAGATTATATGCCAAACCTCCGTTCATCATCGAGGAGAGATCCAGTAGAGAAGGCCATGATATAGTAAAGGGAATTCGGCAGTATATCCAAGAAGCAGGCGCGCTCATGGCGATCGCCTTCAATCTACCGCTCCTAAACTTTGAGGCGAACAATCCCATGATCGATATCCTCACAAGGCGTCGTGCACGGGGCACCTTCGCGTCGACTAACTAAGAGCGAACAGAGGGTCTGGCCTCCGAAACGTTATGTCTTCTTGCAAAACGACGACATTGTGAACGAGGGTCACCTTGAACTGAGACTGAGCGAATTATTTCCTCACATAGGTCTCCATCAAGAAGCACTCGAATGCACATTGCTGCTCAACTTCTTTCAAGTCCCACCTCATACCGTCCCTGCCTTCCAAGTCTTAGGTGATGACGACTCCGCCAACGACTGCAGCGATTACGAGCCTGTTCAATCTCCATCAAAGCTTTGATAATTGGAAACATCATCAGACGGGAAAGTAATGAGGATATCAGACTCGAAACGAAGCAGACAAAGTTTTGCAACCACAGTCTGCATCCCCAAACTCAAACCCTCCACAAAACGCCTTTCTCTAAGGCTATCTCACACTTCACCCACACAGATCCTACTCCC
Source organism: Phoma herbarum (assembly GCA_001599375.1). NCBI lineage: Eukaryota > Fungi > Ascomycota > Dothideomycetes > Pleosporales > Didymellaceae > Phoma > Phoma herbarum. The sequence continues at coordinate 665,564 of BCGR01000011.1, read as the reverse complement.
TCCGTTGTCGTCTCACCGCCACACTCGCAGCCAGAAAAACAGAACTCAGGCGAGGAGGCTCCTAGACATCGCGAGAGGGGGCCACGGGCTTCTTGCATGCCTGCACAAGCATCCAAAGCTCGATTGGCTTGCACATATGAGGGTGCCCAAGCCCAAAATACGAACATACACTCACCAATTACATATCGCCGCCTCGCCCGTGTCCATACTTATCGCACCATGATAGACGATAAAATATATCGCCTGAACATCGCTTCCAGCCTCACCGCCCACTTTGGCGACCATCTACAAGTCTCAGACACCGCGTCTGATCACCGCTTGACACCTGTCACTCGCCGAGACAAAAGCCACCCTACGATCCTACAAAGCATCGTATGGAGTACACATGCGACCAGCGTTGTGTGGCTGAGACACTCAATACATCTTCCATACTTGCGTGACTAAGAGTGCCGCGATGTGTGGTGGATTGAGGTCGCCCTTGCTTGACACATCGCACACGCGCAACACACCACAAGTGACAAGCTCCATATGACAAGCGTTAAGGGACGGCCTTGCAACAGGACCATCGCACGACCAACGTCCAGGTACCACCCCGTTCACCTCATTGAATCTCGCAAAATCACCATGTAGCTACAAAGTCTCTGCTCGCGTGACCTAGGGTCTCTTCTGTTGTTGTATTAGCAAATTCCACACGTCAACAAACACCCCACCTCCTAAAACACCTTCTGTCTCACGCTCGCACGGCTCTCGCACGTCCATCTCGCCAGACTCTCGTCTCCACGCTGTTGGATCTGCATACTTGACGGATAAGGATGAACGACAGATGAAACGTGTTACAGATCCGTTGGCGGTGGAGTGGAATTAATGGCGCATTCCACGGAAGACGGAACGGGACGTAGAGTGGTAAGGGGACACGCGAGCGTGGTGTGGTTGGGACGTAATTTGGACATGATGGGGTTATGAGGATGAGGTGAGTGTATTGAAGGAGGACACGTGTGGAATGTGGAGCTTGAATGTCGAGAGACATGTAGATGTGGATCTGAGGAAGTCGAGAAGCTTTTGTGGAGCAAGTTGTGCCTTACTGTCTAAGACAGTATCTACCTGCGAAGGCTGAGACATGGACGGCCGTGCCTGCCAGCCTCGCTGATTGAGCACGGCTGTCGGTACTTTTGGAGCTGTCCCTCTTGGTCTTTTACGCCAGAGCAGGCAGGTCAGTCAAGCTCATGATCACGGGGTATGTCTCTTTCGAATCCTCCGACAACGGCGCATTGCCAGGCCGGTCAACAACGACGGCATAAACACCGGCTGCAGTCGCAGCTTCAGCTTCTGCAATCAAGTCAGCAAGCCTATCTTTGAGTTTGATGATGTGATGAAGTGCGGGGTCGGGTAATCAAATGTTGCTGTTAGACAAGGGCGATGCTTGGCCGGTGTTTCACATCAAGGTTGTGCTGGCGAAGGGATGCTGGTGGAGATGAGGACGCGTGGGGTGTAGGGCTGTGAGGATCGACCGGATGATAGCGGTCTTGGATAGATTGGGGCCCTGAGACTAGGTGCGCGATGTGAACGTACCTTTCACGTTGTCGGTCATGAAACTGACCTTCTTTGCGTCCACTCCCAATTGGCGGCAGATCTTCTCGTATGAGGCTGCCTCCAGCTTCGGCCCAGCATTCACGGTGTCGTAGTGTGCTGAGAATAGCGGCTTCACGTCCTTGGTCGTTGCGCCATCCTCTACGTATGAGAAGAACTGGAGCTGAGCCTGCACGCTGCCAGATGAGAAAATCGCGAGCGTACGCCCCGAGGCCTTCCATGATGTGAGCGTGGGAACGACGTCGGTGAAGAGCGGGGTCTTCAGGTCTCCCTCCGTAAACCCGGTCTTCCAAAGATGTCCTGCACATCGTTAGTATGCTCGGTGAGTTTGCGTGATTTGCTGGGTCTCCTTATGATCTCATAGCGGAGACTGATCAGACAATTCGACGCAAGATGTGTCAACATGGACCCAAGGGTAGGAGTCACTGCCGTACACAGCCATAATCTCGTGGTGACGCCGCGACGGGGAGCACCGCCAGCTCGCGATGATAGGCGAGCACCCTCATGGCTATGTTTATCCCGGCGATGATGTAGTCGGTGGTAATGCCGGACCGAATCACCTGTCCTCGATTTGGACCACCGCCTTGAGGCAGCGCGATATCGCGCTTGCTGATCCTTGAGAAGTGTCCGGTTGTGTACGACACAGACCAACACGGAAATGCCGAAGCGCTGCACGAGATGCAACGATGGTTGTCACTCACCTTGAAGCTGCTTCAGATACACGGCCTTCACGTCTCGTCGCGTCAAATCCTCCACATGCGCAAGGAGAGAATCGGCGTCCTGCCTAGTCTGCGCTGGGAACCCCGCAATGAGCTCCTGGAATTCCGAATTGGACCATGAGTCGCGTGCTAGTCTCCTGAGACGATCGAGGGCATACGGGTACTGCGGCTATCGTGAGCTGCGAGTCGCAGTAAGGGGAGCTCCACCCTGGCAACGTGTGTCGCGTGACAAGTGACGGAAATGTTCAAGATCGCTCAAGGTGGCAGGTTCAGGATAAGGAAAAAAAGCCAGACCATGCGAATGGAAAAGTGAGTGGCTTGGGCAAGTGCCGGAGGTCGCCAGTGGAATGGAACCGCGGGCCGCTATGATCTCGACTCGTCTTGGTGTTGATGATCTCGACGAGGCGTTCCAATCGCGGGGTTGGCGTGCCCTCGAGACGACGAGAAAGAGCGTAGGTCCTGACAGCAGAACAAAGAGAAGCTTACCATGACATCCTTAACGAACGAGATGCTTGAGATGGTTCCCTCTACGGTAAGAAATTGGTATGGTTAGCTTGGTTCTGAGTAACGTAGCGAATGCTGGGCATAGGTGGGACCCGTAGAGGGCTGGGTGAACCGTGGCGTGAGCGCAATTCTGGGGTAACAGCCGGGCCACAGAAGCGAGACACCGTGAGCAACAGTTCGGTGGTCTGCAATAACCCGAGAAATCGCTGGCCAGACCAATGCAGGCGAGGCTGCGTGCATAGCGGAGGCTGGGACGGCTGGTTGCAGTGGGTTTCGCCCCAGCACGGAGGGCTCGAGGGCAGCTGCGATTACTCACCGATGTCAAGCAGCACGACCTTAGATGCCGTCCAGCGTACAGTATCGAGGGACGCGGCAGGCATATTGTTGGATGTGTTGTTGAATGTAGAGCGGTGAAAGGCGGTGAGGTGACAATGCTGTGAGAGGACGCAGCCTCGTTGGTGTTGTGTGTCTGGTAAGAGCGCTGATAGGACACTTGGCTGAGACACGATATGTCAAACCAGAGCGGTGTACGCGACGAGATTGGTGGTGTATAGTAATTAAATAGATAGGGGACGAATCAGGTGTAGTCTCCTATACACGCGTTGTTGATGTGTAGGAAAATTTTCACGAACGGGAGTAAGCTGCGCGCTACAGATGTGACATGAAGTGTCGTGAGAACAGGTACCTTGCCCGATCTTCCCTTCCGCTATGTTCCCTGCTGCGATCACACGGTGGTATGTATTTGACGCTGTCGGGCGCTCACCGACTGAATGATGGCACGATGGTGAGGCTGGCATCATGTGTTGTCACAGCAGAGTGAGGTGTCTACCAAAGTACCCTGGTACTTCAGATTGGTACTGCCCAGTTTCTGCACATCAGCGGATGGTAGCCATAGTCACCAGGGCGAATATCCACATCCGGTAGGAGCAGGACCCGCTTCGAATCAATTGCACGTATTTCCATAAGTGCAGGAACTGAGGTAGGAAGATATCTGTGTTGTCTGTGGGGGATGCTGGTGGCGGCCCACACCGCTGTGAGTGACTTCAGGAACAGGTACAGGCGGGTGGGTCACGGCAATTCTGGATGCATGTAACCTGCAGTAGCGGTGCTGCAGGCTGTCTGGCACTCCTACAAGGTGGCAAATCGCGTGTTGCGGTTGTGGTCTGCTGCAGTCTACTGCAAGCCAACGAGTAGAGGCAGCGCAAGCTTACGTCCCAGGGCTGGGCAGCCGAAGAGAGCCATGGTACTGGTCAGCGAGTCCGGCTTCGGAATACGAACAGCAGAATGTGGCAGGTGAGGTGTGAAGGCGTGCGAATTGCTGCACAAGGCTGCGTACACCGACTTTCGTTTCGTCTCCGTTGATAAACACAGACGCAGCCACTGCAAGGACGACACGATACTGTGGACGCGCGCCTGGCGAGGTCCAGTCGAAGCATGAGCTTCCCCAGACAGACGCCCGTAGCCGCTCTACCGCCGACAGGCCACGGTACTCGAGGGAACACATAAGCGTACCAAAGCAACCCTCAGAGCGCTAACACTGCAACGATGGTTGAAACCACTTGTTATGCTCAATTGGGGCGAGGATATCGACAACTCTGCCTGAGTCGTGCGTGCATCATATAGAGGGACGGCTGCATGCAGCGCGTCCTGATAGCAATTGATCAAATGAGCAGCCTCGCGGGTGGCAAGCATCGCGATAACACGCTGATAACGGCTTCCAGAGTTGGAGGAGCAGGAGGCACTCATGGTGGTATCTCGGGGGCCGATCAGGGCCCGCGTGAGTCCAATGAAAGGACAGCTGGCATGTCGTGCGAGCAGCGTCCAGGTGAGGTCGTCAGCCGGCGCCTGCGCTCGCAATTCGCCAGCAGGCACCAGGCTGCGCCCGGGGATGCAGGCGGCTAGACTCGTCGTGACTGTTGGCACACGCACAACAGCACACAGCGGAGGCCGTATGAAGCAGGGAGGCTGTTTCAGCAGCGACGGTGCTCGTCCGGCAGCGTCATAACTCTCGCAGCCTCGTCATGAGGATGCGGGGCCCGCTCGAAACAAGGGCAGGGCAATTGACTGATTGCACGCCATGTCCGAGGCAGCCGACGGGCCCTGGAGCGGCCCTGGAGCTGTCATCGTCCTGTCGACCCAGAGAGGTGACGAAGGTCGTTGACGACTGCGCGGAACCAGATCGAAGGCCCTCGAAGGCGGCCCTGCAGCCAGTGAGGACGCAGGCAGCGTGCAGCCAGAAAGTTGGCAGTGTCCCCGGCCAGCCTGTCCTGAACCCTGATGGCGAGAGATGGCGAATGAGCCAGTGTCGATCCGGCCTGGCGCCGCTCTTGCCAATGTGCACTGCATCACGCAGCACCTCGAGGCTATGCCGCTTGCGTCTAGCGGCGAGCTAATCCGGGCCTGGCTCGCAGGCCATGCCGTTGTGGGTGACACCGCCATCCTGAGTCCGTGGGCCGCCGCCCATATATCGGCGGATACCCTGCCTCGATTCAGCTCTCCTTTACCCATCACCACCATGTTAATCGTACCCATGCCGTCCTGAGAGACCACCACACACACCTCTATCGTCGTTGCTCGCACGCTACAGCTCTGCCACCTCCTCACCCGCACCTTCCTCCCTCCTCGCCGCTGCTGCCTGTCCGGACGCCGCATTCCTCTCGTTCCTTCCGCAACCGCTGCTCAGCTGCACGACAACAACAACACCGAGCACCCCTACCCTTTCAACACCGCTCCGCACACGCCAATCTAGCCGACCATCTGCCTGTCGCCGCCGGTTCTTGATTTGATGTGACTGAGGGACCTTGCTGTCTGGCGATCACTCGATACGTACCCGACAGCCTCGCCCTCTACTCCGATCGTCAACCTCACATCCTCTCAACGCCGCGCTGCAACCCTGCTTCGCGAAGCAGACGTTTAACACCCGTCAAAACCGAACATCTTCGTCAGCATAAGCCGCCAGCCCAGCACCTCACCCCTCCCGAGACCGCTGCTGCTAGCTCCCGAGTCCGTGCACCTGACTCACCACTGCCAATCGCGTCATCAGACAGCTACCTACTGTCTGCCTTCGACCGCCATCCACGTATAACGACTCTCCTCCTCTTTACGCAGCGACCTCCTCTTCCTTCCGTTCTCGCTCCCGGACTCTCCTCGTTCGCCCAGCTCTATTCCGCCCGCCAGCCTGTTGAACCAGGCCATCCATACCACCAGTTAATACCGCCAGATGCGCACCACAATCTCTTAGCACTTTCCTTGCTTGTTACCATTGTCGACGAACCCTCTGTGCATACCATCGACAACCCGCGTTCTCATTCTTGAAGCGAATACTGCAGCCTATACATTACGACATCTTCGGCAGATCTTATCCCGTACTGGACCGAACGAACTGCAACACATCTTATTGCTATCTCCTACGAAGCTTCGGTCATACAAAAGTTCGATAGAGCATCGTCTTTGGGTTAACGGCCGTTGATCCGTTGATCCCCCCAAACTTCCTTTATTTGGTTGTTTCATCTGTTCACGTGGCGGCTTTCACCGTCACCCTCACCTGCTGCGACTAGCTACGAGTAGACTCTACTGAGTTTCTCCTGCTTCGCTACCTGTAACTTATCACATCATTCTCAATGGAGTGCATGCGTGATCAGCTTCAGGCAGGTGTTGTACTCCATGGCCGATACGAAACCATCTCTGCTCTCAACCATGGCTCCTTCGGCATGGTCTTCCAGGCCAAGGACCTTACCACTGACGAGCTTGTTGCTATTAAGGTTGTGACCAAGCCTTCTGCCGCCGTCAACTGCCCTACTGCTTTCGCTGTTGATGAACGCTCTGAGGAGCTTGGTGTTCACCTTCGTCTTGGTAACCACCCAAACGTTGTCAACCTTATTCAGTCCTGGGAGACCGACAACCATATCTACCTCGTGTTAGAGTACTGCTCCAACGGCGACCTCTACGAGGCCATCCGCTTCGACAAAGGTCCCTTGGAGACCGAGCATGTTCGCGACTTCATGATGCAGCTGGTCGGTGCCGTTGAGTTTATCCACTCTAAGGGCATCTATCACCGCGACATCAAACCAGAGAACATCTTCCTTACTCAAGATGGCTCGATGAAGCTTGGCGACTTTGGTCTCGCTACTTCTGACGCCTGGTCTTGGGAGATCGCCGTCGGCAGCGACCGGTACATGGCTCCTGAGCAGTATGATCCAACCAACGCCGGCTACTCCACTGCGAAGGCCGATATCTGGGCTATCGGTATCTGCATGCTTAATGTGCTCTTCCAGCGCAATCCCTTTGCCGTTCCAGCGTCTTCGGACCCTCTGTACGCCGACTTCGCTCTGGACCGCCAGAGCCTTTTCGATGTTTTTCCCAACATGTCTCAGGACACTTTCGAGGTCCTCAGGCACTGCTTGGCCATCGACCCTGAAAAGCGCAGCATCAGCGCCGTGAAGGACGCCCTCAACCGTGCTATCACCTTCACTACTGATGACGAGGCCCTTGACGAGTTCTGCACTGAGGAGCGCGAACCTTTCGCCGTTGGCGCCAACCGCGAGCCGCTCCGCACTCCCTCTATCAGCACTCCTTCGATTGATAAGGGTGGTTCGTTCCCTTGGGCCAAGGCTCTTGCGATGTCGCCGCCGCAGCAGTTCCGCCAGCTTTCGGTCATTCCGGACACCGAGATCTACTCTGACGACCTGTTCCCGGCTCACGATTATGCTGTGAAGCCCGAGCACGCGTCCGCGGTATCTTTTGTGGACTCTGGTTTGGGCTTATCTTTCCAATCGACTGACGTCAGTGAGCGCTCCGAGCGCGAGCCAATCAGCTTTACGCGCTCCAAGCCTATGCCTATCTCTGGCTCTCTCCCAGCCAAGCCCTTCAACAGCATGTCGTCCGTCTTTGGCAAGAAGCGCGAAGTCTTCTCCAAGAGCTGGAGTGACTTGTGGGAGGAAGAGGATGACGACGCGCAGTTCATGGCTGAATTCGAGAACAACTTCCACAGCTTCAAGGCTGAGAAGCCAACGAAGCAGGTTGTTTCTGAGGCTGGCTCCGGCGTCTCCACTCCTCGCGGCGGTTTGTCGGAGGTCAAGAACCCTGCCACTGTTCACAACAGCAGGGGCCGTTCTCCGACAAAGCGCCGCGAGGTCGACCACGTCAGCGAAACCACTGGCTTCATCTTCGAAGAGCACCAAACTCCTGCGCGTCATTCTCCTACCAAGAAGACCTCGGGCATGGACAAGTGGGCTGCTCTTGGTGATCGTCGCCGCGGTCAGCCTTCGCCAACCAAGGAGTCAGCCCCCGTGACTCCCTCCAAACCCATCAGGTCGCCCAAGCAGGCTCAGCCTACCCCGAACTCTGCCCGGAAGCGGAGCCGGACTGGCACTTGGAGACGACCTATCAACTGGGGTCCGAGTCAGCATGAGAACATTCCCAAGGTTCCTGTTGTGGACAACAAGTATAAGAGCATGGAATGGCGCCATTACAACAACCCACCTCTGATTGTGGACGACGATATTGGCGACCTTGAGTGGGTGTGGTAGGCAATTGCCTCCACTTGTAGTCTTGACTCTTCATCATCCCTTTTCCTTTTTGCTTTAAAATACGTTGGAAAACAAGATTATCATCCCAGGACTTTCAACACCAGCGTCTGAGCCAACAACCCATCAAAAACAATACCCCGGCCAGTTTGTAACTCTGTAGATACCACTTCCCTCCTCTCTACTCCTGTACTCTTCTCTTCTTCGACAACACCCACCTCATCATATCCTCTCGACCCTATCTCGTCGCTTGGTATCTTTCCTTTGTTACTTGGGTGTCTTGTTCGCATTGGCATAGCAGGTGGATGAAACAGACTGTACTGAATCGCGATTCGTCAGACTGTATGACACGGAGCAATTAGCATGGCATTGGAAAGGCGTTTTGTTTGTTATCACTTCACTTCTATAGGGATGATTAGCTAGTCAAGACTCGTATCCGTCGGAGATCTCGCATCCCCTTGGGCTTGCAACAGATCCGGGATTTACCCACTCAAACCTCGTCTTTTTCTGCTTCAATGTGATGTTTGCGTTCGTCACTGATCTGGAAGGCAGTTGCAACCCAGCCTCGCAGTCGGCGCAAGTTTTACATCGTGCGCCTGCCAGCTGTTCCACTGGCTACGGTCGACTACAGCAGCAAGACTATGTTATCGGATAGCCGCTGCATGCGTCGTTTTGGGAAGGTGTTGTAGGCCGCCTTAAGACGACTACTTGAGGACGGCACCGATGCCGAATGCCGATCGGACTGAATGTCAGTCAGCACACCAACAACAGGCTGACCGGCATAAGCAGAGGTAGATGTATATAGCTTGGCAGTGAGAATGCAACCCTTTCAGTCTGCTATTGAGCGGCATTTTTCTCAAGTCTTTGGTGGAATGTCCTATCTCGAGAATACATCACAAATAACAAACATTGCAGATCATCACCAACAAAGCGCGATAGTGCCACCATAGCACACAATACCAACCCGACTCGACATGACCCGCCAGATCCTCCCTGTACCTAACCCGGTCACGAGCTACTGGCTCTCCGAAGAGTCTCCACTGGCTAATGTATGCTCGACGCCGCACTTGCCGGAGAAATGTGACGTGGCAGTGATAGGCGCGGGTATGGCGGGTGTCCTGACCGCTTATCACATCTTGAAGGGTACAGAGAAGAGTGGCGATCGTCGTGGTCTCGATGCGGAGGAAGATAGAGACACGAAGACAGAGGGGAACCCTAGTGTTCTGCTTCTCGATGCAAGACAATTGTGCTCTGGCGCGACTGGGCGAAACGGCGGACACGTGAAAGTGCAGGTGAATACGCTTCTCAACCTGCCGAAGTCTGGCGGCGATGGCGGGAGGAAGCGAACGCAATTCCAGACCTACGTTTCTCGAGTTATCCTCGAGATCAAGCGCACTGTTGAGGAAGAGAGTCTGGACTGCGAGTTCGAGCTGCGACGCAGCTTCGACGTATTCACCGACGCTGATCAAGCCTCGAGCATTTACGAGAAGTACGACACCGCGAGAATGGCGGGAGAAGAGTGGACGCAGAACGTGTCCTGGATCAGCGCTGTGAGGGCGGAGCAGATCACGAGCATCAGAGGCGCAAAAGGCGCATTCAGCGTCCCCGCCGCATCGTTCTGGCCGTACAAATTCGTCACCAGCCTACTCGCTCGCATGGTATCTAGATGGCCGCATAGACTCAACGTGCAGATGCACACAACTGTGACCTCTCTCAACTCCTCACCCAGCTCCAACACGCTACTTACAGAGCGTGGCAGCATCACCGCCGCAAAAGTCGTGCTCGCGACAAACGCGCACACCGCAGGCCTCCTCCCGCAATTCATAGACAAGATCATCCCCGTCCGTGGCATGGCGAGCCACCACCGCCCAGAAGACCTGGTGCATCCGCATCTCAGTGACACGTACAACATCAACTTCGGTCCAGATAAGGGCGTCGACTATCTCAACCCAAGACCAGACGGCGGGATCGTTGTTGGTGGCGGTGCATGGTTCTTTGCTCAGGACGTGGCGAGCTGGAGAAACAATGTCGATGATGCACATCTGTTCCCGCCGCGGATAATGGCGTACTGGAGGCAATATATGCAGGAGAGGTTTCTTGGTTGGGAGAATAGCGGAAGTGTGAATGATTCTGTTTGGACGGGGATTATGGGGAGGACAGGGGATGGGCATCCGTTTGTGGGACGCGTGCCAGGGAAGAGCAATGTCTGGGTGTTGGCGGGGTTTAATGGGGGCGGGATGGCGCTGATTGCGGTCGCTGCAAGGGCGACGGGGAGGATGGTCAGTGAAGGAAAAGCCTTTGATGAGGTTTGGGAGGAAGGGGGGTTGTTGAGAGAGTTTGAGTGTAGTGAAGAGAGGCTGAAAAGGCTGTAAACTTCTTTGGGTACATTATGAGCGCCCTTGGCGGCCTATTTGATTGAGTTGCTTACCTTTGGCGAGCCAGAATATAGCTCCCGCCTACAAAATGAATGAGTGCTTCGCTCTTGAAGGGATACACCGTCCAGGATATCCTATCCAGAGTGTCGATGCTTCATAGCGCTCATGTTGACCAGCTGAAGGAGCTCCAAGTTGGGGAGCAAGTCGAGGACCTAAAGCGTAGTTATGACCGACTTGTCGTCACTGGTAACACGTGAGCCCAATATATTCAAGATCTTGACTGACTGCAAGGCCGTGGGGACGCGAGAGAAAAAGAGGTGCCAATCTAGGATTGGGTAAGGTGTGAGACCGTCGATCAAGGGCTTTTCCAACTTGGGAAGCTGAGCAATGAGGAGAACGAAGTGTGCGCCTTCGACACCATTCTTGAGCCGATGAATGAAGTCTGCATCCGCCTTGAGTGTTATTTCCATGACTGCTTTTGACTGCAGAGCGGGAATGTGATATGTTGAGGCAGGCAATGCCAGTAACCCAACGTTGACCGCAGTGTCGAGAGATAGCTTGAAGTTGCCGGTAGCGAGAATCACGAAATTTCAGATCTCGCTCAGTGGATGTGAGCCGAGGCCCTGTACGCACGGGAAGCTCGTCTTCCTCGATGGAGGGCGTCATCATTGGCCGCCGTTTCGAATGTGTCGCGACCTCTTGTTCAGATCGCCAATCGCAAATGTCGACTTGACGATTGCGCCATACTCTGGGTTCTCGCAGATTGTGCGAAGGAAGAGGTGGAATGATGTATTCCATGTGGTGGAGTAATTGATGTAGATCTTGTAAAGAGCAGCAGTGGCCGATGGCTTTGTTGCCTTGCAAGTCAAGGAAAGTGCGCGGCATGCGTTTCGAGTGAGGAACCTGCAGATCGCATCCGACAGTTCATTGGGAAGGGTCGTGAGGGTGGGTGTTCTGGACATGGTTGCTCTCGCCACGTTGTTGAGGTAGGAACGTTCGAGTAGGTGCGCCACAGAAGTTGTATTGATGCTAGTGAAGATCCTCGCTAATGCAAGGCGGGAAGCTGCAATAGGCGAAGTGATGCAAACAAGTTTGTTAACAAACATCGTTTGACGCCACTGGAGTAACTGCTATCTTGCAAGCTCCAAACCTGGGCACAGACGGATCCAGTACATGAGATCTACATACCGTCTATATTCGCCTATCTATTGCCCCACGCCCTCCAACCAAACCACGCTCCTCGGGCTTCCCAAGCTCATGTCACCAATGCCGACAGTAGAACTGCTGACATCCGGCACGACCATAACGTTTTCGCCGTAATTCAGATAATCTGTCTCACAGTTGAGGACCTCCTCTTCACCGACCTTGCTGTCATCCTTCTCTTTCGGCTTGATCCTTGACCTGATATCTACACTAGGCAGTAACGCATTACCTGCTTTCAGTGGGATCAGCATAATGGTGAACTCTTTGACTTCGTCTTCCGTGGTCGTAAAAAGTGCACGGCGTTGTCCAGCGATAAGCCAATGGTCTGGTGATGCATCGAGTGTGTAGACGAAGTCGATTGGATCCTCCGCGGATGCAAGGTTTGCCGCTGCGACGAGTGATGCAGTCGAAGCCCAACGGCGGGTGTGCGAGACACGCAGGGTCGCTTGGAGTGGCTGCCCGACTACGGCGATCTTCGATGGGTGGGGAAGAGACGCGAGCTCCAAAGAAACGGTATGTAGGATGTGGACCTGAGGGATAGAAACTGTGATGACCATCCGGCGAGGCGGGTGTGCGGAAGGCGGCGCGGATATAGCTCCAGCATTTGACGTTTCGGTCTTTGGCAGATACACCGTCCTGTTATCCTATGTCGTGGCGTTAGCTTGACAGATATAAGGGCTTTCCGACGTTGACATACCTTCAGCCAGCTCTGCAACCACGACCGAGTCTCGTCACGCGCAGGTTGTGGCAGGCTCTCCAAGCATTCTGCCCAATCCGCTTCTTCGAATGCACCCATATCCACTTTCTCGAGGAGCGCAATTTTCTCGTATTGGTATGGTACGACCTTTCGCTCGGCACGATCGACGAATGCGGCTAGCAAAAGCCTGCTGAGATGAAAGATAGGGCTGTCTTTGACTGCGGAGGCAAAGTAAAGTCCCAAACGATCAAGCACGTCCTCGTTCAAACATCGATACTCTACCGTGAGGGCTAGGCTTCCAGTTGGCTTAGTTGGCGCTAGCTGCTCATGTTTGGCAACGTTCTTGGCGATTTTGTATGTCACAGCTACAGGCTGCTTGGGGAAGACGTGCAGAGGGTTCTCCGGTCTTCTCGGTGCGTGCACGTCAAATTCATGTGAGCCCTCAAGTTCGACACCTAGGAGCTCAAGTGGGACCTGGTTTGCCGTCTTGATGTTGAACTTCGAGAATAGTGTTTTGCCCTTAAAATGATCATGTACATTGACATCTAGCGGCAACTCCACCGGGATGGTGAATGATGAGAAGTACTGGAATTGGCCGGTTGCGCTGTGGTAGTCGATTTCAGCTTTGACAGTGAGGTCTTGAAGGATCGTTTCCATATCGTATGGTATCTTCAGGGTGAGGCTGGAGTTCGCTGGCATTGCGCCGACTATGATCACTCCAGGCTTCTGACTATCGTCTATGACGCCACCTTCAGATTCCAGACTGACTTCAGCGGTCCGTAGTCGTAGCCCAGCTGATGCAGACTTGAGGCGGATCTCTGCCCGCTTGACTTCATTTGCGCCTGTCGAACAAGAGATCTCGATGTGCCGCGGTTTGTCGATATGTATGAGGTGCGACAAGTAGACTCGGGCGTCAAGCGCTCCAGTACGAGGGAAACACTGAACACGAGCCTTCTTTGCGGCTTTCAGAGACGTGACGGACGCGGAAGCGATGATGCCGAGAGGAGTTGGAGCTTCCGTCTTGCTAACGGGTTCGTGCACAAAGGCTATGCGTTTTGCTTCGAGTACGATCTTGTCAACGGTGTACGGCCCAGTGGTATTGATCCGTTGCTCGTCAGTATGGGACAAAAGTGCTTATTGTTTCGACTCACATTGCATCCAACCCACAAGCGAATTAGACCTTTCCTGATTGTGATTGCTTCAGGTGTTTCCAACCAGATATCTTTGGCGGTAGTCGAGTTAGCACTGACAAGCCTAACTTTAGCTGCACGAATCTCGACTTCATCCTCCAGAATGTGTCTGAACTGAAGGCGAAGTTGGAAGCCATCTTTATCTTCGTAGTGTCGTAGGTAAGGCTCCACAGCAATGTCGGTGAAATAGTCAGCCATCTGTACAGACACATCGTAAGGCAGCTGCTGCGAGAAGTTGACAAGCTCACTAAGCACGCCACCAGTGTCAACTTTATCGTCATTGAGCCAGTCATTGGGCATGTCAGAGATGCCTTCGTCGTTCGTTCGCTTGGATGAGCTGCTGAAGGATATCCTGCTTGCGGATGACCTAGAGAGTAGATCAAGAAGCGTTCGGATATACTCATCCTTACGGTTGAGCTTCTTTAGACAACGGGCGTACATCTTCAGCATAGTCGCCACAACAGTGTTCCACCTGCTCTTAGCAAAAAGTGACAAATTTGCGTCTGGTGAGCCCTTGTTTGTAATGCCCGCCATGCTACCGAAGTAGATTGCTGCGGCTCGGAAGTCGCCAAGCTCGTAACGTAGGGCCGCCAAATCGCCTGTGATACTTTCTGCGGACTTGATCTGTCCAGCGGCGCGATAGTGCTGGAAGATCTGGTTGCTGAGAGTCTCGTAGAATTGTCGAAAGTGATCGAGAGATGTGCTAGCACTAATAAGAGCAGTGGAAGCTATACCAGAAGTAGCGTGAACGGGCCGCTCGGCAGTCTTGTTACCGTCTCCTGCCTCCTCGTCTTCTTCGTCTCCGTCCAGGTTGACTTCAGTGAATTCTTCGGGTTGACTCAGAGAGGGCAGAATCGCGGACCAGCCGACAGCCCACCCTAATGCCTTTCCAACATGCTCAAGCAGCCGACGTTGGATCCCAATTATTTGTGCTCTTTGGCCAGCCAGATCCATCAAGCCGTTCTTCGATTGGTTGACAACGCCTGAATGAGCCGGAGCCGGCCGATCTTGATACTGTCCATTTTCGTACACCACCTGGCCAGTTGTCGTAGGCTGTAAGTAGGGCGCCTCTGTCGAGCCTGAGCGCGATGACGACCGAGTTGGGGTAATCATTGTCTTCGGTTCCGGGCTCATCTTTTCCTTGCCGCGACCGCTGAAGGAAAGACTTTTGCCAGGTGAGCTTGTGTTTGCTTCTTTCGAGTACTTTGTGAATGGGAGAGACGATGTTGAGGTTTCGCGCAGCACTTGGTCGAGGGCCGAGAATGTCCACGATCGCACCAGGTTCTCGATCAGCTGTTCTGGCAAAGTGGTCTCGTGAGCTTTGGCACTATCACAAAAGTTAGTGTGGATTCGTGTAAGAGAAGTATGGCAACTCACCCATTAATCAAATCTTCTCGCAATAGACGTCCCGCAAACGTGATGAAGTTGAGCGCGCGTGTACAGAGCTCAGCTAGCGAAAGCAAATCCTCAGAGTCAGGAACATTTCCGCCTGAGCTTGTACCAAGATGGCTATCATCGACCGACCTCTGATTGACACTGGCATTTGGCCGTGGCTGAAGCTTGTTCGCCAAATCCGCGCGGGCTGACTGTGAATTACCCATTCTCAGAAGGATCGACATCTGACGGGCGAAGATGTACACCCGGAACTCGAAGATGGAGATGTTGTTGGCCAGAATGAGCCCTCGATAGTCCTTCTTTTTGGCGTCTATGGGCTTGTCGTCGTGGAATTGCACATAATCTTCGGTGTTGCCGTTAGTGTTTTGCGACTGCTGTGCGACTTTGACTGCTTGCTGATACAGATCTTCGGAGTGACTTAGCATTTGTAAAGCGCTACCCGCGTTGGCCTGATCGCGAATGACGGTGTCGAGTCCAATTGAGAGCTCATCGTATCCGAGGAGCGCATCGTCAACAAGGCCCGCGCTTTCGAAGCCACGCGCCAGGCCTTCTTTCAACACGAAGAATGTGTTAAAATTCCAGCCGGGTAACGAGCGCTGCGAATCGTTCTTGCGGATGTCGTCTTCATATTGGCTGACCCGCAGGTCGAAAGAAGACAGGATCAAGGTCTTGAACTTGGTGATGACATCATTCCAAGCACCGTCATATTCCTGCTGAGTCTCAGGAGCGGCAGGTGATGTTACTGATCCAGCAGCTGGGAGCACCCGTGGAGGAATGCGTTCCTTCTTCAGCCTTACTTGAGCGACGCGATCGGGCGCTGACTTCGAGGCGAGATTGAAGTCTGCGCGGATCTTCTCGAGAATGGTAGTCGAAGTCCTCTTGAAGACTGAGGTCGCACCAGTCTTCTCCTTGTCTCCAGTTACGGCGCTTCCAGATCCACGCGGCTGGCTCGCTGCAGGGGTATCAGGTAGGACTACATGGATGATCATCCATTCATATGCGTCATGGTTCTCTGGTGAGCTGGCCGAACTGCTCTGAGCTGGTGGAGTGTGGTCTTTGATCCATTCGCGCAGCTGTTTACGTGCTGTACCTTTGTAGGCTTCCGAATCATCGCATCTCAGGAGGTAGACTTTCAAGTAGGGCGTTCTGCGTAGACCGGGAATCTGATGGCGCCTCTCCTTTTCGGCATTTGCATCTTGAGTAGGCTCGCTGGTAGGCACAAGGTCCACATGTAGAGAGTCGATGGATCTGAGGGGCCTTGTCGGTGCTTTCCAGTGCAAGTTCCGTAGTGGCAGTCGCGCAGTCAAATCTTCCTGGATCAAAGGGAACACGCCCGATGGGTCATGATACTCGACTATGCTTGTCAGCACAGCGCGCGATTGCTTTTTGGGTCAAGGGTCCATACCCGTGACCTTGGAGCTAGACAGCCCATCCATCACCGCTGGTTCGTGTTGCTGGGGCCGAGGGGCATCTTTTGGTGCACCTAAAGCTGGCGCAACATCTTCAGCCACGCTCATGAAACACGTGCGGCGGGATGATAACTCGTAAGGTCGTCGAACAGAGATTGATGCTGTTTGAAAGCCTCACGGTCTGCTCACACGGTGAGTGAACGTTGCCGGTTGGCTCGACTGGGTGATCCGCTCTAGGGGCTCGCTTACCTTATCGATAGCGCGCCCCTGCTTCACGGGCATGAATCCCGTCAACTGACCGCGTCGTTTGTACCAAATGCAATCCAACGTCGTCTCGCTTGTATTGACCTCTTCTAGGACCGGTCAGCCAAAACACATGTCCACTCACGGCGGGACTCGATGGACGCGGCCGGCGTGCCATGCAGTGCTGTGTCGTGGCATGCCATTATTCCTGTGCCCGAGAGCGCCTCGCATCCATCGCATTCGAGCTTTCATAAGGCATCTCTGGTATCCGCAAACCAATCATGTCTCTCCCTTTTCCCCTCTCGCATTGCTCAGAAGAAATCAGCCTGACTTCGCGATCACCTTCGCATCGTCTCTCACATTATTTTACACTGCCTCCACAAGGCTTCCTATCAATGCATCTTGATGCACTCTCCACAGAAGTACATAAAATCGCGCACCCATATCGAATTCTCAAATCAATATCTTTTTGGTTCAACATATTTCTCGTTGGCATCTAAACATACTTTGTTACAGTTGACGCCTGTCTACAAGCAACAATGGGTATGGGAGACTACTCACAAGGTAGCGTATGGTTCTACGCCCCGAACAAACCCGCCCCGATTGTCTTTATTATCCTCTTCCTGATCTCCGGAGTTTTTCATGGCTACCAAACCATGTGTGCACACCAGGATCGCCCTCCAAGTCTGCCACTGACACACCCAGCAAACACAAGTCCTGGCGTACGACCCTGCTCCTCCCCTGGGCCGCCCTCCTAATGATCGCTGGCATGTCCATGCGCCTCGCCGGCGCCTACAACCCCTCCGACCTCGGCATCCTCATCGCCTCCACTGTTCTGATAATGTCCGGACCCCCCATCTACGCGCTGATAAATTACTTCGTCCTCAGCCGCCTCCTGTACTACATGCCGTACCTCGCGCCCATGCACCCTGGACGCGTAGCCACGACATTCATCGGTTTGGATGGGGTTTGCGAGATTCTGATTGGTAACGGGGCGTGGCGCATGGCGAACAGCAGTATGACAGAGAAGCAGAGGCAGGCCGGTGCGAACATGGTGATGGCGAGCCTGTGCCTCCAGGCGGCATTGTTTGCGGGCTTCGGGGTGCTCGCGGCGCTGTTCCATCGAAAGTCGCTAAAGGCCGGCGTGCTGAAGAAGGAAATGAAGACGGTGCTGTGCGTGATGTACGTTTCTGCTGCGATCGTCACGATACGGTGCATCTACCGGTTAGTCGAGTACATTCTAGGGTGGGACAGTGAGATCTACAAGAACGAGGTGTATTTCTGGGTCTTTGAGGCGAGCATCATGTGGGTCAACACCGCGCTTCTGAACGTGTTCCATCCTGGCAAGCGGCTGCCTCACTCCAACGGCACGTTTCTCGCCAGAGACGGCGTGACTGAGCGTCGAGGACCTGGCTGGGATGATGCTCGTCCTTGGCCCATCACCATCTTCGATCCACTGGACATTTGGGGGTTGATCAGGGGAAACGATAAGGAGACGAAGTTCTGGGACATGAGTGATGAGGAGCTGGAGCGTGTGCGGCTCGAGAAGGAGGCCAATAAGCGGAGCGTATTAGCGGCGCTGTTGGATCCGTTCAAACTGTGGGGCGAAAAGGGTTACATTGGAAAACACTTCAGGAAAAAGGATAGAGTGACTAGTGGAAGGGAGTGGGACAAGGCAGCTAGAGACTACGACGGCACGAATGTCTTGGAGGCTAGGGGTTTAGTATAGAGGGTAACTGTTACGATAAACACTCAATCATTGGAATCTTTGTGCTTGCGTATGGCCGCCTCAAAAGTTATACAAAATGCGCTGGAGGTGCCTTTGCTACAGCTGGTTAGATATTGAGCGCCAAAAAGGAAGCAAAAAACATACAACAGCGGGTATTCGCTAGTGGTCACCCACCTAACTACTAATCCGCCGGTACGTTGCTTAAATAGGGCTGAGCGAACGGGAAGCCTTGTTTTCAACGTCCTATGGTCGTATGTGGCAGGAAGAGCGGATCTTAGTTATATGATCGTGGTTGTATGCACGGCCGGTCTGCCTACACACGCTGATGCGGGCCACTGCCTCAAACTCAGTGATGCAACTGCGAGAAGCCTGACTTCAGTATGTGTTATGGTTCTTGCATTTGGTATTTCCCTTGATCCTAGCATCTGATTATGCTACTTTTGCCATAACTCCGCTGCTAAAGATGCAAAATGTAAGCTCCTCGTCTTAGTGGACTCCCCAAACTCATGAGCCTCCTGTCCGTATCACGACCCGGACAATTAGTCTTTGGGGATCATCTGGTCCTCGCTGCCGTCCCTGGGCACGTAATTGATGCCCGCTGCCTCAATGGCCGATATTATCTCCTCAGGGAGTATGCCCTCAACCTGCGTAGCGTACACGCCAGCGACGTACCCTTCAAGTCGCTGGTACCTGGCGACCCAGCTCTTCGATGTATCGGCGACAGTAATCAGCCCTTCGAAGACCTGCGAGGTACAGTCGTTAACGTTCTCGGAGTTACCGGCGAGTTCGAGGATCTCTTCGCAGTTGGGGCAGCCGCCGTTCATGAACTGTGTGTAGGTGCGCACGATGGAGCAGACCATGCAGGCGCGTAGATTGCGCTGCTGATTGGGAGGGACAAAGGCGCCGCCGGGGATCATGGTGGTCATTTTTAAGGACGGCTGATAGAAAGGAGGATCCGATGTTATGTGCAGTTGCTCGGTCGAGTCAGAAGTTATCGAGTCCAAGTTCCTGTGGCGCAATTTGGAGCCGCGGCTACTGGGAGCGTGTGCAGGCTTGTGTCTTGAGGGCGCCTTGTAATCGTGGGAAGGACTTCGTTTGCGCGGAGCGTCTTCGAGGGGTGTGTCCGTCCTCTGGCGGCGGGGTTCTGCTGCGATATTTGAGCGAACTGTCTCGACCTGTGGTAGAGCGTGCTCTTTTTGTTCGGGTGGGAAGATGCCACTGGTTAGGGTACTTTGTTGGAGCTCAACTGGACTGCAGCTCTCAGAGGCTTGGCAGGGCTTTATCGAATTAGGGTGGTTTGGGAGCCCGCGGAGATCACTGGGATCAACGTTCTCTCCATCAAAGTTGTCCAACAACTCGGGGTTTTTGGGAGATTGTTTTGTCGGCGGAATCTTTGCCTTGAGAAGCGCGTTCGTCTTGTTGAGCACTATAGCCTTCGGTGCTGCCGTTTCACAGTCCGTATCTTCGTCAACATAGACATACTTGTCGACCTTCTTCGTGGTAGCGAGGCCCTTTTTGGGAGGCATAATTGCGGGTAGCTACGTCGTAGCTAGGATCGCTGGTTGGTTGATGCGTTAGTGGCAAGGCGAGGCGGGGATTCTTGTGCTTGACACCTCGTTAGGTGCGGGAAGAGGCGTTGGCTGCTCACGACATTTTTGCTGTGCGCTATCCTTCAATCTTTGGAAAGAACGTTCCCCGAAGCGCGACTTCCGTCCTCAATTTCAGTTGCCCACCGTCGCGCCTGCCCCTCCTTCGTGTGTCTCGTATACCCCGCCGCTCTGCACAAAGTTTAGACACATCATGGGAGCCAAGGAAGATGCTATCGAGCTCAAGAACAAAGGCAATGACGCCTTCAAGGCTCATGACTGGCCCACTGCACTAGAGTTCTACACAAAGGCCATCGAGACATATGATAAAGAGCCCTCGTTCTACACGAACCGCGCGCAGGTTCGTAGACTTACCGCCGCACACGACACATACTGACTTGGTGCGGCAGGCCAACCTGAAAGTTGAAGCTTATGGCTTTGCAGTCGCAGACGCAGACAAGGCGATCGAGCTCGATCCCAACAATGTCAAGGCCTACTACCGCCGCGCCTCGGCCAATACTCTCATTTTGAAGCATCGCGATGCTCTTAGGGATTGGAAGCTCGTTGTCAAGAAGGCCCCTCACGATGCGACCGCGAAGCTGCGCATGGCAGAATGCGAGAAGATTATCAAGCGTGACGCCTTCTTGAAGGCCATCGAGGTCGAAGACGCGCCTTCAATTGCAGAGGGTCTTGACATCGAGAACATGATACTGGAAAGTGGATATGATGGCGCAGAGCTGGGCGACAAGATGACACCCGAATTCATCGAGGACATGATCGAGAGGTTCAAGAATGGCAAGAAGATTGCCAAGAAGTACGCCTACAAGATCATCCTGGCAGTCATGGACATCTCCAGGAAGGAGCCTACAATGATCGAGCATGACGTCGAGGATGGACACGAGATCACTGTTTGCGGTGACACACACGGTAGGTGGACCGGACATGCCATTCATATACATGTGCTGACTTCCACGAGGTCAATTCTTCGATCTTATGAACATCTTCAAGCTCGCCGGCATGCCCTCGGACAAGCACTCTTTCCTGTTCAACGGCGACTTTGTTGATCGTGGGTCATGGTCTACCGAAATTGCCCTTCTTCTTTATGCCTACAAGTGGCTCTACCCCAAGAAGTTCTTCCTGAATCGCGGAAACCACGAGACCGACGACATGAACCGAATGTATGGATTTGAGGGAGAGTGCAGAGCCAAGTACACCGAGCGCATCTTCAAACTGTTCTCCGAGTCCTTCTCTCTGCTGCCCCTGGCTACGCTCATTGGCAAAAAGTTCTTCGTCCTCCACGGTGGCCTCTTCTCAGACGACAAGATTACACTCGACGATGTCAGGAAGCTTGACCGTTTCAAGCAGAGGCAGCCAGGGCAGTCTGGTCTCATGATGGAGATGCTCTGGACCGATCCTCAGACCGCCCCTGGACGAGGACCTAGCAAGCGTGGTGTTGGCCTCCAATTCGGGCCCGACATCACCAAGCGCTTTTGCGAGAACAACGGCCTTGAGGCTATCATCCGATCGCACGAGGTTCGCATGGAGGGTTATGAAGTTGAGCACGATGGACGCTGTATCACTGTTTTCTCTGCACCTAACTACTGCGACAGCACCAGTAACAAGGGTGCCTTCATCAAGATCGGCCCCGATTACAAGCTCAGGTACACTCAGTTCGACGCCGTACCGCACCCCAATATCAAGCCTATGGCTTATGCCTCGAATGGTATGCAGGGTCTCATGTAAACGACATTGCATTGTTCCAGGTCACGATTGGGTTCAGTCGTTCTTCGCTTCGTTGCAGCGATGCATGGTTTGGTGTTCTTTGGCGCATCAGCATACCCTGGGTCGATTGGAGCTCAGGATGGGCGGACGGTGTATGGCGAGTGATCACACTGTACGTATAGATCTTTGGATAAACAGGTCAATATCTACTCAGCTACACATAGACCAGCAAATTGTTGTTCATCAGAGAGCCAGCTGCACAGTGACGTTTCGACTCTGCCAACAGCAAGGGCCCCACCTCGAACACGTGGGGCCTGTTGTTGACAGAGAGGCTAAAAGTAAACAAGGGTGATTCGAACCACGCACGGCTCAGCGAAGCTCCACCTCAACGCTCAAGCCTCCCGAACTTGCTTTCGAGACCGAGGCAGTTCGCGCGACGCGTCAAATATATACTACCATACCCTGCGATGTGAATAGTATTCCACTGCACGCGCCAATATGCCTGCACAGCAAATATTCTCCGCCAAAGCCCTCGTTGGTAAGCAGACCCTGAGATTGTTTACGCAACGATGCTGACGCATAGCAACAGGCGTTTGGAAGAACCTCCGCAATACGCGTGACAAGAACGACTTCTATCTTACGCTTCAATACCACCAAGATGACGCACGCGGAGTGAAGGGCAAGACATATGGGAAGACAAACATAGTCGAGACCACCTCCGAGCTCGAAGATGGGAGAGCTGTGGACGTTGGCGGGAAGAGCATCAGCTTTGTCGTGCCATGGCGGAGCATGCAGGCACAGCGACGAGAGCTGAGGATAAAGGAGAAGGAGCTTGCTGAAGCTCTGGTCATGCTTGCTGGCGAAGTTTCGTTCACAGGTATGCACCTTCCACCGCCTGCGCATACATCAGCAATCTCCGGGAGAGAGACTGTCGATACTGATAAGACACAGAACTTTCTCCGACACTGCAAGCCTCCCTCACACAGAACCCACTCGTCCAGATCCGCCACCTCGCTGCTGGCATCAGCCGCCAAATGTCGAAAGTGGAGCTGCAAATGGCAGATAATGCGCCATTTTCGTACGGCAAGAACCTCTACACCGGCGGCGAGGTAGCACGCAAGTTCCTCCCAGCCATACAATCGCTCTTCGAACAGCGTCCTGTGCCCCAACGCATGATCTTTGAGTTGCTCATGGAGCTCAAGGACCTCGTCTATATGGCTATGGCGGATTGTACCAAAGAGGTACTCGAGTGGGAGATTGACGGTCCGGCTATTAGCGCACTCGAAGAGATGGACGACGCCTTCGCCAAGGCCATCACGCCAGTCGCTGCGGCTGTCGAAGACGGACACTTCAAGCCCAAAGAGCTAGAGCCGGGGCAGAAGAGAGTGCTTCGGCGAAAGGCATCCTCGCTGTCGACCATCACGCTGTCCAAGCCACAACAACCGTTCCTTACTGCCTCAACAACCGAGCTCCTTTACACCCTTGAGTCTCTAGAGACCACAGCCATGGCGCTCACGCATCTTTCGATCCCCATCCCTGACTTCTGCGCGCACTCGATAATCACCTTGCGACGTTTCTCACCCCGCCAAACACTGATCGATTTCTCCACAAGCAAAAAGCGAAGGACAGGACGATGCGCCGAGTATGCGCGATGCATGAAGTGGGCCAGCACCAGCTGGCGACAGGGAGGAGGCTGCAGACGTGGCTGCAAGAACGAAGACGAGGATCCGGAGAACCTCCCAAGCTGGCATCGAAGCAGTCGCTGGTTCGACGGAGATGGTGACGGTACTCACATGGTCGGCGGCGGTAGACCAGAGGAGCTCGAAGCCATCAAGGACACCTGAAAATCCTTTTGGACTCATAGCCGTCCGAGCGACACCAGGAGTTCGCTCTGAGGTGTCATGATCGTGCTACCCGCTCTTGGCGCAACGCTCCGTACACCGCGGTGAGAATCAGGAGCCCGACCAGGACACGGAGGGCTTCCCAGAAACTTCAGCAGCGGACTGGAGGATGGCCAGTAATCTCTCCGCCCTCTAAGCAGCCACAACTTGGCAGGCATGAAACAATAGCGGCCTCCAGCTCTCACACAAGCTTCGACAAAGCACGGGCTATCGATGACATGTTTCCAGGGCGAGGCACTCGGGAGATGGCCGAGCTCTGTAAAAGGAGCTTAGGCAACGAACTCACAACTCTATCGAAGCTAGGCCTTTTCAGGGAGTCATGCAAAAGGCGTGTGCCGTTAGGCCAGCCTCCCGACTACACAGCGTGCGTAGCTATTCGTCCACGGAGGCTGCAGCGGGTGTCTAGGAAGGGATTACTGATGCAGCTTCTCAACACAACGTAGTCAAAACAAACAATAGAACCACCTGCGCCACCTTTCACCCATTGTTCAGGTTCCAGCCCTAAGTACCACCGCTACCTCGGATCTCGATTTCAGCTTGTCCGAATCGGAACAATTCCTCCTGCGCAAGCGGAAGTCAAGAAACAAAGTCTAGGAGAGACCGATCCCATGCCTCAGGACACTCGATATACCATCGCGAGCCGCGTTTGAGTTCACCCGACTCTTCCCTGCGTCCTGCGTTGTGGGTTGATTGTTAGCCTTGCAGAGCTGAGAACTCGTTCGCCGAATCAGAATTCTCCGCTTCGACCCCGAATCTCTTAGCAACCTCCAGCCCTACCGCCTGATAAATACCCTTTTCGATAGCGTACACTGGATATGGCATGGGACTATCAAATGTGGAAATGATCAATGTTCAGCACCACAGCCTTATCAAAAGTAACAGGCGAACTATAAATCAACGCAATGCCTTCATGTCCATACCTTCAGCGACGACAAGCATCACACGGTCTTTACTCACCACCACGTTCTTTCCAATATGTACAACACCCACTCGTTGCTCTTTACGGGCTTACTCGCACCTATTGCTCTTGGTGCATCCATTCCTTTGGATCTTGTCCGTCGCCAAGCACTTACGCCGGCGGTCGGCCTTCCCTACCAATGGTCGTACAGAGGCTGTTATATTGACCGCGTAGGGAAGCGCGCTTTGTACAGAGCTATGACCAGTAGTGATGCAATGTCTGGTGGATTGTGTGCACGCTGGTGTTCAGAGCAAGGCTATAGTTTTGCAGGGACAGAATGGAGCCGCGAAGTGAGTCCGTTCTCATGCAGGACAAATGGAGTAGCGGCTAAGACCAACAGTGCTTCTGCGGATACGACATCTTTGATCCTATTCCCACTGAGGAGATCGAATGCTCTTGGCCATGCAGTGATCGAGAAGCCGTCGGAGAGGCGTGCGGCGGGTCACAGCGACTGTCCGTGTACGAATTGAACCCAGATTTCGCCCGTGTTCCCGTCACCAGTCCCGGCTCTGGTAGCTTCGCATCTCTCGGCTGCTATAGTGACAACGTTGCTGGACGCGCTTTGCCTGTTCAGCTCAATGTTGGAGATGGTGGACTGACCGTGGAGAGATGTACTGCTGCCTGCGCCAGTGAAGGGTTTGCGATTGCAGGTGTAGAGTACGGTCAAGGTATGCAGTTCTATCGACTGATGACCGTTGCAAATGCTGACAAGATCTTAGAATGCTTCTGTGGTAACACTCTCGAAAACGAATCAGCACCTGTCGCCGGAGAGCCTGAGGTGAGCGGCTGCAATATACTGTGCACTGGCGACACCCTTGAGTTCTGCGGTGGAGCCAACCGCTTGAACCTCTACGGTACTCTTCCTGCTGCTACACCTACGCCAACTCTTGAAGTAACTCCTGAAGTCACCCCGACGCCTGACCCAACCCCAGAGGTTGTTACTCCCTCAGTCGTTCCCGAGATTACGCCAGACGCAGCGCCAACGCCAGACCTCACTCCTGAACGTGTCCTTGAAGCGGCTCCCACACCTGGAGTAACCCCAGAAGCTCTAGCTTTCACACCCGAGGTCACCCTAGAAGTCACTCCAGCCGTGTCGGAAACGACCCCTGAAGCGACTCCCGAGGTGCAGCCTCCTGTCGTCGACACTCCTGCTGTTGAACCGCTGGACACTGACCCAAGTGCTGTTGTTGAAGTCCTCCCTGCTGTCGAGACCCCTGCCGCCGAAGCACCTGCCGCCGAGATCACACCTGGACCCACACCCGAGGCGCCACCTATTGCTGAGAGTACGCCTGAGCCGACACCTGAAGTAGCATCTCCAGCTACAGAGACGATACCTGAGGCCACACCTGAACCTACACCTGTCGTCTCGGCACCGGTTGCAGCAAGTACACGCGAGCCCACGCCTGAGGTTCAGCCATCGAGCTCTGAGCCTGCCCCAAAAGCTAAGCCTGCTATTCCTCAAGTCGCGCCAGAACCCACCCCCCTTGCGGAGATTCCTGCTGTCGAAACCACGCCCGATACCGCACCTGAAATCCAGGCCCCTGCCATCGAAACACCTGTTGCTGGTTCTACTCCCGCTGCAACGGCTGAGGTCGACACCGAGCCAACTCCTGCTGTTGACGAGTTGCTGGTATCTTCTTCCATTTCAACACTCACACTTCTTGTGACTCCCACACCTGTCGCTGGTGGCGTCTCCTGAGAGAAGGCAACATGATTTCCTGCCATTCGTAGTGGGATACGAGGGCTCGTTAAGGGCAGCCTGTATGTAAGGGAAGAGTTTCAGTGAGGAAACGAAGTTATGGGTAACGTCATGATTATTAGCAACAATAACAGTTCTTAATGTGCTTCACTATACTCTGCGAACCAGCCTCACGAGCTAAGGACGCCGCACGATAAGAAAAGAAGAGTACAACGATTGCACTGAGAAGTATGATTGGTTAATGTCAGCACAAATACGTCACTCTGCGCTGGAAATTTTGGGAATGTATACAGTAGCATCCGGGCGCCACCATGAAGAGACGCAAAGACTGATAAAGAAGCCAGGCGAAGCCAGATACTGCCAGGTAACGGTAAGTTGGAATGTCAAAGCAATGCGAGTGAGATCAATCTAAGTCACGATGAATGCTTGTCGGCAAGCGAAGAACCATGCATCCTTGCGGGAGGCGCAATGATTTCGGCACTCCTGAGATCGTAGAGTCCGCTCTGTCCAGTTCCACGTCAAGAAGCTCATTGGTGACCTTGTTGAGCTGTGGTATGGTCGTGAACGAGCTGGTGACGAAGTGATAGGCCAGATGGTGCGTCACTGTAATACAGCATGCTGAGGATGTTCGAGAAGCACAGGAGAAGGACGAGGGTGGCGAGCTTATGTGGCAGTAGCTTGCGTCAAAGATAAGTCCAAGGAAACCACCTGGTGCTTTGTCGCGTAAGCGACGTGATCGCGTGGCTGGAGGTGGAAGTGACACTGGCACTGAAAGTGGAAGGCGAACCAGGTGTGAAAATGTCGAGTCAATTCGAGCCAAGGTACCCTCTAAGTGAGGTGGCTTCTACGTATTCCTGGTATTCCTTCTTTCTTGATTCGCTCCAGACACTTGAGCGCGTTGATGACTTCTATGCAAAGAGCGTTCATGGTATTTGTGTGCTCGAAGGGTTCGAATAGCGCGTCTGATGATTGGAAGTAGTGTAGCCGTCTAGAAGACCTGGTAGAGGAGGTAAGGTGGTCGTTGTGAATGTGGTGAGCAGGTGCGATATGCGTGAGCGATGTACATAAAATGCACGGCATGTCAATGAAGATAAACACAGCCATGGTTCGCATCCGCTCAACCCAGTTATTGCGACCAATCATCTAAGAGACCCTTGACCTTCTAGCAGCCGTCTTCAGCGTTGTCAACCTAACTTTCTACATCGGCAGATTCCATATAAAGTCCAGTGTCCCATCATCGAAGCTCTGGAAGTTTTGCTGATTGTCCAGACCAAACGGCGCCATTGCAGGGTCAAAAGGCAGCGCCAACCAGTCATCATCAGGCATCATGCCCGTGACATCGCCTGCGAGACCAGCGAGCGCGGACTGGCCCGCGTGATTATTGAGGAAGTCCATGGTTCCTGTTGTACCGTTGCGCTCGGCGGATGTGGCACGCGAGGGTATGCGAGGCGGGCGCGAGGAGACGACGAAGGAGTCGCGTAGACGGGCGACGTGTAACTCAAGGAGGGTTGCGTAGCGTGAGGCTAGGTGCATGTCATCAAGAACGCCTAGAACAGTCAGAGCATGGCAGGTATTGGACAAGGATATACTTACTTGCACGCAGAGCGCGGATAGCTGCGTCCAAAATGTCAAGCGACGACTGTAGTTTCTGATTTCGTGACCCCAGGCTCAAGCCCTTGATAAGGTATATCGACGACGTCGTTATCCGCAGGAATATCCGGACGGGCGAGTATCTTAACGCGCCTGACTCTGAAAGCTGTACCACCTTCTGCAGGATCTGACAGCTTCCATCGACAACTTCTTGGATGAAATCGTAGTCTCTGGGCTCAAGATTCATAGGTAGTACATCGTCTTGGGGCACATCGGTATCTGTCTCTGCAAGGGTACGTTCGACAACCGCCTGCATGCCGACAGAGTTGGTGTAGATACGGACGTATTGATATTCGATGGTGAGCATGTCGTGGAGGCCCACTTTGAGCTCTAAATGTTTGTAAGTCGCAGAACGAGAAATGATAGAGCTTAGACTCACTGCAAGGGTCTAGGTACTTCTTCCTCCACGACGTGAGCAGCGGCTGGAAATGCTCCAACAGTCCAATGTATCTTCCTGTGCGCAGCAAGCTCTTCGTTGTCGCCGCCGAGGGGTAGATGGTGTCAGAGACAGAACGCGCCAGTTTAGTAAGCTCCACCCATGCGCTCATGAACGATTGCCATTGCTCGACAGCTCCTGTCGCAGAGTCGACGGGGATCTTCTCCATCAGAGCGTGGTTCAAGCTCTGCGGAATCATCGAAGTGCAGCCTAGGCGCCACGACAATTGCTCAAGCAGAACGTAAAGCAGCTTCCGAGCTCTTATACGCCTTAGCACCAGGAATTCGGTACCTGAATTTGGGTACGATCTCTGGTCCTTGTCAATGCTCGCATTGTCCTCGAATAAGCCCAATTCTTGGGCCAACGACAGAGCGGAGCCCATTAACATCCACGACATGCGATCCGATCGTTTTGCGGGCTCAATGACATCCTCTAGCCATCGACTCGAAGTAGTGTCTCCTTCTAACAGCTTAGCACCTTCTGCGGTCGTGTTGTTGGCGCCAATCATGAGCTCGCAATCCCAGCCGTCCGCTGCGGTAGGAAAGTGTAAAGCGCGTGGGTGCCATTCTGACAATAGCAATAGCGCCTCGATCGACCCGATCGTCCTGCTCTGCGCTTTCGATGGCTTCACCTGACCGAGCATGATCTTCATGATGAACCGCTGACATTGCTCCCACAAGCGGTCATGAACAAAGTAGCCTCTTGATGCGCCTCCCACGCCGGGCAGGATATTGTATCGAGACGAGATCATCAGAATGGTGACACATAGAAACGGGTCCAGTGCTATGAGCGAGTAGTGGTTCTCATGATGTGAGTAGAAATCGCCAAGAATAGGCGATAGAGGTGAGCAATTCTTGAAGAAGAGGTCGACATAGGTGACGGCTTCGTGCGCGGAAAACCAGCCCATTTGTACGAATCGACATGATGTCCATATTTTCAGTGTTTCTGGGGACGGCGTTGACATCTGCACTGGCTGTGCCCGGAACGTATGGTAAGGTGACCCAGCGTCGAACCCACCAGATGGTCCTGACCTCGGCGTCTCGTACGCTTGCGAGCCGTTCGCTTCCTGATTGTCGATAGCATCACGGTGGTTGGCAGCCTCGAAAAGTAGGTTCAATGCATCGCTGCCGCTTGAGACAACGGTCCGCATCACTGAATGGGCAAGGTCAGGCTGAGACGACGAGACCCGGCGGAGATGGGATGGTGGCGATAGGATGTCAGAGCGATGTGAGTGCCCATTGAGATAAGGGCTTTGAACAGGAGTAAATCCATGGCTTGAGATAGATGGTCGCTGCGCTGGCGACGGCTGGGCCGGCGCAGGTACAGATGACGAAGGTGCGGGACCAGGAAGCTGAGTCCCAGGCCTTGAGTTACCAAAACCGGTCTCTTCTTCCTCATCTCTCGACTCCCCAGGCTTCCGTCTCTTCACCCACGATCGTTCAGATCTGAAGATGCACTCGCGCATCTCGCGCTTGCATCTTTGGCATGGTGGCTTGAGTTCACCACCATCTGGACCAGTACCCAGAATGCACTTCGCCTTCCGCTGCCGGCAATTGATGCATGCTTTGTAGGCGCGCTTAAAGTCCTCAGGGTGGGTCCGCTTCTTACTGGTCGAATTCGTGTCCTGTGCACCCAGGGCGGCATTTGGATCCTGTGTTGTGGCCATTTGACAGGCTGGTGGAGCGATGCGCGGATGGCGCAGGAACAAGACTGTTAAGACTGGTGGCGGCAATGACTGGTTTCTGCAGCGAGAAGGGTCTTTGGGGCCGAGCGCGTGGGCCGAAGCGTGGATTGCCGGCTAGTGGGGTCTCTACTTTACGCCTCGTGCGATTGGAGATAAACCAATGTTGACAATTGGACTGTGCTGCTCTGCTTGAGAATAACGATCACTTCGACCTCAATCGTTCGCATTGCTCAGCAGGTAGCGGAAATTGCACCTCGCGCGGTTGTCCGACGGCTCCCGGGCGCTGAGCCGCTTGTGCGCCGGCTAACGCGGGGCAGGCTCGGCTCGGCTTTGGCTGTTTGACAATTCTAGCAGAAGCAACACGAAGGTTTCAATCATGAAGGAACGAGGCTGCACGCTGGGTTTGATAGATGTACGGTGCATGTAAGGATCTTGAGCTGAGGTTCTCCGCGATGCACATTGTTTGTGCAGAGACTGTATGGTGACACGTTCGGAGCTGTCTGAGCTCGTATGAAGCACTCATAGCGCAGCATCACTCTTCGCCTTCTTTCGCGCCTTTCCTTTCAGCCTCCTTGTCCTGCCAGCTGGTCCGATCTCCGGCAAGTTGTCAGTTAGCCTCCTGCGTCGGGGAGCTCAACATACCTCGACCTCTCCAATCACTCGGCCTCCATCCTCTTCGTCATCTGCTCCAGTGGATCTCAACCGCTTCATAAGCAGTTCCATATGTTTATCGTTGCTGAAATCGAGTGTTCCGTGCTGCAAAGCCGAGTCGAGTTCGTGACGTTGATCATCATCCTTACGATCCACGATGAGGATGGTAGGCCGTGACTCCTCGGTCCGCGTATCTCGCTTCTTTACGGGCTCTGCTTTCCTCGCCGTAGGTGGTGGCGATGGCATGACTGCTCTTCGGTTCTTGTTTCTCTGCATGGCAGAACGTCGCTGAATTGCTGACTTGCTGACCACGAGTGAGCTGTCTTTTGCAGCCTTGCTCTTAGCAATGCGCGCTGCGCGCTTGGATGCAGAGTCTTCATTGGAAGCTGCGTTGGCGGCTGTTGAGGTCTTCAGCTTCGGTGCACCTGTTGACTTGGACATGATGGAAAGCTTGAAGCTCTTCTTCTGCGCGCGTTCGAGCACCGCTCGAGCTGCGCCGTGACTGTCTCTAGTCTTCCCGCCAGTATCTTCGTCGCCCGTTACCCAGAATATCCTATCGACCTTCACGAGACTCTCGTGCGTATCCGGTGGAGCTTCCGCCATTACGAATGGAACACCGGTCGTGCCTTCGTTGAGATCGTACGACCATTCCGAGAACTGTGTGTCCATATTTTGCAGCACATTATCCGGGCAAGTAGCATAGTGGTCAGAGAACGATCCCCAGCTTTGAAAGTGGTTCTTGTGAGCGCGCTTCGGGCTGCCTTATGTTAGCTGGTGATTAGCGAAACATAATCTCGGGCCTACAGATGCGCCATGTCACCATCAGATCCATCGCTGGATGTCGTCGCCCTCACACTCAAGGTAGGCGTAGCAATACGAAGTCTCCGTGGCGACGGCTCGTCTGAGCTTGGCGTATGGCTCCTAATCTTCCACTCTTCCGTTGACCCTTCAGACGTGGTGTCATGATGCACGAACCTATCGCGATGTACAATCTCATTGGTAATGCGAAAGCCAGAGACGCCCGAAAAGAGCTCATCGACACCTTTCTTTGGGCAGAAGAGTGGCTGATTCGTATCGTTGCGCGGGCGCGAAGGACCTGCCAGGTTCCCATTGAGGAGACCGTCTAGCTGTTCAGCATCGTCGCTGGTGAAACGCGGTGCGTCAGTTTGCTGATAAAATAGCTGTGGAAGGCTGGAAGTTGCTTCCGCCTCGGTGGTGGAGTAAAAGCGGGCGTATCGAGGCATTTTCGGGGCAGGAATAATGTTGTGTACAGTCTATAGGTAGAGTGGAAGGAGCCTGGTCGGTACAAACGTGCGCAAACGGGCGGGAAAGAGCGTGGGGTCACAGTAGATGCAGTCTGTCGCGTGGCAAAGCGTGGAAGATCATGGAAGAATTAACGAATAATTCTACGCAGCAAGCTGGAGCAAGTTTCAGGTGAATGCGTCAATCATTGGGCATTCAAACTTCGAGTGAAGTGAAAGGGGTGGTCGCGAGATCCAGCTCGCGTAAAGTCGACCATGGAAAGCGACGACACGCTTACGAGCTCATTTCTCGGGGTTGTCTAGTTGGACACTCGAACGATCGTGTAGACGGACAATTTGCAGAGTATGTGCAGCCAAAATGGCCCCTCACCGCACCTGGTCCTGATTGCAGGCTGAGAAGACGGCAGAGACATGCGGAAGAAATATGACCTGGGCAAGGGGAGCAGACTGACTCTCTCTAGCACCTCCCAATTTTGACTTCGACGAATGCCCGACAGACAGCTGCAACTTCACCTATGGGCTGCAGCGATCTTGTACTTGCCAGCGTCAGTGTGCCTACCAGTATCAAAATCGGTGGACCAACGCGCCTCTCCAAAATGATAGCAGCGACACGCGAACAACCGTCTGCGGCTGCACCGAGCGAGGTGCAGACCCGTCATCCTCGCCGACCCGTGAGCAAACCCTTAGCATCCAGTGGACTTCTCGAGACCGTGTTCCCAACGTCTTCATGGCGGCCTGTGCGGGATATAGTCAAGAACCGGTAGCAGAATGGACGGAAGAACGCTTGCTGACCATGGTGACAAAGCGGAGAATACTGGATCAAGTATAGAAGAACAAGTGAGACGAAGGAGAAAGTGTTCCTCACCAGGAACGATTCCCACTCTTGGCGCTAGATCAAAAGTCGCAATTCGTCCAAGAATTTTGGCTTCCTAGGGTTGCACATGCAAGCCTGAAGTATATAGGCGACGTCCAGAGTGGCGCCTTCCTGCTCTGGGACGCGACGATGGCTACACACGCATGCCTCGGAAGGGTATTGACCGGATTAGAACATACACAAGCTTGCTGAGCAGAGGAGGTTGAACACATTATTGATGGTTGTTCGAACACCGGGGTGAGCGGAACAGCTGAGATCCTAGCGTGTCTCTAGCGCGATTCGACGGCGCACTCTCCGCCATCATCCTTCGGGGTCTCTTCTCCTCCCCATTGCCCGTCCAGAAAAGTCAGTGTAAGCATGCCTACGTTACGCGATCCTGCCACAAGTCACGAGAGTTAAATCTGGTAACCATCGCATATATGCTCGACATCAGCCGCCTTACCTTGAAGCTATGTTCCTTTTAGGCAGTCGACAAGAGTTTCCCCCGTGCAATCCGTAGAGACAAGAACGCCGAGCCTAATCCCGGATTACTTCACCATCATCATTGGTGCTTTCGATTTGTGCCTGATCTTGGTACTATCAACATCCGTTCCACGCATCCACCGCACAGCATTATATTACGCGACAGATTCGCTGACTGCATGATCGCGTTGCCATTCGCAATGGACTGCAACATGGTATATATATCGGGTTGTCGTCGTGTGATTGATTTTCTGCGCATCTCTTAGTTCAGCTCTCTGAAAGATCAGCGCTCGATCGCATTGTCAACATGAAAGCCTTTGCTCTCCTCGCTGCCGCTTGTGCCACTGCTGTCATCGCAGAGCCAGCCCAGATCAGACCGCGAGCTCTGTATACCATTGAGACCGCGCCAGGTCAGACCGTGCAAATCACTGAAGAAGAGCGATGGGAGCTCTCTTCTGTAAGCTGTTAATGTCTATGCATACATAGCACTGCTAACAGATGCAGAGCGGTGGGTGCGGCAGCCATTTCTTCGACATTACAGAGTTCAACGCCGAGGTCAAGGCAGTGAAGGTCCCAGCCCCATACCCATCTAAGTTCAAATATGGGGAGAACATCAGACGCTTGTTCCCGAAGCTCAACTGGGACAACATAAGGAAGAACCTAGAGAAGTACGCGACATACCACACACGTTTCTCCGAGACTGTGACCGGAACTCAGGCATCCGAGTGGCTCTTCGCCCAGATCCAGGATGTCGTTTTGAAGTCGAAGAAGCAGAATGTAACTGCAAAGGCCTTTCCACACGCACTTTGGCCCCAGAAATCGATTGTCGTGACCGTACCTGGGCGCAGCGAGAGGACAGTCATTGTAGGAGCTCACCTAGACTCAGTCAATGGGGCAAACCGTACCACAGCTAGAGCACCAGGCGTCGACGACAATGCCTCTGGCTCCTTCCTGCTTCTTGAGTCACTCCGCGTACTTCTGTCCGACAAAGATTTCGGACCTAGCAAATTGCAGAATACAATCGAGTTTCACTGGTACGCTGCTGAGGAGGGCGGTTTGCGTGGAAGCCAGGATATCTTCACCCAGTACTCAAATGCTAAGAGAGACGTGTGGGCTATGCTGAATCAGGATATGGTTGGCTACACAAAGGCGACACTTGATGCGGGCAAGCCCGAGAGTTTTGGTCTTATTACTGACTTCACCGACCCCGAGTTGAACGAGTATATTGGCCGTGTCATCGACGAGGTAGGCCGATTTGCGCAAACCTTGGAGCACAAGGTGACTGACATGCATACAGTACACCGACATTGAGCGTGTCAACAGCGTCTGCGGCTACGCGTGCTCTGACCACGGCTCTGCTACCAGGAACGGATACCCTGCTTCTTTCATCTTCGAGGCGGCATTCGAGTATCGCAATCCCTACATCCACACCGCCAACGACACCATTGAACACATTGACCCGAAACACGTACTACAGCATGGCCAGCTCGTTCTTGCTTTCCTGTATGAGCTCGGATTCAGCAAGAGCAAGTGAGCGCTCGAGTAGATACAGCATGGGCGGAGTTGTTGAGTTATAATACCTAGAAACAAACACTTTGGTCGAGGTGAATAGTTACGAGCTCCGTGACAAAATAACGAGATGATGAAACGGCCCGGTTGCCATCTTTGATTCCGTTGCCTGACTGTGCATTTTTCAGATATAGCGTTCGCGATCACGCTGGCTTTCGCTCAATACAGCAATAAGTCGCGAATTCATCAACGCTCATCCCCTGCTATGCTATGCCACTCCCCTTCCTCTCCTCCTTCAACGCATTCTTAACAATAGCACCACACATCTTCGCATACGGATTCGTCCTGACACTCATCTCCCTGGCTGCCTCGTCGCCAAACCTCGCTGCAGCGGCGAAATCCTTCGAAGCCAACTCTTCCAGCTCGCTCTTACCCAGCCCATTCAAATACGTACCCGTTTCACTGGCCTTTAGGTACAGGAAAGCACGATGCGAATACGCTGTGCGCAAGATGCGCGCTTGGTACGCAGAGACTGGTGTTGTGGGCGAGGATGAAGGGAGAGAGATGTGAATTGCACGGGATAGATCTGCGAAGAGCGCTTCGATATCTGCTTCCGATGCCAAGAAGATGTGGGCGTCTTTCGGGAGTGAAGCTTCAATCTGTATCCTTCGTAGCTGTGCGCGGTTGACGAAGGGACTTGGGTATGTGGGATTCGATGCAATGATCCTGTCGAGCTCTTTTAGACCGTCCTCGATCAAACCTGCACTCGATTCGCTTGATGTGCGGCGGACGATGACATTTTGTTGTGTTTCCAGTATGGAAAGCTGTGACGAGGATATTGTTGGGTGTGGTGGGAGTTGATCGTCTATTGCGAATGCATCGTTTGACTTTGCGAAAGAAGATGGGAGTGTTTCTGGATCGAAGAGTGCATTCAATATGCGCGCGTCATTGGCTGACAGCGATATGTTGATTGCGTCGACGGCCATGGTGCCCAAATGTAATTTGTCGCGGAATAAAGGCCTTTCTGTCGTACTCCGAGATTGGGTATTTGCTTATGTCGAAGGATAGTGTAGTACAGGTAAACTTGTGATAAGTATGTCTGATTGTGTCAGATCTTCAGTCTGATATCATTTGACGTGAGTGAGGTTCGGCTTAGCCGCGCTAGAGTCGGGCAGCAGCGGATATTGAGGCGCGTTGCCCAACTCGGCTAGATGGTTTCCTGAAACGATCACCACAGCAGCTGCTGGCAATACTCCTACTACGACCACTCATTCTCATCATATCAAGAAGTTGGACAGACACTAAGCACGATAGAAGCTCGAGTATACAGCGTATTATCTCGGTGCACGATTAGATGTGTCAATGTTGAGTACAGTCGAGATTCATTCCTGGCGGATAAGAACGGACGGACATCAGCGGACAATGAGCGTCGCTTCAGGAAGGTACCGCACGTGCTCTCGGCATAAGGACTTGGATGACGGAGAGTGAGCAAACATCGCATGGATTACAAGATCTCGGTTCTTGAAGGAAAGTAAGTGAGGAGTCTTCTCAAAGCTTAGTAGATAAAGGCAGTCACGGACCGCCCGGGTTAGAATTAGCAATACACAGATCCATCTTCTCCTCTCGCAAACTGAGTGTTCGATTTGGCTTCAGCATATCTCGATCCGATAACAGCTTACGACAAAATGGCACCTGCAGCGATCTCGCCTCCCGGCTCCCCAGTGCCATCTGCCACTTCCTCTTCAGACTTCGCCTCATACCGCGGGTATCACCATGTCCACTGGTATGTCGGCAACGCAAAGCAGGCTGCTTCTTTCTACGTTTCCCGTATGGGCTTCGAGCGCGTCGCATACCGTGGGCTAGAGACCGGATCCCGTGCGATCGCTTCGCATGTCGTGCGCAACGGCAGCGTTACCTTTATCCTGACCTCGCCACTTCGATGCCTTGAACAGAGGGACCGCTTTACTGAAGCTGAGGCAAGACAACTCAAGGAGATTCACGAGCACCAGGAGCGTCACGGCGATGCTGTCAAGGATGTCGCCTTCGAGGTCGACAATGTTGATGCCATCTACCACGCTGCTGTCTCCGCCGGTGGTGTCTCGATCGCAGAACCCTACGATGTTACAGACTCTTACGGCACCGTTCGCCTTGCCACTATTCGCACATATGGTGACACAACACACACTCTCATCCAGAAGAGCACATACAACGGCGTCTTCCTGCCCGGATACCGCTCAGAAGCAAAGACTTCTGACCCCCTGAACCGCTTCCTTCCTTCTGTTACACTGGAGGCCATAGACCACTGCGTCGGCAATCAAGACTGGGACGAAATGGAAGATGCCTGCGACTACTACGAGAAGGTGCTCGGGTTCCACCGCTTCTGGAGTGTTGACGACAAGGATATCTGTACTGAGTATTCGGCGCTGAAGTCGATCGTCATGTCGTCACCCAACGAGGTCGTGAAGATGCCCATTAACGAGCCTGCAAAGGGTAAGAAGCAGTCGCAGATTGAGGAATATGTCGACTTTTACGGCGGTCCGGGTGTCCAGCACATCGCGCTGCGCACAGACAATATCATCGACGCCATCACGAATCTGAAGGCGCGAGGTGTGGAATTCATCAAGGTCCCGGAGACATACTACGACAGTATGAAGATGCGCCTCAAGAAAGCCGGCCTCACTCTAAACGAGGACTTCGAGACATTGAAGA
This sequence comes from Phoma herbarum, assembly GCA_001599375.1. Lineage (NCBI taxonomy): Eukaryota > Fungi > Ascomycota > Dothideomycetes > Pleosporales > Didymellaceae > Phoma > Phoma herbarum. The sequence continues at coordinate 627,885 of BCGR01000011.1, read as the reverse complement.
GCTTGGACATCCTGATCGACTTCGATGAGGGTGGCTATCTGCTTCAGCTCTTCACCAAGCACTTGATGGACCGGCCGACGGTGTTCATCGAGATCATCCAGCGCAACAACTTCAGTGGCTTCGGCGCTGGGAACTTCAAGTCACTATTTGAGGCGATCGAGAGGGAACAGGAGCTTCGTGGTAATTTGGTCTGAGCGAAGTGACGGTAATGATGATATAAAATGGCTTAGGCAGGCATTGGTGGCGTTCTGAGATACTATACCATTATAGCAATGTATACTTCTTCTTCTTCTTCTTCTTCTTCTTCACATGTCCATCGTCTTGTTGCTCCAATCTCAAGGAAGCTGGTCTTGGCGGTTCCGTAAATTTCGACATGCTCTCTTGAAAGAGTAAAAGATGTGATTATGCAAGCCTGGAGGCTGTTGTAGACTGGTCTCCCTTTCGCGACAAAGCTGTCGGCATGGCCGTTCGTCTTGTGTCTTCCGTTACCAATCTTGTGCGACTTGATATTTAATCGATGCCCGCGCCCTTTGATTTCCGCTTATTCTGTTTGCTTCAAATGTGGGTGCTGTCTACGCGGCGTCTGTGGCAACGGAGTACCACATGATAGCAAACAGTAGGCCGCAGCCCTCTGGAGCAGTGGGGGCACCCAGTGTTGCTGCGCCATATTTTGCAACGTTGCAGACCTGATAAGGGCCACGACGGTCGGGCGCGTGCTGACGGGCTTTCGTTAGGACGCGAGCGCGCGGCGGGTCGTTCAGCGTTATTGGTGCATCAATCGCAGCCTGCGATTTTCTCAACGCACGAGATCGCATGCAGACAACGCGTCTCAGTCACCTCATCGTTGCGAGTGAGTGAACAGAGTGACTGCGCAAACAATGAGCAAAACTCTTCTTCGACCAGCTGCACCATGCAGACCGCGCCAATGAAAAGATTCGCGTATACTAGAGGTAGTGCAATACCGGGAATACTGTGTCAATGAGTGTGAGCAAGCCCAGTGACCCAAAGGTTGGCTTCAAAATTAAGAATAATCGTGAATGATCCCGTAAGATCGATTTAGCGCTGGCAGACAGTCAGTGAAAATTCGTGAGCGTGGAGACCATCAGACTTACATTAAACCAAAAAGAACAGCTACCACACTTGATCTAAACCAAAAGGCAAACTGGGGCTTCTTGTTAGCAGGCGAAATACAAGCGTGGTTCAGAGGAACGTACGAGAGCTGCCCTTTTTTGCTGCGGACGGCGAACTTGAGTAATTGAGGCTCCTGGTACGCTATTTCCGGATTGGGATAGCCTTCTCAGCAGCGACCGGCGAATGTGAGGGTGAGGGACCACAAGAGAGCCGTTGTTTCGCCGAAGCATTCATAGCGACTTTCATGAGCGCGATCAGTTCGCATCGGTCCCTCAAAACGGCGTGAAACTCGGCTCAACATTGTAAATCTTAGTTCACATGTATCCGTAGCTCGTACGCGTCGTAGGATTCTGCGGTCTTGCGTGACATATCTTTACTACTCTCCCGAAGCTTTGTCTTGTCAGCGTGCCTCTCTTCTAGCTCTACGCACACACCTCATGGACCTGGCTGTGTACCCCCTATATCTTGTGCGTGCGAGTTTGGACACCCAAGCAAGCAAGTCTGCAAATGGCTGCGCGAGAAGCCAACGAACTAACATCAAGGTGTGTTGTGTCAGGCCCCATTCGATTAGCAACGACCAAGATGCATCAGTCGCGAAGAGGTTGGGTATGAGTGTACAAAGTGTGTCGAGTCTAAGGTCTTCTGCGATTACGAAATTGTTGCTCCCATGATAGGTAGCGAGCCTCTTGAGACCTCGCAAGTCCCTAATGCTGTTGGACCTCCAGCAAAATGGTCAAATAGGGAAACAATAACCATTTGGGTATAACCATTTGGGGCAACGCAAGATCAACCATATCGCCTCCGCCCGACTAACCGTTGAGCTTATGAACAAATGAACGAAACACGAGATACGCATCAATACGTGCGATACGCCTCCGCAAAGGTTTTCCCCGCACGATTTTGCTTTCGCATGGTTAACCCCAGACTTATTTCATTTTCGAGCAGTCCACAAGTCGCGTGTAAAAGAACGGTGTGCGTGCCTTCTACAATGCGCGTCTGCACGTGCCAAAGACACCCAACGGCTGACCCTATTCTCGTCACTTCTCGGCACATCGTCTACGGAGCAGAAACCATGACTACAAGTAAAGTTCCTCTATGTGTGACAGATCCACCAAATCTCAGAGAGCAAATTCTCTCATCAAAATAATGCTGTAGCTTGTGCTTGTCCTGTGTGTGTTGTCTACTTCCCTTTTGCTTGGAATTGACGCTTGATCGAGACGAGTTCCAGGATCCACCTGCTAGCAATCATCCAAGTTTCGCTACTGGTAAACTCTCGAGTCTCTCCACATGCGGCGTGTGACTGCTTTGTTCAGCGAGCCGACAACGAGGTTTCACATGACAAGCTAACATTTTGTCTCGCGTACTAGGTTACCTGATGCCAGTATATCGTCGGAAACTGTCGCCAATGACATTAGCGAGATGAGAGCTGCTGGTGTAGCCGGTCTGGAATCTCTTCCCTTCTACGGCAAAGGAATCGCAACAGACCCCAGCCTCGGACTCATTGATAACCCAATCGCCGATCTTCCTCACTGGAACAACTATGGCTTTGTTACACCTGCTTTCAAATCGCTCGTCAAGGATGCCTTAATATCAGCCAAGCAGGCTGAGATGTCGATGGACTTCGCTCTCGGTTGTCAAGCTGGTCATGGCGTGCCGTCGGAACCAGGCACAGCTGGCCTTGCTCTTGAACTGTTCATTGGAAATGCAACGATTTTTGCGGGAGGTGATGGCTATGTCTCCGTAACACTAGCACAACAATCGGAAACCTACATAAAAAACGGTCTCACCTTTATGCTTTCACAGGAGCCCTTCGGTACAGCGAACCTGACGTCGGTCATTGCTTACGAACTACTCAACGGTCAATGCATTCCTCAAGACCCACTATTTAAAACAAGCTAATAGAGGTAGACTTGATGATTAACACTGGAATGGGATACTCAATTCCCACTGGTGTTCTGAATGAGTCATCGCTCATAGACCTTACGTCTTTGGTTCAGGATGATCTGGAGCTGTCATGGCAAGCTCCGAAAGACGGAAAGACATGGAAGATCTTCAGCTTTTGGAAGGCTTTTACCAATCAAAGATCTTGCAGGGGGTGGCTCTAATGCTCCTTACTTCCTTGGCAATGGGTCTTGGATTGCAAACCACTTCAGCAAGACTGGCGCGTCTCGAACGACCCAGTTCTGGGACGACCGCATACTTTCTGACATGGAGGCCCGAGACTTATTAAAGTCGGTCGGGAAATATTGTGCGGAGTACTACTTTCTTCACTAATATGCGCCAGCTTGGTAGGATAGCATCGAGACCACTGCGTCTCTGTATTGGTCACCGGATCTCCTTACTCGGTTCCAAGCAACATACAAGTACGACCTGACCCCATACCTTCTTTCATTATACACTGCGTCCAATGTTTGGATCAGATTGGCTCTGCCATATTCCGAGCTTTACATGTTTGAGACGCAAAATTTTTCTCAGGATGAATTCTACCAACGAAATTATCGCAAGGTTCTGAGCGATGGGTACCAGGAATGTATTCAACACTTCCGAGAATGGACGCATTCGATCGGCATTGAATACTCACACCAGCCCGCTTACAATCTGCCGCTTCGAATGGTGAGACCTTCCGACTTCTTCGAAGCAGATGTACTGACGCTCCCTAGCTAGGCGAGATAATCCTCATCGATGCCCCCGAGGGCGAGTCTCTAGCTTTCCTGGAGTCGCTGGACGTATACCGGCAATTCTCTGGTCCCGCACATTTGTTCAACAAGAGTATCATCTCGACTGAGCTTGGAGCAGTAAGATCGGGTGCATATGATCTGACCATCCCGAGCTTGCTGCAGAAGGTCAAACGGTCATTTGCCGGCGGATTCACCATGAATGTACTTTATGGCTTCCCAGCTTTGACGCCGTATCCAAATACTACTTGGCCCGGGTATACTACCTTCTGGTTCGATTTCACGGATATGTGGAACCAGGTCCAGCCAGCATGGTGCCACCTGCATGGCGTCCTCGACTACGTCGGACGAAACCAATGGGCCTAGCAGCAGGGAACCCCAAAGATCGATCTGGCCTTCTACCTTTACGCTTCTCCTTGGACTGCTGTGACACAGTACAACTCGACAAACTTACAGGATCTTGGTGAGCGAGGCTACTCAGGGAAGATTCCCACATCAGATTGTCGCTAACAAGACCAGGCTGAGCTCGAGTTCAGGACCGCACTCTGGGCGCTCCAGAGTACAGAGCCCTAATCTTCAACCATCAGAGTGTCACCACTGCAGTTGCAGCACACAGTCTTTTGAGCATGGTCGCGAATGATCTTCCTCCCGCTGATCCAACACACAGCGCGCGTCTCCTTGGATGGAAGAAATTAGCGGTCGATCAATGCCGAGATTCCGTCTCTGATCCGGGGCCCTTTGGAGGCGTGGAGGACGTACGAGCTCGGCGTTGACGTCTCGACGATGCTGCTCAATCGAGTCAAGGCAGATTCATATGGAATCAGGATGGTGGGGATGGTGCCGGGGCCGAAGTGTGAGGGGAAGGAGTACGAGGAATATGGGTTGGTGGCGAGTGTGGTGCTGGAGTGGGGCACGATGTGCAAGAGTGACTGAGAGAGCGGCGGCACGGATGCTGCGCACCGTCTGCGCAAGCACGATTGGGAAGCATAGCTGCAGAAACTGCGATTGATTGTTTCTTCGTTTCGTTGAAGACCGTATCGCCTGCTCTATTCATACAATCTTGGCCCGTATTCTACAAGGTTTTCCCTTCGATTCAAGTGCTGCTCACTTTCTCTTTTTCGCGGTCTGCTTCTGTGCCCCCGTCGCCTTGGCAGTCTCCTTCTCCTCGGCCTTCTCGACCGCCTTGGGCGTCTTCGGGCTCTTATCACCATCCGGATGCGCTTGCAGGGGGCGATTCGCATCCTTCTCTTCGACCTCTTCATCATCGCCGCCCTGGCCGAACTCATTGACACGGCTGTAATCAACCTTGTACTTCCAGGTCTGGAACAGATAGACGAAGAAAATGACGTCGTCGCGCAGGGTGGCGAGGCGGTGCAGCGTGGGCATTTTGATGGTGAAGGCGAACAGGTCGTCGATGAAGGTGTTGAGGAACTTGTACGTCATGGCGCGACCGGGCATGTGCGCGACGGACTGGAGGCGGTAGTTGATGTAGAGCGACGGAACCATCATCAGGAAGCCATAGGCGTAGACGGAGCCGACGAGCGTGGTGATGATGAAGGAGTACCAGCTCTTGTGGGTGTCGTACATGAGCGAGTAGATGGCGTAGGCGATGAGGAGCGGGACGGCGACCATATAGAGGTACTTGAAGGCAATCTGGTCGTACTCTTCGGTCTTCTTCTCGATCTCGGAGGCGACGTGCTTGTCTTCGAGGACCACGGTGTAGGGGATGAGGGATCCAGGAGCGGTGGCGCGGATGCGGATGTTGGCGGTCTTGGTTATCTTCCAGGCTTCGATGGCGATACCCATGCCCTGACCAAACAAAATCATCCACGACGTGTTCTCATTGTTGTCCAAGAGGTACAAGAAGATGACGGTCTGCATGAAGACATTGGCGATAATGGTGCGAACCGAAGTACCGACGTTGTCCTTCTTCTTGCGCCAATGCTGGACGTCATTCTTGAAGGCGAGCATCTCGAAGATCATGTGGAAGACGGAAACGACAGCAGTGATGGCCAGTAGGTAGGAGTTGCTGTCGATGAGGATCTCCTTGAACATCTCCATCTCCGAGCCATCGCCGCCTCCGGGAGTAGACTGGCCTGCTGCAGCAGCAGCGGCCTGCGAACGCAGATTCTCGTCCACCGAGGCGTACAAGTTGAACTTCCAGTTAGCCAGGTTATTCAGGTTGACATTCAACGGCAGCGTCTTCACCGTGTCGTTGAGCTCGATCATGTGCTTCTTGAGCTGCCAGAAAGTGTTGGTGTAGAGAATCGGGTAGTACCATCCGTGCTGACCGGTAGCGTCGCGTTGGCCCGTGGCCTCAAGCTGCACGAACTTCCTGGGACCGGGCTGCATCTGCGGGTAGCTGAGGACGCCGGAGTCGGGGATCATGGAGATGGTGAAGTTGGGGTGGTAGTAGTTGCCAACGACCCTGCCGGCCTTCTTCTCCTCTTCGGTCTCGACGGCGTCCTTCTCTGGCATGTCGCTGAGCAGGTTCCTGGTCTTGGCAATCCTCTTCTTGGGCTGGTACTGCGTCAGGGGGCGGATGAAGTAGTAGGCGGTCGAGGGATCGTAGCCGGGCTGGGTGGGGTCGAGGACGGCGCCGCTCTTGCCCACGTAGAAGTGGGCGAGCAGCGAGGCGTTGTGCTGGACCTCGGTGGGCACGGCGAACTCGACGTGGATCTCCCTGTTCTGCTTGTAGTCGCCGTAGACGAAGTTCTTCTCGTCGATGAGCAGCGAATCCTTGGGCATGGCGGCGAGGGCGGGCATGGCGACCGAGGGCGAGATGTACATGGAGATGTCGAGGGCCTCGCCGTTCTGCCACATGGGCGCGATGTTCCAGGGGACGTGGCTGTACTGCGCGCCGTCGTTGAGCTGGTGCGGGCGGTTCTCCCACGCGGGGATCTGGACGGCAGCGCCGCCGTTGGAGGCAGCTGTGTGCGGCTGGCCGGGGGCGGACGCGGCGGGGGCGGGGGCCTTGAGGAAGTACTTCATGCCGCCCTGGATGAGCAGGAACATGCCGACGCTCTGCGCCGCCGTCTTGAGGAACTGCCATGCCGTTAGCTGTGTGAGACGCGTTGTGGGCGGAGGGGTCGCCTGGGGCACGCACGCTCTGCCCATTGGCCTGGCCCTCTGCCTGCTGTACTTCGGGCATGGTTGCGTGTGCAGGAGTCGATGCCAACTCAAGCTCAAGCTGCGAGGGATTCGGTTTACAGCGGTGTCGATGGCGGCAGAGGTCACAGTGTCCTCGCGTCCACATCCATCGCGTCCGTCGGCCGTCGGAGCAGCTCTCGCGCCATGCCGGGGTCCCACATTTTCCTACGCTAAAGGGTCCAGCCAACGAGGCCGCGGCTGACCTGCAGGTGACATCAAGCTGTGGCCGCCGCAGCTCTCGCTGTGAGTCCCGCGTAAGCCCACCATGCTGTGACTCGACAGCTCGCTGTATATAGACGAGCGTAGGCCCAACCATCCCACCACGCTCTTTCGCTCCTTCGCTCCTCTGCTCCAACATCTGCGCCCTCTCGCGTGTCTCGCACCTGCAGTAGCATTGTGTACCTGAACCTGTGTACCTGAACCCCGCCGCAAGGGCAGCCCTCTTTTGAACCTTTGAGCCTCTGAACCTTTGAGCCTCTGAACCTTTGGACATCTGAACCTTTGGACCATCAGCCGACGCTCTACAAAACCACGCCTTCCTTGGCCTCGTTGCTACAAGACTCTCTTTCCTCACCGCACCCACAATGAGCGACAGCAGCGCCAACATGGCAGCCGCCCTCCCCGGCAACGGCACCGGCGCCCCCAAGAAGCCCGTCGTCTGCGTCTTGTACGTCTCCCCTCGCTCTCCCCTCGCTCTGCCCGCGCTCCACTGAACTGACCTCCTCCCCCCCAGCTGCGGCGCCTCCGACGGCAGTTCCCCCGTGCACCTCGAATCCGCGCGCCTGCTCGCCAAAGCCCTGCACGAAAGCGGCACTAACCTTGTCTACGGCGGCGGCACCGTCGGCCTCATGGGCGAAGTCGCCCGCGCTCTGGTCGCGCTGTCGGGGCCCTCGAGCGTGCATGGCATCATCCCCGCGCCGCTGGTCGAGTTCGAGCAGAACCACGACCCCGCGAACCCAGGCTCCCACAAGATCGACGAGGCCATCTACGGCCGCACCACTGTCGTCAAGGACATGCACACGCGCAAGCAGATGATGGCCCGCGAGGTCATCGAGGGCGGGCCGGGTGGCGGTTTCGTCGCCCTGTCTGGTGGCTACGGCACCTTTGAGGAGCTGATGGAGGTCACCACCTGGAACCAGCTGGGCATCCATAGCATGCCCGTCATCGTGTACAATGTCGACAGCTACTGGACCGGCCTGATTGAGTGGGTGAAGAATGCCGTGAGCGCTGGCTTTGTGAGCGCCAACAATGCCGGCATCATCAAGGAGGCCTTGAGCGCCGACGAGGTCCTGCAGAACCTGAGGGATTACCAGAACGCCCCCGGCCGATTCAAGCTGACCTGGGCCGACAACTGAGCATTGGCGCGAGCCTGTTTTGATATTGAGTGCGAAAGAGCATCTGTCACGGCGCAGGCATTAGATTAGACCTACATGTAAGAACAACATAGATCCAGCTCACAAAACAATTGAAAACGATCCAATCAGATGATTGAACACAATGATACTTTTGATTGACCCATCGCTAAAATGTCACGCGTTATGCTGTGAACATCATAATCGTACAATGCTTGAATTGAATCAGGGCCGAAGCCTCGAATGACGCTGACATGTCATCGTCCATCGCCTCCAAGAGACAAGGAATACTTCCCAACGCCAGCGCTATGCAATCGAGCATAAGATTTACCTCTCGTCGGACGTCACTGACATACAAATGTCGAGAGGTAGATATGTGAACGTATGTGAAAGGCCGTATCCGCTTCGGTCATGGCTTGAATCGAGTTGCACACCTGAAAAAGGGTCCTGTTGATGCTGAGCTGTCGGATGTGTATGCTGTCACCGAGCCTGGAAACCAGGTAGCTGAAAACCAAATCCAGGCACAGCTGGTGGAACTGCAACACCCTGCTCAGCCCGTGGCGAGACGTGGCGCGGGTCATGGACTGGACGATGCTGCTGCTGCACCTGCTGCTGCTGTTGTTGTTGCTGATGTTGCTGATGTTGCTGCTGTTGCTGCTGTTGCTGCTGCTGCTCCTGCTTGCGGAACTTGGACCCGTTTTCGAAACCGCCGCGATTGCCAAAGCCACCGCGACCGCCGCGTCCACCATCGGTAGGTACTCGTCTGCTGATCGCTGTACCATGTCAGTCAATGGTCCCTGTGTGAAGTGTTGATTGCTGGGTACCTTTGGACGAGACACCTGCCCCAATTTCAATGTCAGGTTCTTCAAGCACCATACCGCCTTCGAGAGGCCTTCCACCAGTCCCGCCGTGCTCTGCTGTCAGAGCCCATTTGCGGTCAGCATCAGTCAGTCGTGAGATTGGTATTACACTGATGCCGCTGCTGTAGTCGCTGCAATCTCGTGGTCCGAACCCAACTCCCCATCGAGTCTGTGCATGTTAGCAACTGTCCTTCCCTTGATGAGAGATGACTTGCCTGACGGGCTTTCGACTGGGCTACAGGATCTTGCAAATTGTCCATGCCCTCCTTGGCAGCAACAGCATCGGGTCGAGTCAACATCTTGACGAAGGCATGTCGCTTGTCCTGGTTCACAATGCATGTCTGGACCCTACCAAAGCGGTTGAAGATGGATCGAATCTCACCCTCTGTCCCACCCGCGCCGCCTACAAACAGTGTGCGACTAAGTACCCTAATATGGTCGCGTGGCAGGCTTTGGTCCCATTCGATATAACGTGACTGACCATATACGTTTCTAGCAGGGCTCGGCTGTCGCCGCTGCGCCGGCGGCGTACGCTGACGGTACTCATTACGATCATTGCGACCACCTCGGGCCTTACCGCGACCACGGCCACGATCATTGCGATCAGAGCGGCCCGAATCACCATCAGCAGCTACGTTGGGATCGTAAGCGCCATACACAGGGCTCTCCCGTCGGTTTGGTGGTGTTCTACGGCTGGGAGATGCGCGACGCTGGTAGTCAGGCGATCTGCTACGATCTCTCATCTTTGTATCGTTCTGCTCAAAGCGCTGTTGAGAAATACCGTTCTGTGCAGCAGGCTGCGCTGGTGATTGTACTTGAGGTGCAACTGGAGGTTGAGCAGTTGGCAAAGATGCCCCTCCATTCTGTGCTACAGCCAAAGCATTTAGTACCTGAATAGCCTGGTCTGGCGCAATTGAACCTGCACTCATGGCTTGCAGAATCTGGTTGGCCAGATCGTTCATACCAGCTGGCGGAGGGGGCGGCAAAGCAGGCTGCATGCTTGCGGGTGGCGGCGGAGGCACGAACCCTGGGGGAGGAGGTGGCGGCACCATGTTCTGGGGAAAAGGAAGAGCAGGAGGCGCTGCGTTAGTCTGACCGTTCTGTTGTCCAAAAGCGGAGAGAGCTGCGAGCAAAGCACCAGGATCTTGGGGATTCTGTGCGATCATTGGCGAGGGCACAGGTGCGGCTGTGTACTGTGTGTTAGTTTGAGGTGGGGGAGCTGACGCAGATGTGTTGGTCTTGGGCGGGCTCCTGGGTGCTGTAGGGGCATCTATTCGAAGAGCCATTAGTCATGCAGACAGGAGAGGAGCGACACACTTACTCTGTGGGGCGCCGTTCACCTGCTGCTTGAATCGAGCGAGCATGTCTAGAGGGAACGTCTGTCCGCGCTGCCAAATATCAAGAAGCTTTGTGATCTTGTCCTTCTGAGCGTCAGGTGCATGTTGAACGACATCGTTCATCACGGCCGGTAGCACATCTGTCATCTTCTGCACTCCCGCGGCATACGTTCCGGGAGCTGCATTACGGGAGACAATTTGCCCGGCGGCCTTGGCCTTCTCTACCCATTGACGAGTGACGGAGTCTACGACGTATAGGACACCAAGCTTATGTGTCGCGGGGCTGTTCTGAAGCTGCTGGAGGATCTTCTGGATGATCGTGGATTCGGACTAGAGGTGAGATTTGAACTTAGTAAAGGGCCTGGGAAAGGAGAGACGACGCGCGCCAGAAAGGACTCGACAGCCAGCATACCTGAATATTCTCTACGCAGATCGCGGTGATGGCCTTGACCTTGGTGGGTGTCACGCCAGGTGCCTTCAAGGCTTGGAGCGACTGCAATAGCGTCTCCAACTCATCCATCGCTGCCATGGTTATGTTTAGTATATCAGAAGAGACTGATAAGAAGAAAGGAAACGTCCGGCGGGTGTGCGCAGATGACTTGCAGTGTGATGAGCGGGCCAAATGGCAGAACACTCAGACTGTACTCGAAACCGCTGGTCAAGATCCGTGGTGGGACAGTCTAGGTTGTACGAAGAATGTAGAACGAACAAGCAGTTGATCGAGCACTGCGCAATACAGCAACTGGTTCAGAATGTCCGATGGATGTGCGCTGTGGTTGAGTCGAGCTGGGGATGTTCTGGGACTACTTCTTCTACGCGACAGCGCGGTGAGAGCAGTGATGCGCGGTCTTTCACGTGCGAGAGTTGGACAGTCGCAGCTACCTCCAGAGTATCAGAAAAGCAGGGGAAAGTTGCAGGCGCGGCTGCTGGTCTATTCAAGCGCGCAGGTGTATTTGGAAGTTGTGGGAGGAACGCGCCTGTGCCGAGTTATGAGTTTGAAGAGAAGCCACGCTAGCCAACCCACGTGACGTATGCAAAGCTACTTTCACACACGCTGGAGGGCTGGCACTAGGGTGGCCGAGCACAGTGGGCGTAGAGTCGCAATTGTTGTATCACATCCAGCCATGTCATGTCTCGAAATGCAAAATTGAATCGATGCATCGTGATTGCGGCTGCACACGGTCCAATCCTTGAATGCTGATGATGTGCACCGTTGTGTATACAGCAGTTCAAAAGCAATATCATTACGGAACCCCAACGCTGCGGAGGAGCTGCATGCGGGTACAGCGTCAAGCCTTGAAGGATGCCTGCATGTTGGTGCGGGATGGTGTGCGAAGCAATCCGAGTCAGATTGTTGGGCGCATTACGCGCATTACGTAGCACCGACATGTCCAACTGCTCAGAGCTCTGCGCAACGAAAAAGGGCCTGAGGCATCGCACGATTGAGTCGATGGACGACAGCAAGCAATCGATTCAACAGTCTGCAACCTGCAGCTCAGAGACATGCAATGACATCCTACCGTTCCCTTCGCACGAGAGAGTGCCGAGGGACGACCCGGTGCAGCAACGCTTCGGGCTAGGCGGTTTTCGATGAGGTGGGTTTCCAGGTGAGCTTTGATATTTTCTCAACCTCTTATTAAGGTCGCATCCACCCGCCATTTCCTCCGCCATCTTGACGTGTTGTCATCTTCCACTACTCATCACCAACAATGGCCTCCGCACTCCGTCTGAGCCAGAGCGCTCTCCGCGCCGCCGCCCCCATGAGGCAGGCCGCCTTCACCGGCGCCCGCGCCTACTCCTCCAAGACCACTGTATGCGCCCGCCCAACAAGATGTCGCTGTCCTGGGTTCATCGCTAACGAGGTCAATTGCAGTCCTTGAAGGAGACCTTCGCCGCCAAGCTGCCCGGTGAGATCGAGAAGATCAAGAAGCTCCGCAAGTATGTTCCCAGCTATTCCGCGGTGTCCGCCGCGGCAGCAACAAGTTCTATTACGAGCAGCCATTGACAGTGCATCACAGGGAGCACGGCAACAAGGTCATTGGCGAGGTCACCCTCGACCAGGTCTACGGCGGTGCCCGTGGCATCAAGTCCCTTGTCTGGGAGGTACGCGCAAGATGTCGTTATCAGCAGAATGACGTCCGGCTGACAGCACACAGGGCTCCGTCCTCGACTCTGAGGAGGGTATCCGTTTCCGCGGCAAGACCATCCCCGAGTGCCAGCAGCTCCTTCCCAAGGCCCCCGGCGGCCAGGAGCCTCTTCCCGAGGGTCTTTTCTGGCTCCTCCTCACCGGCGAGGTTCCTTCCGAGCAACAGGTCCGCGACCTGTCTGCTGAGTGGGCTGCCCGCTCCGACGTCCCCAAGTTCGTCGAGGAGCTCATCGACCGCTGCCCCAGCGACCTCCACCCCATGGCTCAGTTCTCGCTCGCCGTCACTGCTCTCGAGCACGAGTCTGAGTTCGCCAAGGCCTACGCTAAGGGCATGCACAAGTCCCAGTACTGGGAGCACACCTTTGAGGACTCGATGAACCTCATTGCCCGTCTCCCCACCATCGCCGCCAAGATCTTCCGCAACATCTACAAGGACGGCAAGGTCGCCCCTGTCCAGAAGGATAAGGACTACTCCTACAACTTGGCCAACCAGCTCGGCTTCGCCGACAACGCTGACTTCGTTGAGCTGATGCGTCTGTACCTGACCATCCACACTGACCACGAGGGTGGTAACGTTTCTGCCCACACCACCCACTTGGTCGGCTCCGCTCTCTCCTCCCCCTACCTTTCTCTGGCCGCTGGTCTCAACGGTCTTGCCGGTCCTCTCCACGGTCTGGCCAACCAGGAGGTCCTTGTCTGGCTCCAGAAGATGAAGAAGGCCATTGGCAACGACCTCAGCGACCAGGCCATCAAGGACTACCTCTGGTCCACCCTCAAGGCTGGCCAGGTCGTTCCCGGTTACGGCCACGCCGTTCTCCGCAAGACCGACCCCCGTTACGTGTCCCAGCGCGAGTTCGCCCAGAAGCACCTGCCCGACGACCCCATGTTCAAGCTCGTCAGCCAGGTCTACAAGATCGCCCCCGGTGTCCTCACCGAGCACGGCAAGACCAAGAACCCCTACCCCAACGTCGACGCTCACTCCGGTGTCCTTCTCCAGTACTACGGCCTCACCGAGCAGAACTACTACACCGTTCTCTTCGGTGTGTCCCGTGCTCTTGGTGTCCTTCCCCAGCTCATTATCGACCGTGCCGTCGGTGCCCCCATCGAGCGCCCCAAGTCCTTCTCCACCGAGGCTTACGCCAAGCTGGTCGGCGCCAAGTTGTAAATATATTATGATGATATGCGCGGCCGTCAAGGAGCGATATGAGGAGTTTTTTGAGATATCAAGAGACGCCTATGTACTATCTAGATTGGGATTGTAGGGATAAGGATTTGGTGCATTCGGTGTCTTAGCAAGCATCATAGCCTTGGATGTCTCTGCTTCAGTATACCTTTTAGTAAACGACTTGCTACAATATCATGTCTAACGTTCGACCATGACCATGACTATGACCATGACCACGACCGTGACTTCTCAAACGCCGCGGTCGTTGACTGAACGCGTCTTTTTGGCAGCCTTACCACAATCAGCATGCTCGCTATTTTCATAATATGCTGTTATGCGGATCATCAGCACAGGGTCAGTGCACGCAAAAAGTAGCGGTAACATGGACCGCCGGCGTATCAGTGTTGGGGCGGCACACAGACCTTTATGTTGGAGTGTTGGGGAGCCGCGGGAGTGCTGCGGCATTGTTGAGATTCTGGCTGCGGGTTACCTACCGTACTCGACCCACATGTAGAGCGGGCCCAGCCCGAGGTTATAGCGTGCTACCGGGTGCTCCACGAGGAACAAGGTGGTCTTCACGTCCACGGCCGTGGGCAAGAGGAGGATGCGGCGTGCTCCAGCGTGTAAAAGCAGGGCCGCATGCACATTGCAGCGCAAGAGCCGCACATTCTCACACAAAGTTCGACTCGGTGCCAATTGATTCGTCGCAAGCCTCACCGTTTCGAGCCGCAGCGCAGCTCGGAAGTCAGCCAAGATCCCCGACCTAGAGCTCCAGGGACACCACCCAGAATAACTGGCCCCGATACAGCGCCGTCGTACGCTGCTGACACTTTGACCACCCGAGAGCTCGCGCAGTGTTTCCATCACTTTTCTCAAGCTGGCACTCCTTTCTCTCCTCTTCACACACTCACATTCGCGACGAAGCACCCTCCAGCCTTGGTCCGGCCCATACCTTCGATAAGACAACCCCAGAGATGAGCTCCACACCTCCCACCGGCGTGCCCTCCATGACCAAAGACGGGCCTCCCAGGCTCGAGAAGAAGCCGGTCAAATTCAGCAACCTGCTGCGTGAGTGCGGACAATTGTCGCGATGGGAGTGAAGCTAACGGACGCGCAGTTGGTGCTGGTCTCAACCTGTTCGAAGTAACGACTCTGGGCCAGGTACGATAGTAGCCACCAACACTCACAGTGGAGCGCGCAGGAGCTGACAGCGCCGCAAACAGCCCTTGGAAGTTGTCAAGACGACCATGGCTGCCAATAGGTCTGAGGGCATGACGGGCGCCATTGCCCGTGTCTGGAGCCGCGGTGGTGTCTTTGGCTGTAAGCTGCTCTGCACTGCTGGTCTTGCGTAAGATCGCGCGCGCTGACACGGCCGTGAACAGTCTACCAGGGGCTCATTCCGTGGGCCTGGATCGAAGCCTCCACCAAGGGTGCCGTCCTCCTCTTCGTCGCGTCCGAGGCCGAGTACTACGCCAAGTCGTTCGGCGCGCCTGACTTCGTCGCTGGCATCTCGGGTGGTATGACCGGTGGTCTTGCGCAGGCCTACGCTACCATGGGTTTCTGCACCTGCATGAAGACGGTCGAGATCACAAAGCACAAGGTTGCAGCTGCCGGCGGCAAGCCCCCAACCACTATGGAGACATTCATGCAGATCTGGCGCACCGAGGGTATCCGTGGTATCAACCGCGGTGTCAACGCCGTCGCTGTGCGCCAAGTCACCAACTGGGGTTCCCGCTTCGGTCTGTCCCGTGTTGCTGAGACCGGTATCCGAAGATTTACTGGCAAGGAAGGCGGCGAGAAGCTGAGTGTCATCGAGAAGATCACCGCTTCTGCCCTCGGTGGTGGCTTGAGCGCGTGGAACCAGCCCATCGAGGTCATTCGTGTTGAGCTCCAGTCCAAGACTGTCGACCCCAACCGCCCCAAGAACCTCAACGTCGCATCCGCAGCGAAGTACATCTACTCCAACAACGGTATCAAAGGTCTTTACCGTGGCGTCACTCCCAGAATCGGTCTCGGTATCTGGCAGACAGTCTGCATGGTTGCTCTTGGCGATGTGTACGTACCCTTTTATCTTGCCTTCCTTGCAAACTTACTAACCCGTGCGCAGTGCGAAGGAGGCGGTCGAGAAGCTTACCGGCGACAAGGTTACTGCGAAGCACTAGACGGCGTTCGGTCGACTGATCTAGTCAAAACATAATTGCTAGAACCACGGATTGGAGCTATGACGGTGTTACACATCTGAAAAAGCGTTGGGTTACTGTGCGAGCGTCCTAGCTGGTCCATGAATATAGAATTACGGCATCATGACTTTTGAGCGATTCAATGCATTCACCAACACTAGTGTTTCCAAACATCCTGAACGACACACTGAGTCACTGCAAGGGCTTCCATCAATACGCTGCCAATGTACCATAGCATTGCTGGTCAATGAAGCAGCACGTGGGTGCACTCGATTAGGAAACGAGCTTCGACGCTAAATCACGTCACGCTCCACTCCTCACGGAGCCTTACCGTACCTCTTGCACGACGGTCGACAACGTCGCAACCACCTCAAAACCACAGCAATGTGGGCCTATGATGTCGAAATACATTTCCTGTGCAGCGACGAGTGTACAACGCGGTTACAAAAGGGTGAGCCGCTCGCCCAGGCTTGCAGCAATCGCTTGCCCAAGGCTGATTGAAGCAAAAATGTACTGACCTCCGCAGTTTCCTGATCGTCTTGAACGACCTCAGATCAAAGCCTGGCGCTGCGATCTCACTGCATTGTCCCGAGGCCACAATTTCTATTTCGTAGCATGCAACGATGTCGTCTACGTCTATCAGCCTAAGTTCCCAGACCAGTCCATTCCGGGCGAACCGGAGTTGGTACTACATCCGCCAACGACGTCGCCATATCTGCAGCCAGGGATCGATCATGAAGACTCTCATTCAATCACGAGGCTCCATGTGGACTATCTCGGTCAAGACGAAATCATCCTGATTACCTGTGATGACGGCGATGTCATTGGCTATCGCACTGAGGAAATCCAGCGTGTTGCTGATAGACGACGAGAGGCATCAGATGACGAGAACGAGATCTTCGTTGAGGAACCAGTGAGGACTTTCCTGCATCGCAATGTCGGTGCCAGCGCTTGGGGCTTGGCCATCCACCAGGAAGCCCGCATGATTGCAATAAGTGCAAACACCCACAAAGTAACTGTCATCGCTTACGCATTGGCGCAGCCAGGCGAAGACTCCGACGACTCGTCGGTCTTATCAGATTCGGATATGGGAGAATGCTCTGACGAAGAAGATCCCGCCGACTTCCCTTCTCCACGACATCAAGACCATGTCATTACTCTCTCGGCACGTCACAATGTCCCCTCAGTGTCCTTCAACAACAGCGGCGACGATACAGTAGGACGATGGCTCTCAAGCTGCTCGATTAATGGTGAGACCTTGATCTGGGACCTGCATCACCCGGAGAAGTGTGTTCGAGTCATTCGCCTTGGGTTCTGCGCGAGTGTAAAAGACCCCACCAAAGCACCGCAGCACGTTCCCGGCAGTTGCGCCTGTTTGAGGCCCAGCAATTTCCCGCACGCCATCTGGAGTAACATATTCCTCGACGCAAGCACCGCTTATGAAGATCCATTGCTGCAAGACTCGACACTGCCTCTGCACCATGATCACCCTCTACCCTACATACAGGATATCAGTGCGTGTAAAGGCCGCTTCAGTGTGACAGGCCGCAAAAGCTATCCTGGGCTACATGTTGTCGCCCAGAATATCCCTCCCGATGCAGAAGCGAGCGAGATGAGTATGTCAGAAGACGACTCAGACTTTGTCGATGATAGCGAATCTGAATCGTCTCCGTGGTCAGAAACCGCAGGCGTTTATCAATCGCAGCACTCGAGCGATGGGGACCATGTTCATGAGCCTACGGCTGAGGAAGCAACCGCGAGTGCGCAACCGGTGTTATCAGCAGATACAGACGAGCCTTCGGCGGATGAGGAAGATGCG
Organism: Phoma herbarum; assembly: GCA_001599375.1. NCBI lineage: Eukaryota > Fungi > Ascomycota > Dothideomycetes > Pleosporales > Didymellaceae > Phoma > Phoma herbarum. The sequence continues at coordinate 610,070 of BCGR01000011.1, read as the reverse complement.
TCGCAAACGGCACCAGCATCGCACTCGCCGCCCACTCAGATACCAAACAACGGCATCAATGCCTTGGGAGTATGGTTCCAGCCAGGGAACAACACCGCAACCATCGTCTGGAACGACGATAGCGGGAGTGAGGATGAGATGTTTATACCGACAACCGCACAAGCCCAGATGGCCTTTGCGAACGCAATTCAACCTGCCCGAGCGTACTGCGAAGTGACTACAGCCTTCACTCTGGCAAGACAGGTCTGTGGATATTGCTGCAAATTCTTGATTCAGGACTGACAGGAATCCGCAGCCGCAGATCACATCACCGCTCCTAATAGTCACCAAAGAAGATGTGCATCTCTATCAACGGCCTCTTGACTACGCAGGCGATCATCTGGATCCGATTGTCACCATCCGACGGCCACTTCACCCAGACGAACGTCGAAATCCATTCCCCTTCATCCCCGGATCACATGATCGTCATTGCTACACTACACAAATCCCAGAACTTGGTGTCTTTATCATCGCCTCCCCGGACGGGCGTGCCGGAATCTTCAGCCTGACGAAAGCAATGCAAAGTTCCAGATCACGGCCTCAATATAGCTTCCATCTCGAGTATGTCCTGCCGTTTGCGAATGACAATAAGAGCAAGATATGGGACGTCGAAGGCGCCAGACTGATAGGTGTTGCGGCTGGGCCGGTGCAAGGCATGCTAGACGAATCCAGCGAAGAGGACGAAGATGCAGCGAGTGTCACCCCGCACAATGGGAAGTTTAAACATAGACGGTGGAGGTTGATGATGTACTTCACTGACCACACAGTGTTGGCTTTTGAGCTTGGCACGCAAAGGGAGGGAGGGACCCCTGGGATTGATGAATTAATTGTGTGAACGCAAGTCAGAAATAACAGAATAAGTTGGTATTGCATCTGGACTGCCCCTCCCTGACTTACTCGTGGAACTCATCAGCTGATCACATAATATTCAGCGTCTCAAACCACCCCTCTATCGCCTTCACAGTCTCCTCAGGCGCCTCCTCACACACAAAATGTCCCACACCATCACCGATCGGCCGCTCGGTGATCAAGTGCGGGCCCGCACTCCACGGTTGACTCCAGACCTCCAGAATGGGCTTCTTCGCTCTTGTCGGCAAAAATGTACCACTGTACACCAGCAACAGCGGCACTTCAATCCTTCTCCCGTCTTCAATCGCTCGCCTCTCGAACTCTACGTCCGCGCCCGCGCCGGCCTCGTAGTCCATGGTCGTCGCCTTGATCACAGACTCTTTCTCGAAAAAAGACGAGTACACCTCTAGCGCCCCGTCCTCTGTCATTTTAGCACGACCAGAGGCGTTGCTACCCGACCATCGCGCGATCATGTCGCGGGCCCATTTCCCACCGCCGTAGGCTTGGATCATTGGGATGGCGATCGAGGGGTTTGCTAGGAATGACCAGTGGAACCAGCCCTTTGCGCCGTTCGCGGAGTCCCCGATTGACCATTGCGAGAGCGTGGGTACGATGTCTAGGAGTGCGAGGCCCGTGATGCTGAATCCAAGGATGGGAGAAGTGGGAGAGGAAACATGTAAGTGGTGCGCTATCCGGGCGCCGCGGTCGTGCGCTATCAGGATAATGGGCTGGAGGCTGGAGTGTGAAGGTTGAAGGAGCTCGTGGAGTGCGTCTAGGATGAGCAGGCCGACGCTGACTTTGTCGTGCTTGACTGGGGGCGCACTGTTGCCATAGCCAGGCAGGTCGGGAACGAAGAGAGGATGGGGAGGTAGGAGGGGAACCACGTGTCGCCAGAGAAAGGCGCTGTTAGGGTAACCGTGGAGGAGGACTAGGATGGGAGCGGTGCTGTTGGCTTTGGAGAGGCCTTTATGGTAGCTGATCGTTCCCTTGCTTGAGGTAGATCTCTGGAAGCCAAGGTCTGCAAACTTTTGATCTTGAGCCTGTGCCATATTTGCTTCGATCAGAACAATTGGTTATTGGAAGTACAGTACTTGTCAACTGCATCAAGGTCGTGATATCCTGCCCGAAGCGGTCATCCACTGATGTATTTGTCAGCTTGCTTACATCGCCTGCTGCCTGAACAAGTCACGCCCTTTGGTTGAGACACAGTCTCATGGAGTCCAATCGATTGTATCAGATCCGTCATTGGGTAAGCGCTAACACTTAGCGCTGGGTATAGGGGTATACACAAAGAGCTCATTCTCCAAACTTCCGCTCATCGCGGTAGCAACCTTCTCATACACTGAGTACAAGATGCTACTACTGAAAGCCAGTCTACCCACTCTTGAGGTACTGCCATTCCAAAGCCCCGTAAAGCCGGACTCCTGCACTACAGTCCGGAATGCGTCGATCGTCCCGGCACCCCGCACGCTTTGCGCCCATGTTTTGATCGTATCAAACGGCTGAGTAATATACACAGTGATAGCACCTGCCAATGCCCCGGTAAATAGTGCAGTTGTCTCGTTTTGAGGCAAGTCATGTCGCCGTGTGAATTCACGGATGATGTTGTAGCTGCCCATCTTGACGCCTTGAGTGCTACTCTGCTTTAGGATGGTGGGTACAAGGCCACGGTATAAGCCGCGAATGCTTTGTGTGCAGACTATATCTTCATATGCATGAAGTTCGCCGCGATAGAGCTTGACGTGATTTGTTGCGTTGGAAATCAGAAAAGTCTTCAGTCGCTCGGTCGGCGTAACAGCGACGATACTTTCGGTCAGTCCGGCCAAAGAGCCGGCGAGCACACCTCGAGCAGGTGTGAGTGACCCATGTTCGTCTGCGAGGTGCCCTCGGAAGTAGGAAAAGGATGCAAAGCGGACAGACACCTTGAGTGCTGTTCCGAGGACGAGTGTTGAGCAGCCTGTGTAGACTGTGCCCATGCCCTCGTATCTGACAACGTTATAGATGATGGAGAAGGGATTGTGGTGAGGGATTGGAACAGTATGGAGCTGCACTCGGGTTTTGGCATATTCGAAAGGGTAGGTTGCTACTGCTTCCACGCAGCCGGCGACGGCACTGGAGAAGAGCAACACTGGTGTTGAGGCCTTAGGCTTGGCAGTGTTCTTCGTGGTTGTTTCTGACCTCTGTGGGATATACACCAGCTGGCCTGTCCGTCCAAAGGGTGATGACGAACTCTGAGCAGCCGCCATAGTGACCGAGGTGCAGTGATCTCGAGAAAAACACGAGACGGGAGAACAAAGACGAGAGATGGGGATGCCAAAAGCGGACTGATCATCCAGATGTATCTTCGACATGCACAGAGTAAACTAGCAAGAGCAATAGAATGCTTCCCGTGAACCTCCGGATCCGGCTTTGCTTCGTTTCACATGTAATACACTGTAAGTAAATCTTTCCTGCGCCATACCATTGATGATTTCCGTCACTTCTTTCGTGAATCTCACATGTTAGTTTCCTGTTCACCGTCCCTTCCGAGTAGCTCGTATACTGTATCGCATCGAAGGAAGGTCAGAGACGCGAGATGCGACGGAAGTCGCAGCCGATCCTCTCGCTTCCCGTGGGCAATAGCGAGAAAGAACAGACCTATAGTAGCTCAGCTCCCAGATTGAGTCGCTTCCTGTCGACTGCAATCATGGAGGCATTGGTGCATCATCGAGGTGATGGAGGTGTCGCAAGCTACGTTCCCGCGGGAGTGTTCAAAAGCCGGCGAGGCTGCACTTGCGCCTCAGATATTTCTTCCAGGCTTTAACTTGCTCAACATTGCTGCTTCGCCCTCGTTGAAATTGTTGATGGGTCTGTGTCACACCGTTCGTTGTCGAGTAAGGTTAGAGTTGCGAGCAACACTGAACGGGAAGAGGGCTTCCCGCGGGAGCAGCTCCTTGCTGTTCGGTGCGAACGCCTCCATGTGCTTCTCCTAGCCTCGGCTGTGCTCTTTACACAATCACCGTGGTACTCCCAGTATACCTCATGAGGGAGACATTCTTTGCTGCTATTATCATCGTGGATAGATTACGGTGGTGATGTTGTTGCTATTCGTCGAATGAAGCTGGGGTTTGAGCGTGCGCGCTTGGCTGACGGGAAGCTGGTCGACGCTGAAGACCTTCGTCTCTCCTCTTCTCTTCCCGCCGCACCCGCGGCAACATCAACTGCCTCCGCGCTCCTCCACTGTCGCGCAAACAACACGACTCCACGTTTCGACTTGCTACTTATCCGTCCTGATGGACGGCAACAGCCATGCCACTGCAGCTGGCGATAGCCAGGCTGTGGGGCGGGTGCGAAAGCGCGCACCTGAGGCGTGCACCTTCTGTCGCCGGCGCAAGGCGCGTACTTGTTTATGCATCTGCATATACTTGGCTGACCATATCAGATCAAATGCAGCACTGAACGACCTTCATGTGCAAATTGCAAAACCCATGGCATGACGTGCAACTATGAGCCCATCGATGATGCTGTTCGTGCACGCACCGCCCGCCCAAGCAAAATGCAACGGAGAGAACATGCGAATGAACCTCGCAGCACTGCGCCGACAACCAGGGCAAAATCAGTGTCAGATGATAACAGTGCTCAAGCCCAAGCAGACTCAGTCAGTCGAGCGAACAGCGTGTCTCGGATTGTTGTGTCCTCAAATGGCATGCCCAGTTATCATGGCCGCACAAGTACACTCTTCGAAGAGAGTTATCATGATCGATCTACGCCAGAAGCCAATCCTAGGATGCCTGAAGAGTGGGTAGAGAAAGGACTGATTGCTGAAGCCGCTTGCCAGCGTCAACTGGAAGACGTGAATTTTCGTCTCGGTAAATTGGACTTCGATGGCGTCGAGCCAGAGCTAGGCCAACACTTGTTGTCTCTTCACTGGAATCGACAGCATCACTCATTTCTGATCACTTACCGACCCGCATTCATGCGAGACATGGCGTGCAAAGGCCCAAATTTCTCTAAGCTCCTTTTGAACGCTATCTTCTTCAGCGCATCCAAATTTAGCCCACGCCGTGAGCTCCGAAGGGATGCTGATGATGTGCGAACAGCCGGCTGGAAGTTCCGCGAGCGTGTTCGAGGACTGCTTGGCGGTGCCTTAGACAAGAGCGATATCACTACGATACAAGCATTGCTGATCATGTGTAATTCTTTATTCGCTTTAGGAGATGAGCGCAGCGCAGCCTGGCTGTACGCCGGCCTAGCCTTCCGCATGATTGTCGACTTAGGCATTCATGTTGACAAGGCGGGCCTTACTACCCATCGCAAATTCTCGGATGAAGACCTCGAGATCCGAAGACGTGTCTTCTGGGCCGCATTTGGTGAGCAGAACATGACAAGGTCAATGTAATGAGCTAACAACCTTCGCAGTGGTCGATAAGATACAGAGTCTATACCAGGGGCGACCAGTGACGCTGAAGGAGTCTGACACTTTAGTGCCTATCAAATTCCTCGATACCTACGAAGAGCTCGAGCACTGGACGCCCTTAGCCTATTTGACACAGTCCGATGTGGCTTATGCCGGATCGCCGGCGTACAGCATCTCGACATTTAAGCACTTATGTCAACTATCTCTGATTTTAAGCGATATACTCAGCACCATCTACACCGAGAGAAGCTCTGATAAGAGCTCAGCTGAACTGTCAACGAAGCTGGAAAGCATCCATGCCTCACTGCAAACTTGGTACCGCGATTTGCCACCTCACCTGGCTGATCTTGGCAAATTGCCCACGACTCCGCCTCCACATGTCCTGAGTCTACTGTCAGTATCACAGACGTGCTGATATCGCTGAGCTGACTTTCAAAGCGCCATGTACCACGTGCTCGTGATTCTTCTGCATCATCCGTTCGTTGCGGATGGTCATCTCTACAGCACTTCACGTAGTATCTCCATCAACTCGTTGAAGTGTTGCGCTACGGCCGCGAACGATATCGTGCATCTTGTACGCATCTTCGACAAAGCATTTAGCGTACGACGAGCGCCGTATCTCATCTCGTATGCGACATATGTTGCTGCAACAATACACGCACGCATAGCAGCAAAGCGTGGCCCTGGGTCGGATGCTCATAGTAGTCTTGCAGCTTGCTTGGCGGTTTTCAGGGAGAACCAGGAGACCAACCCAGCTGTTCGACGGGCTAATGCCCTGGTCCAGAATCTTATGAAGCGACTCGGAGTACGCATGCACAGCATCGATGACTGTTGTATACACAAGGAAACCAATGGTAGTAGTCAGCGTCAATCTCCAGGAGCAGTCTCGAACGCAACAACGAGCCGAGGACCCAGCCTGCAAGGACTCGATTTGGATGGCATTATACAGAGTTTCGTACGCGAGCAGGAAAACGCACAAATGACGCAAGCGGGTACACCAGAACAATCCGCTGCCAATACGCCAACAATAATGCCGCCACAACGAGTCCCCGCGGTGTCTGCCAACATGCTGGATGCTGGAGTCCAAGATGTCAATCCGCTGAACTACGACTATAACAGCCAATGGATCGCTCCTGGCCAACACCAAGTCTATGGAGATGCCTCGGTACCTGTCGATGACCTGTACTACGGTTTTAATAGCGCCGCTCTGGACAGTTTTCCTATTACACCCTTCCTGGAGTGGAACACTATGTGACTACCTGGGTCCACAGCGTCAATTGTGTAGCGATATACAAAGCTTCTGTACCCTACTAACCATCTTGACTACATAATTACGCGTTTTACTATTAAGATATATTGCGTTAATAGACAAGTAGATACCCTTAGCAGGAATTAACTAGCTTAGTAAATTGACTAGCTCGCTAGTAGAACACATTATTCTTACTTTAAATGCGTGATTGAAAGTGTCAGATAGAGCGAGCTGTGGTGAGGTCGGATCTGTACAATCGAGCAGGGACCCACCAGGTGGTGTGGCCAATCAGGAGTCCCCAGGTGCACCCGGCAACTTCTGATTGGTTAAGAGGCCCCAGGGTCCGCACTAGCGTAAGCCGCGTCATTTTCATCCCGTAGCAGGTGGGAGAACAGCCAACCAACATCAACCAACATCAACCAATATCATCAAGTTACATCATCATCTATTGATCATACCATCTGACAGAAAGTCTAGTGCAATAACGTAAAGAGATAGAAATAGTATGCAGCTACGCTAGCAGCAATCTAAATCTAAACAACTAATTAGAAGTTGGCTCTATGATTGAAATATAGAGAACTATAGAAGCTAGATACTCTAACTTGTTGCTTAGTTTGGAAAGCGAAGCAGCATCTAAGCCTCGTAAGTTGCTATTCTTATTAACCTCCTGTCCTAAGTCTCGCAAGAACAACATTAAAGCCGCCTTCACCTGCTCTGAACTAAGAAACTTATTGTTCCAACACTGATGCACAATGTTCCCTATGCAAGCCTCCTCTAACAGCGGCCACGCTCTCTGAGGAATTAATGCAGTCACCTCCTGCCACGAGCCAAGCCCGGATTGGGTTCCCGGCCAGAACCCTGTTATCAGTTTGAAAAGCACGCACCCAAATAGAAATTCATCAGTCTGCTTTGTTGGATTCGGTGATGTTTAAGAGGGTGGAAGTTATTTATGTTTGTCTGACTAGCGGATATAATGTGGCCCTAGCGCGCGGCGTAACTGAAACTTGCGTTGACGAAGCCAGCGAGCGAAAGAGAGAGGTGAGAGTCTGAGGATAGCTAGCATTGCGAAAGGTCTAAATTGCCAAAGATTATATTATGAGCGTGCACAAATGCTAGGCTGTCAATGATGTGCAGTGCCCACTGATACACCAGCGGTTAATGAGACAGGAGGATGCGACTTGTCGCTGCGTTGAGGGGAGCACTGTACACAGCATTTCTGTGCTGGGCAATGAACTTGTCTACAGGCAGATTAGAGGGCTTGGCGAGTATTGGAAGAGCAGTCCAAGGATCACGGCCTTTGAAACTATCACGAGCACGTTAGTACGTTGGCATTGAATGAATGAGAAGACTTACGCAACAACGTGAGGGTGACCCTTACCAATCTACTCATGGATTGCTGTTGTCTTCTAGTACTGGCTAGCGCTGTACTCATCCCGCCACTTTGCTTCTAAAGAATTATCAGGCTCTTCGTTGCATGTCTTAGGCATGAGAATGATTAAATCTGCGTCCAGGTGGGTCACTATGACATCACTGATGTTGGTATTGAAACCAGGCTGACGTAGGGGTACAGGATTTGGCCTTTGGTCTGTCCGAGATGGTTGAAGAGTGATAAGTAATCGTGTTCTTGCCATGATAAAGACCCATAAGCAATCTGCTTTGCTGGCGTGTTCTTGACAGAGGAGGATGATTTCTATTCAAGACCAATCAAATGGAAGAGTTAGCGCATCCCGTGACTGGAGTAGTGCGCCTTCTGTGTTTCAGAAAAACCGGCGGATAAATAACGTACCTCACGGGCGAGCGGGTCACACGAGCGAGCGGGTCACTTTTGCCAAGACCCTACCAAAACACTAACTCTATACTAATGCCTTTACAATAACAACAGATAGCTGCGTTAAAAGAAGCCTAGATATAGCTTGCGCTCTAAACTATCTAATAAGCTCTTAAGCTTTTAGTAAAACGCGCTACAGCTATCTATAAAGTCTCTAGAACTACACTAAACAAATAACGCGCTAGACAATTTTTACGCGTTGATACTATAGCTAACTTATAGAATCTAACTAATACTAAGAAGTAGGTAATTATTAATTATATACTTAACCTAGTTGCGCAAGAATTTCCTCTTTAGCTAGAAGATATAGCTAATATAGCTAATGTTCTACGCGCTAAGCGCAGAATAGGCTATGTTAGCCTAAACTAGGCTAGTATATTTGTCTCGCGTTAGGAAGAGCTTAAAGTAAAGTTTAATTGCAAGTACAACTATAAGAGAGCCCTCTGTAAAGATCCTAGGCTTATTTAGGGCTAGTTTAACCTTATAGCTAATATGAAAGCTAAGTATAGTATCTAGAATAACAACATATACAACTTCAACAAGACAGGCTTTATAATAGGCTAGATAAGTAACAGAGCAGTTGTAACAGCTTTAGGTACGCAAGGACAGCTGAAGCAGATCTAGCTAGACAACTAGGAGTAGGCAATAGTTATTTAAGGTATTGATGCTAAAGAATAAGCTATTCTGCTCTTTATTATCTTTAAAGCGCGTAACTACCTATCTAACTAGTACAAAGACAAAGATCTACTCTAGAACTAAGTTATTAGTATTTTTAAAAATAGCTAGACTACTAATTAGCTTACCTTTAACTAGTTAAAGCACTTTAATGCGCATTTAAAGGGGCGTACTGTTAGCACCTACTATATGCTAATTATTAATAGCTATAAGAGCTACAACTCTATTTAATTCTAGCAATACTGCAAGAATAATAAGATTGTCTCTGTATATATGCCTCTGCACTTATTACACCTTCTACAGCCTCTTAATATAGGCTATTTTGCCCCTCTAAAGAAAGCCTATATGCGCTAAGCTAAAAACGCTATATATAACTAGATTAACTACATTACAAAGCTAGAGTTTCTGCTATACTTTAAAGCAGCCTATAATATAGCAATTACTCTTAGCAATATTCTAGAAGGGTTCTAAGGCGCTAGACTAGTCTCTTTTAATCTAGATTAAGTTATAAGCAGCCTTAATATAAAGCTGCAGACTCTATTACTACAACTTCTTATTAATAAGACGCTCTAATAGTTGCAAACTCTAAGCAATACTCTAGAATTTAAGTTGTAATTAACTCTAATTTAAAATAAATAAAAAAAATTAAGATAGCTTTTTAAACTTTATTCTAAGCGCAATTAAGTACTATGTAAAAGAGAGAGCAATTATATTATATAAGCTTGCGCTTACACAAAAACAGATCTATAAGCTTAAAGTAGCTGCTAAGGCTACTATATAATGCATGTTCTATAAAATAAAGCAAATTTAGTAGAAAAGAAGTCTAGTAGTTAAAAAGAGCTAGTAATTAATAGCTCTAAAGAAGTTTAGAGCGCGTAGTAATAGAAAAAGGGCAAAAAAGTAGATACGCGCTAAAGTAGGCAAACTATCCTAAAGACGCTATAGATAGTGCAACAAGACTAAGCACAATACACAAAGATGCAAGAATAAAGTAGAAAAGGTCTCTAAGTAATAATATAGCTTATTTTGCTTTATGCAGCGCTAATTTGTAGTATTTTGGGCTATAATAGAGTAAGTTTTGGTGGGGTCTTGGCAAAAGTGACCCGCTCGCTTGTGTGACCCGCTCGCCCGTGAGGTACGTTACGCTGTGGGCTTGCACGAAAATCAGTTGCTGCCCACCCATAAAAATGAGGCTATAGAACTACACACAATAGCTATCACGACGTGATATTTTGGTGTAGTACTATTTCAGTACATCTGAGTGAATTGCGCTACTTATATCTAGTGTCACGGCGCGGTTGTGGCTGCATGTCACGGCGCTACGAGCCCTGTCCTGCTCTGTCCTGCTCTGTCCTGACAAGTATATGTATGCGAGAACCGCGTGAAGTCGCTGACTTCACGTTCTAGTCTTTTGCTTAGCGCAGCAGGTTAGCGCGTACAGGTTCCTACGTGCTACCCCGTGACACTGGAGCTAATCAGGAGTTGCCAGGTAGACTTAGCAACTGCTAATTAGCTAAGACTGCTAAGTACCTAAAGTACTCCTAAGAAGAACCTTTCTCCGCCTGTTAAACCTACACGTAGCTTTTTAAGCTATGTCTTGTTGTAGAACCTGCCTATAAGGTTGCTGTCAGCACCTGGACTGACAATGGGGCTGAACAACCCACGAGTCCCCGTGCGGGGTAGTGGAATGATATATTAGCTGTCCCTACCTTATACTAGGCAGGCAGCGAACAGTCTATAGTTAATAAACAGACCTTTTAGTTATTAAGACTATCTTGCCTTAACGTGTTTCCCCACCGAGACGCGCACCCCCACTAAACCGCGCAGCCTTATTAACTTTACGTCTGTTACGGTCTATTACACAATGCTACTACAACGTAACGCACAACTGTTCTATAATAAAAACACACTACCCCTTGCTATCTAGGCTATAAAAGGTACTATGCCTAAAAGTATAAAACATGTATGTAGGGCCTTTAGTGTCTCTAAAATAACCCTACAAGAGCGTTGCGCTAGAACGTTCTTCTAACGCAATTGTAAGCTTAACTTAAAGAGGCTTATAAAGATAGAAGAGAAGGTAATAGTCGCACATATACTTAAGCTAGACATAAGAGGGATAGGCGCAATAAGAACTATAGTATAAGATATAGCTAATAATCTACTTGCTGCGCGCAATAAAAGACCTATTAGTAAGCACTAGGTAGACAGGTTTAACACGCGTATAGAGAAGATTAAGCTTTAACACAACTAACTATATAATTATTAATAAGCCCTAAACAAAGATTAACGCGTTATTAAGCCCTAGTTTAAGCTAGTTAGGAGTACAAAGAAGATATATAGCATTTAAGATAAAGACATATACAACTTTAATAAGATAGGCTTTATAATAGGCGTAATTAGTTATTAGATAGTTATTACAGGCTCTAAGAAGCAATCTAATTCTAAGACTATACAGCTAGGTAACTGTAAGTAGGTTACTATTATTACAGGCATCTGTGCAGCTGGCTAGGCTATCCTACCCTTTATTATCTTCTAAGGTAGGGTTCTAATCACAACCTAGTACCCTAACCTGCCTCGCGATTAGGTTATCACAACTAGCAACAATAGCTAGACAACAAACAAGCTTAGATTGCAGTAGCTAAAGCACTTTAACGCGTGTATAAAGGACTATACTATTAGCGCGTACTATCTACTAATTATTAACAGCTATAAGAGCTACAACTCTATAGAGTTTAAAGACTACTATAGGGAACACAAGATTATTCTTCTCTGCATACCTCTACACTTGTTGTATCTATTGCAGCTACTTAACGTGGGCTGTTTTGCGCTACTAAAGCAGGCATACTACGTAGAGATTAACAGCTAGGCAAGGTACACTATTACGCAAGTTAAGAAAAAGACCTTCTTACTAGCCTTTTGCACTATATTTAACAAAGCAATTACTAAAATCAATATTCTAGCAAGCTTTAGAGGCGCTAGCTTAGTTCTACACAGCCCTATGTCAAGCCCCAGCTCCGGCCACTGCGGCAAGCAAACCCAAAAGGTATCACGACTCACTCAAATAGTGAGCCCTTGCCGGAACAGTACTATATCGTCAGCCGGGCCTGACACCCTAAGCATGTACTATTAAAGCTTGACGTAGTGCTTTGTACACTAATACTACTACCTGCAGAGACAGCTACTTAGAAGTCCAAAATACTAGCTACTATTAAAGAGATAGAAGCGCAATTAACGCTAGTTTATAAGCGTATATAAAAGTATAGAGAATTACTTATCTCTTCTCTTCTGCAAGCTGTTAATAAGCTTGCAAAAGGCATTACTATTATAGATTATAATTTATAGTTGCGGAACTATAAGCTAGCAAGCCTTTACTAGTTTTATACAATAAATAAATAGTGTAGTCGCAAGCGAAAGTATACTTAGATAGAGGAGGCTCTTATAGTTAGTAACATATAGAATTTAATAGCAGAGAAGGACAGTAGTAGTTATAAGGCAACTAAATAGCCTGCAAAGAAGGTGCGTAAAAAAAGGCACTGCAGACATTGTAGCAAGACTAGCTATAACTTATATACGTGCACTACTAAATTATAGATATAGATAATAGTAATACTTCTAAGGAGTAATTTTAGCTTGTAATAGTATTTACGCAGCGTTGTAGTGTAGAGTAATAGACTGTAATAGACAGAGAGTTTGGTGAAGTTAGTAAGACTGCGCGGTTCGGTGGGGGTGCGCGGCTTGGTGGGGAAACACGTTAGTGTTTCTACCTACTCTCCCTATGCCTACCTTCTTAGTTCTAACATTCTATTTGCTTCTACTCTAGAGAGGTAAGGGATAGAAATATAGAATAAGCGCAACCTTAAGTTCTCTAGTCTAAAGGCTAATACTAGAGCTATATAATACTTAAATATTTGCAATAATAGAGAATATATATCTATTACAAACTCTAGAGATCTAAAATTCCCTATAAGACAGTGTCTAATATACTAACTTAACAGATACTGCAAGTAGAGTACAAAATTAGCCCTAGACAGCTAGAGCATTACAAAATAATGCACAATAACCTATTGTGGCCTATAATAGCCCTCTAGAAGATAACCTAGACTAAGAGCTAAGGGAACTAGAGGCGTAGCATAAGAAGGCTACAAAGTAGGAAAAGATAGCTTACTTCTAAGTAGCTTAAGCTAAATACAACGCAGAAGACATGTAGGCGCTTTAACTAATTCCTAATAACTTCTAACTAGCTACTTTAATTTCTCTAGCTTCTATCTTAGGCTTACTATGCTTAGAACTGCTATATATGTTTATAAAACGCAACTATGTTGATTTAAACTACTAGAAGTGTGACTGTAAGTAGTATTTTAATAGACTGCCTGCTAACTTCTTATAGAAGTAGTAGAAAATTAATTTTAGAGTATAGTACTTCTTAGAAACTATAAAGAGTCTCTAGGAGGCCTACTATTTTAATTAACTAAAGAACAACTCTATATAGAAACCTACTTAGGAAGCTATAAAAGCTGTAATGCTAGGCTCTCTAAGGACTCTCTTAGAAAGAAGGTAGAGATCCTATAAGGCGCTGTATTAAGCAAAAATGCTCTCTTAAAGTACTCTAAAAGAGTTACTTAATTATATAAGGCCTTACTAGGAGAAGTTAGGCAAGACGCATAGACTTAAGCTTTAAGTAATAGGGTACATCTATGCTCTGCCTAAAGAGATCTAAAAGTAGCTCTTTATGTATCTAGAAAGGTGTTGTATAATACTTACTTAGGTAGTAGAGGCTACAAATATAATCTACTATTAAAAGGCCTACTTAAAGAATTCTTAAAATAAGAAACTTGTAAAGAGTTAGTTAAAGTAAATACAGAGTTCTAAAGAAGATAAAAGGCTTAAAAAGACATTAAAGCGTGTAAAAAAAGAAAGCCTAAGCTATAATAGCTAAAACAAAGGCCTAGAGGCAGTTAGCTAAAGGCAAACCTCTCTATAGTAACCTATTATAGATATAGAGAAGCTAGTTATATCTAACTAAACTGCCTAAACTCTAACACTTCTAAGAAACCTAAAGAAAAGTTAGAGGTAGAAAAAAGTAAAAAGTAAAAAAACTAGGTTTATACTTTTTTACCTATATCTCTACTTTAGAGAAGAGTAAGAATCTAGGCACTTTATATAATACGCTTCATCTACAACTGTTATAGTTACTTATAGTTTAAGCTATAGTTAGGTTGTTAGGTACTTTTAAAGCTCTAAATAATAGAGATTTGCAACTAAACCTAATATTAGTAATAGTAACAAAAAAGCAAAGTCTCTAAGTTAATCTATTACTCTAGTTGTTAGCTAAAAGTATCAATAGAAGTAGTATACTAGTTTATAGTACTCTAATAGCTATAATAACTATTATAGACTTAAGAAGTTAAAAGTAGACCTAGAAGTTGCTATTTATTATTGCTAACCTAAGAGAATATAAAATATATCTAAATCTACTAACGTGTTTCACAAGCGAGCGCCGAACCTAACCAAGCGCCGCACTTTCAATAGTGGAACGCCTGCGCAGCGCTATATTATAACACAACACTAATTAATAATTACTTACAGGCCTAGATAGTATTATTTAGAAGCTTTGCTATTATCTGCGTTCTCTACTTCTATCTTGCAAGTGCAGGAATTATATCTAATCTTACTACAACACCTACAGTGTTGCCTAACACGCACCCTCTTTGTAGGCGTTTTACTCTTACTACAACCTCTACTCTTCTTTTTAGCATTTAAGTTAGCTACTTTACTAATTGTAAGAGTCTCTTCTATATATATATTATTGCTTATAAGTCTTGCGCTTTGTAGACGCTTCTACAGCGTCTTGTAGGCGGCCTATTTCCTTTTGCATTAACACTATATTATAAGCTATCTGCTAAGCGCTCTTTACTAACTGTTTAACCTACTTATCTAACAAACTTGCTAGAGACCCTTAATAGATTTAAATCTGCTTTTAAATTAGAGTTAACTGCTCCTCTACTTTGTAAGCGTTGCGTAGTGTCTTTAGCTCCTAGGCAATGTTGCTAGGTTTTAGTAGCGTTAGCGTGCGCAGGCGTACATTAAGCTTTAATAGCACAACCTCTAGGTTATATAGGACTAGCCTAGCACCTCTAAAGCCTGCGCGAATATCCTCTAGTATAAATATCTTCTTAAACATTGCTTTAAAGGCTAGTAAGAAGGTTTCCTTATTAATATAGTAGATGCAACTGCGTGCTAAAGCCAAAACTTTGTCACTACACAGGCGCTTTAGCAGCAAGAAGCAAGCAATGTTAAGTAGCTATAGCAAGTGCAACAAGTGTGCTAGCATATAGAGAGTAATTATCTTCTTCTCTTTGCACAAATCCTAAAAATCCACTAAACAGTAGCTCTTATAGCTATTAATAATAAGCAGCCTGTAGACTCTAACAGGCTTCGCATACGTGTTAAAGTAGTAGAGCTAGGCAAGCGCTAGATTATTGTAAGTCTAGCTAGTAGAACTAATATTAATAACCTAGTCCTGTAGAAGGTCCTTAGTAAACTAGTTAGAGATAAAAACCTTACCTGCAAAGATAAGAAATAGTAAGTTTACCTTCTCTATTAACCTAACACTTTGTACTAGAGTAACCTACTTGCAATTGCTAGGCTAAAGTTTCTTTTATTTCCTAGGCTTCTCTAAGCCTGTTACTACTAGCTGCAACAAAATCTTGCCTATTAGGAAGCTAGACTTATTAAAGTTATATATATTCTTGTCTATAATGCTATACTTTGCCTTTATTAACTAAACAAGTATGAACTAGGGCTAGATAATTACTAGGTTCTCGCAGGCAACTTGCTAGCAATTGTACAGGTAGGTCTATTGCTTTTGCAGCTCTAGTGTGCGCTTTATAAAGTTATTAACCTAGTTTTTACTAATAGGCTTTGCGTTACAGCTGCAGAGCAGTCTATTAGCTATATTTTATACGTCTGTTTTTAAAAAAAGGTAGTCTACAATTAGACTTTTTAAGTATATATAGTACAACTACTCTCTTTTCTAGCTTTATAAGGCGCTTTGTATTTAGCTTATAGTTATATTAAGAGTGTATTCTATTATGTTAGTGTTAGATTATTTATTTAGGCACTTTGTAGACTTTCTTAGCGCAGTAGATACTTTAAATTTAGTTCTTTAAGATATTAGATATAGCAAGCTGTATATTAGCTTTAGTATAGAGTGTAGGCGCTTGTTGTAGTTAAGACATTTCGCGTTGTTGTTGCGCTAGCGTTCTAGCAGCAAAAGTGCGGCGCTTGGTTAGGTGCGGCGCTTGCTTGTGAAACACGTTATAGATTAATATATATTAATCTAAGATTAACTACGCAACACAGTGTATATTATTTAAAAGAATAAAAGCCTTAGAGAGAGCTAAGTTCTAAAAAGTAGCTATTAAGGACACTAAAGAGTTTAATTACACTATGCGCAACTCTAGAGTAGAAATATATATGTGCATTGTGGGCTTTGTAGGCTAGATTGGGCGGGAACACTCTATAGTAGCTAATCTCCTACTGCAATACTCTAAATACGCTGATGTTGCGTTAGAGGATAACTCTAAAGAGTTAGCTAGCTATAGCTTAAGTAATCTACCTATTAATTTAGTAGATAGTGCAATGCTACTATACTAACCTCTATATAGTCCCTTAGAAGCTAAGCTAGTAATCTTGTAGAAATATTTAGCTAACTTTATAGCAAGAGGTTAGATTCAACGCTCTAAGTCTCTAGCAGGGGCCCCTATCTTTTTTGCTAAGAAGAAGGATAGTAGCTTAGGTCTATGTGTTAACTTTAGAGATTTTAATAAGATTACTATTAAAAATTAACACTCTCTATCTCTTATTTTAGAATCTCTAGGGAGACTCTTCTAAGCAAAGATTCAAGGAAACTAATAACAGTAGAAGTTAATGCCTCTAGAGAAGCAATCTTAGATATTCTTAGCTAAAATAGTGTAGAAGTATACTAAAAAGACTATTAGAGACTACGAGACTTCTATTTATATAAACTTGTATAGGTAGAGTATAATTATAGTATATATAACTAAGAGCTACTAGCTATAGTAAAGAGTCTAAAGCACTAGTATTATTACCTCTAAGGTATCTAATCTAAGATACTGATAGACTACAAGAACTTAAAGTAGTTTATAGAGATTAAGGTGTTAAACTACCAGCAAGTAAGGTCTTGTTTAGTTCTTAGCTAGTACAACTTTACCCTAACTTACAGGCCTAGGATTACTAATCTAGCTAATAGTCTATCCTAGCGCCCTGATTACATAGCTAAGGTACAGAAGCTATTACAAAGGTATAATAAGGCCTTTGTATAGCCTCTTGAAGATCTACTATATAGAAGGAGGGATCTTAGCCTCTAAATAGGAGTATTAATAATATAGTTAGTAAGCCTCTAATAACTACTAATAGAAATAAAAGAGGCTCTAAAGGGCTTTAATAAGGCAGATAAATGGTTTCTAAAGGAACTGTAGATGCTTTAGGAAGACAGTGACACAGAGCTAGATATAGATACTGAATTTAAAAATATAAGCCTAAGTCTAGGTTATAGTGCCCTATAGAGCGATAGACTAGACAACTAGGGGGTTCTATAGCTTGAAATAATTAAGAAGAAGGCAAAAGCTCTCTAAGAATGTTACAATAACCTACTATCTAGATATTTTAGTGCAAGAAGGATATTAGAGAAGCTCTAGCGCTAATATAGGTAGAGGGGTATAAGAGAGAATATAGATTAGTACTGCTAGAAGTGTATACTGTGTAGGAAGTCTATATTAGCTAGACACTGTCTTTATAGACCACTCGCACCATTGCCACCTCCTAGAGAGGCATAGGAGGAGGTTACAATAGATTTTATAACTAAGCTCCCCCTAAGCAAGCTTAGTAGTGTAGTGTATAACACAGTGCTAGTTATTGTATGCTATTTAACTAAGATAGCCTATTATATACCAGCAAGAGGGGATTAGGATAGTAAAGACCCAGCCTAAGCATAGATAAGGGAGATTATCCAACTCCATAGAGTACCACAGCGCATTGTATCTAATTATAGCCCCTTAATAAATGCGAAGTACTAGAACACCTTTTAACACTACTTAAACTTAAAAAGAGTTCTATCTTCTGCCTACTTCTCTTAGATAAATAAGCAGATAGAAAGGCAAAATTAAACTTTAAAGTAGTATTTATAGTACTACTACTTCTTAGAACAAAACAATTAGACTTTATAGATCTTAATTGCATAGTTTGCGTATAATAATAGTATACATACTACTATAAAAGTCATACTTTTCTAATTACATTATAGAATATTTCTAAGAGGGGTAAACTAGCCTAGTATACTCTATAGTTAGAACAAATTACCTCTTAAATGCTATGTTGCAACAAAGGTCCTAACACTCTAAAAAGAATACAAGAATAAGATACTTGCTACAAATACCTATTAGAAGAAGTACTAGAATAAGAAGAGATTACTAATTCTCTTTTTAGTTAGAGACTAAGTAATAGTCTTAAACTAATATATAAAATCTATAAGGCTAAAATAAAAGCTAGACTAGAAGTATATAGAACTAGAACATATAGTAGCCTAGATTAGCCTAATATTGTTTAGAGTAGACCTACTAGGCTTAAAGAGTGTACATCTAGTCTTCTACGCCTTGTTACTTAAGCCTTTTAATCTAAAAGGCTTAATCCCCTATCTAGACACACCTATTATAGACACGTTACGCACCTTTAGCAACGACGTGTGGGAAGTAGATACTATTCTAGAAAGGAAATAGGATAATACTAGTTGGTAGTTATAGTATATTAAATAGACTAGATTTCTTAATAGTAAGAACTTCTAGAAGCTAGAAGTAAACTTCTCCTTAAATACTCTCAAACAGTTCTAGGATAAGAAGAAAATAACACTAAAGAGAGCATAGCAGAGGACTTCTATTAAGAGGCGCCTAGGATGGCTGCCTAAAATAAGGGGAGATAGTAGTTAATAGTAGCTAATAACCCCCTACTAAAGTCTAGAGTTACCTTCACTATTTTTCCTACAGAGTTTTAGGTGTTTAATGGCACTTAGACATAGGGATAGGCTATAAGGGGCTATAGTGCCCTATAGTCCGCTATACTAGCATAATAAAGGGCGTAGTGGCCACAATAGGCTATTATAGCCTGTAGTTACTAAGCTGAGCTCACAACTGCACACTGAAGGTCATATTAGGAGAGTATTATTGATTTGAGGCTCTATTAGGAGCGGGTATATCTAGGGACCTATAGGGGGTTATTATGCCCTAAAACGCTATGCTATGCTGGACTACGGCTTAAAACTACTAATATCTACCTACTTAGAGCTAGGAGGCCTTAGTAAGGAGCTCCTTGCGCTTCTTCTCCTTTTCTTTAATGCGTTTAGTTAACTTGCCCTTCTTAGACTTAGTCTTGCCCTCCTTCTTAGTCTCTAAGATAGTAATTTAAATAACTAAGTTCTTAGCCTAAGCTAAGTATTATACTTTTAGGTGTTAATAATAGAACCTTAGGGCTTTAGTAGGTTAGAATGCGCTATTATAGCCTAACATAGCTAGAATAGAGGTAAACTAATCTTCTTAGTAAGAGAATTAACTGCAGTAGTAATCTAAGTCTTAAGCTTGCGCTTCTAGAACTTAATATTAGCCTAGAGAGTCGCTTTGTCGCGCTTTTAGCCTATAGGTTAGGCCTTAGTAGCAGCCTTGCAGCCCTTAGAGTAAGCACTAGAGTGCAGGAACAACTTGTTAGCAAAGGGCTTATAGCTGCTTAGAATAGTTAGTAGTGCGCTATAATAGCTTAGAAAGGCTAAAAAGAGGATGCATTAACTTACTTAGCGAGCTGCTTAGTAAAAGGATAGCAGACCCTGCCCAAATAGGCAGTAGCAGCATCCTTCTCATCCTCACTAGTGTTAGGGGCGGTAAGAGCCTTAAAGGCATTCTAGATAAGGTTAAGCTTGTTCTTAAATCCCTTAAGGAGCTGCATACTAAGTCAGATTGCGCTATAATGGCCTACAATGGCCTAACTTACTGCAAAGCAGTTAGAATTAGTTAAGAAGTACCTCTAGCATCTTATAGTCTAGACATTATTACTAGAGGCAACCTTAATAAGCTAAGCCTTAAATTAGTGCTAATTAGCCTTATTAATAGAAGGGAAGCAACAGCCCCCTTTGCTAGTAAAATAGGTCGCGCTAGAGGCGAAGTATAATATATAGTAGACATAGATATAATATAAGTAGCGAGCATGCTTAGCTATAAGGTTAGAGACTTTACTAAAATCTATAGTAGACAGCGTGTGGGTAGTAGGCGGCAGTACAGGCAAGGTTAGAATCTAGTAGCGTAGAGTAGACTTCTATAGCCTAGTTAGCCTTAATGCTCCTAAAAAGAATCTATGTTAGACTAAATAGGCCTCTTAATACTAATATAAGCTATAATAGCACATAATAGCGTGTTCTAGAGACTACCTTTAAAACTTAAAAAGAATTTAGGAACTTACTAATAGAGATGTGAAGTGTAGAAGTAATAGACTAAAATAGTAGGGGGGAGCCTCTTATATACTACTAGACCTACTGTGACACTCTATCTACGCTAAGACTGCTTTCTTTAAGTAAAAGTAAAGGTAAAGAGAAGTTAAGATATCTAGCACTCTTACTAGGTAAGAATTTTATCTAATTTAGAAGCTAGACTACTGCAACCTATAATAGGCCTCTTAACTACCTTTTAAGCTATAATAGGGTATACTAGCTTCTAGTATACCTCTAAGTCTCTTTTGTAGGTAGACTAGGACGTTCTACTCTAGAAGGGGGATAATGTTAGCACTTAGGCTAACAATAGGGCTAAACAACCTATAAGTCTCTGTGCGGGGTAGTAGAATAATATATTAGCTGTCTCTACCCTATACTAGGTAGGCAGCGAATAGTCTACAGTTAATGAATAGACCTTTTAGTTGTTAAGACTATCTTGCCTTAGTGTTTCTACTGAACCTCCCTGTGCCCACCTTCTCAGTTCTGACAGTTATCCTAATATAACTCTACTATTTCTACGTTTATATAAGTGTTTCATACTTTAATATATAGTTTATATTCAAATCTATATTTTGGAATATTACTGCATAGTAGATAGCTTATTAACAAAGTACTATACCAGCAATAGAAAGAGAAAGAATATATATATACTTCTAATTATTCATTATCTTTACAGAATGATAGCTTAGATAGCGTACTTGAATTTCTCTAGTAGATCTCTACAGCTAAGCTCTAGCTCTAAGTAAGGCTGGTTAGTAATATTATTGCTCTGGTGTATTAATAGATATTTGCCATTAGGTCTATTCTAGTATAACTTTACTATTTCTAGACGTATAAAAATACTAAATAGATTGAATTATTCTATCGATTTAGCTATATATTCTAAAGTCTTACTATATAGTAGTTAGCTCACGAATCTTGTGCTAAACTAGCTGTAAAATCTAAAAAGACTACTTTAGATAATAGCAAGTCTTCTTTATTTACCATAAGCTACGTATATATAGTAGTTAGCGTACTAATACTACACTATTCTAATAAGAAGAAAGAAAAGCTCTAGAGATATCTCTACTTACAGTACTTAGCCAAAAGTCTGTTCGCCCGAAACGCACGGGCCATAACTGTCAAGCCCCAGCTCCGGCCACTGCGGCAAGCAAACCAAAAGGTATCACGACTCACTCAAATAGTGAGCCCTTGCCGGAACAGTACTATATCGTCAGCCGGGCCTGACAATATCCCCCTTCTT